>CM067372.1:170483058-170757815 GCA_034401795.1 Chaetoderma sp. LZ-2023a | reverse complement strand
ACGACACGACGATGTTAACCTATCGAAATCGATGCTGATCCGAAATCCAAGATGGCCACCAACCACAGGCGGCCATCTTGAAAACTGGTTTCCGGATGATAACTCAGTTACCGTTTATCGGATCGCTTTGAAACTTCATAGGGTGGTTGGACTATGTCTGGGGAAGAAACCTATCGAGATTGACAATGATCCAAAATCCAACATGGCCGCCAGCCACCGGTGGCCATCTTGAAAATTGGTTTCCTGATGATAACTCCGTTACCGTTTATCGGATCACTTAGAACCTTCATGAGTGGTTGGACTAGGTCTGAGGAAGAAACCTATCGAAATGGACAATGATCCGAAATGGTGGCCATCTTGAAAATTGGTTTCTAGATGATAACTCCGTTATCGTTTATCGGATTGCTATGAAACTTCATAGAGTGGTTGGACTACCTCTGGGGAAGAACCCAATTGAAAGAAACCAATTGAAATTGACTATGAGCCGAAATCCAAGATGGCCACCAGCCACTGGCGACCATATTAAAAATTGTTTTCCGAATGATAACTCTGTTGCCGTTTATTGGATTGCTTTGAAACTTAATAGGGTGGTTGGACTAACACCCGGGAAGAAATTTATCGAAATAGGGGATGGTCCGAAATCCAAGATGGCTGCCAGCAATAGAGGATGGTCCGAAATCCAAGATGGCTGCCAGCCACTGGTGGCCATCTTGAAAATTGGTTTCTGGATGATAATTCCGAAACTGTTCATCCGATCAGTTTGAAACTTTATAGGTTCACTGAACTCGGAAGAAACCTATTGAAATCTACATTGTTCCAAAATCCAATATGACCACCAATTTATGGCAGATATCTTGAAAATCACTTTCCATATGGTAACTTGTATCATTTGTTCGAATCCGGTTGAAACCTTTTTGGTTCATTGAATTACGTTTGAGGAAGAACTATAGCTTTTCTACCATCTACAGTCTGAGGAACAAACTTCTAAAATCTAGGATTGGTCAATTTGATCAGCCATCTTATAGACCAGTTTCAGAATGATAGCTCTTGCTATGATGTGTCGGAAAAGTTTCCTGTGACATTATATATATATATATATATATATATATATATATATATATATATATATATATATATATATATATATATATATGTTAAAGTGTGCTATATGTCAACAGCTCTCGTTCTTTGGTTTGTCATCATGGCGGGGTATTATGCGCCGTTTGCGGAGCTCTTGTTAATCGCATAAATTCACGATTTAGAACATAATCATGATTTTCGATTTAATCACGTAATCGCGCAAACCAAGGTATACCATGCAAGTAGTGTGTAGACACAGATAGAGATCTGGACATATAGACGACTCATACATTCAGTAACAACTTACGGTTACTTATGGTTAGTCAGCAACAGTTTCTCATGGCATCTAAATTATGGAGGTCACAGGGACACCACACCCAGAAATCTGGGGGTCCCCAGCTGGAATCTTGGGGTCTCAAAACTCAAATTTAGGGTTCCCAAGCAGTATTATTTTATCCATGCTAAAATTTGAGGGTAGCATGGACTCACAGCTATGAATTATGTAAGTCCTGCGCTAGATTTGCTACATGTAGGTATTTTTTATGCAAAAGCCTATGGGACCCACTGTCATTCCTTTTGGGGTCCAAGGTTGAATTTGTGGGGTATATGCCCTCGAAAGGACCCTTATGAGAATCACTGGTCAACAATGACTGTCAGTCGAATTGCTCGAATTATCTTCAGAATGTGTTACTAGATTGAAAATCCTCCTGATTATTTTCAGAACAATATGGTTGAAAGTTGTTGCAGCAACGATTTTCAGTCAAATCATTTCTAAAATGTTAGATAGCATTTGCATTTTTTGCTGATTATTTTGCAAATAATTTGAAAGAAACTTGTTGCGGCTATTACCAGCAACAATTATCTGTCAAATTGTTATAAAGAAATATCTACCATAGGACATACGCAATTAAAATCGAACTTATGGTACTATGTGCTTACTACACGCTATACAGGTAGATCCACTCACCTCGGAGAACTACTATATGCTTATTACATGCTATACTGGTAGATCCACTCACATCGGTGGCCAACAGTACAATGACTAGCTTTAGCATTACAGGAATGGTTTTATACTGAGCAGTTGGAAGAAATAAAAGCTATAGAATCCCAAATAATGGCGTCTGCAAATATCAAAGTAAAATGGCAGCTCAGATGAAGACGATCGTCACTGAATTTTTCTAAATATTTTCCTAATCTTAATGTTTGAGGATAACTTTAACTAGTCATGTTGAAGGTGAAGGATCCAGGCCTCTTGCATGTGTCTATATTTGTGTGGACAATCAATAGTAACACATGACTTTTGTGAATAATATATAAGCAATGAATTCTATTATTGATTTCTACTTCACTGATTACCATAAATCTGTGACTTATTCTGCTAATGCTATTAATAACAATGTGTATTTCCTAGTGACATTACTCATTGCTGTCGCACAATTAACCCTTATTCTGCTGCATTGCCGAGGGTGAGACTTTAATGCTTTAGTGGTGAAGCAGGTGAAAGCTGGCCTGTGTACTGGTCATCAGGTGAAAGCTGGCCTGTGTACTGGTCATCAGGTGAAAGCTGGCCTGTGTACTGGTCATCAGGTGAAAGCTGGCCTGTGTACTGGTCATTAGGTGAAAGCTGGCCTGTGTACTGGTCAGCAGGTGAAAGCTGGCCTGTGTACTGGTCATCAGGTGAAAGCTGGCCTGTGTACTGGTCAGCAGGTGAAAGCTGGCCTGTGTACTGGTCATCAGGTGAAAGCTGGCCCGTGTACTGGTCATCAGGTGAAAGCTGGCCTGTGTACTGGTCATCAGGTGAAAGTTGGCCTGTGTACTGGTCATCAGGTGAAAGCTGGCCTGTGTACTGGTCATCAGGTGAAAGCTGGCCTGTGTACTGGTCAGCAGGTGAAAGCTGGCCTGTGTACTGGTCATCAGGTGAAAGCTGGCCTGTGTACTGGTCATCAGGTGAAAGCTGGCCTGTGTACTGGTCAGCAGGTGAAAGCTGGCCTGTATATTGGTCATCAGGTGAAAGCTGGCCTGTGTACTGGTCATCAGGTGAAAGCTGGCCTGTGTACTGGTCATCAGGTGAAAGCTGGCCTCTGTACTGGTCATCAGGTGAAAGCTGGCCTGTGTACTGGTCAGCAGGTGAAAGCTGGCCTGTGTACTGGTCAGCAGGTGAAAGCTGGCCTGTGTACTGGTCATTAGGTGAAAGCTGGCCTGTGTACTGGTCATCAGGGGAAAGCTGGCCTGTGTACTGGTCAGCAGGTGAAAGCTGGCCTGTGTACTGGTCAGCAGGTGAAAGCTGGCCTGTATATTGGTCATCAGGTGAAAGCTGGCCTGTGTACTGGTCATCAGGTGAAAGCTGGCCTGTGTACTGGTCATCAGGTGAAAGCTGGCCTGTGTACTGGTCAGCAGGTGAAAGCTGGCCTGTGTACTGGTCATAAGGTGAAAGCTGGCTTGTGTACTGGTTATCAGGCAGGATCATTTAGAGCACAATAGATAACTGTTTTTGAAAGTACACTACTGGAATGCCTGTCATTCAGATATCAATTTCCAAATGTCTTCTCTTGGTTTGCAAATTGACATTTGATAACCAAATATTTAGATTTTCTTGATTAAATTTGATTAGTAAAGGATTAAATGAGCTGCTGGAAGCTTTTGCTACAAGCTGTTTCTCTCATAGACTCTTTGCTAAGCTCAGGGTTGATAGCGGGAATAATGCAATATGTGAATTCACTTGTGCAGCGATCGTCAATGAACAAGGTTTATGTGAATTCACTTGTGCAGCGACCGTCAGTGAACAAGGTTTATGTGAATTCACTTGTGCATCGATCGTCAGTGAACAAGGTTTATGTGAATTCACTTGTGCAGCAGCCATCAGTGAACAAGGTTTGTGTGAATTCACTTGAGCAGCAGCCGTCAGTGAACAAGGTTTATGTGAATTCACTTGTGCAGCAGCTGTCAGTGAACAAGGTTTATGTTAATTCACTTGTGCAGCAGCCGTCAGTGAACAAGGTTTATGTGAATTCACTTGTGCAGCGACCATCATTGAACAAGGCTTATGACAAGTTACTAGCTGTCAGATTTTGTGAAATAATGTCAAAGTAGATCTTAGATTCTCATATATTTATGGATTTATGCACTGCACTGTTTTGTCTATAGTTGTCATTGTGTATAGTAATTGGCCAATACAGTCTATTCAGCAATCATCTGACGTTATATCAACTGTGTGACGTTGTAGGATGATGTCATAATTGCATAAAGCATAGTTGATGACGGACTAAGCATTGTTGTACGAATTGTGTGTCTTTACTATTTAATAAACATGCTGTTGAATATTTTGAAATTAATTTGACTGGCTGCCATAGGCAGCAACATCACCCAGTCAATTTAGTCTCAAAATATTCCAACACGGGTGAAGTGTTGGTGGAGCTTAGGTAGAGATGGGTGGGACATAGCTAAAACTGGATTTCTCCATTAAGTCATGTGTCGATATTTCTCTATGCGCGCTGTAATTCTCACCATATTGACCAGTGTTAACCCTTATCACTATGATGTCAGAAGTAAAAATTTTGAAATTAAATTAGAAGATGAACTGGAACACATTTTTCAACCAATCGAAGATAGCAACATCGTCCACCAAAGTTGTTGAAAAAAAGTTTCTTTGCTATTAACACACTAAAAGATAGAATATTGACATCAGAGTGGTAAGGGTTAAATAATCCCCCCCCCCCCCCCCTGCACAAACTGTCCGTCACTGGTAATTAATGCAATTGTCATCAGCGCCGTGTGTGTGCGTGCGTGTGTGTCTCTCTACCATATGCTGTGTGTGTATTGGTGCTTGCATTGCGCTTTGTTGATGTTGTAGAGTGCACCTGAGGTTGAGTCACCACCAAGTCAGAGACTCCCACAGCAGCAGCAGCAACCCATACCTCACACGATGCCTGCCTACCCTCAATACCCGGTAAGCCTTGCTTTATCACAGTAACCATTTCAGCGACAAATCCCTGAAAACTAAATTCTTTATGATGCATAGAATATTCTGTTGAATATTTTGAAATTAATATGTCTGGAAGCCATTCCTGCCTAGGGCAGCAATGGCTTCCAGTCATATTAATTTGTAAATGTTCAACAGCTTTCCTGTTTGTTTGCCTTGGAATTGAGATACAGGGAATTTATCAGTGAAAGGGTTAACCAATGAAAACAGCCTATGTCTCAAACCACGCTTCTCTACCCTAGTACCCGGTAAGCCTGTACAAATGTGTATGTAGTATATTCATTATTTAACCATTTACTGGTCACGCCGGCTAAAACTGGCTGCTGAAGGGGTCCTGTGGGATGGATATTTGCAGGGCAAGAGAAGACTATTTTTTTTAATTTACCACTGGAATGACTGGCTCGCTAACTCCGTAAATTAAAAAAAATGGACATTCAAAAGGGAAATATTTAGATTTTCTCAACCAAATTTAACCATTAACGGGTTAAATTCAGTCATAGATTGAATAACGTATATAGTATTGCGGTGTATCAACAATATGGAAGAAGGTATAGTATTGCTATGTATACACAGTATGGAAGAAGTTATAGTATTGCTGTGTATACACAGTATGGAAGAAGTTATAGTATTGCTGTGTATACAGTATGGAAGAAGGTATGGTATTGTGGTGTGTATACACAGTGTGGAAGAAGTTATAGTATTGGTTTGTGTATACACAGTATGGAAGAAGTTATAGTATTGCTGTGTATGCACAGTATGGAAGAAGTTATTGTATTGCTGTGTATACACAGTATGGAAGAAGTTATAGTATTGCGGTGTATACACAGTATGGAAGAATTTATAGTACTGCTGTGTAAACACAGTATGGAAGAGGTTATGGTATTGTGTTCTGTATGCACAGTATGGAAGAAGTTATAGTATTGCGGTGTATACACAGTATGGAAGAAGTTATAGTACTGCGGTGTAAACACAGTATGGAAGAGGTTATAGTATTGTGTTCTGTATATACAGTATGGAAGAAGGTATGGTATTGCGGTTTATACACAGTATGGAAGAAGTTATAGTATTGTGTTTTGTATACACAGTATGGAAGAAGTTATAGTATTGCGGTTTATACACAGTATGGAAGAAGGTATGGTATTGTGTTGTGTATACACAGTGTGGAAGAAGTGATGGTATTGTATTGTCTATACACAATATGGAAGAAGTTATAGTATTGCGGTGTATACACAGTTTGGAATGGAAGAAGTTATGGTATTGTGTTGTGTATACACAGTGTGGAAGAAGTTATGGTATTGCTGTGTATACACAGTATGGAGGAAGTTATGGTATTGCGGTGTATACACAGTATGGAGGAAGTTATGGTATTGTTGTGTATACACAGTATGGAAGAATTTATGGTATTGCTGTGTATACACAGTATGGAAGAAGCTATAGCATTGCTGTATCTACACAGTGTGGAAGAAGTTATAGTATTGCAGTGTATACACAGTATCTTGTCCTCAGCCAAAATCCCTAGCTTCCTCAGGTCCATTCTTGAGTGTACAGAGTCCTGCTTTCTTGAGGTCAGCTCGTAGCACGCTTAGCAGATTTATGCAATGACGTCCTCTCCTGGCTTTGTATTTGCTGGCTCCGAGTAGGGTGAATTCCAAGGCTCTCTGTGCTGGTGTCTCTTCTGGCATCCTTAGCACATGGCCAAACATAGATCATCTTTGCTGGGCGACTTTTACAGACAGCGCCGACGTATTACACATCTTGTATAGTGCATCGTTGGAAATTATGCTGTCTGGCCATCAGTGGTCAGTGATGGTGCATAGGTGTTTGCGGTGGCAGGCATCGAGTTTGTCTAGAGCTGCCTTTGGAGCTGCCCAGCTGTTGCAGTTATACAGCATCAAGGATACGCGGGTTGCATTGTATAAACGTAGCATATTTATCAAGGGCATCTTTGATCTACGAATCCATAGCTTCCAGAAGGACTGGAAACCTATGTTCCCCATGATGCAGCATGCAGAAATGTCAGCAGTACTGCAAAGCAGTGAGCCCAGGATTTTACTTTTCATCCATGGTTCATCGCCACGAAGTGGGTCGTCATTTTCTATAGTTTCATGTTTTGTCGATAGGTATATGTGGGTGAACTCTGTTTTGGATTCATTCATAAAGAGATTCTCAATTTTTAGTTTGCTTGTAGCTATTGGGAGAAGTTTCTCAAGGGGTTTCTTTTCCTCGTCTATGAAGTCCATATCGTCGGCATATTCCATCTCTACCGGCATGCCCAGTATTGACACTGGGGGGTGGGGGGGGGGGGGGGGAGGGTTTGGTCTTGTAGAACTTTCCCGCACAGATTTCAATGAGGCAGCAAGGTAGCAGGTGAAAAGCACCAGAGATAGCCCATCTACCTGTGGGGAGCTGATTAATGTCTCAAACTCTACAGACTTCACTGACTTGACTCGTACTCTCAGCTTGGTGTTTGCAAGCAGTAGTCTCACTAGTCGTAGCTCAACTTCATTGCAACTGGCGGTATCTGAATCTACAGAGAAGTTATAGTATTGCTGTGTATACACAGTATGGAAGAAGTTATGGTATTGCTGTGTATACACAGTATGGAAGAAGTTATAGTACTGCGGTGTATACACAGTATGGAAGAAGTTATAGTACTGCAGTTTATACACAGTATAGAAGAAGTTATAGTATTGTGTTGTGTATACACAGTATGGAAGAAGTTATAGTATTGTGTTGTGTATACACAATATGGAAGAAGGTATGGTATTGCGGTTTATACACAGTATGGAAGAAGGTATGGTATTGCGGTTTATACACAGTATGGAAGAAGGTATGGTATTGTGTTGTGTATACACAGTATGGAAGAAGTTATAATATTGTGTTCTGTATACACAGTATGGAAGAAGTTATAGTATTGTGTTGTGTATACACAATATGGAAGAAGGTATGGTATTGCGGTTTATACACAGTATGGAAGAAGTTATTGTATTGTGTTTTGTATACACAGTATGGAAGAAGTTATAGTATTGCGGTTTATACACAGTATGGAAGAAGGTATGGTATTGTGTTGTGTATACACAGTGTGGAAGAAGTTATGGTATTGTATTGTCTATACACAATATGGAAGAAGTTATAGTATTGCGGTGTATACACAGTTTGGAATGGAAGAAGTTATGGTATTGTGTTGTGTATACACAGTGTGGAAGAAGTTATAGTATTGTGCTGTGTATACACAGTATGGAGGAAGTTATAGTATTGCGGTGTATACACAGTATGGAAGAAGTTATGGTATTGTTGTGTATACACAGTATGGAAGAATTTATGGTATTGCTGTGTATACACAGTATGGAAGAAGTTATAGTGTTGTGTTGTGTATACACAGTGTGGAAGAAGTTATGGTATTGTGATGTATACACAGTGTGGAAGAAGTTATAGTACTGCGGTGTATACACAGTATGGAAGAAGTTATAGTACTGCAGTTTATACACAGTATAGAAGAAGTTATAGTATTGTGTTGTGTATACACAGTAGGGAAGAAGTTATAGTATTGTGTTGTATATACACAATATGGAAGAAGTTATAGTATTGTGTTCTATATACGCAGTATGGAAGAAGTTATAGTATTGTGTTGTGTATACACAATATGGAAGAAGGTATGGTATTGCGGTTTATACACAGTATGGAAGAAGGTATGGTATTGCGGTTTATACACAGTATGGAAGAAGGTATGGTATTGTGTTGTGTATACACAGTATGGAAGAAGGTATGGTATTGTGTTCTGTATACACAGTATGGAAGAAGTTATAGTATTGTGTTGTGTATACACAATATGGAAGAAGGTATGGTATTGCGGTTTATACACAGTATGGAAGAAGTTATAGTATTGTGTTTTGTATACACAGTATGGAAGAAGTTATAGTATTGCGGTTTATACACAGTATGGAAGAAGGTATGGTATTGTGTTGTGTATACACAGTGTGGAAGAAGTTATGGTATTGGATTGTCTATACACAATATGGAAGAAGTTATAGTATTGCGGTGTATACACAGTTTGGAATGGAAGAAGTTATGGTATTGTGTTGTGTATACACAGTGTGGAAGAAGTTATGGTATTGCTGTGTATACACAGTATGGAGGAAGTTATAGTATTGCTGTGTATACACAGTATGGAGGAAGTTATAGTATTGCTGTGTATACACAGTATGGAAGAAGTTATAGTGTTGTGTTGTGTATACACAGTATGGAAGAAGTTATAGTATTGTGCTGTGTATACACAGTATGGAGGAAGTTATAGTATTGCTGTGTATACACAGTATGGAAGAAGGTATGGTATTGCTGTGTATACACAGTATGGAAGAAGTTATAGTATTGTGTTGTGTATACACAGTATGGAAGAAGTTATAGTATTGTGCTGTGTATACACAGTATGGAGGAAGTTATAGTATTGCTGTGTATACACAGTATGGAAGAAGTTATAGTGTTGTCTTGTGTATACACAGTATGGAAGAAGTTATAGTATTGCTGTGTATACACAGTATGGAGGAAGTTATAGTATTGCTGTGTATACACAGTATGGAGGAAGTTATAGTATTGCTGTGTATACACAGTATGGAAGAAGTTATAGTGTTGTGTTGTGTATACACAGTATGGAAGAAGTTATAGTATTGCTGTGTATACACAGTATGGAAGAAGTTATAGTATTGCTGTGTATACACAGTATGGAAGAAGGTATGGTATTGTGATGTATACACAGTATGGAAGAAGTTATAGTATTGCTGTGTATACACAGTATGGAAGAAGTTATAGTATTGCTGTGTATGCACAGTATGGAAGAAGTTATAGTATTGCAGTTTATACACAGTATGGAAGAAGTTATGGTATTGTGTTGTGTATACACAGTATGGAAGAAGTTATGGTATTGTGTTGTGTATGCACAGTATGGAAGAAGTTATCGTATTGCTGTGTATACACAGTATGGAAGAAGTTATAGTATTGCTGTGTATACACAGTATGGAAGAAGTTATATTATTGCTGTGTATGCACAGTATGGAAGAAGTTATAGTATTGCGGTTTATACACAGTATGGAAGAAGGTATGGTATTGTGTTGTGTATACACAGTGTGGAAGAAGTTATGGTATTGTATTGTCTATACACAGTATGGAAGAAGTTATAGTATTGCGGTGTATACACAGTTTGGAATGGAAGAAGTTATGGTATTGTGTTCTGTATACACAGTGTGGAAGAAGTTATGGTATTGCTGTGTATACACAGTATGGAGGAAGTTATAGTATTGCTGTGTATACACAGTATGGAGGACGTTATAGTATTGCTGTGTATACACAGTATGGAAGAAGTTATAGTGTTGTGTTGTGTATACACAGTATGGAAGAAGTTATAGTATTGTGTTGTGTATACACAGTATGGAAGAAGGTATGGTATTGTGATGTATACACAGTATGCAAGAAGTTAGTACTGCTGTGTATACACAGTATGGAAGAAGTTATAGTATTGCTGTGTATACACAGTATGGAAGAAGTTATATTATTGCTGTGTATGCACAGTATGGAAGAAGTTATAGTATTGCGGTTTATACACAGTATGGAAGAAGGTATGGTATTGTGTTGTATATACACAGTATAGAAGAAGTTATAGTATTGTGTTGTGTATGCACAGTATGGAAGAAGTTATAGTATTGCGGTGTATGCACAGTATGGAAGAAGTTATAGTATTGCAGTGTTTACACAATATGGAAGAAATTATAGTATTGCGGTGTATACACAGTATGGAAGAAGTTATAGTATTGCTGTCTGTACACAGTATGGAAGAAGTTATAGTATTTCTGTGTATACACATTATGGAAGAAGTTATGGTATTGCAGTGTTTACACAATATGGAAGAAGTTATAGTATTGCTGTGTATACACAGTATGGAAGAAATTATAGTATTGCTGTGTGTACACAGTATGGAAGAAGTTATAGTATTGCTGTGTATACAGTATGGAAGAAGTTATAGTATTGTGTTGTATACACAGTGTGGAAGAAGTTATAGTATTGTGATGTATACACAGTATGGAAGAAGTTATGGTATTGTGGTGTATACACAGTATGGAAGAAGGTGTCGTATTGTGTTGGGTATACACAGTATGGAAGAAGTTATAGTATTGCTGTGTATACACAGTATGGAAGAAGTTATAGTATTGTGTTGTGTATACACAGTATGGAAGAAGTTATAGTATTGTGGTCTGTATACACAGTATGGAAGGGCTGGCACAGTACACCGTGATGCATGCGCCGGGATGGCACAGTACACCATGATGCATGCGCCATGCTGGCACAGTACACCTTGATGCATGCGCCAGGCTGGCACAGTACACTGTGATGCATGCAGCGGGCTGGCACAGTACACCGTGATGCATGCACTGGGCTGGCGCAGGACACTGTGATGCATGCGCCAGGCTGGCACAGCACAATGCTTATGAATTGGCTACAATTCGGACACGTTTTGTAAAGATCTCCATTAATTCACTCAAAGTATTAATTCTATGCTATTTTGGTTTTATAGAGCTAGGGAATTCATAAGAAATGGATTCATTACCCTTGACTAGCGATGCGGTGGATGGCAATAGCAGTCATTAGGTGTTGACTCTTCTAATTTCGGCGACACGCGAAGTGTCACCTCTTTCCAGGATTACAAAATCATGGTCAAAAGTCACATTTTAGTATCAAAATGTGTCTTATTCACTACTCGGTTTGTATGATGTGTTTCTTTCTACATCATAAGGCTAAAGTTCAGTCTTTTTATAACCACTGGGTCCTAGCTCCTTCCCTGCTATATAATTATTGGAGACATAGTATTGGTCTGTAAAAGAAACCTCTACATCTCTCCACCATTGGATTCCTAGATTTATAAAGTGTGCATTTTACATCAGTGGTTTTTTCATGCATGCACCCTTGGTACTCTAGCCTTTGTCAATACACTTTAGCTAGGGGGAGGTGTTTCCTAGATAGGAGTATGGGCCAGACCTTCACACATCTGAGCTGTTTCCTAGATAGGAGTATGGGCCAGATCTTCACACACCTGAGGTGTTTCCTAGATAGGAGTATAGGCCCGATCTTCACACATCTAAGGTGTTTCCTAGATAGGAGTATGAGCCAGATCTTCACACATCTGAGGTGTTTCCTAGATAGGAGTAGGGGCAAGATCTTCACACATCTTAGGACTTTCCTAGATAGGAGTATGAGCCAGATCTTCACACATCTGGGGTGTTTCCTAGATAGGAGTAGGGGCAAGATCTTCACACATCTTAGGACTTTCCTAGATAGGAGTATGAGCCAGATCTTCACACATCTGGGGTGTTTCCTAGATAGGAGTAGGGGCGAGATGTTCACACATCTTAGGACTTTCCTAGATAGGAGTAGGGGCGAGATGTTCACACATCTTAGGACTTTCCTAGATAGGAGTAGGGGCGAGATCTTCACACATCTTAGGACTTTCCTAGATAGGAGTATGAGCCAGATCTTCACACATCTGGGGTGTTTCCTAGATAGGAGTAGGGGCGAGATGTTCACACATCTTAGGACTTTCCTAGATAGGAGTATGAGCCAGATCTTCACACATCTGGGGTGTTTCCTAGATAGGAGTAGGGGCGAGATCTTCACACATCTTAGGACTTTCCTAGATAGGAGTAGGGGCGAGATGTTCACACATCTTAGGACTTTCCTAGATAGGAGTAGGGGCGAGATCTTCACACATCTTAGGACTTTCCTAGATAGGAGTATGAGCCAGATCTTCACACATCTGGGGTGTTTCCTAGATAGGAGTAGGGGCGAGATCTTCACACATCTTAGGACTTTCCTAGATAGGAGTAGGGGCGAGATCTTCACACATCTTAGGACTTTCCTAGATAGGAGTATGGGCCAGATTTGCCTGTGCATGCTGAAATGTTGGATAATAATCATTTTATATTGTTATTTTTTTATTGCTTTTAGTTCAGCTGGAAAGATTTTCCAAGTGAGCTTATGCCGTGGTGACTGTCCGTCCGCCCGTCCATCCATCGTTTGTCTGTCTGTCCATCAACTTTTTCTTTAAACAACTCAAGAAACACTGGGCCGATTTGGCAGGAAGCATCCCTAGGGGATAGAGATCTGAATTTGTTCAAGCGAAGCCGATCGACCAATTTGGCCAATGGCCATCTTGGATTTGGGCCGATATTCGAAACCGTTTTGGGGAATCGATCCAAAACTTACGAAACATCGTCTGTGGCAAGAGGTAAGCCAAGTTTGTTCAAGAGAACTTGATTGACCAAATGGTATGGTGGCCATCTTGGATGACCTAGTTTTCGCGAAAGCAACTAGAACCACTGAAGGGATCAGGCTGAAATTTGGGATTAAGAGCCATTAAAAGTTTGTTCAAGGGAAGTTGATCCATCAAAAAACATGGCCATCGTGGGCCAATCAAAATGTAGCGTGTTTGGTGGTCATATTGGATTTTTTTATTTGATGGATTTTGAGGACAAAATTTTATCTGTTTTTGGATATTCTGATCTCAAATTTTGGAAAATGTCGAATAAATGGTTTAGTGCCCATCTTGGATCATTTTCCTACCGAAAGCTCCCATACTAAAGCAATGGAAAATTTAAAATGTCTTCTCGAGAACTACTGTGCCGATTTAAATTATATTTGGCAGCAACAGTCGGGCATAGAAATTCAAGTTTGTTCAAACGAAGCTGATCGGTCAATTAGACCGGTGGCCATCTTGGATTTTAGCAGATTAAAAAAAAATCTCATTTCTGAATGCCTATTCCTATCTGGCAATTAGAGTGGAGGTGGTTTTAGTGGTCAGCGATACCAATTTCCATTCCTTTAGCATTATGTTACCAATTCTCGTTCGAAGTAAAGTTTGTAAGACCTGTCTTTTCAGATATTATCAATACTAGCGGTTGAACTAGTTGAAATATTCCCTGTTACGTAGTTATTTGTATTGAATAAACCTTTGTTCAAGTTCTCCCACTCTAACGCACAATGACATGTACGATATAATCGAAAATCGCGATAATTTTTTTCAAAATGATCGTGATTATGAAAACTGAATAATCATGCAACCCTAACTAGTAGGCAAGTAAATTTTGCCAAGGCTCACAGTGTCCATGGCGTAGTAGCCTCCGTTTAGCAGAGTTTCCATTAAGGATATTATGATGGTTTCCCACTGGCACTGTGAGTTAAGTTTTACCAGCCATTATTTACGTGACACAAATAATCGTCTTGCTTTAGCGATTTTGAAAAAATTACAAAATTGTAAATATTGTAAATAAAAGCCATTGATCACATGTGTTACACCCGAGATCAAAGTGCGGCACATCTTTCATCAGCATGATTTAAGATGTCAGCATTCACAAAATAAAAGGTCAGTTCTAAGTATTGTGTCCGGGTTTTTGTCACATATCAGTTCATTTCTCAAAAATTTGAGATTTTCAAATGTGAAGCACATTTGTTCATTTTCCTATAGTACTATGGTTCTAGTACAGAAAGCGTATTTGATTACGTAGCTATTTGTCACTTCCTTCTATTACAAAGAGGGAGAGGAGCGAATTTTGCGAAACGAATTTCACAATTTGGTCAGTATCAGCTGATTGTTTGCTTACTTCCTGGCTTACTTACAGATGCTTTTGTGCCTTCAAATGTAAAAGAACTCTTCAGGGAACAGTGGGTCATGTGACTATGCCTGCCTCCCTCTGAATTCACTTCAGGATTCTGGTTATATCAAAGCGTATTCGCGATGGTAATTATACTCTGGAAGTGAAATAAATGAAATTTGGGATTTTTTTTTCCTGCTCAAGAGTAGTTAGTTACCATCGTGAATACGACCTGGCCTCACCAGCTCCACAGAGGCAAGGTCTTACTATACAGTTGGCAAATTATGGCCAAGAATCTGTTTGCATTGTGCTGTGCAAGCGCGGCATATGCTTGCGTGTGTGTCATTGTGCTGTGCAAGCCCGGTGTATGCTTGTGCATGTGCCGCTCTGACAGTTACTTCACTTGCCTATTATGAGCCAGGTTTAATTTCAATGGACCTTTCTGGTTTTAGCTATGCCCCGCCCATCTGTAGCTAAGCTCCACCCACACCTGTTTTGGGCTCGATAGATCGCTGAACACCCTGACTATCAATTTCCAAAAAATACACAGGTAACCTGTTGAATATTTTGAAACTAATTTGATCGGGCGCTGTTGCTGCCTTAGGCAGCAACAGCACCCAGCCAAATTAGTTTCAAAATATTCAACAGCAAGTTTATTAAATAGCAAAGAATTACAAAGACATACAATTCATACAACGTGTCGGACCATTTGAGATTTGATGGCAGTAATTGGAACCCTTTGTGACGTAATGATTATGACATCATCATACACGCCCCGCTGAGCTGATTATGATGTCATACGAGGTCTGATGATGGATGGATACTCTGGAAAGGTGGATTCTGTGTTGAATTTAGCCAGTTTGATGTGACGTAATGATTATGACATCATCATACACGCCCCGCTGAGCTGATTATGATGTCATACGAGGTGTGATGATGGATGGATACTCTGGAAAGGTGGATTCTGTGTTGAATTTAGCCAGTTTGATGTGACGTAATGATTATGACATCATACACGCGCTGAGCTGATTATGATGTCATACGAGGTCTGATGATGGATGGATACTCTGGAAAGGTGGATTCTGTGTTGAATTGAGCCAGTTAGATGTGACGTAATGATTATGACATCATACACGCCCCGCTGAGCTGATTATGATGTCATACGAGGTGTGATGATGGATGGATACTCTGGAAAGGTGGATTCTGTGTTGAATTTAGCCAGTTTGATGTGACGTAATGATTATGACATCATACACGCGCTGAGCTGATTATGATGTCATACGAGGTCTGATGATGGATGGATACTCTGGAAAGGTGGATTCTGTGTTGAATTGAGCCAGTTAGATGTGACGTAATGATTATGACATCATACACGCCCCGCTGAGCTGATTATGATGTCATACGAGGTGTGATGATGGATGGATACTCTGGAAAGGTGGATTCTGTGTTGAATTGAGCCAGTTAGATATATAAGTATATAGCAAAGAATATTCATAAAGGTAAGGAGCTACTCTCTCATGAAAAAGAAATCCTAGATTTTGTTTGATTCAATATCGTATAATGTCATATGATATATCATATCATATCATGTCACGTCGATGTCATGTCACATCCACGTGACATCATGATTAATTATCAATAGCTGAAAATATTTGACCTGTGTCTACCTTTCCACATCGGGCACAGTACACTATCCAAGAAAGAATTCAAGGGCTATAACTCTGCCTAAAAGTTACCACCCACCCAGATAAAGGTCAATAGTTCTAAACTGGATGAAATCCCCTGCAAATACATACAGACTAACGGGCATATCTCTGTCAACAAGACAACGTGATTTTCAAAATACAGACGTTATCTGTTTATCGAAAGATATGGATCATAGGATCATTTCACAAATGAAAAAGCCCGTAGTTTCACATTCGTATGCATCGAGAAAACACTGGTCCTTAAAATTGTTGGTTTCAAATCATTAATTTGTTGATTTCCAATTTAAAAACACCCAAATAGCCACCCGTTCCCTCTGAAGAATCAACTTAACTGTAATTATCATCATCACAATGCTAAGTGAATTTAGGGTCAAGATAATAATTTCATAGATTCACATTCACAAATAAAATTACGACTTTCTCCTCATAGTACAGTTGTACCCGGCTTTTCTCATTGATGCATTGTGTGTACTAACTGGCCGTTTTAAGAAGTCCTGCTTGAGGATGCTGCAAGGCCGAGTGATTCCCAGTAGTATCTGCAGAACCCAGACTGCAGAAGTATGCAAACGTGGACAAAATGTCATTCATCATTGCTCATCCACAAATAACTTTCATTTAAAAGAAAAAGTGATATAATATGACACATATATCATACATAATGTGTTAACTGTCTGACTGCTGAGGTTTTTGCAGACGGCACAGCCCAAGGATTATATTTCTGGACCTGCTGAATATTTTGAAAACAATTTGACTGAAAGTTGTTGGTGACTAAGCCACCAAGAACTTTCAGTCAAATTGTTTTCAGAATATTCAACATGTCCAGAGTTATTGCCCATTGAAATCATCGACTGTTGGCTTGCAGCGGTCAGACAGTTAAGCTTGTTATCATGCCATTAAAAAAAGATACTCAGGATTTAGTAGCTAAATATTGCTACATAGTCTATCAAGGCTTCCATGATTTATTTTTCAACCAATCAGAAAAAACATTTTCCTATGATTCGTAGAAATTGTTCCTACGCTTAGGAGAACAGGCAAGGCAGTTAATTCTGCAGTGTTAATGCCATGTATTAGGCTTGCGCGATTATTACTTTGAGTGATCGTGATCCATTATTTAAGAATAATCGTGATTATTCAATTAATCGGTCTGGTTACAAATTACACTGATATAACAACAAAAAGGTATATGACGAAAGCTGAAATAGTGTTTAGAAATGTCCATTTGCAGGCCAAGAGGACTATTTTTGAAAATGAAGCACTGGAATGGCTGGCTCAAGCATCGAGCCAGGCATTCCAATGATACATTTTCAAAAATAGTCTTCTCTTGGCCTGCAAATGGACATGCATTCGCTGAGCAAAATGTAAATGAAAAGGTAAATTTTGAAATATTTTATGCAGTGGAATTATTCATGATTATTCGATTATTTTGCTTTTAATCATATAATCGCGCAAGCCTACCATATATATTGTCACAGGCAGATATGTCAGTAAATAGAAATTTCTTCATACAGTACAGGTTAGAAATAAGTTAGAACGTTTCCAAGACAAAAACAGAAACATGCTAGTTAGCAAAATTTTGAACTTGATGTAAGTGTAAGAAAAGTTCTGTTGAATATTTTGGACTTAAGTTGATTGGAAGCCATGCTATCTTAGGCATCAATGGTTTCCAATCAAATTAAGTCCAAAATATTCAACAGCACGTTTTATTTAGTCTCTTGCTGTTTCAGCCACAACAGGAAGATGGTGGAGTGGTGCCTCCGCCTACTGGCCAAGCAGTTATGCCCTCACGTGATCAGATGGGTAAGATGAAGAGTGAATTGGACTTGGTGGAAGGCAATGTGCGTGTGCTTAGCGAGATGCTCACTGAACTTTCACCCACGAACACAGAGCCGGATGATCTTCAACTTTTACAAGTAAGAAATATTTGACTACAGAATCTTGCAATTTCATTAACTTGTACGTAAAGTTCTTATAATAGACATTTTTTCCAAATAAAGCTGGGAATACTTGTTAGTTTATTGGAACTTTAACTTGCTACGGGTATGGATGCCATTTTAGATTTAGATTGCAATCACCATTTTATTTTAATCTATTGCTTGAGCTGGTTGGAATTTCTCGTTTAAAAGCACAGCGTCCCCTTCTGGCTCGGTCATTCACCAGAGAGATTCTGAATAGTAACCACGTACAATGCAGGCAATATGCTAGCCTATGTGAGGTATTTGGAAATTGCAATTCTAGAAAATAGCTAAAAGAATATTATTCATCTCAAACTATTGCTTCAGGTGGTTAATTCTGACTTACGTAAACAATCCATAATATTGTCAGATCTATACTAAGTCATCAAATAGAGATGTTCAATTTTTAAATGTGAAATTTCGATGTATTCCTCAAGTTTATCGAATCCACCATTGCTTGACATTTTAACTAATATACAAGATGTCATCCTGGCTCAGATGTAAAAGGAGGCTAGTTAGGATATTATATTCTCCTGGTAGGAAATAAAGCTGATACGATTAACGCATGTAATATGTAGTGTGTAGAGATTCACGATATACCGATATCATATCGATAACCGGTATCATAGCTATACCATTAGTAATATCCATATGATGCCGAAATATCGATATATAACATAAAACTACTATTATGTCAGTTTTACTTCTGCCCTACATAGAAATTGCAAGACTGGAAGCAGGACAATTCTTGATGAGCATGTTGATGATGTTAGGCTGGAAGCAGGACAATTCTTGATGAGCATGTTGATGATGTTAGGCTGGGAGCATGACAATTTCACATCAAGAGTATACTTACCTCCCTAATACTTTTGATATTGCTAAATATTGGCGTTCACTCAATAAACACTCAGATTAAAAACAGTTAGGTGCCCCTACTGGGCAGGTAGACAGAGGGTAGTCCGGCGGATGCCAGCCCCACAACCGCGCATGCGCCGACTACTACTACCTCTTTGCTAATTTATTGGCAGAGGGTTCACATGCTTTTTGTGCTTGTGCAAAGTTTTCACTCATTCTGGGCTTATTTAGTCTTGTTGTGTGAGAGTATATCACCTGGATTATGTCTGAGAGAGCTACTTCGCCGGAGGAAGGCGCAGGATCCTTATATCAGGTGATTTCAAATATATTCTAGCGAGTTTTTCCCGTTGTAATGTGTTTCCGGGACTCGTGCTTACCGTGATAGGCACCTTGTTTAGTTGGTTTATTTCAACTAGGTGCTATATAATGCTTATCTCTCTTTGTGTTTATGTCCACAGGTCTAGGTGAGGATATGTAATGGACATCACAGCATCAGAGAGTTTGTTTTTCTCCACCTTGGTTCCATTTCCTACTAATACTGTTAGGTTATCTAACCAAAAAGTCTATGTCCAGTGAGTCTCTTCTCACTTTGCCCTCTTGATCCAATTCCTTCCCCTAAGGTGGAGAGAGTTAAGAGGCGTGGTCTTGGTGGAGTGATACAGTGCATCAGGTGGATGGTTTGTCTATACCAGGTATCAGGTATCTAACTAATGATATGAGGTGATGTTAATTATTTGAAAAAATAATGACTATTTACCATTGTTATCATTGTGTATCTGATGGTGTGTAGTCTGAATATCGCTTTTCCATAGGTCGGTTACGTTGTTCGACGATTCAGAGGTGGCCCCATTAGTGGGGGCGATCCACGACCCTGGCAGCAGGCTTGGTGCCGTGCCGAGGGGCCGTGGACGGCTGTCGCAGGAACCCGCGGGCTGCTTATCAGTCCAGGGGGATCCGCACGCCGCGGGTGCCAGTACCTCCTATGGCACCTTCCCTGGCTAGTCCGGGTTAGCTCTCTTTGCTGACCCGGAGTCTAATCTTTCTGGCCAGGAGGAAGAGGATTTCCTGCTAGGGTCGCCGTCTGGGGACGTGACCATGGAGTACGACGTCTGTGCACCCCTCGCGGGGGATACGGGCGACGTATTCCATGGATCTACTCACGCAGGAGTAGAATTCACGGTCCAGAAGGTGGCCCTGGGTGGTGCTGATGGCCAGGGTTACCGCATACCTCGGCTTGCCGAGCGTGTCGCTGGTGCTGGCCGGGACCGTGGTGGGGCGGTGTCTGCCCCGCGCTCTACCACGGCGCCTGCTCCTGGTCAGGCCAGTGAGGTTAGCATGCCTGTTCTTTCGGGCCCGCATGCTTTCCCTGGCTTGCCAGGGTTATCAGCATATCCGCCGTCAAGCTCTGCTGCTTGCGCTCAGGAGGAAGACGAAGGCCCCCGTCTTGTAGAGCGCTCGCAGCTAGCCACGGAAGAGGATTGGTCTGACGCTTGCCAGTGGCTGGTAAGTGTTAGGCCAGGTCTGCCCGTGGAGCAGTCGGCTAGCCAGCGTGACCACAGGCCGTGGTTAGCTGGTAAGGCTACTGCTAACGCCATGCCATCTCTGCCGCTGGCTGAACATGTCGTTGACATGTTCGAGGCGGCGGAGTCGTCCATTAAGGCGAATGGGCGTCTCGCGAAGGCCCCTCGCGAGGTGGCCAGGCGTTGCCGCATCGTGCCCCTGGACTACCAGCGGTACGGTGTGGTACCCAAGCCGAGCGTGGATGACCGCGCAGCTTTGGGTGAAGATGCGCGGCCAGGCGCCCGTTCTGACACGGGTGTTCTGTGTTCGAACGCGTTGCGTTCGGCAAATACCGCGCTGCGTGATGCGGAGGAGAGTGGGAGGGCGTCGATTGCTGCTCTGTCCCACGTCTCCCAGCTGTTACAAGGGGTGGTAACAGCATCCGCATCGCAGCAGCCGAGCCCGGCCACAGCCAGAGAGCCATCCAGGATGGTATCAACCTGGCTCTGGACTGCATGACGCGGGCGGTGACCAGGAGTGTCCGGGCGAGACGCACGTTTGCCTTGGACAATCTGTGCCCGTCCCAGGACCTGTACAATAGGCTACTGCGTACGCCTATGACAGGTCCTGGTCTCTTTGGAGGTGAGAGATGCAGGCACCTCCAGGAGATGGTGACCCTGGTCAATAACCAGAGGGCGCTGCGCGAGCAGTTTGAAGTGCTCCGCCGTGCGAGCGTTCGCGCCGCACCCCCCTGCGTATCGTCCCCTGCAGGCTCGAGGTGGAGGTGGCCAAGTCAGAGGCCACCCGCCATCGCAGCGTCGGCCTAGGCCGCGTGCGCTTCGGCCAGCAGTGAGGGGGGCGCAGGCTCCCCAGGCGCAGCCAGCCAGGCAGCCACCCGCGCACCGAGGTGCGCGTGGTGCTGGGCGTGGCGCGCGGGGATCTGGTCGTGGTAATTGTGCCTGATGGGCCGATTGCCACGGTGAGAACCACTGGTGTTTCTGGCGGAGGAGACAGTGCCACTCTTGCACTCCTTATGTCCACCTCTCTCCCTAGGTGGGCCGGTGGGAAGCCGGCTGGCCGCCCACATGCAAGAGTGGGAACGGTTGACTCAGGACCGTTTAGTCTTGCGATGGCTTTCAGTCGGGTATCATCCCGATTGGATGACAGGCCCGCTGTCGCGACTGTCTCTCGTGCCGATTTGGACTCCGAATCCGAGATATCCAGATCAAAGGTTGTGTATCGAGGAGGAGATAACTGCCCTCATACAAAAAGGAGCTATTCAGCCGGCACAAAGGTGTCCGGGCTTCTATTCAACCGTGTTCTTAGTAACAAAAAGCACCGGAGGGTGGAGACCAATTCTCAACCTCAAGCCATTGAACAAGTTCATAGAGACGCCCAGTTTCAAGATGGAGACTGTGCGCTCGGTGTTGGCGGGGTTAGAGAGGGGAATGTGGACAGCGTCGATAGATTTGAAGGATGCTTATTTCCACATCCCCATAGCCAGGAGTTTCCGTCGCTTCCTGAGATTTGCATTCCAGGGCAGACAGTGGGAATTCAGGGTGTTACCCTTCGGAATTTCCACGCTCCTCGGGTTTTCACCCGTGTGGTTCTTGCGATCACCGCATACCTCCGCAGGAGAAGCATAGCAGTCCACACGTACATAGACGACTGGCTGTTAAAAGCACACACCCAGGAAGGTTTATCGGCCAATCTGGAGATTGTTTTGAAGACTCTCACAGACTTGGGCTGGATAATCAATTTCCAAAAATCAGAGCTGACTCCATCCCAGAAGTTTGTTTACCTGGGGATGTTCTTCGATCTGGAGACAGGATATGTTTATCCTACTCAGGAGAGAGTTCAGAAACTCATCTCAGTAATTCAGTCAGTGTGCGACAGTCGTCATGTCCTGGCACGGGTTTACTTGAGAATGCTGGGGTTGATGGTTTCATTGGAACCAGTCATTCCTCAGGCCGCCTTACGCAGGCGGCCGATCCAGTTATTTCTCATGACACAATGGACCCAGAGTACAGGTTCGCTGGACTCGAACGTGTCAGTGTTGGCGCCTCTGATTCACCACCTGCAATGGTGGTTGAACACGGAGAATCTCTTGGTGGGGGTTATGCTAACCCCTCCCCACCCTCAGGTGACTGTGTATACAGATGCATCGATGGAGGGGTGGGGAGCTTGCCTGGAAGAATCCACAATATCAGGGCTTTGGAATCTGGAACAGTCAAAAGAACATATCAATCTACTCGAGCTAAGAGCAGTAGTCCTGGGCCTGGAACATTTCTTACAGAAAGTTCAGGGCAAGATTGTTCTTATTCGTTCAGACAACTCAACAGTTGTGACTTACATAAACCGCCAGGGCGGAACGAAGTCGCCCAGTCTCTGTATGATGACATGGAGACTGCTTTGTTGGTGCCTGGATCACAGGATTACCTTGAAAGCAGTTCATATTCGGGAAGGTTGAATCTGCTAGTAGACTCATTGAGCCGAAGGATGAGTGTTTTACCGACGGAATGGCAGCTAAATCAATGTGTGGCGGATCGTCTGTTCGACCATTGGGGGAAACCCAACATCGATTTGTTCGCAACGAAGAAGAATGCGAAGATGACGACGTACGTCTCTCCGATTCCAGATCCAGGCGCTTTCGCAACAGGTGCGTTAGCTATCAGCCGGGGGAGAATGTATGCATACACATTCCCTCCAGCAATCCTGATTCCAAAAATTCTTCAGAAAATCAGACAGGAGGAATGCCAAGTGCTTCTGATCGCCCCGGATTGGCCAAGCCGATCATGGTATACGGATCTGCTGGACCTTCTGGTCTGCAATCCGGTTCCTCTACCTCTGATGGACGACATTATCTTCCAGGGCAAGGCCCTTCACAACAATCCGTCAATGTTCAGATTGACTGCGTGGATGTTGTCAAGGAATCTAGAATTAAGGAGGGCTTTTCTGAGCAAGCAGCCATGTTCATGGCCAAAGCCAGGAGGGGGTCAACCTCCAGAGCATATAACTATAAAATCAACAGATTTGCAGAGTGGTGCTCAAAAAGATGTATTAATCCAATGGATTCATCTGTTCAGGTAGTAGCTGATTTCCTCTGTCGCCTGTATGATGCCTATAGCCTCAAGCCTAACTCTATTGCTGGTTATAAGTCAGCTTTAATGACTGTTATTCCTTGCTTGGCTAGGAGGGGAAGTGATGAAGTAAGTACATTAAATGTATTAATTAAAGGCATGGGCAATCTAAGACCAAGGAATCCCCCGGTGATTCCGTCTTGGAGTTTATCGCTAGTGCTTCAAGTACTAGGAGATAAGCCTTTTGAACCACTTAGTTCCATTTCTATGAAAATGTTAACTCTTAAAACTGTATTTTTAATTGCTGCGGCCTCGGCTAAGCGTAGGAGTGAGATTCATGCCTTATCAGCCGAGGATGACCGTTTTGTGGTTACAGGGGAAGGCCTTAAGTTACTACCTAGGATTAATTTCTTAGCTAAAAATCAGTCTTTGAAATATCCAGGTCAACCTATTTTTTTGCCTGCTTTAACTAGATATGATCCTAATTCTAAAGCATGGTGTCCCGTTCGGACTCTACTTCGGTACACACAGCGTACTTCGGAGTGGCGGACCGATCAGTCAGCGTTATGGTTGTCATATATTGAACCCCATGGCAGGGCGTCTAAGGACACCATTTCCAGGTGGATTGTAGAGTGTATCCAATTTTGTCACAAATCCGCCACTGGGAAGCAGGTTGACATAGCCAAGGCTCACAGTGTCCGCGGCGTAGTGACTTCCACTGCCCTATTTAATGGGGTCCCTGTGGATGACATTATGTCCGTGGCTCAGTGGCACTGTGAGTCAAGTTTTACAGACCATTATCTCCGTGACACCTCGAATCCTCTCGCCTTGTCGATTTTGAAAAAATAATCGCATATATGTTTTTGAGGAGGGTTTCCTCATTGCTTATATACTTCACAATTAATCAATGGAATCATCCACTTTTTGGGACTGCATCGGTCTTCTCCACTGGGAAGAGGATGACAGCTGCCAAGTTCAACAAGGTCAGTCTTGTTCATGTGTTGTTCATTGTTGATTGTATTGTCACGTTACCTGTTTTTATTAATATGGTGATGGTTTGTGTTTTGATGTGGTTCATCATTGAGAGTATACGAAAATGGAGCCTTTTCGTTTCTGTCCGATAGTACATGGCACTGGTACCTAGAGAGCGTATAGGACATTGAGGTCATTCTAGTCTTCCTCCCAGGAAGGAGGGGGGGGGGGGGGGGCGGGGGAGCGCATATGACATTCGGTCATCTCATCCATCGGTTGGTGTTAGCCGATGTTCATCAAATCCTGAACGCATGAAAGCGCATAGGGAAGAGCTGGTCTTTTGACCTCGCCTCCCTCCTGCCGAATTCCCTGTCGAATTCTGGCAATATCAAAAGTATTAGGGAGGTAAGTATACTCTTGATGTGAAATAAACGAAATCTAGGATTTCTTTTTTCACGAGAGAGTTGATACTTACCTCCCTAGATACGGACCCGGCCTCTCCACCCCACAGAGGCTCGGTCTTCAGGCTCTTATTAGTTGCATCTGTGTCAGCCAATAAATTAGTCAGAGGAAGTAGTAGTCGGCGCATGCGCGGTGGTGGGGCTGGCATCCGCCGGACTACCCTCTGTCTACCTGCCCAGTAGGGGCACCTAACTGTTTTTAATCTGAGTGTTTATTGAGTGAACGCCAATATTTAGCAATATCAAAAGTATTAGGGAGGTAAGTATCAACTCTCTCGTGAAAAAAGAAATCCTAGATTTCGTTTATTCTTGATGAGCATGTTAATGATGTTAGGTGGGGGGAGCATGACAATTCTTGATGAGCGTGTTGATGATGTTAGGTGGGGAGCATGACAATTCTTGATGAGCATGTTAATGATGTTAGGTGGGGAGCATGACAATTCTTGATGAGCATGTTGATGATGTTAGGTGGGGAGCATGACAATTCTTGATGAGCATGTTAATGATGTTAGGTGCGGGGACCATGACAATTCTTGATGAGCGTGTTGATGATGTTAGGTGGGGAGCATGACAATTCTTGATGAGCATGTTAATGATGTTAGGTGGGGAGCATGACAATTCTTGATGAGTGTGTTGATGATGTTAGGTGGGGAGCATGACAATTCTTGATGAGCATGTTAATGATGTTAGGTGGAGGGACCATGACAATTCTTGATGAGCATGTTAATGATGTTAGGTGGGGAGCATGACAATTCTTGATGAGCATGTTGATGATGTTAGGCTGGGAGCATGACAATTCTTGATGAGCATGTTAATGATTTTATGTGGGGAGCATGACAATTTCAAAATATTTAACAGATTATATTGCTGCAAATATTGGTACGAATGGGTGATGAACTAGAGTCAAACC
Source organism: Chaetoderma sp. LZ-2023a (assembly GCA_034401795.1). Lineage (NCBI taxonomy): Eukaryota > Metazoa > Mollusca > Caudofoveata > Chaetodermatida > Chaetodermatidae > Chaetoderma > Chaetoderma sp. LZ-2023a. The sequence goes on along the minus strand of CM067372.1, from coordinate 170,731,688 downwards.
AATCTATAATCGACAGCGTCAGTGAGTTGTCACTAATGACACTCGTTAACTTAAATTCAACTCTTTATCCTTGTTGGGAATAATTTAACAGTGAATAATATAATTATTATTTAATGAAACCTCTTCAAATATATACATGTAGTTATCACTTTCTCTGTGGGGAAAGATGACTCAGACGTTAGTGTGCTGGTCTGCTAAACTGGCTAGCTAGGGTTTGTGCCTCTAGTCCGTTGTCTGGTTATCCATGAGAAACTTGAGCTCCTTCCCTCCTAGTTGCCTCTCCCTATCCAGGAGTAAAATGAGTACCAGTGTAAAAACATGGGTCATTGGGTTGGAACATTAATCAGCATGTCCCATCTGGTATGGCATACATGGTATGGGGATGTAAAGCAGGTTGAGCATCACTCATGCAAGTGGCGGGTAACATAAGTGGTGTACGCTGCGTTAATAGCATGGCTCAAATGCACCTAGGCATAGGCGACCAATAAACACACACACAATTTTTCCCAACAAATGTTTTTATTTTAAATCTTAGATTTCTTTTTTCTGGAGGAAAAGGCTTATGCTTTGCTCATGTTTCCTGTGCGACTTTTTATGTAATTTAATCCATGTACTCGCTATCACCTTGGACATCTGTGATTGGTGTGTATATAATTCTCTTGATGATTGGGTGACACTTAGAAATTTTAAAATACACCTTGTCCTCAAACCCAAACTCAGTAATGATATATTGAGATATTGCTGAGCTTTTTTTAGAAATCTTGGTCGTCATCGGAAAGCTAATATCGGCCATCTCTAGTACTACCATCTCTCCATTCTCCAGTATGTGGTTGTGAATTTGAGATATTCATTGATTGCTCTGTTTTCAGACTGAAATGCTTATCATGAGGAAATGTAACGAATGCATGCTTAGTGAAATGACCCATCATATCTCCCACATTATCACCAGATCATCCTAGGAATGGTTTGTTGTATTCTTGTATAAGATGATTTGTTCAATGTTTTATTTGAAACAGGAGCTGAATCGTACATGTCACCAAATGCAGCAGAGGCTCGTTGGGCTCCTAGACACTGTTGGAAATGAGGAAGTTACAAGTAAGTGTACATATAGACAGGTAGGGGCGTCTACATCTTTTCCTACTTGATAGTGATAACTAGAATTACAGATAAGAAGAGAATGTTGATTGTTACCTGAGCTTTAGTGATGTCCCTTCACTCAGCATATGTGTGTCTTTCGTAAACAATTGTGGTACAGCTATGATGATGCCCCTTTACCCAGCATGTGACTGACCAACAGACAAATGAGGGCGAGCCTCTATGACTGACCAACAAACAAATGATGTTGAGCCTCTATGACTGACCCACAGACAAACTAGAATGAGCCCTGACTGACCCACAGACAAACTAGAGCGAGCCTCTATGACTGACCCACAGACAAACTAGAGCGAGCCTCTATGACAGACCCACAGACAAACAAAAAATAAAAATAAATAAAATTTAAAAAAGAGCGAGCCTCTATGACTGACCTACAAACAAACTAGAACGAGCCTCTATGACTGACGATCGATCCCTACACCGGAGAAGTGTGGGTGGAGTTTGGCTAGAGACGGACAGGGCATACTAAAAGTGGGTGGAGTTTGGCTAGAGACGGACAGGGCATACTAAAAGTGGGTGGAGCTTGGCTAGAGACGGACAGGGCATACTAAAAGTGGGTGGAGCTTGGCTAGAGATGGACAGGGCATACTAAAAGTGGGTGGAGCTTGGCTAGAGATGGACAGGGCATACTAAAAGTGGGTGGAGCTTGGCTAGAGATGGACAGGGCATACTAAAAGTGGGTGGAGTTTGGCTAGAGACGGACAGGGCATACTAAAAGTGGGTGGAGTTTGGCTAGAGACGGACAGGGCATACTAAAAGTGGGTGGAGTTTGGCTAGAGACGGACAGGGCATACTAAAAGTGGGTGGAGCTTGGCTAGAGATGGACAGGGCATACTAAAAGTGGGTGGAGCTTGGCTAGAGATGGACAGGGCATACTAAAAGTGGGTGGAGCTTGGCTAGAGATGGACAGGGCATACTAAAAGTGGGCGGAGCTTGGCTAGAGATGGACAGGGCATAGCTAAAAGTGGGTGCCTCTTAAAAATCAATATTGATCTGTTAATCTGAATCTGACCTTTAACCCTTTCACAGACAATCCCTGAAAAGTATATTCTTTACAATATAAAACTGATTCTGTCAAATATTTTGAAATTGATTTGACTGGAGGCTTAGGCAGCAACAGCTTCCTGTCAACTTAATTTCAACATATTCAGCACATTTCTTGTATGGTGGCCTTGAAAATGTGATATAGGCAAGTCATCTATGAAAGGGGCAATCTTCAATTTGATCAAGAAAAGTAATTTTCTCACAGACTATATTCATTTGTAGAGATAAGTTTTGAAAATTTGTCTGAAGAATTGCTGGCACCATTATTGAGTCAGTCCTTCCAGTGATAATTTTTCAAAACAGTCTTCACTTGGTCTGCAAATGGACATTAACCCACAGACCACTGGAGAAGCTGTTTCAACCAGCTTAATGTTAAATACGTGCTATTCTGTCAGCCCAGTAGCTATGATAAAATGAGTCATATTTCTTTGATGTAAATTTTATATTTCAGATGAATTATTACGAGTTAATGATGATCTGAACAATGTATTTTTGAGATATGAACGTTTTGAACGGTATCGCACAGGCCAGACAGGTCCATCACCCGCTGCAACCCCGGGAGGAGAGGAAGAAGAGCCACACATTCCATCACATCCGCCCCCTCCATCATATGATCAGGTCAGGTGACTTATTCATTTTATTGTAATCACTCCATCCCCATCTATTTTTAGCTCACCTGGCCAGACTGGCCAAATTAGCTTATGCTATGGTGACCGTCCCTCATCCATCCATCAGTTGTCCATCCATTGTCCTTCAACTTTTATTTTAGGGAAGCATCTTTACAGCTTGTTTAGACGAAGCCGACACATCTTGGGTTTAGCACAATTTTTAGAAATGTCTTACAAATCTCCGAAACCACTAGGCAAATCGATTTGAAACTGTAAAAACTTCATCCAAGGCAATAGCTGAATAACATTTGTTCAAGAGTAACTGATTGGTCGAATTTCGTGCCAGCCATCTTGGATGACCTAGTTTTCGCAAAAACAACATCATTCAGAACCGGATTGGACAAAAATATGGGAAATTAATAAAGGACTAAATCCATTAAGGTTTGTTCACGGGAACTTGAAATCAAATATGGCCACCATGGACCAATCAGAATGTAGCAAGTTTGGTGGCCATGTCAAATTTTGCACTTTCTACATATTCCTCTCTTCACCTTCAAATGAACACTTGCTAGACAGATATTCCTCTCTTCACCTTCAAATGGACACATGCTAGACAGATATTCCTCTCTTCACCTTCAAATGGACACTTGCTAGACAGATATTCCTCTCTTCACCTTCAAATGGACACTTGCTAGATGGGTATTCCTCTCTTCACCTTCAAATGGACACTTGCTAGACAGATATTCCTCTCTTCACCTTCAAATGGACACTCACTAAACGGATATTCCTCTCTTCACCTTCAAATGGACACTCACTAGATGGATATTCCTCTCTTCACCTTCAAAGTGATACTTGCTAGATGGATATTCATCTCTTCACCTTCAAATAGATACTCACTAGACTGATATTCCTCTCTTCACCCTCAAATGGACACTTGCTAGACAGATATTTCTCTCTTCACCTTCAAATGGACACTTGCTAGACGGATATTCCTCTCTTCACCTTCAAATGGACACTCACTAGACGGATATTCCTCTGTTGACCTTCAAAGTGATACTTGCTAGATGGATATTCCTCTCTTCACCTTCAAATGGACACTCACTAGACTGATATTCCTTTCTTCACCCTCAAATGGACACTTGCTAGACAGATATTCCTCTCTTCACCTTCAAATGGACACTTGCTAGATGGATATTCCTCTCTTCACCTTCAAATGGACACTTGCTAGACGGATATTCCTCTCTTCACCTTCAAATGGCCAATCTTGACAGATATACCTCTCTTCACCTTCAATTGGACACTTGCTATGGATATTCCTCTCTTCACCTTCAAATGGACACTCACTAGACGGATATTCCTCTCTTCACCTTCAAATGGACACTTGCTACACAGATATTCCTCTCTTCACCTTCAAATGGACACTTGCTAGACAGATATTCCTCTCTTCACCTTCAAATGGACACTCGCTAGACGGATATTCCTCTCTTCACCTTCAAATGAACACTTGCTACAGATATTCCTCTCTTCAACTTCAAATGGACACTCGCTAGACGGATAATCCTCTCTTCACCTACAAATGGACACTCACTAGACGGATATTCCTCTCTTGACCTTCAAAAGGACACTCACTAGACGGATATTCCTCTCTTCACCTTCAAATGGACACTCACTAGATGGATATTCCTCTGTTGACCTTCAAAGTGATACTTGCTAGATGGATATTCCTCTCTTCACCTTCAAATGGACACTCCCTAGACTGATATTCCTCTCTTCACCCTCAAATGGACACTTGCTAGACAGATATTCCTCTCTTCACCATCAAATGGACACTTGCTAGATGGATATTCCTCTCTTCACCTTCAAATGGACAATCTTGACAGATATACCTCTCTTCACCTTCAATTGGACACTTGCTACGGATATTCCTCTCTTCACTTTCAAATGGACACTCACTAGACGGATATTCCTCTCTTCACCTTCAAATGGACACTTGCTAGACAGATATTCCTCTCTTCACCTTCAAATGGACACTTGCTAGACAGATATTCCTCTCTTCACCTTCAAATGTACACTCGCTAGGCGGATATTCCTCTCTTCACCTTCAAATGAACACTTGCTACAGATATTCCTCTCTTCAACTTCAAATGGACACTCACTGGACAGATATTCCTCTCTTCACCTACAAATGGACACTTGCTAGACAGATATTCCTCTCTTCACCTTCAAATGGACACTTGCTACGGATATTCCTCTCTTCACCTTCAAAAGGACACTTGCTATGGATATTCCTCTCTTCACCTTCAAATGGACACTCACTAGACGGATATTCCTCTCTTCACCTTCAAATAGACACTCACTAGACGGATATTCCTCTCTTCACTTTCAAATGGACACTTGCTAGATGGATATCCTCAAATGGACACTTGCTAGCAAATGAATAATTAATCCTTCAGCAGGATAAGAATAACCTCCAGTCCATTTTCATTACAAATATCCACATTTCACTCTGAATTATTTTTCTGCTGATAATTATCCATGTTTCACTCTGAATACTAGACTTCTGCTGACAATTATATGAGGAATCCTCTGGAAACTTGCTATTGACTGACACAGCAACAGTTATTAGTAACGCCCTACTGTCCATTGTTCCTAACAGTCCAATGGAACGCCAGATTTCAAAGACACATGCACCACTGCACGTGTCTGGCCACCGCTTAGTCTATGATACTGCTTATCTGATGACAACGAACAAAGCCTCCTCAATCACATGAGCCTCATCACCTTTATTCATGTGCATCTTTTGTTACCTATCCTCCATACAGAAAGATAATGACATTTGTTCTGCAATAGAACACAATGGTGTGATATTCATCATCAGTAGCAATGCTATTATGTAACAGTTATCTCACCCTTCTTAGTATTAGCATTTGGTGGATAGTGTTGCTGTTGCAGAGTTTATCACCAAAGCTATACACACGCACGCACGTACGTACGCATGTACATACGCACGCACGCACGCAAACATGCACACACACACATGCAGGCTGATATGAAAGTTTAATTTAGTGTTCTTAAAATATTGATCAACTTTCAGAATTATTCCCCTTCACATCAGGCCTTCATTCCAATTTCCATTCCCGTTTCACACCAGAAATTGTCTAGTCAACACAGAACAGATAAAAAAACCCCGTGACATACGTCCAAAGCAGAAACAGAAACATGTTAGTACAAATTTTAACACGATGTAAGAAATACTCTGTTGAATATTTTGGATTTAATTTGATTCCAATCAAGAGTAGGTTTTATTTTGTTCTGGAAACACGTTAAGTTATGTGTGAGTTGTGCTGGATAGTATGGTCTATGTTAAGTAATGTGTGAGTTTTACTGGATAGTATGGTCTATGTTAAGTTATGTGTGAGTTGTACTGGATAGTATGGTCTATGTTAAGTAATGTGTGAGTTGTGCTGGATAGTATGGTCTATGTTAAGTAATGTGTGAGTTGTACTGGATAGTATGGTCTATGTTAAGTAATGTGTGAGTTGTACTGGATAGTATGGTCTATGTTAAGTTATGTGTGAGTTGTACTGGATAGTATGGTCTATGTTAAGTAATGTGTGAGTTGTACTGGATAGTATGGTCTATGTTAAGTTATGTGTGAGTTGTACTGGATAGTATGGTCTGTTAAGTAATGTGTGAGTTGTACTGGATAGTATGGTCTATGTTAAGTAATGTGTGAGTTGTACTGGATAGTATGGTCTATGTTAAGTTATGTGTGAGTTGTGCTGGATAGTATGGTCTATGTTAAGTAATGTGTGAGTTGTGCTGGATAGTATGGTCTATGTTAAGTAATGTGTGAGTTGTGCTGGATAGTATGGTCTATGTTAAGTTATGTGTGAGTTGTACTGGATAGTATGGTCTATGTTAAGTTATGTGTGAGTTGTACTGGATAGTATGGTCTATGTTAAGTTATGTGTGAGTTGTACTGGATAGTATGGTCTATGTTAAGTAATGTGTGAGTTGTGCTGGATAGTATGGTCTATGTTAAGTTATGTGTGAGTTGTGCTGGATAGTATGGTCTATGTTAAGTTATGTGTGAGTTGTACTGGATAGTATGGTCTATGTTAAGTTATGTGTGAGTTGTGCTGGATAGTATGGTCTATGTTAAGTTATGTGTGAGTTGTGCTGGATAGTATGGTCTATGTTAAGTTATGTGTGAGTTGTACTGGATAGTATGGTCTATGTTAAGTTATGTGTGAGTTGTGCTGGATAGTATGGTCTATGTTAAGTTATGTGTGAGTTGTGCTGGATAGTATGGTCTATGTTAAGTTATGTGTGAGTTGTGCTGGATAGTATGGTCTATGTTAAGTTATGTGTGAGTTGTACTGGATAGTATGGTCTATGTTAAGTTATGTGTGAGTTGTACTGGATAGTATGGTCTATGTTAAGTAATGTGTGAGTTTTACTGGATAGTATGGTCTATGTTAAGTTATGTGTGAGTTGTACTGGATAGTATGGTCTATGTTAAGTTATGTGTGAGTTGTACTGGATAGTATGGTCTATGTTAAGTAATGTGTGAGTTGTACTGGATAGTATGGTCTATGTTAAGTTATGTGTGAGTTGTACTGGATAGTATGGTCTATGTTAAGTTATGTGTGAGTTGTACTGGATAGTATGGTCTATGTTAAGTTATGTGTGAGTTGTGCTGGATAGTATGGTCTATGTTAAGTTATGTGTGAGTTGTGCTGGATAGTATGGTCTATGTTAAGTTATGTGTGAGTTGTGCTGGATAGTATGGTCTATGTTAAGTTATGTGTGAGTTGTGCTGGATAGTATGGTCTATGTTAAGTTATGTGTGAGTTGTGCTGGATAGTATGGTCTATGTTAAGTTATGTGTGAGTTGTACTGGATAGTATGGTCTATGTTAAGTTATGTGTGAGTTGTGCTGGATAGTATGGTCTATGTTAAGTTATGTGTGAGTTGTACTGGATAGTATGGTCTATGTTAAGTTATGTGTGAGTTGTACTGGATAGTATGGTCTATGTTAAGTTATGTGTGAGTTGTACTGGATAGTATGGTCTATGTTAAGTTATGTGTGAGTTGTACTGGATAGTATGGTCTATGTTAAGTTATGTGTGAGTTGTACTGGATAGTATGGTCTATGTTAAGTTATGTGTGAGTTGTGCTGGATAGTATGGTCTATGTTAAGTTATGTGTGAGTTGTGCTGGATAGTATGGTCTATGTTAAGTTATGTGTGAGTTGTGCTGGATAGTATGGTCTATGTTAAGTTATGTGTGAGTTGTACTGGATAGTATGGTCTATGTTAAGTTATGTGTGAGTTGTACTGGATAGTATGGTCTATGTTAAGTAATGTGTGAGTTTTACTGGATAGTATGGTCTATGTTAAGTTATGTGTGAGTTGTACTGGATAGTATGGTCTATGTTAAGTTATGTGTGAGTTGTACTGGATAGTATGGTCTATGTTAAGTAATGTGTGAGTTGTTAATGGATAGTATGGTCTATGTTAAGTTATGTGTGAGTTGTACTGGATAGTATGGTCTATGTTAAGTTATGTGTGAGTTGTACTGGATAGTATGGTCTATGTTAAGTTATGTGTAAGTTGTGCTGGATAGTATGGTCTATGTTAAGTTATGTGTGAGTTGTGCTGGATAGTATGGTCTATGTTAAGTTATGTGTGAGTTGTACTGGATAGTATGGTCTATGTTAAGTTATGTGTGAGTTGTGCTGGATAGTATGGTCTATGTTAAGTTATGTGTGAGTTGTGCTGGATAGTATGGTCTATGTTAAGTTATGTGTGAGTTGTACTGGATAGTATGGTCTATGTTAAGTTATGTGTGAGTTGTGCTGGATAGTATGGTCTATGTTAAGTTATGTGTGAGTTGTACTGGATAGTATGGTCTATGTTAAGTTATGTGTGAGTTGTGCTGGATAGTATGGTCTATGTTAAGTTATGTGTGAGTTGTACTGGATAGTATGGTCTATGTTAAGTTATGTGTGAGTTGTACTGGATAGTATGGTCTATGTTAAGTTATGTGTGAGTTGTGCTGGATAGTATGGTCTATGTTAAGTTATGTGTAAGTTTTACTGGATAGTATGGTCTATGTTAAGTTATGTGTGAGTTGTGCTGGATAGTATGGTCTATGTTAAGTTATGTGTGAGTTGTACTGGATAGTATGGTCTATGTTAAGTTATGTGTGAGTTGTGCTGGATAGTATGGTCTATGTTAAGTTATGTGTGAGTTGTGCTGGATAGTATGGTCTATGTTAAGTTATGTGTGAGTTGTACTGGATAGTATGGTCTATGTTAAGTTATGTGTGAGTTGTACTGGATAGTATGGTCTATGTTAAGTTATGTGTGAGTTGTGCTGGATAGTATGGTCTATGTTAAGTTATGTGTGAGTTGTACTGGATAGTATGGTCTATGTTAAGTGTGTGTAGTCAGGATGAAAGTAACAATAACATTTTGCTGCTTACAGTTAATCGAACTTGAAGAAGGTAAGTTTTAATGTTCTACAAAGTCACATGTATTTTCTCTCTAAATGCGTATTGTTTGTAGTATAGATTGCGCTTTCGTATTTTAACCACTGGTTAATGGAGATGTCACTATGTCACATGAGCACCAGATTCTGGTTCCTCAGATAATAGACCCCACTTCTATATGACACTCAATATGACATGCAGTGAAACTATTGCCGTCTTTAAGGCTGTGCTTCCACGTCCATGTGTCTATGTGTCTGTGCGTTCCTGTGCCTGTGCATTCATGTGGCTCTGCGTCCATGTGTCCATACGTCCTTGTGTTCATGTACATGTGCAGCGTATGTTCACTCATTTGTCTGTCTATCTGTCATTTCTACTAAGGGGGTCTTCACCAGTCCTGGCCTAGTTGTTGCCATTGCCGTATACAGAAATGTCTTCGTTTTTCAGTCTAAAAGTCAAAGTTTAAGTTTGCCTCAATTATGAGAATAACATTTTTCAGATGCTAGCTTCAGTTGTACTGAATGGATTTTCATCCAACATGACTGCCACATGTCCTTAATGAAACAACCTTGGCATGTTCATTTCCTGAGGGGGTTTTACCGAAGCAAAAGGGGCCAGAAAATTTCCTGTGTGTGCGTGCGTGCGTGCATGTGTGCATGCATGCGTGCATGCGCGGTCATTCTTATTTGTTTACTCTGACACTTGAAAGTCATGAGATATAGTTTTTAGATGTATGCCATCATTGTTAGCGGCAGAGATGGCTAATTATTATCATTATTATTATTATTATTATTATTATTATTATTATTATTTAGTTGACGCTAGCATTATTTTCTTCAGTGTCGGTGTTGTTTGTCTTTTTAGGTCGGTGAATTCACAAACCCCAATGTAGGAAATTTAATAGATTTTGGTGATGATGGTTCCGCACCCGCACACCCACCACCCTACCCCGTTAGCAATAATGACATTCACATGCGCCTAGCTAATATGAGTAAGTATGTTGTCTGTGCACATCTCTTGCGTCACTGCACTGATTAACCTGTTATCCGCTGATCTATGTATAGTTTAGATTCCTACACCTTACAGGAAGCAACAGTTAGGAATTATATATCAGGGCTCCCGAAACATCCGTAATGTCCGTACATGTCCGGAAAAGAATCTCAATGTCAGGTTGCATATAAAGCCAACTGGACATCTAGACAACTTTTTGTGATAATGCGGGGGAAAAAAAATCAAATATTTAGCTTACTGGTGCGTTGGTCTAATGCTATTGGCGACGTGGTAGCACTGTTTCTTTGCCGTTATACAACTACTTCAAGCCTTGCTAAAATATTGGCGCATATAAAGCTATCCCCCGAGTTATCCCCAATAAAATTTAACCCTTCTAAACATGACAGAGTTGATCCTAATTTAAAATACTGTATTCTATAAAGGCTAGCCATATCAATTGTAGCGTGTATATTTAAAAATTAAATCTCGCTAAAATGTGCGCATATAATAGTAAAAAAGGTAATGGGGTCTATATCGCTGATGCTCGCCTGATAAAAATAACTGCGAAAGTGATCAGTCAGCCACCTGCAGCAATTACTAAGCAAACACACTGACCATCTTCTATTAACTAACCCTGCACATGTAGGTATAATCAAAATCAATTGGCCATGGTATAAGCTGTTGTGATAATAATTTTGTCAACTGACCTACTGTATTTGCTAGGCTTGCACGATTATTGCATTAACTGATCATGATCAATTATTTTAAAATAATCGTGATTACTCGATTAATCATCTTGGGTAAAAATTACCAAGACACAACAACAACAAAAGAATATCATTATGAAAGCTGCAATGGTGTTGAGAAAAGTTCATTTGCAAGGCAAGAGAAGCCTATTTTTGAAAATGTATGACTGGAATGGCTGGCTCAATTCTCGAGCCTGCCATTCCAGTCACACATTTTCAAATATATGTTTCACCACCCTGCAATGGACATACATTCACTACGAAAAATGTCATTTTTCATGATGAACAATCGCATTGAAAAGTAATTAAAAGTTAGGTTTTGAAATATTGTATGCAATAGAAGATACTCACGATTATTCGATTATTTAATATTTAATCATATAAATTCACAATTTAAAACATAATCGCGATTTTCGATTTAATCATGTAATCGTGCAAGCCTAGGATTTGCACTGGAAAAGGATTAGGTCTACTTGAAAATTATCTATCTCGTCATTATGTTTGAATTAAGTACGAGAATGTTGTGTTTTCTAAATACTCCAGATAAGAAACATAAACGTAATGCTAGCTTAGGCAGCAGTAATGATTCAAATGAAATAAATACGCTAACTATCATGACTGTTCCAGAGTGTGATGAAAATTACCCTAAACAAGTAAAACAAGCCAGTCGATCGTTCAATAAAAACTGACTAAAGGAGTTCCCGTGGCTAAGATTTGATGTGGGTAGCGATGCTATGTTTTGTGTTGATTGCCAATTACACAGACAAGTAAACAAGTTTGTAAAGCCAGGAACGAGGAATTATAGATCAGCGCTTAGAGACGACGCATGTTCTACTGACCACACTGATTCCATTAAACACAAGATTTTTCTTAAACAAGATAATTTGCCTAAGATTATAGACAATGTGTGTAAGATTAGGTTTTGACTGGTCAGGAAATCTTCTCGGTATTTCTTATGCTTGATGAGTGGGATTAAAATCTGAATGTTAGCGCTCTGTTTTGCACTTGCTTTTATACTCTCGGTTACAGTTGTTCCTTGGTTTAGGTTTAACTGGAATTTCATGTTTTTTAACCGGAAAGGTTAGTTTTGTAGCCGGAAGTTACATCTTGTAACCGGAATTACCAATTTTACGTTTTTTGGTAACCGGAAATAGTTTTTGTGTAACCAGATTTGTGGAGGTAAGGGTTATTGTAACCGTTAAAATCATTATAATGTAACCGGAAAAATGTGATTGTTGTTTTTTGTGGATGAGTGTAACAATAAAAAACAAGAGATATAACTGGACAAAAATTAGTGTTGTTACACAGTGTTCCAGTTTGCTATGACTTGTTACACAGTGTTCTAGTTTGAAATGACTGTTGTTACACATTGTTCTAGTTTGAAATTAGTGTTGTTACACAGTGTTCTAGTACGTCTGTTTAACTGAGTTTAACATCTTCATGGGGTGGAAAGTCCCGCTGTTGTGGGATTTTGTATTGTATAATTAGCATTTGATGCACATATGTTTCCATTTTCATTGGATAGACTAGTGATTCAGATATATGGCATTTCGTATTTTGTGTGGTTTTACTCATCAGAGAGTGAAATTGGATTTGGTTACCCATTCAGAAGAATTGGAGTTATCAGTGAGCGTATCTTATCTTACCTTTCTACGGGTCAGTTCCCTGATCTGTGACCAACTATGGTTTCTGCACAACCTCCACACTCAATTTGAGTTACCCGCCACTAGAAGTTAACAAGGAAGAACCTTCCAAACCCTGCCTATCCATGCACAAGAAAAAATAGTTTTTTCTGTCACAATATGGATGATAAATGTGAATTCACAAGCACTCACACAGGCTTGAAATACAGATGTACAGTCAAGACATATTGTGACACACGCAATGTCATATACTTACATGCACACAATGTCACAAACAGTATGTGGGGGAAACAAAACGTGAATTCCACATACAGGTGAAAGAAAATCTTAGGGATACCCCTGTTGATAAACATTTTAATTTGCCCAATCATAATGGACAAAACGTGTCCTATAACATTATACAAGTTCTCCCTGATGGCCCTGAGGACACTGACAAAACTCACAGCAGAAAAGAACAAGAGAAGTACTGGATACACCAACTACATACGTTAGATCCCATAGCGATGCAGATTTGTGATTCCAAAATCTAAATTATTCTTAATGCGTGTTAGATTGCCCATAATGCTGTAGAAACACTTGTCCGTAATGTGTATTAACACCATATTTTTTACAAAGGAAGATATTCTTATTGAAAAGTAAAAAAAAATGTCGGATATGTCAATTCTGAATGGTACTCAGATAAAAACAAAACTACTGTGATGACAGTGCTGCTAGAGAAATTCTGACAATTATTTCGAATGACATGGAAGAACATTTGCTTCAGGAAATATGTGATAATGCAGCAATAGCTATATCGGTAGATGAAAGGAAAGATTTAGGAACTGAGAAACATCTGATTATTTACTTGCACTATGTTCAAGAAGGATGTGTTAAGATAGTGTTTGCAAAACTTATGAAGATAATGGGCAATGATTCGGCATCGATTACAGCAGCAATCCATGCATTTTGTCAAATTAACAAAATTGATTTTCATTATGTGTTTGGCTTCGGATCTGATGGTGTGCTAGTGATGCTCGGCAAACAAAACGGAGTAGCTGTGATGCTTCGGACATATAGCCCGTATATGTTAGATTATCACTGTGCTGGTCACTATGGCAACCTAGCCAGTATTGATGTGAAAAAAGAATGTAGACACATGAAACACTACGAAAGTATGTATGGAAAGATTGCCACAACGATTATCGAATTTGCGTGTTTGGCAGGAATTATTGGATGATACCAAACTAAAACCCTTGCCAGTTCATCAAGTGAGATGGCTGTCAATGTCATTGTGGAATGTATGCATGATTGACAAAGACGCTAAATCAGGCAGAAGATGATGTGTTGGCTAACGGACTGTATGTTAGTATTCCAACTTACAAATTCGTGTTTCTGACACATTTCTATAGCGATTTGCTGGGACACTGGACCTTTCCATTTTTAGCTATGCCCCGCCCATCTCTAGCTAAGCTCCACCCACACTTCACTCATGTTGGGATCGATCGATCTCTGAACTTCCTGACTAGAAATTTCCAGGAAACTACAGGTAAGTTGTTGAATATCTCGAAACTAATTTGACTTGGTGGTGTTTTGCCTATCGCAGCAACAGTGCCCAGTCAAATTAGTTTCAAAATATTCAACAGGATGTTTATTAAATAGTAGTGACATACAATTCTTAGAACGGGTCGGACTATAAGAGTTAGAGATGTCCATATAGAATTATTTATGACATAATGATTATGACATCATCCTACACGCTGCTAAGCTGATTATGATGTCATTACTCTGGAAAGGTTCATTGGCCATGTTAAACCGTGCTTTGCGTTTGAGGGCTATTACTTATAGAGAAGTATCTGATACAGTCGGCTCATCTTGCTGACTTCTTGCAGCAAACAGACACAGTCAGTGTTAAAACATTTGATGATCATTAACTCAAACTGCCTAGGAAAGCAGATAACCTCGAGCTTATTGTGAAAGAAACGGTTGAAGCAATCATCACTAATCTGGAATGTAGATTCCAGAAACTAGAACTGTGGGAGGCAATGTCTATGTTTAATCCAGATTTAGCTCCCAGAGAGTGTGACTGAACACGCGTCTTATGGAAATAAGCAATTAGAAACACTGATTAACTGCTATGACATTGGTATGGGTGGTATGGTGTGTGTTATGAACCCTGTAGAAATGAAAAACAAATGGCTTGTTCTATGTGAGCTTTCATGTACAACAGCCACAGGGCATCTTCATATAAGACTTTGGTTAATTTCATGGGCACCAGTAACAATATGAAGATTCAGTTTCCCAATCTGTTTAAGATTCTGTTTATGTGTCGAGAACGAGAACTGTACCATAATATATGTGACAATGTAAACAAGCGCCAATGACCAGTCTGCTCTCTTCTGGAACTTGAAGGTTAAACCCGATTTAAGCAATATCCTATTGAATGCTTTGAAAATAGGTCACCTGAAGCAACACATTATGTTTCAGTTGAATTATTTTCAAAGTATTCAGTAGCTATTCAATAATATTGAATACAAATCATGGATGTGAATGCGTTAGCTCATTATTTCGTGTTTACTTCCTGGTTCCGGAAATAGCCGAGTACGTTGAGTAGTCCCGAGTGTGCATGTTACGTGACATTGCTTTCTTAAAAATGCCATTTTATTACAAATGATTTCTGTTGTTTTGAATACATAGTTAATCTGATCAGTCACGTTATTGCTATTAGTAGTAGCCATGGAGATTAAAACATTGTTAAAAGAGACTGACTCATTACATTTCATATTAGATCTATCTAGGTAGGCCTATATGTTTCTGAACATCGTAAATGCATCATTGAAATGAAAATACAGACAAAATCGCAGTTAATTACAAAACTACATTTTATTGTGATATAACCTTTTTGTCTATTTTAACACATTATGCTCAATAATCATTAAATAGTCTAATCAAAGTTAACTTTATTTAACTGATTCCTCGTGTTAATTAATTAATTACACCCCCCCCCCCACACCATCCCCCCCACCCCCACCCCCACCCCCAAATTTTGGTTGAGGAGCCCTGATATATAGAACTTCTTTTGCTTAATTTTTGTAGCTAGCTCATAAGTATTACCTTCATGTTTTGTTTCCTTCATTTCATTTGTGATGATGTTATATTATTATTTGCTTTAATGATCTTGTGTCAGTCACTGTACTGGTGCAAATTCTGCTCGATGTGGGGAGATGCTGATTCACGTGCTGAGATTCTGATCCACATGGGGAGATTCTACTCCACATGGTGAGATTCTGATCCACATGGGGAGATGTTGCTCCACATGGATTGATTCTGCTCCACATGGGGAGATTCTACTCCACATGGTGAGATTCTGATCCACATGGGGAGATGTTGCTCCATGTGGATTGATTCTGCTCCACATGGTGAGATGCTGCTCCACATGGATTGATTTTGCTCCACATGGTGAGATGCTGCTCCACATGGTGAGATTCTGATCCATGTGGTGAGATTCTGATCCATGTGGTTAGATTCTGATCCAATTGTGAGATTCTGATCCACGTGGGGAGATTCTGATCCATGTGGTGAGATTCTGATCCATGTGGTTATATTCTGATCCATGTGGTGAGATTCTGATCCACATGGTGAGATTCTGATCCACGTGGTGAGATTCTGATCCATGTGGTGAGATTCTGATCCATGTGCGGAGATTCTGATCCATGTGGTGAGATTCTGATCCATGTGGTGAGATTCTGATCCATGTGGTGAGATTCTGATCCATGTGCGGAGATTCTGATCCACATTGTGAGATCCTGATCCATGTGCAGCAATTCTGATCCATGTGGTTAGATTCTGATCCATGTGGTGAGATTCTGATCCATGTGCGGAGATTCTGATCCATGTGGTGAGATACTGATCCATGTGGTGAGATTCTGATCCATGTGCGGAGTTTTGACCCATGTGGTGAGATTCTGATCCATGTGATGAGATTCTGATCCACATGGTGAGATTCTGATCCACATTGTGAGATTCTGATCCATGTGGTGAGATTCTGATCCATGTGCGGAGATTCTGATCCATGTGGTTAGATTCTGATCCATGTGGTGAGATTCTGATCCATGTGCGGAGATTCTGATCCATGTGCGGAGATTCTGATCCATGTGTTGAGATTCTGATCCACATTGTGAGATTCTGATCCATGTGCGGAGATTCTGATCCATGTGGTTAGATTCTGATCCATGTGGTGAGATTCTGATCCATGTGCGGAGATTCTGATCCACATTGTGAGATTCTGATCCATGTGCGGAGATTCTGATCCATGTGGTTAGATTCTGATCCATGTGGTGAGATTCTGATCCATGTGCTGAGATTCTGATCCATGTGGTGAGATTCTGATCCATGTGGTGAGATTCTGATCCATGTGTTGAGATTCTGATCCATGTGGTGAGATTATGATCCACATGGTGAGATTCTGATCCATGTGCGGAGATTCTGATCCATGTGCGGGGATTCTGATCCATGTGGTGAGATTCTGATCCACGTGGTGAGATTCTGATCCACATTGTGGGATTCTGATCCATGTGCGGAGATTCTGATCCATGTGCGGAGATTCTGATCCATGTGGTGAGATTCTGATCCATGTGGTGAGATTCTGATCCACATGGTGAGATTCTGATTCATGTGCTGAAATTCTGCTCCACATGGTGAGATTCTGATCCACATGGTGGGATTCTGATCCACATGCTGAGTTTCTGCTCCACATGGTGAGATGCTGATTGGCTTATCTTTTGATGATAAAGTATTGTGCTTATTTAACTGTCTGACTCCTGCAAGCCAGCAGACAAGCATTTCCATGGGCAATAACTCTGGACCTGCTTAATATTTTAATAAGAATTTGACTCAAAGTTGTTGGTAGCCACCAACAACTTTGAGTCAAATTGTTTTCAAATTATTCAATAGGTCCAGAGTTATTGCCCATGGAAAATGTATCTTACAGAAATTCTGCAGTGAGACAGTTAAGGATTGCACAAGATGGCTTACAGATTGAACATATGCTATAGATCTGTAGTCGCAGTAAAATATTTGCCAGTAGGAATTAAGATTGTGAGACATGACTAAGAGCCAATCAGATGATGATGTCTTGTCCTTTGCAAGCATCCTAGAGTGTTTTTCAATTTTAGTGGTCTCAGATTATGTTTCTTGCGGTCTGATCGCGAAACACATAGCAAGTTGGTGTTATGGAGTCCTGTTCGCGCTGTATACGTGTTGGCACCCAATACTGCAAAAATGCTTTCTGAGCGTTTGCATTCTCTGGCAGCTTTCTGAGCCTGTGCATTCTCTGGCAGCTTTCTGAGCCTGTGCATTCTCTGGCAGCTTTCTGAGTGTGTGTATTCTCTGGCAGCTTTCTGAGCGTGTGCATTCTCTGGCAGCTTTCTGAGCGTGTGTATTCTCTGGCAGCTTTCTGAGCGTGTGTATTCTCTGGCAGCTTTCTGAGCGTGTGTATTCTCTGGCAGCTTTCTGAGCGTGTGTATTCTCTGGCAGCTTTCTGAGCCTGTGCATTCTCTGGCAGCTTTCTGAGCCTGTGCATTCTCTGGCAGCTTTCTGAGCATGTGTATTCTCTGGCAGCTTTCCGAGCGTGTGTATTCTCTGGCAGCTTTCTGAGCCTGTGTATTCTCTGGCAGCTTTCTGAGCGTGTGTATTCTCTGGCAGCTTTCCGAGCGTGTGTATTCTCTGGCAGCTTTCCGAGCGTGTGTATTCTCTGGCAGCTTTCTGAGCGTGTGTATTCTCTGGCAGCTTTCTGAGCGTGTGCATTCTCTGGCAGCTTTCTGAGCGTGTGTATTCTCTGGCAGCTTTCTGAGCCTGTGCATTCTCTGGCAGCTTTCTGAGCGTGTGCATTCTCTGGAAGCTTTCAGAGCCTGTGCATTCTCTGGCAGCTTTCTGAGCGTGTGCATTCTCTGGCAGCTTTCTGAGCGTGTGTATTCTCTGGCAGCTTTCTGAGCGTGTGTATTCTCTGGCAGCTTTCTGAGCGTGTGTATTCTCTGGCAGCTTTCTGAGCGTGTGTATTCTCTAGCAGCTTTCTGAGCGTGTGTATTCTCTGGCAGCTTTCTGAGCGTGTGCATTCTCTGGCAGCTTTCTGAGCGTGTGTATTCTCTGGCAGCTTTCTGAGTGTGTGTATTCTCTGGCAGCTTTCTGAGCGTGTGTATTCTCTGGCAGCTTTCTGAGCGTGTGTATTCTCTGGCAGCTTTCTGAGCCTGTGCATTCTCTGGCAGCTTTCTGAGCCTGTGCATTCTCTGGCAGCTTTCTGAGCCTGTGTATTCTCTGGCAGCTTTCTGAGCATGTGTATTCTCTGGCAGGTTTCCGAGCGTGTGTATTCTCTGGCAGCTTTCTGAGCCTGTGTATTCTCTGGCAGCTTTCCGAGCGTGTGTATTCTCTGGCAGCTTTCCGAGCGTGTGTATTCTCTGGCAGCTTTCCGAGCGTGTGTATTCTCTGGCAGCTTTCTGAGCGTGTGTATTCTCTGGCAGCTTTCTGAGCGTGTGTATTCTCTGGCAGCTTTCTGAGCCTGTGCATTCTCTGGCAGCTTTCTGAGCCTGTGCATTCTCTGGCAGCTTTCTGAGCCTGTGTATTCTCTGGCAGCTTTCCGAGCGTGTGTATTCTCTGGCAGCTTTCCGAGCGTGTGTATTCTCTGGCAGCTTTCCGAGCGTGTGTATTCTCTGGCAGCTTTCTGAGCATGTGTATTCTCTGGCAGCTTTCTGAGCGTGTGCATTCTCTGGCAGCTTTCTGAGCGTGTGCATTCTCTGGCAGCTTTCTGAGCGTGTGTATTCTCTGGCAGCTTTCTGAGCCTGTGCATTCTCTGGCAGCTTTCTGAGCGTGTGCATTCTCTGGAAGCTTTCAGAGCCTGTGCATTCTCTGGCAGCTTTCTGAGCGTGTGCATTCTCTGGCAGCTTTCTGAGCGTGTGTATTCTCTGGCAGCTTTCTGAGCGTGTGCATTCTCTGGCAGCTTTCTGAGCGTGTGTATTCTCTGGCAGCTTTCTGAGCGTGTGTATTCTCTGGCAGCTTTCTGATCGTGTGTATTCTCTGGCAGCTTTCTGAGCGTGTGTATTCTCTGGCAGCTTTCTGAGCCTGTGCATTCTCTGGCAGCTTTCTGAGCCTGTGCATTCTCTGGCAGCTTTCTGAGCATGTGTATTCTCTGGCAGCTTTCCGAGCGTGTGTATTCTCTGGCAGCTTTCTGAGCCTGTGTATTCTCTGGCAGCTTTCCGAGCGTGTGTATTCTCTGGCAGCTTTCCGAGCGTGTGTATTCTCTGGCAGCTTTCCGAGCGTGTGTATTCTCTGGCAGCTTTCTGAGCATGTGTATTCTCTGGCAGCTTTCTGAGCGTGTGCATTCTCTGGCAGCTTTCTGAGCGTGTGTATTCTCTGGCAGCTTTCTGAGCCTGTGCATTCTCTGGCAGCTTTCTGAGCGTGTGCATTCTCTGGAAGCTTTCAAAGCCTGTGCATTCTCTGGCAGCTTTCTGAGCGTGTGCATTCTCTGGCAGCTTTCTGAGCGTGTGTATTCTCTGGCAGCTTTCTGAGCGTGTGTATTCTCTGGCAGCTTTCTGAGCGTGTGTATTCTCTGGCAGCTTTCTGAGCGTGTGTATTCTCTGGCAGCTTTCTGAGCGTGTGTATTCTCTGGCAGCTTTCTGAGCGTGTGCATTCTCTGGCAGCTTTCTGAGCGTGTGTATTCTCTGGCAGCTTTCTGAGCGTGTGTATTCTCTGGCAGCTTTCTGAGCGTGTGTATTCTCTGGCAGCTTTCTGAGCGTGTGTATTCTCTGGCAGCTTTCTGAGCCTGTGCATTCTCTGGCAGCTTTCTGAGCCTGTGCATTCTCTGGCAGCTTTCTGAGCCTGTGTATTCTCTGGCAGCTTTCTGAGCATGTGTATTCTCTGGCAGGTTTCCGAGCGTGTGTATTCTCTGGCAGCTTTCTGAGCCTGTGTATTCTCTGGCAGCTTTCCGAGCGTGTGTATTCTCTGGCAGCTTTCCGAGCGTGTGTATTCTCTGGCAGCTTTCCGAGCGTGTGTATTCTCTGGCAGCTTTCTGAGCGTGTGTATTCTCTGGCAGCTTTCTGAGCGTGTGTATTCTCTGGCAGCTTTCTGAGCCTGTGCATTCTCTGGCAGCTTTCTGAGCCTGTGCATTCTCTGGCAGCTTTCTGAGCCTGTGTATTCTCTGGCAGCTTTCCGAGCGTGTGTATTCTCTGGCAGCTTTCCGAGCGTGTGTATTCTCTGGCAGCTTTCCGAGCGTGTGTATTCTCTGGCAGCTTTCTGAGCATGTGTATTCTCTGGCAGCTTTCTGAGCGTGTGCATTCTCTGGCAGCTTTCTGAGCGTGTGCATTCTCTGGCAGCTTTCTGAGCGTGTGTATTCTCTGGCAGCTTTCTGAGCCTGTGCATTCTCTGGCAGCTTTCTGAGCGTGTGCATTCTCTGGAAGCTTTCAGAGCCTGTGCATTCTCTGGCAGCTTTCTGAGCGTGTGCATTCTCTGGCAGCTTTCTGAGCGTGTGTATTCTCTGGCAGCTTTCTGAGCGTGTGTATTCTCTGGCAGCTTTCTGAGCGTGTGTATTCTCTGGCAGCTTTCTGAGCGTGTGTATTCTCTGGCAGCTTTCTGAGCGTGTGTATTCTCTGGCAGCTTTTTGAGCCTGTGTATTCTCTGGCAGCTTTCCGAGCGTGTGTATTCTCTGGCAGCTTTCTGAGCCTGTGTATTCTCTGGCAGCTTTCTGAGCGTGTGTATTCTCTGGCAGCTCTCTGAGCCTGTGCATTCTCTGGCAGCTTTCTGAGCCTGTGCATTCTCTGGCAGCTTTCTGAGCCTGTGCATTCTCTGGCAGCTTTCTGAGCCTGTGTATTCTCTGGCAGCTTTCTGAGCGTGTGTATTCTCTGGCAGCTTTCTGAGCGTGTGTATTCTCTGGCAGCTTTCTGAGCGTGTGTATTCTCTGGCAGCTTTCCGAGCGTGTGTATTCTCTGGCAGCTTTCCGAGCGTGTGTATTCTCTGGCAGCTTTCCGAGCGTGTGTATTCTCTGGCAGCTTTCCGAGCGTGTGTATTCTCTGGCAGCTTTTTGAGCGTGTGTATTCTCTGGCAGCTTTTTGAGCGTGTGTATTCTCTGGCAGCTTTTTGAGCGTGTGTATTCTCTGGCAGCTTTCTGAGCCTGTGTATTCTCTGGCAGCTTTCTGAGCGTGTGTATTCTCTGGCAGCTTTCTGAGCGTGTGTATTCTCTGGCAGCTTTCTGAGCGTGTGTATTCTCTGGCAACTTTCTGAGCGTGTGTATTCTCTGGCAGCTTTCTGAGCCTGTGCATTCTCTGGCAGCTTTCTGAGCGTGTGTATTCTCTGGCAGCTTTCTGAGCGTGTGCATTCTCTGGCAGCTTTCTGAGCCTGTGCATTCTCTGGCAGCTTTCTGAGCGTGTGTATTCTCTGGCAGCTTTCCGAGCGTGTGTATTCTCTGGCAGCTTTCCGAGCGTGTGCATTCTCTGGCAGCTTTCTGAGCGTGTGTATTCTCTGGCATCTTTCTGAGCGTGTGCATTCTCTGGCAGCTTTCTGAGCCTGTGCATTCTCTGGCAGCTTTCCGAGCGTGTGCATTCTCTGGCAGCTTTCCGAGCGTGTGCATTCTCTGGAAGCTTTCTGAGCCTGTGCATTCTCTGGCAGCTTTCTGAGCCTGTGCATTCTCTGGCAGCTTTTTGAGCATGTGTATTCTCTGGCAGCTTTCTGAGCGTGTGTATTCTCTGGCAGCTTTTTGAGTGTCTGCCATTCGAATAGCGTCCAAACATTGACCATCACTGCTACTCTCACAGATACCCTGTTGCATAGGTTATACAGTGCTGAGATTGAAATTAGGCTGAGTAACCAGCGGTGGTTCATGATGGCTCACAGGTGCTTGTGATGAGGAGCATCGAGTTTGTTCAGGAGAGTCATTAGAGGATTATAGCATTATTCAGACATATGTCTCATCATATATATACGCCCCCACAGTCGCAGCCTTATGACATTATTGAGACACATGTCACAGCTTTATGACATTATTGAGACACATGTCACATCTTTATGACATTGTTGAGACACAAGTCACAGCTTTATGACATTATTGAGACACATGCCACAGCTTTGTGACGTTATAGAGACACATGTTGCATCGTATATGTGTATCCTGACTTTTATGGGAATTTTAGTGCCTTGAATCCACAGATTCCAGAATGATTGGAAAGCAAATTTTCCTGTTAAACAGCGAGTTATAATGTTAGTCGAACTGCAGAGAAGTGAAAAAGAGGAATCTGTTTTTTCATCACTTCTCTCCCGAAATAAGGCATCTATCATTTGTCCCCTTTGTGTCAGACAGATATGCCTGCGTGAACTCAGCTTTATGTCAGACAGGTATGCCTGTGTGAACTCAGCTTTGTGTCAGACAGTTATGCCTCTGTGACCTCAGCTTTGTGTCAGACAGATATGTCTGTGTGACATCAGCTTTGTGTCAGACAGATATACCTGTGTGAACTCAGCTTTGTGTCAGAAAGATATGCATGTGTGAACTCAGCTTTGTGTCAGACAGATATGCCTTGTGAACTCAGTTTTGGCCTCATACATGAAGAGGTGTGTGGCTTTGAGTTGTTTTGCGGCTATTGGAAGCAGCCCATGGTGATTTCCAGTAGATCTGTTAATCTTTGTCAATGTTTGCGATGATGAGATGATGTCATCTTCAGAGTTAATGATGTGTGTGAGGCCGGATGATGAGATGATGTCACCTTCAGAGTTAATGATGTGTGTGAGGTCGGATGATGAGATGATGTCACCTTCAGAGTTAATGATGTGTGTGAGGCCGGATGATGAGATGATGTCACCTTCAGAGTTAATGATGTGTATGAGGCCGGATGATGAGATGTCACCTTTAGAGTTAATGATGTGTGTAAGGCCGGATGATGAGATGGTATCACCTTCATGCTTGATTAATTTGTTTGCTGATGCACTCTGTCCCCCATGCACCATCGTTCTTAATGGCCGTCATTGCTTTTCTAAACTGCTTCAGCTATTGGGATGTGCAGAGGCCTAAGCTGGCCATCAAGTGGTGGCATTGGTGCATCTTCTGTATTTGTGAACTGAGCTTTGAATCATTCCCGATAAAGAATTTATGTTGTACCAGGATTAATGAATGGATTTTGAATATTTTGATAAAAAGATGATATAGAGGATGATATTTAAGTGTCACAGATGTGTGTCACTTCAAAACGAATGATGATTGGCAAAGACTAATATCTCCTAACAATACTAAAAGACTCTCTAATGTATGTTATACTATTTCCTAATACTCTATTTCCAGTGGTCACACATAGAAAGATGACATAGTGTGTTTGTAATGACTAATGGTGATTTACTGAAAAGAAAACATGAAATACCAAAACATTAGAGAGTCTTCTAATAGTGACTGGTGAAATTAGTTTTTACCAATCGTCATTTGTTTTGCTGACATAGCTGAGCCTATATGCGTCTATGGGATTGACTGAGTTAAACACAGTCCAATAGCCTCAGAATGCACCATATGGGATTTTTTTGCCGAATCATGGAAACAAATAAAATTAACATTTTATGCCATTATGTAAAGTTTTTTGTATGGGAAAAAAATTTGATTTTGTGCTTCTATCTATTGATAGGCTGAAAGGAGTTAAACACTTGTTCAACAATCACATCCATACATTTCCTATGGGGTTTATTGTGGGCATTGAAAAGCAGCCAGTGCAGAATTATTTCTTGTAATAATTTAAGAAGAAGAAAGAGTCAAAGTTAGAACAGTAGTCTGGGTTTTCAGACATGCTTCAATATGCGCCAATGGATACATGTGTTTTCAGACATGCTTCGACATGCGCCAACGGATACATGTGTTTTAGACATGTTTGTTACATGTCCATGGATACATGTGTTTTAGACATGTTTGTCATATGTCAATGGATACATGTGTTTTCAGACATGCTTCAACATGTGCCAATGGATACATGTGTTTTCAGACATGCTTTGACATGCGTCCATAAATACGTGTGTTTCAGACATGATTCAACATGCGTCCATGGTACATGTGTTTTCAGACATGCTTCGACATACGCCCATGGATACATGTGTTTTCAGACGTTCTTCGACATGCGTCCATGGATACATGTGTTTTTAGACATGCTTCGACATGCGTCCATGGATACATGTGTTTTAGACATGCGCCCATGAATACATGTGTTTTAGACATGCTTCGACATGCGTCCATGGATACATGTGTTTTCAGACATGCGTTGACATGCACCCATGGATACATGTGTTTTAGACATGCTTCGACATGCGTCCATGGATACATGTGTTTTAGACATGCTTTGACATGCGCCCATGGATACATGTTTTGTTAGACATGTTTGTTACATGGCGATATGCCATTGTGTTTTCAAACATTCTGCATACATATCTACATGTATTTTCAGATTTCGTGTACATATCTACATGTATTTTCAGAGATTTTGTGTACATAGCTACATGTGTTTTCAGACATGGGTAGTGAGAGTGTAAGCAGTACCTTGGGTCAGTTAAATACGACACCTGCCGCTGCCGCTGCCGCTCCTCAACGCCGTGATGATGAATTTGATATGTTCGCACAGTCACGGCAAGCCTTTGATGAGAACAAACAAGCTCAGGAAAGGTACTTATGTTTAGCTGACCTGCCAGAATGGCCAATGGAACATATGCCATTGAGACCATCCATCCATCATTTGTCCATTGTCCATTAATTTTTTCTTTAAAATGTTTCTCATGCTAAACTGCTGGGTGAATTTTAGCCAAATTTGGCTGGACGGATCCTTGGGCATCTTGTTTTAAAAAAGTACTGGTTCTACTCATTATAACTACTTGACCGTTTTCAAACAAAATCAACTGGCAGAATCCTGTGGTCATATTAGGGCTGTGTGGAAGACACAAAACTGGTGATGGTGTTGACCATGAAACAGGTTTTAACCAGATATTGGCTTTGTTCGGTTTATAAATATTTTTAAAAATGACTCGCAATAGGGACTTAGCACAAGGTTAAAATATTTCAGCAGTAGACATAAATCTATAGCTATTTTATCTGATGCAATCTTTAGAGGATGCAGTGAAATAATTGCTTAAATTGTTTCAAAAGATTTTGTGCTTAATTTTATATTTTTCCGATGGAAATAATTTATAATATCAAAATCTGCCATTCCAAATTCCTGCACAATTTCTGTCATCTATAAGATTCCTAGACAATTAGCAATAGGTATAACCCCCACCCCCACCCACCCACCCCTCACCACCAGGTCTGATTAAACCATTACACAGACTCCTTTTCAGAAAGCAGTCAGATGAAACATAAAATTAGAGACTAGTTCCCGAATCCTGATACCTGTATAACTTAGGTTGAATTTTGTTTTATACAGTCAGAATAATATCATGTGGTACAGATCCTCGTGCTCTGAAGGTGATTGTACACGTGTATATGCACAATACATAGAATTTCTCGATCTAATTAATCGAATATGTACAATCAGACTCTGTTTTTAGATTATTTGATAGCATCCTTTTTGTGCACAAAGACAAACGTATCTTAGTAAACATCATAAGCATGATTGGGAAGGACTTGGATTAAAAGGCATGAAATATTTCTTCTTAATATTATATAATCTCACCGCGTTGAGTGTTATAATTACAGTGAAAATTCTCTCATTATATAACATAAGTTGAGCCAGCTCCAGAAAATCCACATGAAATTATGCTTGATCACCCGAGAGATATGGAAAAATCAATCGTATCTTATGTTGGTGGGTTCGCTCAATCTCGGGTTTCCAGATGTTACAATTCATTGAGAATTTACAATATTCTTAGATATCATAAACACAAGATTGCTCACAGTGTCTTCAAATGTGTATCATATAGTTTAATAAAACACTAGCAGATTACTGAACGCATTTCGCAATACAATCTGGTGACATACTCGCGAAATATGATTGAAACAAAAAGAATCCTCTTCGTTTTAGATATAATAATTGGTCATAATGAATTAAATTTTATGCAATTTTTAACATGGTTTTTCAAAGTAGAAATTAGTTTTTTCATAAATTTGCACTTTTGATATTATGGCATTTATTTTTTAACCATTACATGGCCAAAATCAGTGATGGTTCCAATACTGATATACCGCCCAGCCCGGGGTCATAGTCACTAGAAAGTTCATTCAGAATTTTGATTCATCAATTCTTCAGGCAACCATCTTGGGTTTTCATTTATATTTTCAGAAACCCTTTAAAACTTATCTTCAGATATCTGATTCTTATCAAACTTGGCTTGAATAATATCTGATTCTTATCAAACTTGGCTTGAATGATCTTAGGATAATAGGTTTCATTATATCTAATGGGAAATTTGATTGCTCTATTTTTTTTTGGGTGGCCATCATGGATTTTCAAAATCTGAAATAGATACGTCATTCATTGCGCATTTTGATTGTGATGTCAGATTACATGTGACATAATTCATTCTGACATGACATACTTTAGTGACAGATCAAATCCATCCAGGACAATTTGTTAGCTTCCTACTTAACTATTCGTGTGTAATTGTTTCTACAGTGCCACTCAGATTTACCAGAATCAACAGATGGATGAGCATCATGGGGGACTAGCCGGGGCTGTTAATGCACGGGTTCAACCGGTACGTATTATACAGCGATGTGACAGCTTTAAGTTTAACCCTTACCATTATAATGTCAATAGTCTAGCTTTTACTGTCTCAATAGCAAAGAAACTGCTGTACATTTTTCAACAATTTTGGTTGGCTATGTTGTGTATGACAGCAACATCTTCCACCAAATTTTTAGAAAAATGTACACCAGCTCATCTTTTTAATTTATTTGAAAATTTAGAATTTTGATATCAGTGTGGTAAGGGATAATTAAGAAAGAGCAACTTTTTGTCTTCCTTTGGTCAACAGTGACTATTGTTAGCTCACCTTGACTTGAAACACCTCAGGTTAGCTTATGCCAAGGCAACTGTCTGTTGTTTGTCCGTCTCAAATCTGCTTTAAACAGCGGCTTCTCAAGTAGGCCTTGGCCAGTGTTGTGGCAGCAGGGGCAGATAACTCTTGTCAGTGTTATGGCAGCAGGGGCAGATAACTCTTGGCAGCGTTACTAACGCATGTTTGTATTGTAGAATCATTGGTCAGATCTGTTTAACCCTTTCATGACAAAGACCGCCAAAACCAGCCTCTCCAGTGGTCTTGCTGAATGTCCATTTGCAGGCCACGAAAACGATATTTTAGAAAGTTTTCCAGTGGAATAACTGCCTCGGTAACTGAGCTCATTATTCCAGTTGTAAATCTCCAAAAATAGTCTCTTGGTCGGCAAATGGACATTCAATAAGGAAATATTTTAATTTTGAGCAAATTCTACCATTAAAGTGTTAACAGACAGAATATTTAATATTAGATCAGCATTATACACTTCAGTAGAAAAATGTTATGTTAAAAGAAAATGTATTGGTCATTCTCTATCCATTTCTAAACATTCAGAGAGAGGGTTCAGGCATCGATAATGTGTTGGGTGGGGTGAGGAGTGGTGGGGTGGGGGAAGAGCCTCACTTGTTTCAGCCATCAGTAGTGTACGCGTATGTGTGCTTGGTGTCGGGTGATATAGTGACATTGATTCTGCATCAGCACTGAATCATTGTGCTGTATTCTTTGTGACTTATACTTGCCTTACATTATCTACTGTTTTGCAAACTAATATTAAACATGATCTGTATTTACCTAAGTCCTGTAATCTGCATCATTCTTTGTGAATTTTGGGGTTTTGTTTACAGACACCAGGATCTGATGGCCTTCAGGTAACCGTCACCAAAAACCTATCATTTTTACTAGTCCTCACAGCATGTAGAAAAATTATCAGTCAAATAAATAATTATTATTTTGCTTAAAAATTGTAGCTTATTATTTATTATTCACATTTTTTCACAAAAAATAATTCTTTGAATTAACTCATCACAATAAGAAACAATCTTCTGCATATTTAGATAATATTTCTTCAAACTATTTCTTTAAACTTACCACTAATGTGCAAAAATGCATGCATGTGTATCTGGTATGCCATATATAACATAGATTATTAACTCCGCTGGCCTGTAATGCTAAGTGAGCTTATGTCATGGTGACCATCCATCTGTATGTCATCCGTCTGTCATCTACTTTTTCTTTAAAGTTGTCAAAGAGATTTGTCAGGAAACATCCTTGCGTTACAGAGCTTCACGATTCTTCAAATGGAGCTGATTGGTGACTTTGGGCCACCATCTTGAATTTTGTACCACTTAGAAACAGTTAAAAATCTCCTATACCACTTGGCCAATTGATGTGAAACTTCATCTAGGGCTTGTCCTGAACCAAGTTTGGTCAAGACAACCTGATTGATCAATTTTTGTCTGGTGTGCATCTTAGATGACATCACAAACATGCACGCACGCGTGCACGCACGCACGCGAGTTCATCCATCTGTTCGCCTGTCTCACGGTGGCGTCCACAATGGAGGCATGTTGCATTATTTCTGGACATATTGACATGAAACATGGTCACACAATTCCTTGAAGTATATTAATGAATCATGGCTAGGTTGCTTATAGGGCTAGGAAGAAACAGCTAATGGAGTATATTAATGAATCATGTCTAGGTTACTTATAGGGCTAGGAAGAAGCAGCTAATGGAGTATATTAATGAATCATGGCTAGGTTGCTTATAGGGCTAGGAAGAAACAGCTAATGGAGTATATTAATGAATCATGGCTAGGTTGCTTATAGGGCTAGGAAGAAACAGCTAATGGAGTATATTAATGAATCATGTCTAGGTTACTTATAGGACTAGGAAGAAACAGCTAATGGAGTATATTAATGAATCATGGCTAGGTTGCTTATAGGGCTAGGAAGAAACAGCTAATGGAGTATATTAATGAATCATGTCTAGGTTACTTATAGGGCTAGGAAGAAGCAGCTAATGGAGTATATTAATGAATCATGGCTAGGTTACTTATAGGGCTAGGAAGAAGCAGCTAATGGAGTATATTAATGAATGATGGCTAGGTTACTTATAGGGCTAAGAAGAAACAGCTAATGGAGTATATTAATAAATCATGGCTCGGTTACTTATAGGGCTAGGAAGAAACAGCTAATGGAGTATATTAATGAATCATGTCTAGGTTACTTATAGGGCTAGGAAGAAACAGCTAATGGAGTATATTAATGAATCATGGCTAGGTTACTTATAGGGCTAGGAAGAAGCAGCTAATGGAGTATATTAATGAATCATGTCTAGGTTACTTATAGGGCTAGGAAGAAGCAGCTAATGGAGTATATTAATGAATCATGTCTAGGTTACTTATAGGGCTAGGAAGAAGCAGCTAATGGAGTATATTAATGAATCATGGCTAGGTTACTTATAGGGCTAGTAAGAAACAGCTAATGGAGTATATTAATGAATCATGTCTAGGTTACTTATAGGGCTAGGAAGAAACAGCTAATGGAGTATATTAATGAATCATGTCTAGGTTACTTATAGGGCTAGGAAGAAGCAGCTAATGGAGTATATTAATGAATCATGTCTAGGTTACTTATAGGGCTAGGAAGAAGCAGCTAATGGAGTATATTAATGAATCATGTCTAGGTTGCTTATAGGGCTAGGAAGAAACAGCTAATGGAGTATATTAATGAATCATGTCTAGGTTACTTATAGGGCTAGTAAGAAACAGCTAATGGAGTATATTAATGGATCATGGCTAGGTTACTTATAGGGCTAGGAACAAGCAGCTAATGGAGTATATTAATGAATCATGTCTAGGTTACTTATAGGGCTAGGAAGAAGCAGCTAATGAAGTATATTAATGAATCATGTCTAGGTTACTTATAGGGCTAGGAAGAAGCAGCTAATGGAGTATATTAATGAATCATGTCTAGGTTACTTATAGGGCTAGGAAGAAGCAGGTAATGGAGTATATTAATGAATCATGGCTAGGTTGCTTATAGGGCTAGGAAGAAGCAGCTAATGGAGTATATTAATGAATCATGTCTAGGTTGCTTATAGGTCTAGGAAGAAGCAGCTAATGGAGTATATTAATGAATCATGTCTAGGTTACTTATAGGGCTAGTAAGAAACAGCTAATGGAGTATATTAATGAATCATG
Source organism: Chaetoderma sp. LZ-2023a (assembly GCA_034401795.1). Taxonomy (NCBI): domain Eukaryota; kingdom Metazoa; phylum Mollusca; class Caudofoveata; order Chaetodermatida; family Chaetodermatidae; genus Chaetoderma; species Chaetoderma sp. LZ-2023a. Next base: position 170,700,835 of record CM067372.1, on the reverse strand, counting down.
TCTAGGTTACTTATAGGGCTAGGAAGAAGCAGCTAATGGAGTATATTAATGAATCATGGCTAGGTTACTTGTAGGGCTAGTGAGAAACAGCTAATGGAGTATATTAATGAATCATGTCTAGGTTACTTATAGGGCTAGGAAGAAACAGCTAATGGAGTATATTAATGAATCATGTCTAGGTTACTTATAGGGCTAGGAAGAAGCAGCTAATGGAGTATATTAATGAATCATGTCTAGGTTACTTATAGGGCTAGGAAGAAGCAGCTAATGGAGTATATTAATGAATCATGTCTAGGTTGCTTATAGGGCTAGGAAGAAGCAGCTAATGGAGTATATTAATGAATCATGTCTAGGTTACTTATATGGCTAGTAAGAAACAGCTAATGGAGTATATTAATGGATCATGGCTAGGTTACTTATAGGGCTAGGAAGAAGCAGCTAATGGAGTATATTAATGAATCATGTCTAGGTTGCTTATAGGGCTAGGAAGAAGCAGCTAATGGAGTATATTAATGAATCATGTCTAGGTTACTTATAGGGCTAGGAAGAAGCAGCTAATGCATTATATTAATGAATCATGTCTAGGTTACTTATAGGGCTAGGAAGAAGCAGCTAATGGAGTATATTAATGAATCATGTCTAGGTTACTTATATGGCTAGTAAGAAACAGCTAATGGAGTATATTAATGGATCATGGCTAGGTTACTTATAGGGCTAGGAAGAAGCAGCTAATGGAGTATATTAATGAATCATGTCTAGGTTGCTTATAGGGCTAGGAAGAAACAGCTAATGGAGTATATTAATGAATCATGTCTAGGTTACTTATAGGGCTAGGAAGAAGCAGCTAATGGAGTATATTAATGGATCATGTCTAGGTTACTTATAGGGCTAGTAAGAAACAGCTAATGGAGTATATTAATGAATCATGTCTAGGTTACTTATAGGGCTAGTAAGAAGCAGCTAATGAAGTATATTAATGAATCATGGCTAGGTTACTTATAGGGCTAGTAAGAAACAGCTAATGGAGTATATTAATGAATCATGTCTAGGTTACTTATAGGGCTAGGAAGAAGCAGCTAATGGAGTATATTAATTAATCATGTCTAGGTTACTTATAGGGCTAGTAAGAAGCAGCTAATGAAGTATATTAATGAATCATGGCTAGGTTGCTTATAGGGCTAGCAAGAAGCAGCTAATGGAGTATATTAATGAATCATGTCTAGGTTACTTATAGGGCTAGGAAGAAGCAGCTAATGGAGTATATTAATGAATCATGTCTAGGTTGCTTATAGGGCTAGGAAGAAGCAGCTAATGAAGTATATTAATGAATCATGTCTAGGTTACTTATATGGCTAATAAGAAACAGCTAATGGAGTATATTAATGGATCATGGCTAGTTTACTTATAGGGCTAGTAAGAAACAGCTAATGGAGTATATTAATGAATCATGTCTAGGTTACTTATAGGGCTAGCAAGAAGCAGCTAATGGAGTATATTAATGAATCATGTCTAGGTTACTTATAGGGCTAGGAAGAAGCAGCTAATGGAGTATATTAATGAATCATGTCTAGGTTACTTATAGGGCTAGGAAGAAGCAGCTAATGGAGTATATTAATGAATCATGTCTAGGTTACTTATAGGGCTAGTAAGAAACAGCTAATGGAGTATATTAATGAATCATGGCTAGGTTACTTATAGGGCTAGTAAGAAACAGCTAATGGAGTATATTAATGAATCATGTCTAGGTTACTTATAGGGCTTGTAAGAAACAGCTAATGGAGTATATTAATGAATCATGTCTAGGTTACTTATAGGGCTAGGAAGAAGTGGCTAATGAATGAATACAGTTTTAGCTATGTCTCACCAAGCTCTAGCTAAGCTACACCCACACTTTGCCTATGTACGGATCAATTGATCCCGGCACTCCCTGAATCTCAATTTGCAGAAAACTATACAGGTAAGCTGTTGAATATTTTGAAACTAATTTAACTGGGTCATGTTGCCGCCATAGTCTTTGGCAGCAACAGCGCCCAGTCAAAATTAGTTTCAAAGTTTTCAACAGCATGTTTGTTAAATAGTATAGCCATACAATTTGGACAATTTGACGGATGAGTAAGTGTTTATGACAGACTTAATCACATCATTTATGACGTAATTGATTATGGCATTATATGCTGATTGATTGATAAACTTGATTCATCCATTGTTTTGTTCAGTCCCTCCACCTGCCTGTCCATCTTGCTGTCCATGCATGTGGATTTAGGTTTTTTGTTTTGATAACTTATCTTTAACCATGGATTATGTTGATGAACCTGCATCTTTCATGTGTGGTTTTGCCATAGGGATTGGAAGAAACCTATTATTTTGTGTGTGAGTTTGTCCATCCATACGTCTTGCTAAACATGTTCCCACCATTCATCTTACCACCACACATGGGGTAATTGTAATTTGTAATTCTAATTGGCTGTAATTTAATTACATTTTTCAAGTAATTGATTGTAATTGTAATTGAGTAGCTAAAAAGTAATTGTAATTGAATTGTGATTAATTACATTTGAAAATTTTATAATTTGTAATTTCAATTACATTATCAATTACATATAAAAATTGAAGGTCTGTTTAATACTGACACTATAAATTAATATCTCTTCTTAATTTTTCACAACAAACCCTAATGCACTAAGAAGGTACACAATGTATGACAAATCACAGTATCATACCTACTAATTTAATTCTTTTACATTAATTTGACAGGAAGTTCTTCCTGCTCCAGTCAAATTAGTTTCAAAATATTAAACAGAAACATTTGTTAAAGCTTATTAACATTAATTTGACTGGAAGTGCTTGCTGCATGACACATTTGACTGAAAGCAATTGCTATGTAAGGCAGCAACTGTGTCATACAGCAAGCACTTCAAAATATTAAACAGGATATTTGGGAGAATGTATATGCTTTTTCATATTTGCTCTTTCAGGTTCAAATGGTTAAGTAAAATGAATTTGAGTGGAAGCTGTTGTTGCCTTACTGCTCTAGTCAAATTATTTTCAGAATATTAAACACATATTTATTAAGAATGTACGTGTGATTTATGGTATTTGGTCTTTGAGCTCAAAGGCGTAATTAACATTAATTTGACTGGAAATATTTGCTGCTTTACCCCATTGTTGCCTTAAGCAGCAACTGCTTCCAATTAAATTAGTTTCAAAATATTAAACAGGGTATTTGGTCAAATGCATGTGCTTTTTCATATTTGCTCTTTCACATTCAAGTGGTTGAGAAGGCTACTGAAATTTGAAAATAATTTTACTGGAAATCAAAGGTGCCTTAGACAGCAACAGCTTTCAGTCAAATTACTATCAAAATAGTCAACCACATTTATCAGACTTCTCATTGAAAGGTTTAATTCCTAAATGACAATTATGACACCTGTGTATTATGACACATGGTGTCCTTTATAAACATGCTTTTAAAATGGATACAAAAATTTCATATCCTCATGGCCTGTTTTTCTAGATCAGCCTAATATCTTTAACTCTAAATTTCAAGAATGTGCTCTGACATGTCTGAGGAGAGTTGCACAATATTTTGAAAATAAGTGAGAAATTGGAGCTGTTTAACATAAATCAACATGCAAACAAATCACTTCAAGGAACTTAGGTCACATAGTAACACTAACTTAGTATGCCTATATTTACTTTACCACTGGGGATGAGTATTATTGATAGGGTTAACTCCACCAGTGGCCAGCAATCCCCTCAGAGATGTGATTTTATCCATTCACAAAAGTCTTTTGTTGATTTTATTGATGGTTTTGTAGACACCCTTTCAACTATACAGAGGAGAAATTACAAATTCTGTTCACATTGTAAGAATTATTCGGTTGAATATTTTGAAAATAGCTTAACTAAAGGTCGCTGGTCGCATACATGTAGGTAGAAAGAGTTCTCGGATTATTTTCAAAATATTAAACTGAATATGTCAGACATTCTAAAGAATTTTCTCCTTGAAAAGGGTTAATACCTCCTGGTCTATTTTCTATAGGGTGCAGTACATTCATTCTTTAAAGCTGAAGTTTTGTCAATTGAAAGTCTTCTGCTCAGTGATTGTCCACATGCAGGCCAAGAGATGACTATTTAAAAAAAATTCAACACGAGTAAGTGGCTTGGGTATGGAGCCAGTCATTACAGTGGTAAATTTAAGAAAATAGTCTTCTTACCTTACAAATGAACTGTTCAAGACCACTGCTCAAGCCAGATTTGCTAGTGTATGGATTGACTACATACTGGCCATTTAACAGCCTCTTCAGGGTCAATATTCTATCTTTTATTATGTCCATAGCAAAGAAACTGGTGTAGATTCTTCTACAAGATTCGTGGACGATATTGCTGTCTATGAGACTATGACAGCAACATCTTCCACCAAATTTGTTGAAAAATTAACAACAGTTCATCTTTTAATTTAATTTGAAATTTTAAAATTTCGACATCAGAGTGATAAGGGTTAATGAAAGAGTACATGCAGACCTGAGACACATTATTTTCTCACAGAATATATTCATTTGCATACCAAGAGAGGACTATTTAAAAAAATTTACCACCAATGGCTGGCTCTGTTATCGAGTTAGTCATTCTAGACTTGATAAATTTTCAAACATAGCCTTCTCTTGGTCTGCAAATGGACATTTATCAAAACCACTGCAGGTACCATTTTGCAAGTACGTATATGTGTGCATTGATTAAAAATAAAGATGTTGGTTTATTTCAAAGTAAAATATGACTGCATAAAATTCTGTGTGTATTTATTCAGCATACACAGGCATATTCACACACTTGCCATTGCTTAGAAACTAATTCATACACACACATTGGTAAAAAGTAATTGTAATTGTAATTAATTACATTCACAAAAGGGAGTAATTGTAATGTAATTTATTTTATTTTTTTTATTTTTAATAAGGAGAATTTAACCAACATCACTGATAAAAATTAAAAACTAAAATATCAAGTACTTATTGGCAAACTAATTTAAACTTATTAAACAATGTCTTACAGGCTAAAACTGATACATCATTAACAGTATAAACCTCAAAACATTGTTTTCTAAATATAAACTAGTGCAGTATCTATTTTTCATTTAACACCTTTACCCGTATCGATGATCTTGATTATGTAGCTTTTAACCATGCTATTATGTCTGACAAACAGGCTGCCCAAACCCTCTATCATGCCTTTGGTACAGCAAGTCCGTCTTGATAAATCAAGAGGAAGGTCTGGTTATATCATTTTGTCTTAAAATGTAGATACAAGCTGTAGCTTAACTACCTATATGCAAATGTTCTGGGTACAATATAGTGAAATAAAGACCATTGTTTAACAGTGAACCATGAAACGCCGGTGACCATGCCAACCATGAGTTAAAAGCAAAAAGGACTAACCTATGCTCAAAATCTTTTTCTGCGCATAGATTAAGGATGGACGACGTTTATGATTTAATTTTGGTGAAATCTCTATTCACCATAGTTATCTCCCTTGAAAGAGTAAAATTATATCTCAGAAAGTTTTTAACCTACGCTCGCAATTTTTGCTAGTAAATAGGTAAGGGATAGACGACGTGTCATGATTAAATTTTTGTCAAACTCTGTCTTTATTTGTCTGAGTTATCTCCCTTGAAAGACAAATTTGTCAGAATTTTTGTATCCGGATCATATCAAGGCACCCTCACAATTTTTGGTCCAGCAAAATAGATTAGGAATAAACAACGTGTCATGATTACGTTTTGGTAAAATCTGTCTATTTGCCAGAATTAGCTCCCTTGAAATACTAAAGTTGTCAGAATTTGTGTGTCCGTGCCATATTGCGGAAAGGTTTTAACCTACCCTCGCAATTTTGTTCCAGCGAAATAGATTAGGGATAGACGACATGTCATGATTTCATTCCGGCAAAATCAAAATGTGTCCTTATTCACCAGAATTATCTCCCTGATCAAAATTTGTGTGCCCATGCCATATTTTGGAAAGTTTTAACCTACCCTCACAATTTTTGTTCCAGCGAAATAGATTAGGGATAGATGATGTGTCATGATTGACCAGAATTATCTCCCTTGAAAGACTAAAATTAATCAAAATTTCCGTGTCCATGCCATATCTCGGAAAGCTTTTAACTTACACTCGCAATTTTTTTCAGCGAATAGATTATGGATAGGCGAAATCTTATGACTTCCTTTCGGTAAAATACATCAATATTCCCCAGATTTATCTCCCTTAAAGAATAAAATTTGTTACAATTTTGTGTCCCGACCATATTTCAAAGAGTTTTGAACTTATGATTACCATTTTTTTCAGTGGATATATTACATGAAGACGGTGTGTCATGATTTTGTTTCAGCAAAATCTGTTCATGTGCACCAAAATTGTGTCCCTAAAGGCCAAAATCACCCATCACAAATTTCTTGTTCACGCGTATATTGAGTTTCATTAAGACTGTGGTTAGAATTTCATATGAAACAAGATTTATTTAGTATCTTTGTGTACATCCATGTCTTTCTTCATAAACAATAAATTTGTACATTAACATCTGTGTCTTCTCATTCAGGTTAATAGGTAACAGAGTGCTCTGCAACTTGAGAATTAAATTCTTAATTTTTAATTTTTTTTTTCTTTTTCACAGGCAGACTCTGAAATGGTAGTAATTCACATAATCTGTAATTGGGAGTGAAATCACTAATGACATTATAATACTAATCATGTCGCTTGGGAATGACATTATAATACTAATCACATCAAACAGGAATGACAAATCACTATACTAATCACGTCACACGGGAATGATAAATCATAATAATCACATCACACAGGAATGAAAATCATAAGACTAATCACGTCAAACAGGAATGACAAATCATTATACTAATCACGTCACACGGGAATGATAAATCATAATAATCACATCACACAGGAATGAAAATCATAAGACTAATCACGTCACACAGGAATGAAAATCATAAGACTAATCACGTCACATGGGAATGACAAATCATAATACTAATCACGTCACAGGAATGACAAATCATAAGACTAATCACGTCACACAGGAATGACAAATCATAATACTAATCACGTCACATGGGAATGACAAATCATAATACTAATCACGTCACACAGGAATGAGAAATCATAATACTAATCACGTCACATGGGAATGACAAATCATAATATTAATCACGTCACATGGGAATGACAAATCATAATACTAATCACGTCACACAGGAATGACAAATCATAATACTAATCACGTCACACAGGAATGACAAATCATAATACTAATCACGTCACACGGGAATGACAAATCATAATACTAATCACGTCACACAGGAATGACAAATCATAATACTAATCACTTCACATGGGAATGACAAATCATAATACTAATCACGTCACATGGGAATGACAAATAATAGTAATCTGGTGACCTGAGAATGACATCATAATACGAATTACATCGCATGGGAATGACAAATAATAGTAATCTGGTGACCTGAGAATGACATCATAATACGAATCACATCGCATGGGAATGACAAAGTATAATACGACTCGCATTGCATGGGAATGACAAATCATAATACGAATCACATCGCATGGGAATGACAAATCATAATATGAATCATGTCGCATGGGAATGACAAATAATAATAATCATGTGACCCTCAGCTAGCTCGATTAATAATTAATAGTGGTGATAGTGTCCATGTATCTATGGTCACGATCTTGTACACTGAGCAGATCATGGTGTTGTACATTGAGCAGTAGTTGCTGCGTTCATCATGTTGTATACTGAGTGGTGCTTGCTGCACTCATGTACACTGAGCAGTGCCTGCTGCGTTCATCATGTACACTGAGCAGTGCTTGCTGCGTTCATCATGTTGTACACTGAGCAGTGCTTGCTGCGTTCATCATGTTGTATGCTGAGCAATGCTTGCTGCGTTAATCATGTTGTATGCTGAGCAGTGCTTGCTGCGTTCATCATGTTGTATACCGAGCAGTGCTTTCTATGTTCATCATGTACACTGAGCAGTACTTTCTATGTTCATCATGTACACTGAGCAGTACTTGCTGCATTCATCATGTTGTACACTGAGCCGTACTTGCTGCATTCATCATGTTGTATACTGAGCAGTGCTTGCTACATTCATCATGTTGTATACTGAGCAGTGCTTGCTGCGTTCATCATGTTGTATACTGAGCAGTGCTTGCTGCGTTCATTATGTTGTATACTGAGCAGTGCTTGATGCATTCATCATGTACACTGAGCAGGGCTTACTGCGCTCATCATGTTGTATACTGAGCAGTACTTGCTGCATTCATCAGGTTGTATACTGAGCAGTGCTTGATGCATTCATCATGTATACTGAGCAGTGCTTGCTGCATTCATCATGTTGTACACTGAGCAGTGCTTGATGCATTCATCATGCTGTATACTGAGCAGTACTTGCTGCGTTCATCATGTTGTATACTGAGCAGTGCCTGATGCATTCATCATGTTGTATACTGAGCAGTGCTTGCTGCATTCATCATGTTGTATACTGAGCAAGCTAAGACCTGCCCACAGATGACCAAAGCTATGACCTGCCCACAGATGACCAAAGCTATAAGCATGCCCCCACATGATCAAAGCTATAACATGCCCACAGATGATCAAAGCTATAAACATGCCCACAGGTGACCAAAGCTATAAACATGCCCACAGGTGATCAAAGCTATACACATGCCCGCAGGTGATCAAAGCTATAAACATGCCACATGTGATCAAAACTATGACATGCCTACAGCTGATCAAAGCTATCCACATGCCCACAGGTGATCAAAACTATGACACGCCCACAGATGATCAAAGCTATAAACATGCCCATAGGTGATCAAAACTATGACATGCCCACATGATCAAAGCTATAACATGCCCACAGATGATCAAAGCTATGACATTCCCACAGGTGACCAAAGCTATAAACATGCCCACATGTGATCGAAACTATGACATGCCCACAGATGATCAAAGCTATGACATGCCTACAGCTGATCAAAGCTATAAACATGCCCACAGGTGATCAAAACTATGACATGCCCACAGATGATCAAAGCTATGACATGACCACAGATGATCAACGCTATGACATTCCCACAGATGATCAAAGCTATGACATGCCCACAGGTTATCAAAGCTATGACATGCCCACCAGGGACCAAAGCTCTGACATGCCCACAGCTGACCAAAGCTATAAGCATGCCCACAGGTGATCAAAGCTATAAACATGCCCACAGGTGATCAAAGCTATGACATGCCTACAGAAGATCAAAGCTATGACATTCCTACAGCTGATCAAAGCTATAAACCTGCGCACAGGTGATCAAAGCTATGACATGCCCACAGATGATCAAAGCTATGACATGCCTATAGGTGATCCAAGCTATAAACATGCCCACAGGTGATCAAAGCTATGACATGCCCACGGATGATCAAAGCTATGAGATTCCCACAGATGATCAAAACTATGACATGCCCACAGATGACCAAAGCTATAAGCATGCCCACAGGTGATCAAAGCTATGACATGCCCACAAATGATCAAAGCTATTAAACATGCCCACAGGTGATCAAAACTATGACATGCCCACAGGTGATCAGAGCTATAAACATGCCCACATGTGATCAAAACTATGACATGCCCACATATGATCAAAGCTATGACATGCCTACAGCTGATCAAAGCTATGACATGCCTATAGGTAATCCAAGCTATAAACGTGGCCACAGGTGATCAAAGCTATGACCTGCCCACAGATGACCAAAGCTATGACCTGCCCACAGATTACCAAAGCAATAAGCATGCCCACACGTGATCAAAGCTATGCCATGCCTACCGATGATCAAAGCTATAAACATGCCCACAGGTGACCAAAGCTATAAACATGCCCACAGGTGATCAAAGCTATAAACATGCCCACAGGTGATCAAAGCTATAAACATGCCACATGTGATCAAAACTATGATATGCCTACAGCTGATCAAAGCTATCCCACATGCCCACAGGTGATCAAAACTATGACATGCCCACAGCTGATCAAAGCTATAAACCTGCCCACAGGTGATCAAAGCTATAAACATGCCCACAGGTTATCAAAGCTATGATATGCCCACAGATAATCAAAGCTATGACATGCCTATAGGTGACCCAAGCTATAAACCTGCCCACAGGTGATCAAAGCTATGACCTGCCCACAGATGACCAAAGCTATGAGCTGCCCACAGATGACCAAAGCTATAAGCATGCCCACACGTGATCAAAGCTATGACATGCCAAACAGATGATCAAAGCTATAAACATGCCCACAGGTGACCAAAGCTATAAACATGCCCACAGGTGATCAAAGCGATCAACATGCCCACAGGTGATCAAAGCTATAAACATGCCACATGTGATCAAAACTATGGCATGCCTACAGCTGATCAATGCTATCCACATGCCCACAGATGATCAAAGCTATGACATGCCCACAGATGATCAAAGCTATGACATGCCCACAGGTGGTCACAGTTATGGCATGCCTACAGGTGACCAAAGCTATGACATGCCCACAGATAATCAAAGCTATAACATGCCCACAGGTTGTCAAAGCTAGGACATGCCCACCGGTGACCAAATCTATAAACATGCCTACAGCTGACCAAAGCTATAAACATGCCCACAGGTGATCAAAGCTATGGCATGCCCACAGATGATTAAAGCGATGACATGCCCACAGATCAAAGCTATGACATGCCCATGGGTGATCACAGCTATGACATGCCCGCAGGTGATCAAAGCTGTAAACATGCATACAGATGATCAAAGCTATAAATATGCCCAGCGGTGATCAAAGCTATGACATGCCCACAGATGATCAAAGCTATGACATACCCACAGATGATCAAAGCTATGACATGCTCAGAGATAATCAAGGCTGTAACATACCCAAATGTGACCAAAGCTATAACCATGCCCACATGTTATCAAAGCTATGACATGTCCACCGGTGACCAAAGCTCTGACATGCCCAGAGGTGACCAAAGCTATAAACATACCCACAGGTGATCAAAGCTATAAACATGCCCACAGGTTATCAAAGCTATGACATGCCCACAGATAATCAAAGCTATGACATGCCTACAGCTGATCAAAGCTATAAACCTGCCCACAGGTGATCAAAGCTATGACATGCCCACAGATGATCAAAGCTATGACATGCCCACAGATGATCAAAGCTATGACATGTCCACAGATGATCAACGCTATGACATGCCCACAGGTGATCACAGCTATGACATGCCTATAGGTGATCCAAGATATAAACATGCCCACAGGTGATCAAACCTATGACATACCCACAGATGATCAAAGCTAAGAGATTCCCACAGATGATCTGAGCTATGACCTGCCCACAGATGACCATAAGCATGTCCACAGGGGATCAAAGCTATGACATGCCCACAGATGATCAAAGCTATATACATGCCCACAGGTGATCAAAACTGACATTCCCACAGGTGATCAAACCTATGACATACCCACAGATGATCAAAGCTAAGAGATTCCCACAGATGATCAAAGCTATGACCTGCCCACAGATGACCAAAGCTATAAGCATGTCCACAGGTGATCAAAGCTATAAACATGCCCACATGTGATCAAAGCTATGACATGCCCACAGATGATCAAAGCTATGACATGCCTACAGCTGATCAATGCTAGAAGCATGCCCACAGATGATCAAAGCTATGACATACCCACAGGTGATCAAAGCTATGACATGCCCACAGATGACCAAAGCTATAAACTTGCCCACAGATGATCAAAGCTATAACCTGCCCACAGATGATCAAAGCTATGACCTGCCCACAGATGACCAAAGCTATAAGCATGCCCACCGGTGATCAAAGCTATGACATGCCCACAGATGATCAAAGCTATAAACATGCCCACAGGTGACCAAAGCTATAAACATGCCCACAGGTGATCAAAGCTATAAACATGCCCACAGGTGATCAAAGCTATAAACATGCCCACAGGTGATCAAACCTATGACTTGCCCACAGATGATCAAAGCTAAGAGATTCCCACAGGTGATCTAAGCTATGACCTGCCCACAGATGACCAAAGCTATAAGCATGTCCACAGGTGATCAAAGCTATGACATGCCCAAAGATGATCAAAGCTATATACATGCCCACAGGTGATCAAAACTATGACATGCCCACAGGTGATCAAAGCTATAAACATGCCCACATGTGATCAAAACTATGACATGCCCACAGATGATCAAAGCTATGACATGCCTACAGCTGATCAAAGCTATAAACATGGCCACAGATGATCAAAGCATTGACCTGCCCATGGATGATCAAAGCTATAACATGCCCACGGATGATCAAAGCTATGACATGCCCTCAGATTATCAATGCTATGACCTGACCATTGATGATCAAAGCTATGACATGCCCACAGATGATCACAGCTATGACATGCCCACAGGTGGCCAAAGCTATGACATGCTCACAAATAATCAAAGCTATAACATGCCCACAGGTGATCAAAGCTATGATATGCCTATAGGTGATCCAAGCTATAAACATGCCCACAGGTGATTAAAGCTATGACATGCCCACAGATGATCAAAGCTATGACATTCCCACAGATGACCAAAGCTATAACATGCCCACATGTGACCAAAGCGATAACCATGCCCACAGGTTATCAAAGCTATGACATGCCCACAGAGGATCAAAGCTATGACATGCCTACAGTTGATCAAAGCTATAAACCTGCCCACAGGTGATCAAAGCTATGACATACCCACAGGTGATCACAGCTATGACATGTCCACAGGTGATCAAAGCTATAAACATGCCCACAGATGATCAAAGCTATAAACATGCCCACAGGTGATCAAAGCTATAAACATGCCCACAGATGATCAAAGCTATGACATGCTCAGAGATAATCAAAGCTGTAACATACCCAAATGTGACCAAAGCTATAACTATGCCCACATGTTATCAAAGCTATGACATGTCCACCGGTGACCAAAGCTCTGACATGCCCAGAGGTGACCAAAGCTATAAACATACCCACAGGTGATCAAAGCTATAAACATGCCCACAGGTTATCAAAGCTATGACATGCCCACAGATAATCAAAGCTATGACATGCCTACAGCTGATCAAAGCTATAAACCTGCCCACAGGTGATCAAAGCTATGACATGCCCACAGATGATCAAAGCTATGACATGCCCACAGATGATCAAAGCTATGACATGTCCACAGATGATCAACGCTATGACATGCCCACAGGTGATCAAAGCTATGACATGCCTATAGGTGATCCAAGATATAAACATGCCCACAGGTGATCAAACCTATGACATACCCACAGATGATCAAAGCTAAGAGATTCCCACAGATGATCTAAGCTATGACCTGCCCACAGATGACCAAAGCTATAAGCATGTCCACAGGTGATCAAAGCTATGACATGCCCACAGGTGATCAAAGCTATAAACATGCCCACATGTGATCAAAACTATGACATGCCCACAGATGATCAAAGCTATGACATGCCTACAGCTGATCAAAGCTATAAACATGCCCACAGATGATCAAAGCTATGACATACCCACAGGTGATCAAAGCTATGACATGCCCTCAGATGATCAATGCTATGACCTGACCATTGATGATCAAAGCTATGACATGCCCACAGATGATCACAGCTATGACATGCCCACAGGTGGCCAAAGCTATGACATGCTCACAAATAATCAAAGCTATAACATGCCCACATGTGACCAAGGCGATAACCATGCCCACAGGTTATCAAATCTATGACATGCCAACAGATGACCAAAGCTCTGACATGCCCACAGGTGACCAAAGCTATAAACATGCCCACAGGTGATCAAAGCTATGACATATCCACAGGTGATCACAGCTATGACATGTCCACAGGTGATCAAAGCTATGATATGCCTATAGGTGATCCAAGCTATAAACATGCCCACAGGTGATTAAAGCTATGACATGCCCACAGATGATCAAAGCTATGACATTCCCACAGATGACCAAAGCTATAACATGCCCACATGTGACCAAAGCGATAACCATGCCCACAGGTTATCAAAGCTATGACATGCCCACAGGTGATCAAAGCTATGACATACCCACAGGTGATCACAGCTATGACATGTCCACAGGTGATCAAAGCTATGATATGCCTATAGGTGATCCAAGCTATAAACATGCCCACAGGTGATTAAAGCTATGACATGCCCACAGATGATCAAAGCTATGACATTCCCACAGATGACCAAAGCTATAACATGCCCACATGTGACCAAAGCGATAACCATGCCCACAGGTTATCAAAGCTATGACATGCCCACAGAGGATCAAAGCTATGACATGCCTACAGCTGATCAAAGCTATAAACCTGCCCACAGGTGATCAAAGCTATGACATACCCACAGGTGATCACAGCTATGACATGTCCACAGGTGATCAAAGCTATAAACATGCCCACAGGTGATCAAAGCTATAAACATGCCCACAGGTGATCAAAGCTATAAACATGCCCACAGGTGATCAAACCTATGACTTGCCCACAGATGATCAAAGCTATGACATGCCTACAGCTGATCAAAGCTATAAACATGCTCACAGATGATCAAAGCTATGACATACCCACAGGTGATCAAAGCTATGACATGCCTATAGGTGATCCAAGCTATAAACATGCCCACAGATGATCAAAGCTATAACCTGCCCACAGATGATCAAAGCTATGACCTGCCCACAGATGACCAAAGCTATAAGCATGCCCACCAGTGATCAAAGCTATGACATGCCCACAGATGATCAAAGCTATAAACATGCCCACAGGTGACCAAAGCTATAAACATGCCCACAGGTGATCAAAGCTATAAACATGCCCACAGGTGATCAAAGCTATAAACATGCCCACAGGTGATCAAACCTATGACTTGCCCACAGATGATCAAAGCTAAGAGATTCCCACAGATAATCTAAGCTATGACCTGCCCACAGATGACCAAAGCTAAAAGCATGTCCACAGGTGATCAAAACTATGACATGCCCACAGGTGATCAAAGCTATAAACATGCCCACAGTTGATTAAAGCTCTGACATGCCCACAGATGATCAAAGCTATGACATGCCCACAGATGACCAAAGCTATAACATGCCCACATGTGACCAAAGCGATAACCATGCCCACAGGTTATCAAAGCTATGACATGCCCACAGAGGATCAAAGCTATGACATGCCTACAGCTGATCAAAGCTATAAACCTGCCCACAGGTGATCAAAGCTATGACATACCCACAGGTGATCACAGCTATGACATGTCCACAGGTGATCAAAGCTATAAACATGCCCACAGGTGATCAAAGCTATAAACATGCCCACAGGTGATCAAAGCTATAAACATGCCCACAGGTGATCAAACCTATGACTTGCCCACAGATGATCAAAGCTATGACATGCCTACAGCTGATCAAAGCTATAAACATGCCCACAGATGATCAAAGCTATGACATACCCACAGGTGATCAAAGCTATGACATGCCTATAGGTGATCCAAGCTATAAACATGCCCACAGATGATCAAAGCTATAACCTGCCCACAGATGATCAAAGCTATGACCTGCCCACAGATGACCAAAGCTATAAGCATGCCCACCAGTGATCAAAGCTATGACATGCCCACAGATGATCAAAGCTATAAACATGCCCACAGGTGACCAAAGCTATAAACATGCCCACAGGTGATCAAAGCTATAAACATGCCCACAGGTGATCAAAGCTATAAACATGCCCACAGGTGATCAAACCTATGACTTGCCCACAGATGATCAAAGCTAAGAGATTCCCACAGATAATCTAAGCTATGACCTGCCCACAGATGACCAAAGCTAAAAGCATGTCCACAGGTGATCAAAACTATGACATGCCCACAGGTGATCAAAGCTATAAACATGCCCACATGTGATCAAAACTATGACATGCCCACAGGTGATCAAAGCTATGACATGCCTACAGCTGATCAAAGCTATAAACATGGCCACAGATGATCAAAGCAATGACCTGCCCATGGATGATCAAAGCTATAACATGCCCACGGATGATCAAAGCTATGACATGCCCTCAGATGATCAATGCTATGACCTGACCATTGATGATCAAAGCTATGACATGCCCACAGGTGGCCAAAGCTATGACATGCTCACAAATAATCAAAGCTATAACATGCCCACATGTGACCAAAGCGATAACCATGCCCACAGGTTATCAAATCTATGACATGCCAACAGATGACCAAAGCTTTGACATGCCCACAGGTGACCAAAGCTATAAACATGCCCACAGGTGATCAAAGCTATGACATACCCACAGGTGATCACAGCTATGACATGTCCACAGGTGATCAAAGCTATGATATGCCCACAGGTGATTAAAGCTATGACATGCCCACAGATGATCAAAGCTATGACATTCCCACAGATGACCAAAGCTATAACATGCCCACATGTGACCAAAGCGATAACCATGCCCACAGGTTATCAAAGCTATGACATGCCCACAGAGGATCAAAGCTATGACATGCCTACAGCTGATCAAAGCTATAAACCTGCCCACAGGTGATCAAAGCTATGACATACCCACAGGTGATCAAAGCTATAAACATGCCCACAGGTGATCAAAGCTATAAACATGCCCACAGGTGATCAAAGCTATAAACATGCCCACAGGTGATCAAACCTAAGACTTGCCCACAGATGATCAAAGCTAAGAGATTCCCACAGATGATCTAAGCTATGACCTGCCCACAGGTGATCAAAGCTATAAACATGTCCACATGTGATCAAAACTATGAGATGCACACAGGTGATCAAAGCTATAAACATGCCCACATGTGATCAAAACTATGACATGCCCACAGATGATCAAAGCTATGACATGCCCACAGATGATCAAAGCTATGACATACCCACAGGTGATCACAGCTATGACATGTCCACAGGTGATCAAAGCTATGACATGCCTATAGGTGATCCAAGCTATAAACATGCCCACAGGTGATTAAAGCTATGACATGCCCACAGATGATCAAAGCTATGACATTCCCACAGATGACCAAAGCTATAACATGCCCACATGTGACCAAAGCGATAACCATGCCCACAGGTTATCAAAGCTATGACATGCCTACAGCTGATCAAAGCTATAAACCTGCCCACAGGTGATCAAAGCTATGACATACCCACAGGTGATCAAAGCTATGGCATGCCTACAACTGATCAAAGCTATGACATGACTACAGATGATCAAAGCAATGACATGCCCACAGATAGCTAAAGCTATGACATGCCCACAGATGATCAAAGCTATGACATTCCCACAGATGATCAAAGCTATGACATTCCCACTGATGATCAAAGCTATGACATGCCTACAGGTGATCAAAGCTATGACATGCCCACAGATACTCTGAGCTATGACATACCCAAAGGTGATCAATGCTCTGACATGCCCACAGGTGATCAAAGCTGTACCTATTTATGCTTCACTTGTGCTGTATAATCACATAATGATTGCTTACAATATGTACAGGCCAACTTGTACAATTATTATGCAGTTGTTGTTTTTCTAAATAAAGCATTGAGGCAGAATTTCATCTTTACTGCGTGTAGTTATCCTTGCAGCACAGTGGTTCTTGAAGCAGTGGTTCTTGAAGCACAGTGGTTCTTGAAGCACAGTGGTCCTTGAAGCACAGTGGTCCTTGAAGCACAGTGGTCCTTGAATCACAGTGGTCCTTGAAGCACCAATGCCATGTTTTGCTCCTGAATGTCACTCAGTATTTAGTCAGTATTTCCATATCTAGAAAGCAATTTATCCCGAAGTCATTGCTGCAAAAGCACTCGGGCTCTGTTGGTATTATACCAACCTGCTGTTGGCAGCATAACTTCCCCAATCATATTGATAAGACAAGATAGTATATATTGGAAAATTATGATTTAAAAAAAATCATGTTTTTCCAAAAGAAAAATTACAACATTCTATTTCAAATAGTTTTACAGAATTAAGAGCTGGTCAAACATTTCCACACAGCATACTGACTGAGCTTGTGTACATCCTGAAGCATAGAGCCCCTGGGTGCTCAGTAAGAAAGCTATTGCAGGCACATTGATAGATCTAGCTTACAGCAGCGCGCGATTCAAGTGAATGTCATTTAACTGTTTTTAAACACTCATTGCAGCCAAAAAAACACTTCTGCAATGGTCTTGTGAAATGTCCATTTGCAGACCAAGAGAAGACTATTTTTGAAAATTTACCACTGGAATCACTGGCTCAATAACCGAGCCAGTCATCCCATGTGTAAATTTTCAAAAATAGTCTTCTCATGGCCTGTAAATGGACATTTTCTATGAGAAAATTGAAATTTTTTTGAACTGCTATGTCGTTAATGATGAAGCAGTACAAGCTCTGTTCGTTGTGTATGTTACTGAATGATAGTGTGAACTGTACATGTATCTCATACAGTGCATGTTAATTCTGCCTCTATATACTGTACATTGTATGCATCATCATGAACACTAAAGTCACTTTATGCAGTGCATCTGGTATGCTACATGGCTTCTGTGGGAGACCAAAAGACATAATATCCGCCATCTTGTGTCCATAGGCGTCGCTTATAGACAGGCCTGTCTTTCCTCTGTCTGTCCACAGGCATCACCTATATTAGAGCGGCCTGTCTGTCCACAGGCGTCACCTATAGACAGGCATGTCTGTCCTCTGTCTGTCCACAGGCATCACCTATAGACAGGCATGTCTGTCCCCTGTCTGTACACAGGCATCACCTATAGACAGGCCTATCGGTCCCCTGTCTGTACACATGCGTCACCTATAGACAGGCCTATCTGTACATTGTGTCTGTGTATTATTGAATGATTGACAGGAATGTACATGCTAATGCAGTGAGTGGTTATTGTGATCAATATGGTTGTTTGTGATATTATGCACTGTATTGCTATCAGTTAGGTGTTGTGGATACTTATACCATACATATAAATATATATATTTATATTTATTCATTTAGTTATCCATCTGTGTCTATGCAATCATCTGTTTACCCATTTTCACCCCTTCCCACCCCCATAACCCTTTCAAGGCGAAGTGGGCCAAAACTCGCCTCTAAAGTGCTCTTGAGGAATGCCCATTTGCAGCCCAATAGAAGACTATTTTTAGAAAATTTACAACTGGAATGACTGGCTCGATAACTGAGCCAGTCATTCCAGTGGTAAATTTTCAAAAATAGTCTTCTCTGGGTTTGCAAATGGGCATTTAATAAGCAAATACTTTTTTTTTCCTGACAAAATGTGGCCATTAAAGGGTTAAGTGTTTCAATATCAGGTCACAGTAGTGAGAAACTCAAGAGCCATAATTTATCAAATAATACTGACTATGTTACTGGTATCAATTTACCATTAACTTTGAAGATGGGAAAGACGATGAATTGTAGAAAAATGAAAAGGGAATTTAAAGGCCACATTTACACATAGACATGGTGTTGATAAACTGTTTCAAAAGTGTAACTCTATTAGCAATTTGTTGTCATATTTAGTGGATTCCTATTGAAATGGGTCATGATGCAAAATCCAAAACGTAGATAATATTGCGACACTAAAATGACGTGATGCTGTAGACCTGGAATGTTGAACTCCAGTGTTCTTTGTGACTGGTGTCATTGTGAAAACTGTCTTAGACAAGAACGTGAACAGACATCTGAGATACTCAATTAGAATTAAATGTGTTTTTCATAATGGTTATATAGCGCACGCCATTGTTACATTTGTTGCAGGATAAACCACGGGAGTATGATGAGATGGAGGGCTGGCTTCATAACAGTCATTCTGTGAGCATTCCTTAGATTATAAACACCCAAGGGTGGGTGAGAGGGGGATTTGATGAAGGCTGATCAATGATTTATCATCTCTTAATAGATTTCAAGTACTGTCAGCAGAACTCATTTTTAGAAGTTTAAACCAATACATGTATTTGTGTTGTTTGGTGAACTTTTATAATTGTATGTACCGTAATCTTCTGTATATACACTAAATTCATCTTCCTACATTTGTCCTAGAAAGATTAACGTTGAAACAATATATATTATTGAAATATTTAGTTCAATTCAACTTGTGGTTAAATCATTTCAAAACAACATATCTATAACCGGCTATAAATCACTTATTAGTAACCGTATCCTTAATGGAAGTCGCATGCCAGTTTTTTAGGTTTAACCATTTTAATTTCTTAGCAGTTTTAAAACAGCAAATGTATCTAATAGAAGTCTCATCCAAATTTCAGCAGTTTGTGTAAAGAAAACAATTTTTGGGGGAGTTAAATAACTATTGGTAAATTGGTAACTTATTGGTAAATGTCAAATAAAAAGAAATTTGAAAAGAAATTTTGCAATAACTTAACGGAAATAGCATCGAAATTATGGCACTTCCTTATATGAGACAACTCCTATCAACGAAAGATGTTATCAAATGGGTACCCGTTATGTGGAGGTAATCGGATCGAATGTATAATATTCAGTGATCACATAATGATTACTATATGTATACAGTAATTCTCGATTTCCCTAGTCCAGTATATTAGGTCTGTACTTGCTCTTATGAATTGATACATCTTAATTTTGGTCAGCAAACCGTCACTCTCGTAGCTACTCCAGTACGTACTCGAGTCTACCCTCCTATTTACGTGTATTGCATAAGTATCTACTTGGGTACGAATATTAGCGTTTTCGCGCTACTCGACTAACGCAAGGGTCATGACCTAAACTCGTCCTATGGCGGAAGCAGATTCATCACCTGATTTATATTTTTTCTCGATGAGATATTATGTCAAAGCTAGGATTAATTTTGATGAAATAAATAATGTTTGTTAAAGCATACAATATTTAGGCGGTCACATTTAATAATTTCACTCCCGCGATGATGGATATACGGTATACATTAAGCGTAGTTGTAAGACAGTAAGAATTTGTGCCGGGAATATGTGTTAAATTTTTGTGCTATTTTTGTTTCGCCTGTGAACCAGAAGGGAGATATAGGGATTACTATTTCTTGTTGATCTAGGCTGTATTTGTACTTTTGGTTAAGGTTTTTAAATCAACTTATTTTTCAACAGTGCCTCGTCTGATTTTAATGAAATTTACAGAAGTGATCTATACTATACAGGGATGCAAACTGCATGACAACAGATTTCATTTTGGGCCATTTTTATAATTTTTTTCATGGTTTTGGACTTGGTTAAGGTTTTTAGATCAACTTATTTTTCAACAAGGGCTCATCCGATGTCAATGAAACTACAGAAGTGTTCTATACTATACAGGAATGCAATCTGTATGACAACAGATTTCATTTTGGCGCATTTTTACTCTTTTTTTTGCGGTTTTCGACGTAGTTCTTTAAAAAAAATTTTGTTAAAGATTTTAGTTTTCTTTATGACTCATCAATGGCTGTTCCGATTCGAATGAAACTTTACACAATTGTTCTAGACCATGCAGGGGTGCAATCTGCATCATTACTACGATATAACACCTATTTGAAGCCTAGGCTAGCTCCTAAATATTGCGTATCCTTTAATAAAGATCATTTAGTACATCAAAATTAATTCTGAATTTGACATAAAATGGCATCGTGAAAAGATATAAATCACGTGATTCGCCTCAAATCGCAAAAGAACTATTTAGAGCGAGTACTCGCATTTAAATATTCTAGACTCGGAACTCGGAAATTGCTATATATTATCATTGCACGATAGGAACTGAGTATTGTACTTTAGGTCTGATGAATAATGGGTACCCATTTGATAACAAACTCCCGTTAGTGTATGAGATCTCGCCTATCATAAAAGAGCCGCTGCTCGCCAACATAAGAAGCGGTCTGTCTCATTTCAATTCTGACTTTCAAGCAATTTTTGTCATATGTCTTGATTCCGGTTTGGATCAACGCATATATATGTTTCTAGATGAACGTCGCACAATCAATTGGACCAAAAAGGTGTTCTTTTTTATGTTAGGACGTTTAACACTTAATGCATTCATTATTTACCTGAAACACACAGCTGTTGACACACCTGAGAGACCAAGGAAACTGGACCGCTGCACATTTATCATAGATGCCATAGAAAACCTTGTTAGTGGCTTTCATGGTAGACCAATGTTGGCAATAGAAAACCACCTAGTGAACCCAACCAGTCACATGGATGCTTCAAAGTTACCTGTCAGTAAACGACATAATTGCGTCATTTGTTCTAACCTTGAGGCAGGTAAACGTGTGTGTACATTGTACCAATGCATCACCTGTGATGCTGATCTGTGTCCGGGTAATTGTTGGAAATTATAACACACAAAGAAGGTCTAACAGTAAACAACATTATCTTAGTGCCAGTTAACCTTTATTTACGTGTTATTTAACTGTTATTTACTTGGTAATTACATTACATAGTTGAACACACAATATTGTTTGGATACAACAATTTTGCGGAGTTATACATGGATTACTAAAATATCTAGTTTGACTATATTGTTGACAAGAATAAAGACACAAGATAGCATAATCTTAGGTAAGTCAGAATTTTATTTTTACTAAAATAAATAGCAATATTCTATACAAAATACATAATAAATGCATTACATTTCAGTACAGTATGGTACAAAACTTAGCGGTGAGACAGTTTAGGCATAGAGATTCAAGTTTGGTAAAAGAAACCCGATCGGCCAATTTGGCCAGTGGCCATCTTGGATTTTTGTCGCTTTTTAAAAATCTAAGAAATCTCTGAAAGCGCTTGGGGCATCAATTCAAAATTTATGAAATATGATCTAGGGGAAGAGCTGAACCAAGTTTGTTCAATGGAACTTGATTGGCCAAATAGTTCGACGGCCATCTGGGATGACCTAGTTTTCACAAAAACAACTTCTACAGAACCGTTGAACAGATCAGGGCAAAATTTGGCAGTTATGATTAGGGCTGACACGCCATTAAATTTCTCCATAGAAAGTTGATATGTCAAACAACGTCCGCCATGAATAAATCGACATTTAGCATTTTTGGCTGACACCTTTTTTGTATTTTCTGCATATTTCTGACAAAATCATAAAAAGACCTTATTAACTGCTGGACCAATTTTTATAAAACTTGGCTAAACCGTCTTCACAGAAATTTAATTGGTAAATATTTCCAGTGGTCATCTCATTTTCTTCGGTTGTGCCAGTGGCAAATAAGTTCCGGTGCGCGATACAGGCCCATTGGGCCTCTTGTATGGTTAAAGTGTTTAGTTTGCTTTGTAACTCACCAATGGCATTCAGATTTCAATGAAACTTTGCACAATCATTTTAGACCATGCAGGGATGCAATCTGCATCATTATTAATTTGATTTGGGGGAATTTTACTTACTTTTTCACGGCTTGAATTATTTTCCATGTTTTTTGGTTAAAATTTATAGTTTGCCATGTAGCTCATCAATGGCCATTCTAAGTTCAATGAAACTTTACAAAACTGTTCTCTGCTATGTAGAGATACAATCTGTATCATTACTAATTTGATTCGGGGGAATTTTGCATACTTTTTGGAATATGACTAGTTTCTATCAAAATGGCAATCCACATTATCCATGAATGTACAGGCGAGACATATCATGCTTCAGCATTCTTGTTTTATCATTTTAGAGAATCGATTTCAAATTTTTCTTGAAATGGAGCTAATAGGAGTGCCGCCCCCTTTCAGAGATTTGTATTTAAAGAATTTACAGCCCTTGTCCTATTAGAGGCCACGGTTACTAATAAGCGATTTACCTTAGTCTATATGACAGCCTTCTAAGAACTTGTAAATTGACTATCAAAATGTTTCCTAGCTATTACCATGATTATACAGGACATTCTGGTACATATTGTATATTAAACATTTCTGAATGTTGTACTGTCAAGTTTATAAGGACATGCATGAGTCATATCATTTCTGTGAGGTGCTGAACCATAAAGTGAATCAATCGGCTACATACAGGCAAATAGTTGAAGATTTTAAAAACAGTATGACTGGAAGCAGTTACTGGTTCAGTTGTCATCACTTTCCAGTCAAATTGGCTTTCAAATATTTAAAATACATCATCAAACGTCTTGTTGAATCAGGCCTGTAGGATTGAGTGTTCATTTGTGCGCAATATTGTTCAGTCATATCTGCTCAAATAACTTAACATGCAAATAAGGCAGCTTCTAATCCAATGGAGGAATACACTTCTAGCTATGTCCCGCCCATTTCTTGCTAAGCTCCACCCATACTTCACTCGTGTTGGGATCGATTGATGCCTGCACTCTCTGAATATCAATTTCCAGAAAATTATACAAGTAAGCTTTTGAATATTTTGAAACTAATCAACAGCGCCCAGTCAAATAGTTTCAAAATATTCAGCAGCATATTTATTAAATAGTAAGGACATGCTTAGTCATCAATAAAGTGTTCATGATGAACTAAAAGCCATTCATGCCGCAATTGATTATGACATCATCCTATATGTCACGTAGTTGATTATGACGTCATATTGATTGATGGATAAACTGTAATCCTCCATTATGTTCAAAATATTCAACAGACTTTCTTATATCGTGATCAGACTTACTTAATAGCATGTTTGAGCTGTTTCTAAGCTGTCCTGCAAGCTCTGCAGTACTTACTAGCATGTTTGCGCTGTTTCTGAGCTGTTCTGCAAGCTCTGCAGTACTTACTAGAATGTTTGTGCTGTTTCGGAGCGGTTCTGCAAGCTCTGCAGTACTTACTGTTTGTGCTGTTTTGGACTGGTTCTGCAAGCTCTGCAGTACTTACTAGAATGTTTGTGCTGTTTCTGAGCTGTTCTGCAGTACTTACTAGAATGTTTGTGCTGTTTCTGAGCTGTTCTGCAAGCTCTGCAGTACTTACTAGAATGTTTGTGCTGTTTCTGAGCTGTTCTGCAAGCTCTGCAGTACGTACTAGAATGTTTGTGCTGTTTCTGAGCTGTTCTGCAAGTTTTGCAATACATGATTTTTAATTAACACTAATCCTCAAATTTGTACAATGTCCATTTGTGGACGAAAAAAATACTATTTTCGAAGATTGATCACCGGAATGACCGGCTTGTCTTACTTACTTGGTTATCGAGCTAGTCATTGTAGTGGTAAATTTATAAAAAATAGTTTTATCTTGGACTGCAAATGGACACAGCTCATGAAAACTGAAGAGCTGTTTTTGGGTGCTGAGGATTAAAGGGTTAAATATCAGTTCATTCGTTTCACCAGCAGAAGGAGTGCCAGAGTGGTCACTACAGACAGCTGGTCAAACATGGTTATAGTGGACGCTGTATTATTATATGGCTGTATGGGCCATCAGAGAGCGGTCACTACAGACAGCTGGTCAAACATGGTCATAGTGGATGCTGTATGGGCCGTCAGAGCGGTCACTACAGACAGCTGGTCAAACATGGTTATAGTGGATGCTGTATGGGCCATCAGAGCGGTCATTACAGACAGCTGGTCAAACATGGTTATTGTGGATGCTGTATGGGCCATCAGAGAATGGTCACTACAGACAGCTGGTCAAACATGGTTATAGTGGATGCTGTATGGGCCTTCAGAGAGAGATCACTATGGACAGCTGGTCAAACATGTTCATAGTGGATGCTGTATGGACCATCAGAAAGTGGTCACTACAGACAGCTGGTCAAACATGGTTATAGTGGACGCTTTATGGGCCATCAGAGAGCGGTCACTAAAGTCAGGTTGTCATTCAGTAAAAGTTAAATAATGGTTGGTCATTTAGACACGTAAGCCAGTAGATAAAATTACTGTGCATGTGTGTGTGTGTGTGCGTGCATGTGTGTGTGGACGCGCGCGCGCGTGTGTGTGTGTGCACATGCGTGCGCGCGTACGTACATGTGTGTGTATTACATGTGTGCATACATACATAGTTAGGGGAAATACAGGATATATGTTTCTGTTTACAGACACCAGAACAGGCACCAAGTGGTATGACGAGTTCAGAATTTGATAAATTTTTAGCGGAGCGTGCCGCTGCAGCTGATCAACTGCCGGATGTGACGACCAATCAGCAGTCGGCTCGCAGACAAATGCAGAAAGATGAAGAGGATCATAATACGTTATTTGCATTGTGAACAGTCACCTAATTTATATTAAATGTTAATTTTGTTAGCAAAATTATTTGGTAGAAAGATTGTGATTAATAGGCTATATTTCTCCCATTGTACCGCCTAAACCGCTTGTGCACAAAGATATTAAGATATGTTAGCAGGTACTCAAATATGCCTGCAAAACATTGTACAGAGTGTGTAAGCTGTGTGTGTTATCAAACTGACCAGCTGTTATGTGATGTGTTTAACTGACTATTAAACACGTGATTAGTCTAAGAGTGACCACTGTACTGAATGTGGACCTGACCAGTATAAGATTGACCACTGTACTGAATGAATGACTTGTATAAGATTGACCGCTGTACTGAATGAATGCCCAGTATAAGAGTGACTGACCGCTGTGCTGAATGAGGGTCATTGTCTATATGATCTATATCTTTGCGTGGCGAATATATACTATTGTCTATTTCACACATCTAGTTCACCCTCATTGCTCTGGGACACATCTAGCTCACCCTCATTGCTCTGAGACACATCTAGCTCACCCTCTTGCTCTGAGACACATCTAGCTCACCCTCATTTCTCTGAGACACATCTAGCTCACCCTCATTGCTCTGGGACATATCTAGCTCACCCTCATTTCTCTGAGACACATCTAGCTCACCCTCATTGCTCTGAGACACATCTAGCATTTACACTACCATCAGTAAACACTCCTCCATTTACACTACCATCGGTAAACATACCTCCATTTACACTACCATCAGTAAACACTCCTCCATTTACACTACCATCAGTAAACACTCCTCCATTTAGACTACCATCAGTAAACACTCCTCCATGTACACTGCCATCAGTAAACACTCCTCCATGTACACTACCATCAGTAAACACTCCTCCATTTACACTAGCATCAGTAAACACTCCTCCATGTACACTACCATCAGTAAACACTCCATGTACACTACCATCAGTAAACACTCTTCGATTTACACTACCATCAGTAAACACTCCTCCATTTACACTACCATCAGTAAACACTCCTCCATGTACACTACCATCAGTAAACACTTTTCGATTTGCA
The DNA here is from genome assembly GCA_034401795.1 of Chaetoderma sp. LZ-2023a. Lineage (NCBI taxonomy): Eukaryota > Metazoa > Mollusca > Caudofoveata > Chaetodermatida > Chaetodermatidae > Chaetoderma > Chaetoderma sp. LZ-2023a. Next base: position 170,673,458 of record CM067372.1, on the reverse strand, counting down.
CTACCATCAGTAAACACTCCTCCATTTACACTACCATCAGTAAACACTCCTCCATTTACACTACCATCAGTAAACACTCCTCCATGTACACTACCATCAGTAAACACTCCTCCATGTACACTACCGTCAGTAAACACGCCTCCATTTAGACTACCATCAGTAAACACTCCTCCATTTACACTACCGTCAGTAAACACTCCTCCATTTACACTACCATCAGTAAACTCCTCCATGTACACTACCATCAGTAAACACTCCTCCATGTACACTACCATCAGTAAACACTCTTCGATTTACACTACCATCAGTAAACACTCCTTCATTTACACTACCATCAGTAAACACTCCTCCATGTACACTACCATCAGTAAACATTTTTCGATTTGCACTACCATCAGTAAACACTCCTCCATTTACACTACCATCAGTAAACACTCCTCCATTTACACTACCATCAGTAAACATGCCTCCATTTACACTACCGTCAGTAAACACTCCTCCATTTAGACTACCATCAGTAAACACTCCTCCATTTACACTACCATCAGTAAACACTCCTCCATTTACACTACCATCAGTAAACATGCCTCCATTTACACTACCATCAGTAAACACTCCTCCATGTACACTACCATCAGTAAACACTCCTCCATGTACACTACCATCAGTAAACACTCCTCCATGTACACTACCATCAGTAAACACTTCGATTTACACTACTGTCAGTAAACACGCCTCCATTTACACTACCATCAGTACACATTCTTCCGTGTACACTTCCATCAGTAAACACTCCCCATGTACACTACCATCAGTAAACCCTCCTCCATGTACACTACCATCAGTAAACACTTCGATTTACACTACCGTCAGTCAACACTCCTCAATTTACACTACTGTCAGTAAACACTCCTCCATTTACACTACCATCAGTAAAAACTCCTCCATTTACACTACCATCAGTAAACACTCCTCCATGTACACTACCGTCAGTAAACATGCCTCCATTTAGACTACCATCAGTAAACACTCCTCCATTTACACTACCGTCAGTAAACACTCCTCCATTTACACTACCATCAGTAAACACTCCTCCATGTACACTACCATCAGTAAACACTCCTCCATGTACACTACCATCAGTAAACACTCTTCGATTTACACTACCATCAGTAAACACTCCTTCATTTACACTACCATCAGTAAACACTCCTCCATGTACACTACCATCAGTAAACATTTTTCGATTTGCACTACCATCAGTAAACACTCCTCCATTTACACTACCATCAGTAAACACTCCTCCATTTACACTACCATCAGTAAACATGCCTCCATTTACACTACCGTCAGTAAACACGCCTCCATTTAGACTACCATCAGTAAACACTCCTCCATTTACACTACCATCAGTAAACACTCCTCCATTTACACTACCATCAGTAAACATGCCTCCATTTACACTACCATCAGTAAACACTCCTCCATGTACACTACCATCAGTAAACACTCCTCCATGTACACTACCATCACTAAACACTCCTCCATGTACACTACCATCAATAAACACACCTCCATTTACACTACCATCAGTAAACACTCATCCATGTACATTACCATCAGTAAACACTCCTCCATGTACACTACCATCAGTAAAAACTCCTCCATTTACACTACCATCAGTAAACACTCCTCCATGTACACTACCATCAGTAAACACTCTTCGATTTACACTACTGTCAGTAAACACTCCTCAATTTACACTACTGTCAGTAAACACTCCTCCATTTACACTACCATCAGTAAAAACTCCTCAATTTACACTACTGTCAGTAAACACTCCTCCATTTACACTACCATCAGTAAACACTCCTCAATTTACACTACTGTCAGTAAACACTCCTCCATTTACACTACCATCGGTAAACACTCCTCCATTTACACTACTATCGGTAAACACTCCTCCATTTCCACTACCATCAGTAAACACACTGACCAGTTTCCACTGCTTCACCAATGTAGGTGGCAGAGTTAGATGTACCTCCTTTGGCTTCAGAGTATCAGATCAGTTACCTTCCTTCACTTCTAAGTATAAGATGTGTGATTGAGAATTACTTCCCTTTATTACTCATGCATAACTTAACCCTTATGCTGCTGTGCTGAAGTTGAAGCTTTATGAACCTGTAGAAGAACTAACTAACTGGCAAGCACTGTGAAAATGAGGCTGAGTTAATTTTGTACAGAATGTTTTCGGGCAATAAGATTTCTCTCACTTGCGAGACATAGATATCACTGTTCCTATGATGACGGTTGTGTCAACAGTAGGTTTTGCACTTAGCAAAAAGCTTTTGCTTACACACCTGCTAAATCCTATCTGGGCAACTTAGCCTACCTATGCTGTTAGTTGATCAGTGTAATGACATTCACATCAAATGTCATGATCAACGTCACCTTGTAACAAAACATTTTCAGCACTTTATTGTATATATTTTGAGGATTGTTTAAGCCTATATCAGAAGATAGCTTCACCACAAGGTTGGCTATGATGTTTGAAATCAGTGTGATGACATTACGGTCAAAGGTTAAGGCCACTGACGTTTGGTGTTTATCAGCAATGACAGACATGACATTTACTTGCACAGAATTCTTGTTTAATACAAACACCAGTCATGCTATGAATGAGAGATAAAGCATTAAAGCTGGCAACTGAGCAGTAAAAGGGTTAATCTTTTGCACATGAATTCTTGCACAGACAGATCTGACTAAATGTATTAATTGCAACAAGTATCAGCCGGGAAGTAAAGAAAGGGAGTGATCAAGTGAATGATAATATCATATAGAACTACTACCACCAGTAAAATAATAGAAATGACTCAGAATAATTTGAACAGAGCATCTAAACATTCCTTACTTCCCCTTGTAGCATCCCTTACCTCCCCTTGTAGCATCCTTTACTTCCCCATGTAACATGCCTTACCTCCCCTTGTAACATCCCTTACCTCCCCTTGTGCCATCCCTTACCTCCCCTTGTGCCATCCCTTACCTCCCCTTGTGCCATCCCTTACCTCCCCTTGTGCCATCCCTTACCTCCCCTTGTAACAGCCCAAGTGGGAATTGGGGAATTTAGGATTCAAAGTATATAAATTGATTTCAACATGTGGAAAAAGAGGGTGGAGCTTAGCTAGAAATGAGGGCATAGTTAGACAAAGATCCCTGTATTATCTTAATTCTTATATACTGTTGTACATTTCATTGGCAATGCTTGTTTAAGACAATGTACTATTGATATCGTCTGTCGGTGCCAGCATGTTTCAGGATACATGTCAATCAGAACAAAACAAGCAACATTAACAGTTTCCAGGTAAAGCATTTTCAAAATGTTCAATAAGTTTCCTGTCTGGTACTTTGAAATATAAATGTGATTTGAGTTGTGGTAAGGTGTTAATCTCTGTGCATGCATGTGTGCGTGTGCACCGTCATCATCACAATAACCCATGTCCTCTGTAGCAGCAGCAGCGCAAGTCAGCCTTGATGATGATGATTTGGTCTATAGTATTGAAAGAGTTTGTGTGTAAAACTCTGTACCTCACTTTTGATCTATTGTTGAGTTGTACAGTCTTCTTGTAGATATGACTGAATATTATTACATGAAGCCGCTATAACAGTTATACAGCTGCTTTTAAACTTGGAGCTTAACTCTCTGACTGCTGCCGGTCATCAGACAGTAATTTCAATGGGTATTAACTCTGGACATGCTGAATAATTTGAAAACAATTTGACTGAAAATTGTTGGTGGCTTAGCGACCAACAACTTTCAGTCAAATTGTTTTCAAAAGATTCTGCATATCCAGAGTTGAGCTCCATGGAAAATTTAGTCTGCAGATATTCAGCAAGCAGACAGTTAAACACAGTTCAGGAATTATCATGTCTCTATGCTCTCTAATACAGTGATGTATTATAACAGCATTTCTATGGCACGTAATGTAACATATTTAAAACATTGATAGTCATGTTATGGCATATAAAAATCTGCATGTTGTAATTAAGTATAAATGCGCGCACACACACGCACATGCACACACACACTCGCACGCAACACACACACGCACACACACATGAGCATATTATTTGTTTGCTAAAGAGATTTCGTTGTATTAAGTGGTGTCTTGGTTTTGCGGCCAGACTTTGTGTTTCACCAAGTGAAGACAGGCGTCAGGCACAAGCAAACTCTTCTAGTGTTAAATGTTGCTATCAAGATATCATTGAGAAACATTTTCAAAAGAAAACTATTAAAAAGCTCATATTAAAATCGTTAAGCTCAGTTCGTACATTTAACTGTCTGCCTGCTAAATTTCTGCAGACGACATTTTCTGTGGTGTTTAAATCTAGATATGCTGAATATTTTGAAAACAATTTGACTGAAAGTTGTCTGGTGGCTTACAGCAGTCAGGCTATTAATAGACAGAAATTTGTACGAGATTTATGGTTAAGAATTAAATTTATACTTGTCAAAGAAAATTTCTGTTTGATTATTGTCGATGTGCGTATATTAAATATTTGTTGAAATACTTATCCGATGAGAACTAGACATCTCTAACAAATAGGCCCAGCGTCACTCCAGCGTATTCCTATGCAGGACTCGCAATCATGTAAAGTACTATTTAATCGTTAATTAAGTAAACTATAAATTTTATTTGTGGCTAAAATATATGTGTATATATTGTGTGTGTATCTGTACTTAACCACAAGGAGGTGATAAAGCTGAAGAATTCATTTGTAGTAAACATGTTTAAATTTTAATAAACTGCAAGTTGAAAGATGTAGTTATTGAATGAAATGTTTTTCATACATTTATATATATATATATATATTTTGTATTAAAATAATGATCATTGTTTCCGAAAATTGAATTAATGAATTCAGTTTATCGATCAATCATATGATATTATAATCAGTTGCGTCACATATAGGCTGACGTCATAATCAATTATGTCATGAATGGCATATATAAGGCTGTCATAAATGCTTAATAGTCTGTCAAGTTGTACGAATTGTATGGCTTTGCTATTTGATAAGTATTTAGTTGAATATTTTGAAATTAAGCAGCAACAGCACCCAGTCAACTTAGTTTCACAATATTGAACAACTTACCTATTTAGTTTTCTGGAAATTGAGATTTCCAACATGGGCAAAGCATGGTCATAACTTAGCTAGAGATGGGAGGAGGCAGAGCTTAGCTAGAGATGGGAGGGGCAGAGCGTAGCTAGAGATTGGAGGGGCATAGCTAAAACTGGATTCATCCATTGGTTATATTCACAATAAACAGATTTCTTTCTGCAATACACCTTTCCCATGTTAGCCTACTTTGCGGAAATACTTTACCACAATTCAATGCTTATAATTTGTCTGGCTGGTATACACACTAGGTGAACAGTATTACTTTAAAAGTAGATGCACACTAGGCGGAGAGTGAAGAGTATTGCTTTCGTAGTAAACGCAGACTAGGTGGAGAGTGAAGAGTATTGCTTTAATAGTAGACGCACACTAGGCAGAGAGTGGAGAGTATTGCTTTGATAGTAGATGCACACTAGGCGGAGAGTAAAGAGTATTGCTTTAATAGTAGACGCACGCTAGACGGAGAGTGAAGAGTATTGCTTTAATAGTAGATGCACACTAGGCAGAGAGTGGAGAGTATTGCTTTAATAGTAGATGCACACTAGGCGGAGAGTGGAAAGTATTGCTTTAATAGTAGATGCACACTAGTGCTTTAATGTAAGACACAGTTAAAGTTATCCTGTACCAATAAGTTTAGAAAATATTTTGAACAATTCAGTGATGATCGTCTTCTGAGCCACCATTTTAGTTTGATATATGTAGCCGCCATTATTTAGGATTCTATTGTTCTCGCTGTTGCACTGTAAAAAGCCAATTCCGGAACACTAGTAATGCGGGCCAGCTGTCTGCCATTGGCTTTGCCAGCCAGTGAATGCGTGCTGAGCATTGATTGTGGCGAATCCTGTTGTAATAACTTCAATGCGGGAAAGGTGTATTCTCTATCAAATAACATGTACAAATGAAATATGTGAGAAATATGCATACATTTATTAAAGACTGCTGTAAATAGTTCACATGTAAGTTAAATGTCGGAATCACGAATAATATACACTTTATTCAGTGTCTATAGGAACTTAAAATACAAGTTATGCAGACTTCATTCTTAGCATACAGCTTTGGAATCGTTCCTAATTTTTCATGGTTTGGGATTTAGAATATTTATAATATTTTTGTGCTAAAAAATGGTTTGGGGTCAGGTATTTCAAACTATTTATCTATATATTCTTAATAATGCATCCATGGGCGAGACATTTTCAGGCGTTAGCGTTCTTGGCATTTTATAGGCCATTCTTATAGATAAGTTCAGCTTAGACCAGGTTTTGCTTTATAAAGGGTTCATTGAGATGTTCAGCTTAGACCAGGTTTTGCTTTATAAAGGGTCATTGAGAGGTTCAGTTTAGACCAGGTTTTGCTTTATAAAGGGTTCATTGAGATGTTCAGCTTAGACCAGGTTTTGCTTTATGAAGGGTTCATTGAGATGTTCAGCTTAGACCAGGTTTTGCTTTATAAAGGGTTCATTGAGATGTTCAGCTTAGACCAGGTTTTGCTTTATGAAGGGTTCATTGAGATGTTCAGCTTAGACCAGGTTTTGCTTTATAAAGGGTCATTGAGAGGTTCAGTTTAGACCAGGTTTTTCTTCATGAAAGGTTCATTGAGAGGTTCAGTTTAGACCAGGTTTTTCTTCATGAAAGGTTCATTGAGAGGTTCAGTTTAGATCAGGTTTTTCTTCATGAAAGGTTCATTGAGAGGTTCAGTTTAGACCAGGTTTTGGTTTATAAAGGTTTCATTGAGAGGTTCAGTTTAGACCTGGTTTTGGTTTATAAAGAGTTTATTGAGAGGTTCAGTTTAGACCGGGTTTTGGTTTATAAAGAGTTTATTGAGAGGTTCAGTTTAGACCAGGTTTTAGTTTATAATGAGTTTATTGAGAGGTTCAGTTTAGACCAGTTTCTGGTTTATAGAGTTTATTGAGAGGTTCAGTTTAGACCGGGTTTTGGTTTATAAAGGGTTCATTGAGAGGTTCAGTTTAGACCAGGTTTTGGTTTATAAAGGGTTCATTGAGAGGTTCAGTTTAGACCAGGTTTTGGTTTATAAAGAGTTTATTGAGAGGTTCAGTTTAGACCAGGTTTTGGTTTATAAAGAGTTTATTGAGAGGTTCAGTTTAGACCAGGTTCTGGTTTATAAAGGGTTCATTGAGAGGTTCAGTTTAGACTAGGTTTTGGTTTATAAAGAGTTTATTGAGAGGTTCAGTTTAGACCAGGTTTTGGTTTATAAAGAGTTTATTGAGAGGTTCAGTTTAGACCGGGTTTTGGTTCGTTTCATTTCATAATCATGCTGATTTTTAGCTCACCTGGGCTGAAAGGCCAAGTGAGCTTATGGCATGGCAACCATCCGTCTTGCATTGGCCATCAGCTTTAAAATGCTACCATACTGATTAATCACTCAGCGGACTTCAACCTAATTTGGCTGGAAGGACCGTATCACGATAAGCTTCTGAATATGTATACAGAATCTTGATTGTTCAATTCTGGTGTCCATCTTGGATTTGTCATAAATTTCCAAGTAATCAGTTAAAAGCCTACTCCTCATTAACTTAGCTGATTTCAAGCAGACTTGGCTAGAATGGGCCTATCATGGTAGGCTTCAGAAAACGGATAGCAAATTTTGATTGTTAAATTTTTCCAGCAGCCATCTTGGATTTTCTGAGAAATTTTTAAATTCAGTTAAAACCTACACCTCATTAAAGATCACAAATGAGAATTGTCAGCAACATGGATTCTGATTACATCACCCGTGTTTAGGGATTAGAAGTAACTGACGTCTAATACAGTTACCAAGACATCTAATACAGTTACCAAGATGTCTAATACAGTTACCAAGACATCTAATATAGTTACCAAGACATCTAATATAGTTACCACGACATCTAATAAAGTTACCAAGACGTCTAATACAGTTACCAATACGTCTAATACAGTTATCAAGATGTCTAATACAGTTACCAATACGTCTAATACAGTTACCAATACGTCTAATACAGTTACCAAGATGTCTAATACAGTTACCAATACGTCTAATACAGTTACCAAGACGTCTAATGCAGTTACCAAGACGTCTAATACAGTTACCAGGACGTCTAATACAGTTACCAAGACGTCTAATACAGTTACCAATACGTCTAATACAGTTACCAAGACGTCTAATACAGTTACCAAGACGTCTAATACAGTTACCAAGACGTCTAATGCAATTACCAAGACGTCTAATACAGTTACCAAGACGTCTAATACAGTTACCAAGACGTCTAATACAGTTACCAAGACGTCTAATACAATTACCAAGCATGAGACGTCATACCACAACAATAATTCATGAGATGACGTCATAACACACCAATCATTCACAAGATGACATCATAACACACCAATCATTCACAAGATGACATCATAACACCAATCATTCATGAGATGATGTCATGCCAGAACAGTCATTCACGTTATAACATCACTCCATAATTTTAATGAGAAATTTAAGAAAATTACTTTCCTTGGCAAATTTTACTATTAAAGAATTCCAAAATATACAAATAATAAATTTAAATTGGTGTTCTTTGAGCCATCTCCATTTGTGTTCCCCCTTTACCACTTCTGCTGTTTCAAGCAAGCTTGGCTAGAAGGATCTCATTTAACTACTTGTGTGCCTTCAACCAATCTTGGCTGGAAGGAGCTGATAGCTTCAGATTTTGTTTACTGAATATTGATTGGTCAATTTTTCCGGTGGTCATCTTTGATTTTCCCAAAATTTAGAGAAGCCAGTTAAAAGACTACTACTCATTAACAGCTTGGGGAATATCAGCCTAACTGCTGGAAGGAGCCTGTAATGGTAGTCTAGAAATTGTATACAGAATCCTTATGGTGATAAGCCACAGGAATTTGTATACTGAATTTTGATTACTCAATCCTTTTGGTGGTCATATTGGGTTTTCCAAACATTTCTGGCAAATCCTTTAAAATATTTATATGCAGCGATCTTACAGGCCAATTTTCCAGGTGAGCAACACGGGCCTTTTGTGTTGAAAACAATTGAACTGAATGTTGTTACTGGATTTTTTGTAAATCTTGACATGGTTCCTATGATGTAAGTGGAGCATTGGTTAGTATGAGTGTGTTCAGGTTTGTATGAGGAGTGTGTTCAGGTTTATATGAGGGGTTTGTTCAGGTGTTTATGCTAGCTATGTTGTAGTACTTTGTTATTGCCAGATTGAACAGCTATTTTATGTTATAAGCCATATACTGTTTATATATATATATATAATATATTGTTATTACCTAACATCTTTTGTACAGGGGAGATAACTGTTATTGCCTAACCATTTACTTGTACAGGGGAGATAACTGTTATTGCCTAGCCATTTGACAGACAGGTGAGGTGGCGTCTTGGTGTAGTGGCTAGCAGGAGGCGGTGGCTTGGTGTAGTGGCTAGCAGGACATGGCGTCTTGTTGTAGTGGCTAGCAGGAGGCAGCGGCTTGTAGTGGCTAGCAGGAGGAGGCGTCTTGGTGTAGTGGCTAGCAGGAGGCGGTGGCTTGGTGTATTGACTAGCACTGAAATAGGAGGCGGTGGCTTGGTGTAGTGGCTAGCACTGAAGTAGGAGGCGGCATCTCGGTGTAGTGGCTCGCACTGAAATAGGAGGCAGCGGCTTGGTGTAGTGGCTAGCACTGAAATAGGACGCAGCGGCTTGGTGTAGTGGCTAGCACTGAAATAGGATGCAGCGGCTTGGTGTAGTGGCTAGCACTGAAATAGGAGGCAGCGGCTTGGTGTAGTGGCTAGCACTGAAATAGGAGGCAGTGGCTTGGTGTAGTGGCTCGCACTCAGGACTACTTAACTGGAGAACCCAGTTCGTGCCGGAGCTGTAGGCTATCTCGGCGTCATTGGAAACATGGACAATCTGCTTTGCTCCTTGCCTCTGTCCACCCAGGTGTATAGATTGGTACCAGTGTATAAGCTGGGGAAATTACCAATAATAGACTGAAGTCTAAACCAGCCTAGAGATGGCTTGAATGGGACCTGGAATCAAACTAATTATTTCATATTACTAAAAAGGTGCCAAACAATTTCTATGGCGACGAGGTATTTAACTTGGATGAGTCTCTAGCTTGTAGTAACATTCTACTCACCCACATGATTATATGATCAAGGTTACAGTTAACACACATGATTATATGATCAAGGTTACAGCTAACACACATGTTTATATGATCAAGGTTACAGCTAACACACATGTTTATATGATCACGGTTACAGCTAACACACATGTTTATATGATCAAGGTTACAGCTAACACATGTTTATATGATCACGGTTACAGCTAACACACATGTTTATATGATCAAGGTTACAGCTAACACATGTTTATATGATCAAGTCAAGGTTACAGCTAACACATGATTATATGATCACGGTTACAGCTAACACACATGGTTATATGATCACGGTTACAGCTAACACACATCACCATAGAAACCGTTATTTCTTGTTTCTTAGTATCAATTGAAGAGTTATCTCCCTTGTTAGTTAGCCCCAGTAGAGCAGTTGTGCGCGTGTTTGTATATATATATATATATATATATATATATATATATATATATATATATATATATATATATATATATATATATATACCTTTGTTACACAGATTCTTCTTGTTCTATGCTGTTGTATAAATATACAGACTTCAACATCAAGTTATATGTAGTTTTATACATACTGTATATATATATATATATATATATATATATATATATATATATATATATATATATATATATATATATATATATATATATATATATATATATATATATATGACTCTTTGTGTCTGTCTGTTAATATGCCTGTGATTCTTTGTCCACGTAAAATGTTTGTATTTGAAGAAAGAAAGAATAAAATTACTATTAAAGTCTTTGGCATTGATTGTTCAGTCTGTAAGGTTTTTAGTTCCCTGTCAATGTATGATGTATGATTACTGTATTCTGCGGCTGTAGTAGTTGAAACATCCTACGGCTGCAATCAGTACTTCGCTCTTTCCCACTGTGTCTTTTCTGCATCCGAAATCCTTAGTACACTCAAAACAAGTATGGACCTGAGGAAGCTGAGTCCTGCTTTCTTGACGTCACCTCGTAGCACGCGGAGCCAATGTATGCGATGACGTCAACTCCTGGCTTTGTGTTTGCTGTCTCCCAGTATGACGAATTCCAAGTCTGTGCTGGTGTGTCGTCTGGCATCCTTAGCACATGGCCAAACATGAACCATCTTTTTGTAGGCAATCCCGCCTCGATGGGCTCACCCACAGGAATCCAGGGTAGTTGTCCTGAATCTAGTGCGTCTAGAGAGGTTATCCAGAATGTGGAGTCGTCACAATATTTGTAACCGAATATGCGGAGACACGATATATAACACGGTTCTCTGTGCCTAGTCTTAGATCTCTACAAACAACTGTTATTTGCGAATACATTTACCAGTCTGTGCAGTATGTATAGTGGGTTAATTTAGATTTTGTACAAGTGTATGCTAGCAGATGATGAAACTTTCAGGTATTCTTAGTGTTGCATCTCGCAAGGTGTTTAGCATAGCAATGGAAACGGTTGATTCTAGCAATTTCTATAGAGTTTTGTAGTGATAAGTGTATATCTGGCAATTGTGGTAGTTTTTCCTGGTCAAGGATTAGTTCAGCTAACATTAAAGGATCATTTATGATGTTGTCAACTTGGTCGTGGTTGTTTTCTTTCTTCAGTATTCTCAGGATATTAGCTTCCTACAGACGTCAATTGCCTTGCAGGTCACAAGAAAATGAACCTTGTCTTCAGGAGCCTCAAGACAAAGAGGACATGTACCAGGGACACTGTATTTATTGAAGCACGCTCGGTTTGACTGGAGTATATACATCCCTGTAAGTAGTTTAGCTTTCACAGCGGCATGTCTGACATCTCTAACATTATTGTCAACCGAGCTCGAGCAATGGTGTATGGAATAGGCTTAGGACTGCTATAGATGCTGTGCTAGTTGGGAGAGATTGTAGCCTCTTAGGTAGTTCTCTGAAACTGTTCTAATGAGTTTAGTGATATTACTGTCATTTTAACAACTTCAAAGCCGTATAGAAGTCGAGGGAGACAGTAAATCTTTCAGATGTGGCTAGATACAAGTGGAGATAATACACCATTTTCATGGAGCCCAGCACCCATCATGGAGTAGTGTCCTACGTGTTGAGTTTATCCGCTTTTCAGCGTTCCCTCTACTAATGCTTGATTATTCAAATCTTAGGTGAGTTTCACTCTTGGATATGTTGATGGTGTCACCACTTAGTGTTATAATTTCATTTATTAGAGTTTTGTTGGGAGACAACTGCACATTTTTTAGTGTTAATGAGATATCTCTCTTCTTTGGTGTAACTCTACAATGTTGAAGGTGATGTGTATCATGAGCTAGCATAGCACTATCATCTGTGCAAGTTGGCGCATTACAGTTAATGTGTCTTATCGTAGCACCAATATTTACATCTTCCGACATGCATAGGAGGTTGCTGTTAAACTGTTTATAATGGATGGTTGATAAGATCCCTCCTTGCCGTACTCCTTGGTGCACATCGTAAGCACTGGCTAAATTGTTCTGTGCTTTGACGACTCTGCACGCATGAATATATCTCCTTAATTGTACTACACAATGACCCAGTTACTCCCAGATTGTAGATTTTCCTTAAAAGTGAAGCGTACCATACCAGGTCAAATGCTTTACATGCATCAAGTGTTACGCAATAACTGTTCGCTGTTGTCCTTTGCTTCATTTTGTATTTTTGTAATTATCAGTGCTGTGTTCACTGAAGAGGAGTTTTAAGTGAAGCCACTTTGGAAAACAGACTGTTCGTTATTATGTATGGCTTTTGTTCTATTGAGTATTACTTTCTCGAGGATCTTTCCCATAATTGATAAAACTGTAATGCCTCCGTTGTTAGTTGCCAACCGTTTCTTTTCTTTGGAACAGGTGTCAGGATACCTGTCTTCATGGCTGCTGGTACATATCCTGATTTAATGATATAGCTCATGAGATGAGACATAAGTTTGATTACCATAAGTGGAGCATACTTAAGGTGTTCTGCTGATAATCCTACAAAATCGGCAGCTTTGTTGTGGTTGCAGTCCAGAGATTGTATTACGAATCTCCTCATTTGGTGGGCTACAGTTTGGGGTAGCTGTTTGTGTTTTACAAATATCCTTGATAGCTATGATGTCAAAGTTAACAAGGCTTTTTGTAGTTATGGTCAAACTTCATTTTGCAGTGGGATGGCTAAGGGACTGAAGTGATTAGCTGTCTAAAATATCAACTGTTTCTGTCAGGATCAAGTCATTTTGGATGATCTGCTCGATCTCCCTTGTAGGAGTGGCCCTTTGTTTGGAAATAAGCCTGTACGCTTGTTGAATTCGTCAGCATCCATAATGCCCTTAAATTGTCTTGTTCTATTGTGGTTTATAGATAACTGTATTGACATCCTCATCTGCGAACGGCCTTGTTTGTGACTGATATTGGTTTTGCTGTTTAGAGCTGTTGGACTGCCACCTTTAATCGCATTGCTCTTACCAATAGCGCTGGCATTATCAGAGCTCCATATCGTCATGCCTTTGGAGGATTTTGTCTTATGTATTTGTGGCCTTGCACTAGCAGTAACGGATGCCGAGTACAAGATTTCTGAGAGTCGATTCAGCAACAGATTTGCATCTAGATTGCTGATAATTTCTGATGTATTTTCAAGCACTGAGGCGATAATATCTGCATACTGTATTGTATGCCACTTCTCCCATCTAATGCTTGGTTTTATTGTCGATGCATGGCGATCTTGTGTTGACCTTGTTTGCGGTGGCAGGCATGAAGTTTGGCTTGGAGTTGAAATCTCCACACACGAACCGTTGCCATCTGGCTGGGATTGTAATGGCGGAGCACAGTTCTGCATAGAAGAAATCTAATATTGCTGGATTCCATTTGGGGTTGTCGGTAATTGTGCCGTATTTAGTGGTGGTGTGTTTTCGCGTTCGTATAGCCAGGTAGATGAATGCAACGTTATCACTGACGTATCCAAAACTAATGACATATCTGTGGCACACGTCACCTTTCATTAATTTAGCTGCAAACAGATCAAGATCTTTGTATTTCAACAGACTTGATCAACAAAACACTGAATTGAACAGCAAGCTTTACGTGGTAATTCTTAACCTTGAAAAGGTCTTTAACTGCCACCCTCACCCCAACCCCCATCACCTCGCAATCCTCTAGAAAATTGTCACTGTACGATATGATGGTTTCAAGTACATGTTCACCTGCAACAATTAGACAGCTTTAACGTAGACATGGGGCCTAAAGCAAAGAAGAATCTGCTCTGTCTGTCTATTTTCATAATGAACATCTGGTTCAAGAGAACAGGGTTTTCATAATGAACATCTGGTTCAAGGGAACAGGTGTTTCATAATGATCATCTGGTTCAACTGAACAGGGGTTTCATAATGCGCATCAGGTTCAAGGGAACAGGGGTTTCATAATGATCATCTGGCTCAAGGGAACAGGGGTTTCATAATGAACATCTGGTTCAAGGGAACAGGTGTTTCATAATGATCATCTGGCTCAAGGGAACAGGGGTTTCATAATGAACATCTGGTTCAAGGGAACAGGTGTTTCATAATGATCATCTGGTTCAACGAATGATTGTCTGGCTCATGAGAACAGGGGTTTCATAGTGCTGTCTAATGGATCCTCTAAAGAATGTGATTTTAAGTGTGTTCTAGATATTAATGAGATCATCTGCAAGTACCCAGATGCACAGATTGTTTAGTGTGGTGGCTTAAATGTATCTCTTCATAGACAAGCGAGGAGACAATTCGGTCCTATCCTGCAGCACCTCATAACTAGCAATAACTTCCAGCTAGATGTAGAATATCCTGTAAAATCAACATTTCAGATTACAGCTCTGGGACGGCTAACGTCAATGACTGCGAGCCCAATCACAAATCGACTACATACTCTCCCGAAGAGATAGTCCCATAATTTCTGGTTACTATCATAGATGAATGTGGTCCATCCATATTCGCTTTGCAGTTTTTATGCAGCTATTCTGCAGCATTCCTCCACTTCAATCGTATACAGATTTATATAAAATGGAATCGGAGATTCTTTATGGCTATCTTCACAACACATCTGTATTTCATTGATTGGCTTATTTGGTAACCATCGAATTTCTTCTACATTATCTCGCTCCTAGCTCATGCAGAGAAAATGTGGAAGAGTAGAGAAGAAATTTGAGGGAATTCCCTTCTTTTATTGCACTACACGAGTTTTAAACGTTGTGAGGACTTGAGGTCAATAACAAGTTTCAATTAATTTTATTGACCTTAGTACTATATAAATACGTTAGCGTCATAGTGGAGTGAAAATGAAAATTTGAGACTCCAATAACGAGATTAAATGCCACCTCTCTAAAATGCGATACTGATCGCTATGATGTCGCACCGAGAAGGACGCTGTGTGCTGGGTAAATATTTCTGTCTTTAGTACAAAGGTAACATCTTTAAAAACGTGCATCTAACGGATAGACTTCACACTTGATAACATAATTTATTAGCTCACCTAGCCCGAAGGGCCAATTGAGCTTAATCCATGGCGTCCATCAGTCGTCCATCCCTCCATCGTCCATCAAATCACATCTCATTTATGCTTCAACTGATTTCAACGATGGCGGTCATCTTGAATTTTCAAATTTTTTTCCGGAAATCACTTAAAATGCAAGTAAACTTGTTTAGGAGGACCCTAGAGTGCTATGCTTCAGAACTTGTATACAGAAATTTGATTGGTCTATTTTTTCGGTGGCCATCCTGAAGTTTCCTAAAAATGGCGGGAAATTGTTTAATCCACTACTCATAACTGCTTGGGAAATTTCTACAACACGGCTGGAGGGATACTATGGTGGTAGATTTCAGAACATGTATACAGAGTTTTGATTGGTCAATTTTTCCGGCGACCATCTGGGATTTTCTGAAAATTTCTGGAATTCAGGTAAACCCTACTCATTTAACCACATGACAGATTTCAAGCAAACTCGACTGGAAGGGCCCTAGATTGGTATGCTTCAGATCTTATATACAGAATTTAGATTGGTCAATTTTTGGGCAACCATCTTGAATTTTCTGACAAATGACAGGAAATCGTTCAAAATGCCACTCATTAACTGCATCGGACCCCTGTTTAAGACTATATGCTCGGGCTCAACGTGACGCAGGGGTGTAACCCACTGGGTGTCAATCCAGACATTTGGAGGGGCTAACCAGAGCATTATGCACAACGCTAATGAAATGACACTTGGAGATCGAATCAACCGAAATGGTGCTCGCCCTGTGAGGATCCGCCAGGCAGGTGCAGCGGCGGGCTCCACGCCTCGAAGGAGCCCACCCTCAGCTACTGGAGGTCCCATCAACTCGTCTTGTGGAACCAGGGGACGAGGATGGAGAGCTACTGGCCAACCGAAAGAGAAGACCAAACCCAAAGAGAACCCCAGTATCAACATCATGCACTGGAATGCAGAAGGGGTTACCAACAAGAAATCAGAGCTCGAACAGTTCCTGTACGAAAACAACATTGATATCTGCTGCATCCAAGAGACACACCTGGAAGAAGGAAAACCATTTAAGATCAGAGGTTACCAGATTTTCTGGTGTGATCGAAGAGGGAGAAAGAAAGGCGGGGTGATCACCTTGGTCCGAAACAGCGTGAACGGCAGCCAGATCAAAACCTTTATGGAAGAGGCAGAATATATCACGATCAAGGTAACAACCAGCAATTCTGTGATTGACATTGTCAATTAGTACTGCCCTAATGATAAGAATCTCTCACTTGACACAATCCAGGTCCCGGACTGCCACTTCCTCATTGCGGGAGACTTTAATAGCCAGTCCCAGACCTGGGGATACAGAACACTTGGTAAACGAGGAGAAGACATTGAATCATGGCAAGATGAAAAGCACCTTTTACTTGTCAATGATCCCACAGATCAGCCTACCTTCTACTCGCGCCGATGGCACTCGACAACAACGCCGGACTTGGCATTTTGTACAGAAGACATTCACAGAAACCTCAGTAGAGTGGTTGGATCGCAGTTAGGAAGAAGCGACCACCGCCCAGTCCTCCTCTCTCTTTCTGGAAGTATTTCGACAAGTTCACCTCAACATCCATGGTGGAACTACAAAAAGGCAAATTGGAGTCTGTTCGGCATTCGTTCCAATGAGCTTACCCAAAATATAGCAGTAGAAGGGAGAAACATCAACAATGTGGTCAAGGAATTTAATTCAAGTATCCTCAAAGCTGCCAGCGAAGTGATTCCTCGAGGGTTCAGGAAAAACTACCGCCCCTACTGGACAACAGAACTGCAAGCAGCACATGATAAACTAGACAAGGCCAGAGAGGATTCAGAGGGTAATCCCTGTCATGAAAACCAATTCACGCTGCAACAAACTAAAGCCAGGTATCTAAAGACCAAGCTGGAGGCCAAAAGAAGAAGTTGGAGGGAAAAGACGGCATGGTTTAATTTAGAGAAAGACACCACAAAGCCATGGAGACTGTCTAAAGCACTGAATGATGAGGGTGTCGGAGGAGAGAAGATTACTCTTGAAGAAGATGGACAAACACTGTCAGGAAAGATGGCTGCAGATGCCTCTGCGAATGCATATGCAAAAGAAAGCAACATTTCTATACCACAAATGCGTCAAAAAGAGGTTAGAAAAGAACAAAAAGAAAGAACAGACACCAACACTCACGATGCAATGAAAGTTGACATTAGTTTAGCAGAACTGAAGAAGGCTATCTGCCAATTGAAGAAGAAATCTCCCGGGCCAGATGGCATTACTAATGAAATGATCCAACACCTTGGTAATGCATCTCTCCGCAAGTTGCTAGACATCTTTAATCTAAGTTGGACCAATGGAGCGGTTCCTCAGTGCTGGAAGGAAGCCAGAATGACGCCTATTCTAAAAAATGGAAGAACAAGAGGAAAGTGCTGAGCTACCGTCCTATCAGTCTTACAAGCTGCATATGCAACACCATGGAGCGCATAATCAACCAGCGGTTGCAGTGGTACCTGGAGTCGGAGAACATTATAGTTTCAGAGCAGGCCGGCTTCAGAAGATACAGGAGCACAGAAGATCAAACAACACATCTTGCACAGGTCATAGAGGACACTTTTCAAGCCAAGAAGGTGATGCTAGCTGCCTTTATCGATCTGCAGAAGGCATTTGACAAGGTGTGGAAGGATGGCCTCCTCGTGAAGCTCCGGCGCACAGGCATCCGTAGCAACATGTTCCGATGGACCAAGTCATACCCACACAATCGCAGAGCTAGGGTGCTGGTGGATGGACAATCTGGACAGAATGTATTGCTGAGACAAGGGGTGCCACAAGGCGGGGTATTAACACCAACTCTGTTCATAATCTTCATTAATGACATTGTAGCAGAGCTGCCCAATGGGATCCAAGCAGTCCTCTATGCAGATGACCTCGTACTCTGGTGCACCGAGCAGTACACAACGACTGCCACGTACAGAATGCAGCTCGCCTTGGACAGAATTACAGCTTGGGCCAATCGCCGGTGTATTACCATCAACAAAGAAAAATCATCAGCCATGCTATTCTCACTGTCCACCAAAACCAAGGTTGGCAATCTGACACTGGGTGGTACTCCACTCGAGTACGAGGACCAGCAGACACACCTGGGAGTCACCTATGACAGAAGATTAACATGGAAGGAGCACATCCAGAACGCAGAGGCAAAGGCCAGAAGAAAGCTAAACATCATGAGGAAGCTGGCAGGAACAAAGTGGGGTGCCAATGAAAGGATCCTCAAGACCATCTACCTAGGTGCCGTACGACCACACCTTGAGTATGGATCCAGCTCATGGATGACAGCAGCTAAATCTCATCAACAGAACCTCGACAGAGTACAAAACCAGGCACTGCGCATCATCACTGGTGGAATGAAATCAACACCAATAGAAAAAATGGACCAGACAGCAGGCATCCCCCCACTTAGCAAAGGAAGGGAATGCAAACTGATCCAAGCTGCAAAGTTCAAATCGTTCAACAACCACCCGATGAAGATCAGGCAAGCACAACTGTCATCGGGAAGACTTAAAAGATCAAGTTTTGTTGTGAAAGAGACAAAAGCACTTCAAAGGAAACACCAAGAAATGTTGCCACCACAAATAGAAGACCCAAACCACACCCTTGATCCTCCACCCTGGGAAAACAAACTAGAGAGCATAGCTATTCACACCACAGTACCTCATCTCACAACCAAAGATGAACACAGTGATGTGGGCAAGAAGGCCCTGACCCTAGCCATGCTGGAAGAAATGTACCCTCAGGAGACATGGATAAGGATCTACACAGATGGATCAGCCAAAGATGCAATTAGGAGCGGAGGTGCCGGACTGCACATACAGTATCCAAACGGACAACATGAGTCAGCTGCAATACCGACAGGCAAACACTGCACAAACTACAGAGCTGAAGTCGAAGCACTGGTTCATGCAGCTAATACCATCAGCAGAACAGCAGACCCTATTGCACAGATTGTCTTTTTATCTGATGCCCGCTCCGTCCTTGAGGCTATCACCAAAGGTAAGCTGCCACAACTTGAAGAAGCACTACAAACCATCAAATGCCTTCGGATAGCATTGCAGTGAATCCCCTCACACTGTGGAGTCCAAGGAAATGAGGAAGCAGACAAGATGGCAAAGATGGGTGTAGAAGAGAATCAGACAGAAAACATGGTTACCCATACAGAGATGAAGACTATCATCAAGTCACTCTATAGAACACCTCAATCAGAAGATGCCTACCATCATCTCTCGAGGCCAGAGCAAGTGACCATTTTTCGTCTCAGAACTGGACATAACAGACTAAACCAACACATGTACAGGCGGTTCCACCTTACGACATCGCCCGCTTGTCCTTGTGGAGAAGCAGAAAAGACCACAGAGCACATACTTCAATGTTGCAGTACGTATCAGCTGCTGAGAGAAGAGATATGGCCTTTGTAAACCTCTTTTCTTGAAAAGCTGTATGGGCCTGTGGAAGAACTGCAGAAAACTACAGATTTCATCTTGAGAACGGCTCTCCAAGTGTGATACCAGCGATCGAAAAGAAGAAGAAGAACTGCATCGGAAGGATACTAGGGTGGTAGGTTTCAGAACTGTTATACAGAATTCTGATTGGCCAATTGTTCCCGTGGCCATCTTGGATTTTACAAACATTTTGGGAAATCAGTTAAAAGGCTACTCTTCATTAAAAGAAAGGATCAGGGAACTAACATATGCTCTTGAATGACAGCTTTATATAATAATCAACCTATAGCCCCCAGTAAAAAACAGAAATAAATCAGAATAATTAGAAAAAAGCAGCTAAATACCATTTATGTCACTTTGGCGGGAACCAATTAGTGATGCTGCTGGACCTATGCGCTCTGATGTATGCCGAGCGAATAAATAATACCCGCTATAGCCAATCATATAGGCTCAGTTATATTCGTGTTAAGGTGATTCGCCACTACATCCCGCAGGTAAAATACTGTCTGGTTTTAAAACATTTTGACTGAAAGCCGTTGTTTCCAGAGACATTCAGTCACAAAAATTTCAAAATATTCAGTAGGCATCATATTGCGACCTTGGAAATCAGCAGTGTATTTTGAGATAATTATGACCGAAACTTGCTACTTCCACCAGAAAAGGCTACTCCTCATTAACTGCGTGGCCAATTTAAATCAAACTCAGTTGGGAGGGCCCTAGGCTGGTATGCTTCAGAATCGGAATACAAAATTTGGCTACTTCATTCTTTTTTTTTGGTAGCCATCTTGGATTTTCCGAAAAATGGGAAATCATTTACAACGGTAATTTTCATTAACCACTTGTTCGAGTGACTGTCTTATTCTTGAAACTGACATCTCATGAATTGCTGTACAGAGCAGGCTGTAACCCATTACATTTAATTTTATCGATACCTCAGGGTGATTAAGGTTTGTTCAAGAGAATTTGTTGCTTGATAAAACATGGTTGTCATTGACCAATCAAAATCTAATGTTCAATCTGATTGTGAGGTCAGTATTCATCATTAATTTCCCACTAAATATCATTTCTACTGAATTCCAATTTTGGATTTTATACCTTGTTACTGCTGAATTTAAAATAGTATGTCTATTCAAATGTTAAATAGATCAAATGCTGATGGTCTAGGTGAGCTTTAAGGCGCTTGGGCTTCATGTTTCAGTTTGAAGCTAACGCTTCAAGAAATCTGAAAATAGTCATGATTGTTGAAACTCTATCATGATTTTAATTGATTTTATGGGGAGCTATATTCGCATAACCATAACTATGTTAAACTTTGGGCACTAAATAATGAAGAAGAACGGCAGTATTTCAATATATGAAACAAATAATGTATAGCGAATAATAGTAGTGATTGTGGATCCAAGCATGCCATTCTTCAACTGATCGGGATTGTGTGTGTGTGTGTGTGTGTGTGTGTGCGTGCGTGCGTGCGTGCGTGCGTGCGTGCGTGCCTGCCTGCCTGCCTGCCTGCCTGCCTGCCTGCCTGCCTGCCTGCCTGCCTGCCTGCGTGCGTGCGTGCGTGCGTGAGTGCGTGCGTGTGTACATAGGCTTAAATAATGTGCTTGAACTGTATTTTTACGCACACCGTTTGGCAGCTATCAAAATAGTATCTATATCACCATGTATAATATGTTTAGTGAAACATTATTCATTGGTCCTCGTTTCCATGCACAAATATAATGTATAATATACTTAAAATAGCGCCATTATTCATATTTCAATGAAATGTGGTCTAGGCCTGCAGTTAGAACCATTCCTGAAAATGATGAATGTCTCTTCGACGAGTTTTTCCCGTGATTTGAGCGTAATTATTTACACAACCGAATTCTTACACAAGCATGATGATATTAATTGTTCACTATGTCCTAGTGGATGGTGGACCAGGCAATCCTATATTCTCACCCTCAGGTGCCGGCACCGTCTGGCGTATAATTTGTGTAAGAAATCTCTGCTGCATTTTTCAATGCTGGGCAGCAGCCCACTGTCGGTGGTGATCATGAGGTATGCTCCACCACTGGCCATCATTTTAGCATCGAGTGTCAGCTGAGTTAGAGATTCAGGATCAGTAGTTAGGCTGGTTAACTCCTCTTCACGGTAGATGGAAAGCAGTGTCATGCACACACGGGCAACATACTTCTGACGAATGGTTGCATAGAAGCGGCACCTGTTAATGATGTGACGTCTATCCTCTGCTTCGTATCCACATAACAGGCAAGTAGGATCAACTTTCCGCTGGTTGAATTTCGCTCGATTCCCTTGTAGGCTGTAACTTCCTGTCAGAATTTTGGCCTTTGTTACAGCCTTCTCCACATCACTTGTATCAGTTTGTACCGTTGACCAGACGTGGTGCACGCATCCCATCTGTAGTGCTAATTAATGGGTTGAGGTACAGTAGAGACACTTTTGCTTTGAGCTCAAGCCGCCATTTTTCCTCTCCAGTATTCACCTACCAGTGTCTTCACCATTGTTTTCCATCTAGGCTTAGCGATGAGCCGAGGGAAGGTTATATTTGAACAACAATCGCTTTACCATTGAAAATCAGCTCGGGGCTGCTAGGTCCTTCAGAGTTATCCGCTGTAGGGCCAATGAATGCTCTAATGAACCCACACGTCGGCAAAAGGAGGGCATATACTGCCACATTAGCACATCTGTCAGGCAGTGACTGAAGTTGCCTCAGCTTCCTCTGGGTAGTTTCCAGGAGAGCCATGTCGCTGTTGTTCAGGCAGCATGCCTCAAGCCCATATGTTAGTTTAGGGCTAACGTAGAGCTGCCATATTCTGTGGTTCGCCATTGGGCTTATGCCTCACTTGCCATGCAGTCCCACCCCCATACGGGCATACACAGTTCTCAAGGTGCTGGTAATCAATGGTTCCACGTCCACCTTGCCATCACCTAGTCTTGTCACACCAAGGTGGAGCATTCTGTCTTGTGTTGGGACGACTTCTCTCCCCAGTCCGAGTGGTGGTGCAGTCTGATCTATTATACCGATCATCATACTGACACATTTGCTGACATTATGGAGAAGTCGCTCACTAACTGTGTACTGTTTAGCCACGTTAAGCATCACTTGCATCTGGAGGGGAGAGTCTGACAAATAAATAACTCCATCTGTGCAGGCTGGTGCTGAGACATTTACACGGCCAAGCATGGTACCTATGTTCATCTCTTCAACCTCCAATAGCCATGGGTTAATGTATTGCAGGATAGCAGTGCGTTGACACAACTCCTCCTTGTCTTACTCCTTGCTGGAGTTCAACTACCTCTGATGTATGATCTAGCCATTTCACTCTCGATTTTGCCCCTGTGAACAGATCTAGGAGGTTCCAGAGATCGCCGGGCAAGCCTGGTGCAGTTTGTGCGTCGGCCCTCAGTCCAAACAACGCCAAAGGCTTTTTCTGCATCCAACGCCACCATATGAAATGGCTTCCTCAGCTGCTTTGCTTCCATTATTGTTTCTGTTACCAAAACCGTCACATTTATGCTTGAGCTGCCTTCTCTGAAGCCCTGCTGGAACTTGGATTGGTGGGCGTCAAGATATCTTTTGCTCTTGCTAGCCAGATTTTCTCAATTACTCTACCACAGTCAGTATGGTGATACGACGATAGTTAGTTACCTGGATGGACAGGTAATGTGTCCTTCCTTAATACTGGCGTTATTCGGCCTTGCTTGGCAATCTCAAGAACACAGTTGGTCTTGAAAATAGTATTTACTACTTTTGTCATGAAAGGGGTTATTGCTTCTCCTGCTTTTTGCAAATGGTCTGCTATTAATCCCATGGTATCCATTGCCTTCCCTCTATTCAGGGTTCTCACTACATTTCTTACGTCCTTCTCGGAGACTTCTTGAGACATACATCCATTGTGCTTTTGTCTGACAATTTGGTTATCATACACAATTCTCTGCCTATATCCCTCATCGAAGTCCAGTCTCTTCTCTGGATCTACTAGCTTCTGGAAGGGCCTCTCCAGCCTTCAGTTACTCGCTCTGGTCTCACTAGTCTCTCCCATGCAACTTCTAGCTCATTTGTTAGACTAGATCTAGATTGTCTTTGCTTGCACAGCAGCTTGAACAAAAGTTTCTGGTCATTGCAGTTTGCTGCAATTATTTGATTGTACCACTCAAATCTGCTGCCTGCCTGTGGAAACCGCTGAGTTCGGTGTACTTCTTTCTTATGGTATGATCTGTCAGTGCATAGTGTATTCATTGGATCTATGCGGCTCCTGCTTCCATCTGGCATTTGTGCACTTCTTTGGACAGTTTCACTGCTGTAGCCATTTCCTTCGTCCATGGATGGAACCCAGCTCATTGTTTTTTCCCTTGCTCCGCCCTCCACATTCCTGGGTTGCAACATTGAGGGTTTCTGCCGGATGCTGAACTGCACGCATCAAGTTTGATTCGGAGGCGCCATTGTAGTCTTGGTTATGTATAAGATCCCAAATACGGCCCTGGTAGTTCCTCTCATCAACTTTGTCCCATTTCACCTTTCCCACACTCGTCATACTACCAGACTGACATGGTCCCATCTTTCTAGCTTCTCCGAAACTCGTTTGACATTGGATTGACAGGCGTACGAGTACATGGTCAGATACACTCACCGGGTGAGGATCCTTTATACATATATGCTTAACCAGATTGTCTAGCCAAGCATTATGGAAGAAGTAGTCAATCTGGGATTTGTGCATTTCATTTCCATGGAAAAGGGTGTTTTTCTTCGGGTATGTAGGAGCAGGAGCATGAGTTCTGCCAGTGTATCCATAAACTCTGATTCCAAGGTTTTGTAGCCCCTTGTAGACTGTTATGAGACATATCACTCTTCGTGCTGCATCAATGGTCATTATGAGGATCGGTTCTCTACCATCTTGATGTTTCACTATCCTTTGATCTAACTGTGATAATCACCATATCACTCGGGCTACATTAATGTTTCCAAAACAACTCCCGTGTGATGGAAATATACATAATTATTTCAATGTTGTGAATAAGCAAAACTGCAGCAGGTGAACAAATTCATAAATAGGAGGTGACCTGACATCAGATTTTCAGATATCACGGTCTTATCATCTGTATGCAGTCTGTACGTGACCTTTCAACTCATGTGGACGTCAATAAAAGCCTAAATCCATACATGTGGTTAAGTGGTAAACAAACAGTGTGTTAGCTCGATAATAGTTTATATTCGGTCTTCAACCAACATCCCAGAATTCATTGCACTTACTACAGTTTAACGTTGACCTTAACACTGTTCCTGGCACAGGTTCCGGGTTAATGTTAAACAGTAGTAAGCGCAATGCATTGTGGGATGTTGGCTGGAGACAGAATAGACTGCATAGGCCGAAATAGATTCGTTTTTAATAGGTTTATGGATTTACACATCATTTTTGTCTCGCCCGCGATGCAGGAATCGAGACATAGATATCACTTTACCAGCATCAACGCTAAAGTGTATGTCACAGATTTTTACGAAGCTTAGACGTAGTTTATTGTTGGACTTTTGCTTAAGTCTTTTGAATAAAGAGTTATCGGATTTCCATAAAACTTCACAGATTTGTTCTATACGAGAAGGACTAGTGTGTATCAAAAGGAAATAGAGTTTCAAAATTTTATGCCTCAATTAGGTTAAGGATTTCTGCTGCGTCTACGGGTTTTTTCAAACAAAGTTTTTCTCAACAAAGGGTTGTCCGATTTGAATACAACCTTACACATTCGTTATACATGATGTTTAGAACTAGTCTGTACCAAAACGAAATTGATTTTCTAAATCCTTTGTGATCAGGTGATGGGATCGAGGACTAGTCAATTCAGAGCCTGTAACCAGCCTCTCTAGGACATGCTACGGCCGCCCTGGCGAAGCCTGTACCTAAAGTACCCATGATGGCGAAAATGGGTAAGATACGATCCGCCCCTCTGTGCATGCAGCAGGCCATTGGAGTACCTCCGTAATAGACAGGGGTTTCTTTCATGGAATGGGGTTTGACTGGGTGGACACTTTTAGTTTATAAATATAATCTTTGCATGACTTCTTCCTTAATGGTCATGATCACAAAAGTTTATGTGGATGTTTGGTACCTTTAGAATGCCTAAGATTTTCCCTTCCTCATAATGACAATAACGTGTCAAGACAGAGAAAATCCTCAAATAAAAAAACCAACTGGAATGCAGTCTCGCCATTGAATTTGCTGGCTCCTGCAGGATGCTATGAAAGCGTGATTGCAAGAATGCCTACTTACTGATTGTCTGTTGATTGCTTAAGGAAAGCTTGCCATTCGTCAAAAAGATAATGAGATGCAGAGCTGAGAGTATAAAAGCTGCCAACTCTATGTTAAAAAACCAGCTGCGAAGAGTTCTCGGGCTGCCTCGCCAACGACCCCAGATCTTTGGCCGCCGAGGACTAAGCCACTACACAATGTTGTACCTTGGGAATATACCTATCGGGGTTGGTTAAAAGCTGACAATACCCACAATAGCAAAACCTAGACCGTGCATCTGACGGGACTGTTGACTCTGATTACAGAACTTTTTCTGCACTTAAAACAAATTGAACCGTGCATGTTTTAAAATATTAAATGTATGCACTAATCTAACTTGCTTTTCTCTATAGAATGTTAGATATATTGCCTTAAGCGCCTCTGTGTTAGCTTTTCCGCTGTTAGCAGCCATTCCCAGTTTCGACTGGGAACATTCTAAAATGGGATCATCTGTCTTAGCCATCTCTAGTGGACTACGATCCCACGTACCATTCGGCGTGAAGACATACTAATAGCGCTGTAATGGTGTCGCTGCTTTCACTGAAAAGGGATATTGTAAAGTAGGACGTTCACCGGTTTTCTTTTTTTTGCTGCTTCTTTCGAATCAGGTAACACCCTTCGTGCCAAGGCACAGATTCCCCACCAAAATGGGCACTTCTTTTTCTGTTGAGTAGGCCCCACACCTCACTTGGACCTCCCTCAAGTAGTATATTGTTGCTGGCGGAGTTCTACCGCCTTCCCTGTTAGCTCCCTTCGAGGTTGCCGCACTTGGTGCATGCATTTGGTCTCCCTGATTTGTGCTGCTTGATTTACATGCCTGTAAACAGCCTCCTTTAAGTAGGAAAGATTAGTTAGGAATAGGAAAGCTGAGACTTCGGTTCGGCTCTCCTCTCAGCTTGCCTTCCCCACTCAAAAAAGAACTCGAAGCCAGCTTTCACTACCGTTACATTGCGAATGACTTTTTCTTGTTTCGGCTTCAACTAACCCCCGTCATCCTTTCAACTGCTCGATGGGTCAGAGAGCTCCGCTGGTTAAACTTTCACACTCCACACCAAGTCACTTCAAACTTGTCCCTCTAGGTTGGATTTTCAACACGGCGGCGTAGCACCTCTAAAAAGTCAATCTTAGGAAGCATTCTGCTCTCTTTTTTAGACCGCTAGGCCAGCGGTCAGGACAATGCTTAGCAGGACAATGTTTAGGTAATTATTCGATCCTGCGGTTAACACCGGTTCTAGTGACCGAACCCAATAACCGCTGCATCACCAGAATCTTTTCCAAGTCTGTCGTGTCTTCATATTGCTCAGGCTCAGCAGGTGTTACACCAAACTCTTTCCTCTTTTAATTACGTGGGCCAGTTCACGCATCTGAAACTTGGAAGGACCGCTGCTAAGTTATTTTTTTACGTCATTCAAGACAATCTAGGCTCTGAGTGGAATGCTGGGATGAACCTACGAGGGAAGAGCTTCTCGCACAACCTAATCGATATTGTTCTTTTGCGGCCTTAACCCACACAAATACGCTAGGTAACTAAAAATACTGCCTTGCTTGGGATCTCCTCTAAAAAGCTTCAGAACTGTGCACAAACAGAAAGACCGTCTCAGGATGTCCGCTGAGAACATATGATCAACTAGCCAGCAACTACTAATCCGCACCCCTCACTTCTCTCTTTTTCGTGAACACTAAAGTAGGATTTACTTTACCCTATATGTTCCTTAATTCCTAAGTTGTTGAGTTTGTGTGTAAGATGTGTATGAGGTAAGGTGTTAAAGGCCGAAGTCTAGGTAAATGGCATTCGTTTGTTCATTATCGTCACATGCAAAGAACGAATCTGACATGCAGTCAATTAGTTGGGTTACACAAGAGCACATTTTCTGGAAGACGTGTTGGTTACAGGAGATAATCTGGTTATTGTCTATATGTTCCCATAATGCATCAAGTAAAAAGCGTTCCATGAGTTTGCATACTTCACTTGCTAAAGCAACTAGTCAGTAATTGTTAGGAGAAAGTCTGAATCCTTTCTTGAAAAGTGGGGTCATGGCTGCATCTCTCCAATCATGTGGAATGGTGCCGGATAGTATAGCCTAGTTGAAAATATTTGCTGGATGGATGGCTAGGTCCCGGACTTCACAAAGAACATTTATATCAATATCGTCTGGTCCTACTGCCTTGTTCTTCTTTAGTTATTTCATTTTAGTTCTTGCTTGATCAATAGAGATTGATAGACTGTACAATTTGCTGTTCAGCTCATTTATAATCAGTGGGAGAGCATGGTGCATCTATTTCGCTGCTGAGTACGGGTAAGAAATAATTATTTAGTAGATTGGATTTCTCACAATCGTTGGTAATTCTGATGCCATTTGATTCTATTGTATCGACTGTCAATGATAATCGATCGAAGTGTCTGCAGTGGTTGTAGAATGGGTTGGCATCTTTTATACATCTAACTAATGACTCTTCATAGGCAGCCTGATCTTTTTGTATAGTTTGTCTAACTCTCAGCGTATCACCACCATCTAGGATGTAATCTGCTGATAAACCACTTCTTCTGGCCTTAATCATTTCTTTTTTCCCCGTTTCACTCAAACATAGCGGGACCAAGGAGGTTTGAACTGATTTCACTAACATGGTGTGGATGAACTTGTCGCATAGTCGTTTGTAGATAGATTTGAAAGTTAGCAGTTTTTCATTTATGGATTGTTTAACTTAGAACATGATTCCAGTTGATGGCTATCACTACTTCGTTAAATGATTAAGTCACCTTTTGAGTAAAGTTAAATCTTACAGCTTGTGAGACTGGTTCTAGGGACTGGCAACATAAGCAAATTATATCAACTCATCTGCGGTCACTTGTGCTGAAAGCCGCCTCTTCTTTAACCAATTTGATAATATCCGGATTTGCTGTAATTATCAGGTCTAAAATATTGTTTCCTCGGGTTGGTTGATTGACTAGTTGTGTTAGTAGGTTTTCGTCTAGAGTGTCAAGCAACTGAGATGAAAACGAAGAGGGAGCCACATTGGTTATCAAATTTAAATCTGAGAGATTGAAGTCGCCTATTAGAATTACTTTCTCTGTATTTATATTATTGATGGATTCGCATATGATGTCAAAGTTTGGTTAATTTTTTTCTTTCTGGGTGGTAAGCAACTCTGATTGTTAATTCTATTTGGGGTGGGTGGGTAAGGGTTAATTGTGGTCCATAACATTTCTGCTCTAACGTCATCATTTAGTAGGCATGGATTCAGTGACGGTTTGATTATCAATAACACAGCACACCTTTCTTCTTGTGTGCATATGTTCCATCTGGATAATCTTGAATATTTCTGTGTTTTCTGAAGCTTACGTAACCTATGTGTGTGAACTCGGTACTGTTTATTGGTTTATCTAACTACGTTTTCCAGATGTCATAAATGTCACAGTTAGTTTCTGCTATATGATCTGTTCACTGCATTTGTCCACGTGGTACTGTGCATTTTATAATTGGTAATACACTTGCTGTTTTAGTTTGGTTACACAAGAGCAAAAGAAACCCCTCGACGAACTTCTCCCAAAAGCTGCAAGCAAACAAAAAATTGAGAACCTCTTTATGAATGAATCCAAAACAGAGTTCACCCACATATACCTATCAACAAAGCATGAAACTATAGAAAGTGAAGACCCACTTCGTGGCGGCGAACCATGGAGGAAAAGTAAAATCCTGGGCTCACTGCTTTGCAGTACTGCTGACATTTCTGCATGTTGCCTCATGGGGAACCTGGCTTTCCAGTCCTTCTGGAAGCTATGTATTCGTAGATCAAAGATGCCTTTGATAAAGAGGCTATGTTTATACAACCTGCGTATCCTTGATGCTGTATAACTGTAACAGCTGGGCAGCTCCAAAGGCAGCTCAGGACAAACTCGATGCCTGCCACCGCAAACACCTACGCACCATCACTGGGCACCGATGGCCAGACAGCATAATTTCCAATGATGCATGATACAAGATGTGTAATACATCGCCGCTGTCTGTAAAAGTCACCCAGCAAAGATGGTCCATGGTTGGCCATGTGCTAAGCATGGCAGAAGAGACACCAGCACAGAGAGCCTTGAAATTTGCCCTACTCGGAGCCAGCAAATACAAAGCCAGGAGAGGACGCCGTACCATAAATCTGCTAAGCGTGCAACGAGGTGACTTCAAGAAAGCAGGTCTCGGTACACTCAAGTCAAGAATGGACCTGAGGAAGCTAAGGATTTCGGCTGAGGACAAGACACAGTGGGCAAAGGTGAACAAGGACTGATTGCGGCTGTAGGATGTTTCTACTACTACAGCCGCAGAATACAGTAATCATACATTCACAAGAGCACTTGCATGTTTTTATTATTTCCTGAAATCAATGTATTTACATTGTGTACACTCTCTTGTTTTCTTTGGCTTAGATTTACACTCTTGGGGGAGATGGTCCTCGGAGAATGTCTCCAGTCCTTGTCTGCCATATTATCCGTCCCCGTTTTATGTAGAAATTTGGGTCACGTTCCTTCTTTGACTGCAGCTCTTTTCTCAGTTTCAAATCGTGTTCTCTTTGCAGAGCAGCTAAGTGAGGGCTTATGAAGATTGTTTTGGGGTTGAAAAGAACTATGTTATGATCAGTGGTTTTTACATTTTTGGACCATTTCTAAGAATTCTGGGTTTTTTCAGCAACATCATTAAGACGCAGATGAAGCGATCTTCCGCGAATGGTGTTGTCCTCTTCTGGCTTACTTAAGCATTCTATCTTGGTAGGTGAATCATTCACTTGTATTAGTGACAAAATCTGAGTGACTACCTCCTCATCTGTAGCTGTATCTCTCTCAGGGAGGCCTCTAATAATTATGTTATTTTTCATGTCATCTATTTCGCTCTGCGCTTTCCAAAACAATTCAATTCGTTTTGGCAATTGGCTTAAATCTTGTATGAGAATAGTGTGTAGGATTTCAACTAGCTTAACAGAAGCTTCAAGGTTATCGGCCATGGCTTTGTCGACCTTCTGATTTAAGGTTACCTCTAAGTTGTCTATTCTCTGTGTGACAACTTTCATGTAAGACGCACAGCGTTCTTCTATTTCTTGATCACATTTAATAGCATGTAGAGCCTTACCTTCACAGACGTTACAAAACCAGTGGAGATAAATTCTGTCTATTAAGAGTTCATATTCATTGTCCGCCATTTGTAAACATTTGATACAGAACTAGGAGTTTCAGCTTTCGCATAGTGGACATCTGTTACCCTCTTGTATTGGATGATCGCAGACTTTACTGCATGATACTGTAGTAAGGTCGCTGTCTTGAGTATATGTAATTATTTGTTTATTTTTTATTGTCAGTTTCTTTGTAGCTTTGGAGCTTGCAGTAAAAACTTTCCTAAGTTGGATTGGAGAAGGTCTGTTATCTTTGTGTACAATAGCAGTCTTACAGCGTCCTTGGATACTGGACATAATTTGATGGTTTTTGCACAACCAATGCATGTTTTCCATTAAATATGGTTTAAGTATGGGTCTGTTGCGTGGAATAACTGATCATCATCATCATCATCATCATCATCATCATCAATCATGGGTCTGTTGCGTGGAATAACTGAACTATTGATG
The DNA here is from genome assembly GCA_034401795.1 of Chaetoderma sp. LZ-2023a. Taxonomy (NCBI): domain Eukaryota; kingdom Metazoa; phylum Mollusca; class Caudofoveata; order Chaetodermatida; family Chaetodermatidae; genus Chaetoderma; species Chaetoderma sp. LZ-2023a. The sequence continues at coordinate 170,641,316 of CM067372.1, read as the reverse complement.
CATAGTGACTTCGAGATTGATTTTTTGCTAAATTGCTAACTCCCACACATACACACTATCCAGTTACATCATCATCATCATCATCATCATCAGCATCATCATCATCATCAATCATGACACAGTTGATTATGACATCAGCTTACATGTGGTGTAGTTAGCATGACATCATATGATTGACTAAAAACTGGATTCATCAATGGAGAAATCCAGTTTATCGATCAATCATATGATGTCATAATCAACTACATCATATGTGGGCTGACATAATTTATGGCTGACATAATAAATTATGTTGACATAATAAATTATGTTATGAATGATGCGATTTAGTCCATCTTAAACGATTAATAGTCTGTCAAGTTGTACGAATTGTATGTCTTTACTGTTTCTGTGTCCGTATGTATGTTTACTAGACAAAATTATTGTCGAACATCATGTCTAGGTGCGCGTCTGTAAAAGTGGCTGCCATTTCAGCAGATTAAAAACAGGCTATGGACATATTTATATGGAATGATTTGTGTTTTCAGTGGGTCGTCTTCCGGATGTAGTTCTTGAAGTTATCTACATCCAGTGCCGAGATGTTTGAGTCGGCAAGGCTGTTCCAGATTGGCACTGTTCTTGGCGGGAATGAATGCTGATGGATGTCTGGAATGTCTGTAGATTCTGTGAGTGGCTTCGTCTGGTAGTGTTGCTCATACTAGATGCAAATCGTGGTATAGCTACATGGCCAGTCAGCTTTCCTTTTCCTCTGTTCTAGAGATTCCAAACCACGTTATATTTTCATGTTTGAGACAGTATGTTGAGGGTACCTGCAAATAGGTAGGGTACGAGGACAAATCTTGCTGCCTTTCTCTGTACAGCCTAGACTTGAATTTGGAGTTCCTTTGTGTGGCGAGTCCCATACTGTAGAGCTGTATTCGCTTTTAGGACTAGGTCTGATGAGTCTGGTTTCAACATAGACAACTATGTGTCCCGTGACCTTTGCTTGTGATGTTTGAGATGTGTTTGTCTCATGTAATCTTGCAACTCAGCTATACTCCAAGATATGGGTTTGATAATGTCTCGGCTAGAGTTTCGCCATCCATGGTGTATCAGCACATGCTAGACTTTTGTTGTGTGATTTTGAGAATGTTGCATAGTAGTATGTCTGGAATTAGAAAAAGGACACCTCCATCTGGGGGCAGCCAATCGGCGATCTGCAGCTCTCACCATTCTCTCTAACCATGAGGAATAGAGAGAATATGACGCAGTGAAAATAAATGATTGCAATCAGTACACCATACCCCAGATGCCAGGGGGCATCCATTTAGAGACAAGCATCTATAGTGTTAGACCAATGATCAACACACTACAGTCACTGTTCATCAATTTAGAGACAAGTATTTATAGTGGTATACCGGCGATCAACACACTACAGTCACTGTCCTGGTCTGAACATCCATTCATAGTAGCATACCAGTGATCAACTTTGTGTACTCATAACCATGGATTTTGCTGAAGAACTATGGAGCTATTGTAACTGGTTGTAGCGAGACTGGGCAGGTACTTGGACAAGATGACCCAAACACTGGTTATGGCAAGTCCGCCATTTATTGAGCAACAAACGTATAGATGATGCATAAATACAATCGACACCCTATAAATAAAAAAATACAGATGGTCGGTAAATAAACGATAATAATAAAATGGATGTTTGATACAGTTGCAATCTATGTAAATCCTATCTCGGTGTACAAATAAATGCTTCTTACAAGTCGTTGAATCGAGTAAGCTAAATATATGTGTGAGTGCTAATGTGTACGTGTGTGTAGAACATAGTAAAACAATAATATCACTATATATCCCTTATAATCATAAACGTAAGTGTGCGTGCATATGGGATGTGCACGCGCGTGAGGTGAATCTGACATCTCTAGGTATCTACTCTAGCTAAAATATAAATGTGCGTGCGAGTGGCTGTTCACATGCACGCGGATATGTAAGTTCATGTGCGCTGGTGTAAGTCTGTGCCGCAATATGTATGTGCATGTGTGAGTGTGTAAGTCTGTGCTTGCATATCATGTATGAGCGTGCGTGTGTGCTAATACAACGTGTTTACAACATTCAAGTTTCAGAATTGCAGTCATATAGTGGGTGGCACTGGGGTGTGTCGAACAAGGCTGACAACAGCCGAGTGTCACGTCAAGCAAATGCAACCATGATACAGTAGATCATACAATCCTAGAAAATAAATGAATGTAATAAGTAATGACATTTAATAATTTGAAAAGTTGTAGTCCTAGAAAGGAAAGTTTGTGGACATTTCGGAGCAATGATGCTGAAACGTGTTGCTGCCTATAGCGGCAACAACATACAGCATCATTGCGCCCAAAAATGAGCACAGACCGTCAAAGGAGATGTCTCTAAACCTTAACCCTTATCACGATGTGAAAGCTGGTGGACATTTTTGGAGCAATGTTGCTGAACGTTGTTGCTGCTTATAGCAGCAACAGCATACAGCATCATTGTGCCCAAAATGAACGTGGTCCTTCACAGAAAACATCTGTGATGTTTAACCCTTATCATGCTAAAATAAGGAACATATAAGTTGCTATTGCTCGACACGGAACGAACGATATTGGGTATGTTGGGGCCATGTTTCTGAAATGGGTTTCTGCTTATAGCGGCAGCAACATACAGTATCATTGCACCCAAAATGAACACACGTTGTCACACGAAATAGAGAGACAATGACGAATGCAGATGGACATTTTGGAGTAATGTTGCTGAAATGTGTACCTGCTGATGGCAGCGACAACATACAGCATCATTGAGCACAAAATGAACACTAGCTATCAGAGAAATGCATACAGAAATCAATGGTTTAACTGACCTGCAGGAGTTGACTTCGATCCTAGTAAATCCAGTTGGAAAACGCAATTGAATATGTTGGCTATCACTTTCTAAATAACTTTTTTTACAACTTTCTATATTACTTTCTGATCTGCACAGTTTAAACGGTGTGTAAATAAAATGAGAATTTGGTGTATATAACCGAGAATGTTCACTAGAGATATAAGCCGCTTGGATGTCGGCTTGGAGTATGACTGAATTGCATGGACAAATCTAGTGGAATCTGTATTACTGGGAAATAGAGTAAGGCTTGGCTATGGGGCAAGCTAATACAATAACAAACAGCAGATCTGACTAGCAGAAAAGAACAGCTTTATTCAGTTTGAGGACTGACTACAGTAAGCCTATTATGATTACTATACAATGGATTGGGAGGGACTGCATTCAATGTATTTACAATATGCAAATAAACACATGCTATGAATTAAAGAATAGCATGGGCAACTTTATTGGGGTTATGAAATTACATATTTACATTACATATCATAGTACATTATCACATTACATATTTCGCATTATGGTTGCTGGGTCCAATATAGTACATAGCTGTGCATGGTGTAAGCTGTGCATCTCACCGAGAAACTGTACCTGGGTCATTACGCAAATCACATTGTTGGGAGTTGGAGAAATTCGCTAATCCTAACATTCCCATCAATAGTAGACCAGTTACACGTCCGAAGACAATCAATAGCACACCAGTTAGAGGTCAGAGGTCATCCATTAACTGCAATGACAATAACACAACTACTGTTTCATTGGAAGATATAGAAACTACGAAGTTAGTCAATTTAGGAGCATATAAACATAAAAGATTTATTCAGGACTTTCGGTCAACCAGAAACACGGGTTCAAGGAATTACAGAACATAATGCAACATCCCCCGTTTTGATAAGAAAGGATTCATAATTAGTAATCAAATTAATGCTATAATACTACACTAACATTAGTAGCGGTGTATTAGTGATACACAAGTAAAATAACTCAATAATTATTCATACATTTGCAATGTAAATTTACCCAGCATAATAATTCTTCAAATATGATGGATGACGATGCTCTCGTACAGGACGTAATGTAACAGGATTGAATACTGATGACTGATCATTGTTAGCAGAGTGATAATCTGATGGATGGATATTATTGGTGATCATTTGAAACAGCATCAGATTGTGGAGTTTCAACAGCCTCAGATATAGGACTTTGGACGGACATTTGACTTTGAACAGACACAGATGCTGGTCTTGTAATAGATTTAATCGTGCCTTAAGCATTACCTCAAAACATGTTTATCGCCTACTGTAATGTAGACGTCACTTACTGAACAATAATAATTATAATAAAGTAGTATTTACATTTAAAACCTGATCTCGTATGACAATGGGGCGCACGGTGTATCCATCTCTACCAGTATTAGCGCTGGGGAGGGAGGCTATGGTAGGCCTATATGATTCTGTGATCTGAAGGCCTTTTTCACATACAGATCACTGCTTTAATGCTATAATGGCTAAAGTTGATAAAAATGTAAATATTTGCTTAATTAAATGTTCATTTGCAGGTGAAGAGAAGACTATTTTTGAAAATTTACAACTGGAACGACTGGCATGCGAGCAAGTCATTCGTGTGATAAATTTACAAAAATTACTTTTCTATTGTGCTGCAAATAACCATTCCTCAATACCACTGCAGAGGTTGATTTTGCAGTTCTGTAGAGAAATGTCCATTTGCCAGTCAAGAGAAGACTATTTTAGAAAACTTAGCCAGTCATTCCAGTAGAAATTTTTTTTAAAGTCTCTTAACCCGCAAATGGACATTGACTATGCAAGCATTCTTATTTGCTTAATCAAAAGTGATCTTGAAAAATGTTTATTTGAAAATGGATGACATCAGTGCTAACAAACCAAATTGATGACGTACTTTCAAACCTGCATTGAGAGACCTCCCATGGGAGAATTAAAAGGTGGTCTCTTAAGGCAGATGGTCTCTTAATAGAGATTCAAATACATTGCTTAAATGGATTTAGAAATTAATCTGTGTAAGTCTTGACAATGAAAAATTGGGGTAACACCTCCTATGATATATACATTATGCTGTACCTGTGATTAATGTCTGATGTTAAATGTTATAATATATGTAACGGTCCACCTGCAGCGAGCCATTCCCTTGAAAATTTTCTAAAACAATTTTCTTTGTAGGCCTACCCTACTGGATATTTTCTATGAGAAAATATAATTTTTCTGGAACTAATTTTAGCATTAAACGGTTAAAACAGGTTTACTGATAGACCATTGGTTTTTAAAGAAACTGGTATTCATGACATATTTATTGACTTGTCTTAAGAGACCACCCTTTAATAGCCACAACCTGGGATGATAACTGGCGATCGCAAGAACGTGTCCGATATAGATGCCATTTGTTCATGTATTTGACAATGTGGACAATAAAATATCACAATATAAATTTATTTAAGCATACATGTTAGAGTTTCTTTGAACCACTCCGGTGTAATATGTATGTAGGCCTATATGATCGCTGTAAACGAGTTCAGTCGATCTCGACATCCACAGTTTGCGCGTCACCGTATCGATTCTTTCACGGATATTCGCAACTTACATAGCATATCTGCTTCTTTCAGGAATCTATTTCCACCTCTTTTAACTTTACAGCCATGAATGCAACAATATAACGGCATTTTGTTACCTAAAACGGCTTTGCGTTACGCAATGATACGGTACTCTGACGTTGTTACTATACACGCCATTGATAAACGCGGAAGTATATTTATGCCTCACAACGCACGCACGCCCTCTGGGGAGATAACTCTTCGCGGCGCGCCCCATTGTGTGCTACAGAACATTAGGTGGTGTTCCGAAGTGGGATATTCTAAACATTGACAGTCTGAATAACAAAATCGTGAATCATGGAAGGCATATTCAAACAGCCCACCCCTCCTCTAAGAACAGACGGTAACATGCACGAAAACTGGAAACTTTTCGACCAAGTTTTTACAAATTATTTATCGGATTCAGTAAAGTGTGCAGTGTTACTGCACTGTTTAGACGAAGATTGTATACCTATATATAATTCATTTACGTTTGCTACTGAAGTAGAGAAAACAAGGTTTAATGTTGTCAAACAAAAGTTCAAAGAACATTGCCAGCCAAGGAAAAAATGTAACTTATGATAGGCATGTGCTCTTTATCACTAAGCAGTCAACTGAATATATCGATGCTTACATAACAGATCTAAAAGAACAAGGCCAAACAATGCGAATTTGGTGAACTTCATGATAGATTGATTAGGGATCAAATAGTCCTCTGTAGCTGTGATAATACAGCCTGTCTCAGATTGTTACGTGAACCAGACTTAAGTTTGGTGAAAGCTATTGACATTTGTCAAGCTTCTGAAATTAGCGAAGCGCAGCTAAACACTTTGAACCCAGTGAACTCTGAAGTTAATGCGGTGCGCTACAAAGACAAAACAAAGTCTTCAGTGCAAAACAAACAATCAGTAAAATCGTCACGTAGTACACATCCTGGATCAGCCCCTGCAGCACACCAACAGCAGTGCCAGAACTGTTGTCGCATTCGTGAACCTGATCATTGGCCAAACTTGCAATTATTGCCGAAAACCAAATCATTTCAAGGTCGCTTGCAGGAACATATGGTTACTGACACAGTTGAAGGTGATTTTAGTGAACTATTTATCGGATCAGTTGAACAAAACTCAAAACATGTCAAAGACTGGACCATTAATGTGCTTATAAATGACAATCCATTAAATTTGAAAAAAGACACTGGGGCTCAGACAAACGTACTCAATGTTAATCATTACGAACAAGTTACTAATGAGCAACTAGAGAATGTAACACTAAACTAGACTCGTATTCAGGACATACGATCGAAACACTTGGCAAATGTACTCTAGCACTAGAACATCGTGATAAATTTTACCCGTTGGATTTTATTGTCGCAGACACTAAATCAGCTTCAGTTTTGGGTCTTGAATCAAGTGTTCAGCCAAATCTAGTAAAAAAACTATGTGCTGTCAAAAACGCTGATGCCATATTAGCATCATACCCTGACCTTTTTACAGGTTTAGGCAAACTACCTGTGCAGTATCGCATTGAGACTGACCTGACCATTCCACCTGTCGTTGCACTGCCCAGGAAAATTCCAGTTGTGTTGAAATCTCGCGTCAGAGCAGAGCTACGTTATGTGGAGGAGACCAGAGTGATTGAACGCACGGATGGACATACGCCGTGGGTCAGTAACATGGTAACTGTTGTGAAGCCTGATAAGATTCGTATCTGTAAGGGTCCTTTGAACTTAAATCATGCAATCAAACGTGAACATTACCCTATGAAAACTGTAGAAAAGGTGGAGTCGGAAATGTCTAAGGCAAAATTTTTCAGCGTACTAGATGCACAGAGTGGCTTCTGGCAGATTCCCCTCGACAAGGAGTCCAGTCGTCTGTGCACATTTACTAGTCCATTTGGCTGATATAGTAATTGTCGTCTTCCGTTCGGATTAAATTCCGCGCCTGAGATCTTTCAATCTCTCATGCAGCAGTTATTCAGTGACCTTGAGGGTACAGATGTCATCGTTGATGATCTCCTGATTTGGGGTGAAAGCCATGAACAGCATGATTATCGTCTTCGTGCAACTCTCGACAGGTGCCACTAGAAAAAACTCAGACTTAACAAATCAAAGTGCGAAATTGTGATGACTGAAATCAAATATGTCGGACATACACTTACTAGTGAAGGACTTAAATCAGACCCGGGAAAAGTAGCCGCTGTCAAAGAAGCCTTACAACGGTTCTTTGGAATGCTTACTCTTGAAATTTATTCAGAGCTTTTCCGAAATCACATCACCATTGTGTGAACTCTCTTGAGAAAGAAATTGTATGGCATTGGGACAAACCTCAGCAAACCAGTTTTGATCACTTAAAACATTGGCATCCAGTGCACCAGTGATACCGTATTTTTGACATGCGAAAACCGGTTACCCTTTCAGTTGATGCCAGGGCCGTATTTAAGGGGGGGGGGGGCGCAAGCGGGGCAAAAGCCCCGGGGCCCCCACAAGCAAGGGGCTCCCACAATTTGAAAATGGAAAAAGAATTAGGCATTTTTTTGGAAGTTATAGGACATTTAAAGCAAACGTTATTAGTTTAGAACTCTTAATCATGCATTATAATTCTATTCTAATATTTGTGGGGGCCCCAATTCTTGTTTGGTGTTCGGCAACAATGTTAATTACGAAAATTTGCAAAATAAAATAATTTTACAACGAAAGAAAGCGCCATAATTCACCCTAAAAGGAGACTCTGTCCGTCTCAGAGCACCTAGATGTAAAAAATTTAGTAGACTGGTAAACCCATTGAGTTGTCTTTTCCTAGGGTCTGGCTGATCGCATTGATGTGAAAATAGGTGAAGCATTTCCCTGTGTCGAAAGCCACCCATGTGTCTGCAACTGGGCATATACTTTGTAAGTGGTGAAACTTCCCAATCAGGATAACGACAACATCTGTATCCACAGTACGAACAAGCCATATGGCAGAGTTCGTGCAAAGCATCCTGCACATGAAGCAATATTCTTGTCTCTGCTTCTTCATGATCACTTTCTTGCATGCTGTGGTTGGTTCCTCTGATGATAACTCTTTGACCAGATGTAATAACAACCTCTTTCTGAGGGCAAAATTCATGGGCAGCAACTTTGTCAAAGAGAAAGGCAAATGTTCATGTTTGTTATTTGAATCACACAGAAAATTTGGCCAGTTCCCAGGATTGTGTTTTTACCAACAACCTTTCTCCTGATGCTGGTACCTCTCTTCTCCCTTGTACAATCTTTGATACTGGCTTTAAGGTAAGTGTTCCATACGACATCCACTCTTCTGGAGATTTCCAACTGATTCATGATGTACAGAAGAAAAATACAATTGGCTTATTCATCAAAGATTGCGGTTCTATTTGGAGATATTAGATGCACAACAGCGGCTGCGTCTAGAACTTTAATGTCAAATGTGCTTGGAGGCTGTAGCTTAGCTAATTTTCTCTGGTACACAGCTGACCAGAAGTAACAAACAGGTCGACATTATCATCTCGATCTTGCATGTCCACAGAACTTGTTTCTGTATCAGTTGTTTGGATGAGGCAAGTTACCAAGTCAGATTTCTTTCCAATGCGGACTTTACCTCTGTCAGAAAGTGAGGCGGAATATGGATGATTCTCATGCATAAAAAAAATACATTCATATCAGTCTCCCTGTGCTGGGCTACTATGTATTATCTGTAGAAAATATCTACATCAGTTTTCAGAGTTGTGATCGTGTCAGCTTGTTTAGTTTTCTGTTTGGGAACAGGAGACCTGAAGAGTCATAGGGAGTTTTTCTTGATTGGTTAATGAATAGAGCGGGTGCAGTCTATCAGCACTGATTTGCGGTAGTCATCATATTTATTCTTGCCCAAGACTTCCACAATGCAGACAGTGTCAACAACAGATTCATTGATAACATTGCTATTATCCATGGTTAGTAGCTCTGGTGTGTCACTGAGAAAAGGATTTCCCATTTCATGCATGGTCTCTGCCAAATTTAAAGCTTGTTGTCTGAAGTGTTTCTGAATAGAAAGGCCATCCTCGTGGTGGAAGGGATTTTTTGTCTTTTCAGCAAAGCTCTCTTCAAATTCCTGTAGAAGTCTGGCTTGTTCAGGTCCTACTAGCATCCACTTTCAAAACGCTGATGGGTTCTGTGTTCCAACTACGCCCCCAGAACCTTTCACCATTTCGTTATTTTGCTTGTGTGCCTGATAAATAGGCATGGCTGAAAATCTGTTGGTGGTCTTGCAAACAACCCAATGGCCATTTCATGCAAATTCTTCCATGATGGAATGGGGCAGATTTTCCTTGTCATGGTATGAACTGGGATCCACTGCATTTTAGCAGCTTTTACAAGAATCACGGCATCCCCCTCATAATCACACTGTAATGCTTGTTTTATCATCTGATGCATTCCCTTTCGAAAACAAGAACCACATACTTTCCATCACTTTGCCCTTGAGCTGTGGGAAAATATTCAAGGACCTGTCCCTTGAAACGAGCCTTATTACAATCTTTCTTGATGCCAAGATCATGAAGACGGTTTTCATATAGCTGACGGAGCTCTGCAAATCGAAAGTGGAAGATTCCATCCTCAACTGAATTTTCTATGGATGTTGTCTACACTATAAATGCCTTGCCCGGATTTTCATTTCATCTGTTCGGGTTTCAGAAGATGCATGACTGTCTTATCAGTGAATGGTGACGATTTCTTAATCCAGTAAGGCAAGCTATATGATATTTCGCTCCAAGAGCAATAAGGTCCCCAACTGCAATCCATGCTATTAGTCTTGTAGGTCTGTAGGCATCCACTTCACATTCTCATCTGCATCTAGCATCCTGAATTCATGAAGATTACCTCCTTCTTGTGTGCAAATTATACATGCAGTATTTGACAGTGATTGATGGCCTCTGCTTCGCTTCTCATCAACGGCAGCATTGGCTGTCACTGTATCATCTATATCTCTCTCTTTCTGCCCTTTCAACCTTACTCCTGCTGAATAAATCATTAACAGTTATAGTGTCTTCAAAAGGCAGACTCACTGGTAGCTTTTTCAATTTTCTAAATGCTGAGTTTTGTTCAGGAAAGTTCTGTATGGCTCAGACTTATCTCCTGATCCTGGGACATTTAAGGGGCACCTCAGCACTTCACTTGTGATATTTTGACATATCACACATGCTGTCCAATCCATTTTGTGTCTTCAATCAACAATTTAAACTTATATAACAAGTAACACGTGTATTAATTTTATTTTGTTTTGAAAAAACCCCGTTTTCACCTTACTTTGAACGTTTCTAAAATTACCCCAGGCTGAATACTATCATAAAAACTAAATAAATTAACAACCCCTGGAAGAATTATTTATTTATTTATTTACCTTATGTAATTAACATGCAACTACTGGATTAGGTATAATATAAACCATTTGTTCATAGTCATTACATTATCACCTTAGGCAGTTTTCTGGGTTAATAATTTCGTTTTATGGCGTTACATTCCTTCTTTTCAAATAATTTAATAGAGAAAATTCTTTCTAAACATATAGATTGTGTTATGTATCCCACACATGCCCATATTCATACATGTATAGTATGTAAATATATAGCTTATTTATTGAGTGGTTATGCAACCTTTTGCCAAAACATGACATTTTAGCTATTTCAGAGCACAGAAAAAATAGATATCACAGCTTTGCTTATAAAAACTGATATATTGAGTTCTGTTTGTGGATCCTAGCAAAAATGTGAAGTATTTGACATAGGAAAAGCTTGGTAAAATTCTTTTGCTTTCGTTCGCGCTGTCCCCATTTCATCAAAATCCAGTCCTAAGCTGCCTGACAAGAATGTCATTGGAAGGGATGGGGTGTGGACTCGCGCCAATTCCAGATTAATGACATGGGTATAATATATGTGCAAGGGTGATCTATATAGGATTGTAATGGATTTGTCATGGATCTGCACCGATCCACGTGTAATCACATGTATTAGAGAACAACTACACTGGTGTACTGTTTTTGGTATACCCATATGTATGTGTGTTGTACAATAATCATGTGATTGTAATATAATACAACCCTGTAAATATAATATGGTGTAAATGCATCATTATTTCATCCGAAAAGAACAAATAAACTGTAAACGGTAAATAAAATTGTATAATTCCCGGAAATATATGGAGCAGGCAAGTGAATTGCCAAGATTGATTACATTTCATCTCAACAAAAGCATTGTTGAATTAAAAATAATTCTGATGTTAAAAACAGATTACAAATGTTTTAAATACACGATTTTCTTCCAAAAAGAATTATCGGTGCGAGTGTATTATAATTATTATCAGTCTATTGATAATATAAGTTAGAACCAGATGGTTGGCAGTGGTGAAGCTGAATGCATGTGTCTAGTAACTAATTGTATTGAATTTATTGTCGTCTTGATATTTAAAAAAACCATGATTATAAAGTAACATAATTTTATTTTTAAAAAGATTTATCTCACTCATCTTTCAATGAAATTATCATTGTACTGTTATCACTTTATTGATAAGACCAGAGGCAACCACGTTGTTTCTAATGGTGTCCAATAATTAGCAAATATTTTTTATCAAATTAAATGTGAAATAGCTGATAAAAAAATTATTTAAACTTAATTTGAAAAAAAGTTGATAATATATTTCTGGCTCACAGTGTGGAATATATTTGCGAAATATTTGTATGTTTCCTTGGCAAAAATGACCTCAATTTATATTGGAGATACTTACAGCGTCACTATAATTCCAGGAACTAAATTATTACAGCGAGTAGACATTCTGAGTGTTACTAATCTCCATCCAAACAACCGACTCGATGAATGCTGCTCGTCTAGCCTTTAGAACCTGGCTACTCCCTCATATAAGGGCGAATTTGACCCCCATCCCATGATACCTGGTACAGGATTGGAGTAAATTTTGAAAGAACTATTGAAGACAGCCGTTTTCTTGGAGAGAAACTACTTAGAGTAACTTTATTAGCAAAATATATACAATGGTGTCTTTTATAGGATTCCTAAAGAGAAATTAACAATTGGTGAGTTAAAGGATAACTTAAATGTTTAAATCAATACCTTTCATAACTTATAAAACAATTATACATTTAGATAAATGTGAAAATAATGTTTCTTGATTAAATTTTATGCTAATACATTGTAACCATTCGAAATACCAGTTTAGCATACATATTAAGTCAACTATTACCAGCCATTATGACGTGAATAATAATGTGGAATTGAATGACTGATAACAAGGGATATTAAACTAAAGACTATTTCATCTTTAGGGAGTAACATCTGCCAGTCAATCTAATTCCAAAATGTTCATATACTATTAATAATAAATGGATCAATGACCATACTGTTCACCTGGATGGTGAACTGCAAATATATCTTCATTAAAACTAAAAATTTAAAAATAACCAAGAAACAAGAACTCAATCACAATGACCAAACACATATTTACAAGATATATGGCTTATGTTCATATTGTCAGTTTGAAATTGACATAACTTAAAACTTGCTTTAATCCATGAACAAATGGTGAAACATGTAGTTAAGTAATTTAATTTTGGAAACAACCATAGCAATCTTTCTCTCTTAAAATAATCTCTAATAATAGGAAATACACTAACATGCGAATGGTGTCTTAACAGTAAATTAACCGTGTACAATGATTACTGCTTCTACCACATATTTGCAGTCTATGCATAAATATAAGCATGAGAAATTTGATTTTGACATTTGTAAGTGCCTAAGTTGCTGAGTAAGAAACATAACTCATTGCATTACTCCCAATCCAAGTATATTCAAAATATTGAACAGTACACTTTATTTTGTTTTGGAAACATTCTAAGTTATTATGGAGCGGTACAGTAAGCCATTTTTTAATTTATCTGTGGCAGGACTGACTCCAGTCAACACAGTTTTAATGTCTTTGCTTGGACTGTGAATGTAAATGGCAAAGGCTGACTTGGCCATTAAAAGATTAAACTATATTGCATTACTATGGTGAGCCCGTATTAGTTAACGCAACAGCTATTATTATCATGAAATACACATGTACCATATTCTCTATTTCGTATAACAACAATGTGTAACACAACTCATTGTAAAGTTATCGAGGAAAACTATTTTTCTTTGCTTTCAGAGAAAATAATTTACCTCAATTAGGATATCTTTGAGCATGACCTTTTGTTGCAAAATGAAAAGGGTTCTTAAGACACACCAAGAGACAATCTCCAACTCAATTTTGTTGACAACACATTCTGTATACGATTCTATTAAAGGATGGATCCAATATAGAAGAGGGTATGGGAGGGCGTCCTTTCCACAGTGGATGATCATTCCCCATGGAAGATTTGAAAATGAGATGTTCTGAGAAGCATAGCATTCTGTTTCCTATATTCCGAGAGATAATATACGAGGAAATACAGGAAGTTTTTACCCTAATATAGGAATAGTAAAAGAAATTAGGAAAATACTAGAAACATAGTATGCTTACATGTAACCCTGCTAATAATGTAAGTGTTTTCAGCCATCAAGTTACTCAATAGTTATAAATATGATGGATTGTGTCTCTTAGTTAATATCTTCTCACGTTGGTACAATATTGCAGAAAAGTTGCAAGTGGCATAACTCTGCTCTTTGTCATCGAATCAGCCCCTTTGTATAATGCAAATATAACATGCCTATATGGACATTGTGACAAAATTTGGTATAAATTGCTTAAAAGATGGGTGAACACGCTGACAATAATTTACCATTGATTTCAATGGCAAGTTTGACCATTGGCCTATATTATCGGGAACCTAGGTCAGACTGACAGGAGCATTATTTAAATGATTTCCCAAGAATTTTTGGAACACCAAGACGACCACCGAAAAGTTGACCAATAGCACAATAGGATCCTTTGACCCAAATTTAGTTAAAATCAGGTCGTTGATTAAGCAGTAACTAGCATATTAAGGTAAAGTTGAGGGCAACGGATGGACGGTTACCATGCCATAAGACATTTCAGACCAGGTGAGCTAAATATCTGCTGTAGCCACCCACCAAGTTACGACTTAATAGCGCTAAATATGAAGAAAACTACACTGAAGAAATTTCTTTCCCATTTGTATCGCATACTGTGGAAAATCCCAAAGGGTGATAACTCTGGAGTTGGAGATCGAATAATCTTTATTTTCGAAATGCATACATTAGATGTTAATATGACCATTTTGGCATAACGTTGGTTTCAATCCATCCAGAAACAACAAACCGTGCTACTTGTTTATGCTTGATGAACAAATGGCTGGGTGCCAGACGACGTGTGATCGATATAGCTTAGTCAGTTGACATAGCTGAGCTCACAATGCATATCAGTAAACTGATGGAAACTTCTCGAGGGCATACTTCGCAGGGAAAGTCATAAAATTATGGCATGGACAAATGTATTAAGGGTAAACGGACAAATGACAAGACTACCCTAGTGTTAATACCTGCACCCATTCTCTCTAAGATGTATGCACATACCAAGCTTCATGATCATACATATAAGTCTTGAAACTATGGTCCAGACAAATACCTACCTAACTTGTATGCACATTTCCATGTATGCGGTTTTGCTAGCAACTTACCTGCATGGCTAACATTTTCAATGTGGCATACTGGTAAACCACTAGCAAAATCGTATATATGGAAAGCTCCTCCATGCTCTATAGACGAGCTCATGTGTCATCAGAATGATATGTCATCATTCACCATAGTGAGCAGCACTAAGACAGCTCCATTTGGACCCACTTTGATATAGGGAGTTTTACCATGGATGTTGTTGAGAACTTCGATCATGATAAGGCCAACCTATCTGGAATGGGGTAGTCATGACACAGTAACAGTTTTGTTTCAGGAATATGTAGGTTCTACAACCAGTAAGCCAAAGCTTTCCGAACCCAATATCCAACATGGGCCATGAAGCAGTTATTTTAAACCTTAAGAAATTCTTATTTGCACCCTGAATACAATGTTACTACATTTCCTCATTCAGTGAAGGATGATTGTTTGAATGACGTTTTGTCGACAGATATAGCCTGGTTATTGGCAAGATTACATCACTGTGAGTCCGACTATTTGAATGCAAGACCGCATGAGCAAACCATGCCAATACGGAGTGTGATCATCTCTGTCCCGACCGATAAGGACATTCACCTCCATACCCAATCACGAAATATCATGCAGTGTACACAGCCATTAAAAACATGCAGTAGATCCTAAGGTACCTTGATCAATACAGCGATGAACAAACCTACAGGAGATCCTGAGGTACCTAGATCAACCAAAAATATAAAGATGTGTACAGCATCGCACGGGAAATATAGTTGATCTGGCCTGAGGACTTATAGAACATTATTCTTTGCATGGGGTCATTTTATATGACAAAGGTGGCATTGTGATGCATTCAAAATATTTGAAGCGGAGCGGTGCAGCAAACATACTCATAGAGTTTCATATTTAGAATATTATTGAATCCATCTAGTGGGAAACACTATGTGACGTCATTGAAAGGACTACAGTTACTAAAAGAAGCATTTGGTAGGCTGCAATGGATGGAAATTTTCAAGCAAGATAGAAATATGTCTATGTATGCTACAGAAGATAACAGCCAATGTGGCAAACAAGTTCTGCACTTAAAATCTGGGCCTAGTCAGGGAATTCCAGGGGAGCAATGAAGAATTACTTCATAACATTTGCCAATTTGGCCTCATTAATAGTAGACATGGTGAAACATTTAAATATTGGAACACTTATAACTCCAGCAGCTGTCCCAGCTACCACCACTCCTACAGCAGCCACTACTACTATGGCCTCACCGCGCCCAGGCTATCATCGAGCGATCGAACCGGACATTGGCAGAGGAGGATGTTCCCACATCAGTATGCTCAGGAGATGGCTGTCCCAGCGGGTGGTCGTTCCAAGGTATGGGTGAAAGGGTTACCCATTGTGGTGGAGAGATCTAATGCTGAGGTTACTAGGCTGATAGGACAGAAGCCAGTCAATGCCATTCAGCAATCCTCTGTGGCCCAACCTCGATGCTCTGTTCATGAGCTGTGCTCGGTGGACAGACTTCCATCCGATTCCCTGGTTCGGTATATGTATGAGCCTGGCGAGTTGGAGGGTGGACGTAGGCGGGCGACTGACCCCAACTGGTCGATAGATGTATACAAGATTGACAAGTATGTGGAGACGGCTGAACAGCCTACACTGCACTACCTGGCACAGTCAGAGAGCAGTCCTAGGCGGCCCTTTGTGCGAGAGGAGCTCCAGCTTATCCCTACAGACGCCCAGCTACCTCCACCTCAGAGAGTAGACATCCTCCACTGACTGTCGGTTGAACATGTCACATGATTCTCATACCAGCAGCTCTTCGATGAAAGCATCCATTGGAGTGATGGCTTCCTTGTGACTGTAAGCCATAGTGTGAATACTATCAGGAGCGATCCATCGCTTTGTGTCGAAGGGGCTGAGGCTTGTTTTGGTCTGCTGGACCCCATAGAGGTGGTGGCCCTCACTTCGCAGCATGTTTATACCATGGTGGAGGACCTTTCGCTTGAAGAGACATTCTTTGTACTGCTCATGGCGAATCTATATAACCACAGCCCTGTGCACACCGTTTGCCTTCTTAACTTCCTGTTCATCCAACCACTGGATGGAGTACATCTTCGGGCGCAGGCCAACAAACTCCTGGATTGGCACCCGGGCACACTCATCCTTCATCTTTCCCACAACCTTCTTGTTGGCAGTACTGTGTAGCGGGTGTGCTACTGGGTAGTCACTTGTGTCATAGAGGTCGCTCCTCGCAGCCATATTCCCACATAGACAGGGCGGTTCAGCAGCAGGCGCGTCTTGTACATGTGGAGAGCAGCTAGATCATCATCGAACACCTTTGCCTGGGAGAAGTTGGGCTTGGCTATTAGGCGGCGCAGCTTGTCCTCCTTGGATGACCGCCCTAGCTTGACATCCACTGGCTTGCACAAGTTCCCCGTGGTCTTACCAAAGACAGCGTTATTCATCAGCTTGTGGAGATCCTTCTCAAAGTCGCTGTTGGCCTTCTTATGGAGCTCTGTGTTGAATCGGGTGTAAGGCTCCATCCATGGCGACTGATTGAAGTGTAGAATCCTGTGCACCTTCTTCAACCTCATACACAGGCTGAGTTAGAGCTTCAGGTTCCGGTAGTGGAGAACGTACTGTTGTTTGTCTCTCAGGTTAGGCACCCGTTTTTTTGCTGCCGTCTCCACTATTGACTCGCCCAATGCACACTGATAATCTGAGAGCCACTCTCCCTTTACCTTCATCCATTCAGGCGTCAGTGTGTAGGCATTGTACATGTTATGCAGCTCTTGCGGGAACTCAAGGTCAACCTCTAGGATGTAGCCCTTTTCATCATAATCATCGGGATGTTGTGTAACCCACTCAACCCCCCCCCCCCCCCCAGTCAGTAGGTGTTGGCTCATTGCCCAGCCATAGAGAGTATTGGTGTAGCGTGGATCGACCAGGTGGGTACTGGCCATCCCAGCCAAGCTGGGTATGGGCCACCGTCCTGGATTCATTCGCAAAAGCGCACCCCCTGGGTAGAGCAATAAGCGTGTATGGGAATATACTAGAGACATTTCGTCGTGAAAACGACTAAGTTCGTTAGAATGCGTGGTGCGCATGCGCGCACTCTGACACTTCCTCGACAGCACATGTGTCGAGATTGGGAGCGAGTGTGTACCTATAGTGTACCGAGTTGGTACTCGTAAATATCTATAATTCATTTATTTTCGTCTTTCTTGGCATGAATCAAGACCAGGATTTGACGAGCTTCTCAAAACTGCAAACCATTTTAAAATCGGTCCAGAAATGGCCGAGTTATCATCGAACCTCCCAGTCAAAATATACTTTCAATATCGCTATAACGTCGTAATCGCGTATATACATAGCTGAATACACAGTGATTTGTGTACAGGTGACCTACTACGTCACTACACATACCTATACATATCGTAATACATAGTTATTTGTGTATACGTCACATTATTCTAGCATGCTGATTGGTTGGTACGGCGATCTCTGGTTGGTTCAGGCAGCCAGCGCTGACATCCCAGCGAGTATAAAAGGGGGTGAAATTCGAAGATCACGAGCATCGTCGGCGTGGAGGCCAAGAGACGAGAGCTGACTGGAGGTGTGGACTAGACGAGTGACCCAGAATACCTGCGGATACGAATGATACAGAGCATTCCCCGCGGGTCCTTGTAGCTTTGAGCTCGCCCTCACGTAAAAGTAGTTCTCAGCTAACCCGCATATATTCAATTTTGGATGCTCCCGGACGGCCATCCGGGAGCAATAATAAACTAAAGTTATGGTGCCAGTTTCCGAACACCTATAAGCGTAACTTTTTGCAAGAGGGTCCTTGTGACCCATTATGTAAATTCTACATAATGTAGAGCAGCGATGTTTCTTGGTGGATGACTCACCGGATCTGCCGACCACTCGAAAATGGACTTCAACCACCACACTACATGTTGTGTCGCGACCTTTGTAACTTTTTGACCGCAGTCGAGTAGACTTTGCCCGGTGCGCTGCAAGAGCTATGTGACGCACCTCACACTGTGTGCCTCTCTATGTACATGCGTTAATTACATTTTTTATAAGTAACCCTCTCTGTTAATGGGTTATGATTAACTTTTATGCTTCCGGCGTCGGACGGAGAACTTTCTTCACACCTTTTAATCCTGATTTAGTTATAGAGATGATCTAGTAGATATTACTTCATTGCTCTGTGTTATTGTCCTGAGTTTGTACCATATCATCATGGAGTCAGCAGGCGGAGACCCATCTATGGAAACCAGCTGCGGAGACCTGCATGCAGAAACCTTCCATCCTCAGAGAATGTGTCGACTCGCGCTACGTGTATGTAGACTCACTCAGATGCAGCGGGTAGACACCCTTGTCATGCTAGAATACATTAATGGCCAGGCCATTCTGCTGCTCAACACGGTTAAGCTGGTGGAGAGGGGTTAGAGAGGCTACATCACTGAAGTCAAGGATGTTCCAGTGCCCTAAATAATTCGATGTCCGCAGGGGATTACTATCTGCAGGATAAGCAGCAGTCAAGAGAGACCAGCGAAGACAGTTGTCATCATCTATGTTCTGGACATTAACCATGGCATGTTTTCGCTTAATCGAAGCGGGAAGATCGATGTAGGCCCCACCACGATATCTGACGATGTTGAGGTCCAATGCATCAACCTGCCCAGCAGTGTTCAAATTATTCAACAACTTACCTGTATAGTGTTAAATATATACGTTATAAGCCATGTTGGAATTGATCAAATGACAGTAGGCGCAACTCATGTATAGTTAGCATCACTTATGTACTAATGTACATGGAGTTGGTTCCCTTTATTCAAGTCCATTTTTGATACAAACACGCATTTGGAAATGAATGGCAAAATAGGGGGGAGGCAACCTCTTATGGGTAGTTTCTGCATCGTGTATTGAGATGATATTACCTTCCCTTGCTGGGGATATATAGGTGCTGCTACTCTAGAGAGATGATTTTATATCTGGAATGAGTCTACTACAGCTTGAAAAGGAAATAAATATTCAAGCGATCAAAATAAAGTGTGTTGATTTGCTAGTAGTTGGTATACACCATGTACACCCTCTTGAAATTGGTATTCTGGGAATTCATTATTCAGCGTATATAAATCAATTCCAGCACGCAAAAAAGGGGTGGAGCTTAGCTAGAAATGGGCATGACATACCTAGAAACGGATCCCTCTATTGAAATTGTCATGAGCAAATTGAGCATTACAGAGCTTGGTAATGTGTGGTCCACCAATATATATATAGGTCACATATTTTAAGGAGACCAATCATAGATTGTAGACCTGAATACAATATACTCGTCCTCTGACGGAGAGAGGCTAATTAATACCACTTGGTAATGGGCGTTTTCATAGTTCAAAGTCTGCCCTGTAGGTGGGGCTTAGAATACACCTTCCATATCCTCTGCGTGTCGTAAGAGGCGACTAAAGGAGGTAAGGGTGAGGTAATCCTGACAGAAACCTTGAGTGCTGAAGACAGAGGCTCCAGGCCGCATGGCCCACTCTAATAAACCATGGATCCACGCACTTAATGCTTATGATCATGTCGATAGTCACTTACAGGACTGGCGGTATGATTAGCAAACGAAAAGAAGAAGAAGATAGTTCAGAGTTCAAAGTTGCTTTATTTCATGGTTTTTCTATACATATAAATAGACTCTAAACAGCCAATCCAACAAAGGCATGGCCTTATGGAGCGATGGACTCCTTACACACATTACAAAATATTTGTACATTTACATATATATGACACATATCACAAGACAATGGCACAGTGACAGAATGCTAAAAAGCTACCTTGATATAAATACTTATACAATACGCTTTTGGAATTATTAGCCAGTAAGTTAACCTATTTGGGGATTTTATTTGCCATACAGACTTTCGGTGAGAAAGGATATGAATTTCGCCTCAGACTTATAATGTACAATAGATCATATTTAAGTAGGCCCATATACACATACTCACGCACACAAATGTGCGCGCACGTCCGCCCGCTCGCCCGTGCGTGCGCGCACAGACAGACACACACTCACTCACTCACTCACTCATGCACACACGCACGGCGACAGATTTGAATTTTACGACGAATTCAGAGGGACTATTTTTCTGTTAATTACTTGTCATACAGACTACAGGTTTTATTGCGTGGCCGCTCATGGCTACGCTTATATTCGGGTTGTGTCTAGAATTGCGTATAGGCGCGGCCATTTTGCGCATAGGATTGTGGGCTCCAACAGCTAACTAGAGAGATAGATAGAGCGTGCCTCTATTTTTAGTCAGAACCATAGATTTAGGATATATATTGGCTTGATCGCTCATACGCATACGCTCACTATGGGGGAATGGGATAGATGTCTCGACCACTGGATCTTCACTGACTGACTGACAGACGATCAGATATGTATATAGCCTCCAAAACTCAAGTAAATTGTTTTTTGGTTAATTGGAATAGAAATTCTGCTGAAATAGCATGCAAAATATGGAACTACAAATCTACGGTAAAAATAAATAGGGTAAATACGGTAAAACTGAGAGGCGGTAAGAATGACAGAAATGCGTATAACCTAACGCATACATCGCTGAAATTACAAACATTTATCTACATATGATAACTATATGATAACTTGTATTCATTTTGGAAATTGCTGCCGTAAACTGTTGCGGCACACATGTAGACAATTTTCAGCATTGTTGTTTACATAATCTACACAAATCTTTCTTGTACTGACCGTGAAACAACTAGGCATAGCCTTTGAAAGCAGAAAGAGAATGGTTAGAGGTTTTTTATCTCCCAGTTTCTGTGAAACCCGACACCGTTTGGTATAGAAGACCTAAAAAATAAATTACCACGTTTTCAAAGCAAGGTAGAATTTCTGTTTTTCTTTGCAAATATAGTGCCTTATTTACGTGTATGAGCTGTACTGTAAAACCGCCTACTCGATGGTATAGAACATCTCAAGAATAAATTAACATGTTTGCAAAACAAGACAGAATTTCTGTTTATGTTTTGTAAGTATATTAACTTATTTATGAGCTGTATAACGTAACCTAATCAGTCGAATCACTTGTAATAAGTGAGCACATATTTTAGCAAGAGCAGTCAGATATTGTAGAGCCTTGCCGTTATAATCAATTAGTCCCCCCCCCCCACCCCCGCCACCAACCCCTCCTCAGTAGGGTGACGTCACAGTCAAAAAACGTAATGACTGGCGTAGTTATGTCCAACAGGAACATTGAAAAGTCCTTCAGCTGTGCGAATTGAAGAGCTTTACTATTTAATAAGCAGCAGCACCCAGTCAAATTAGTCTCCAAAATATTCAAAAGCTCACCTCCATAGTTACCGTGAAAATGGGATTCTGGGAAGTCATGGTTCAAAGTATGTATATAAATCACGACGACAAAGACGGATGTGCGTGTAGGCCTATCATCACTTTCCGTGGCCGCTCTGCACTACGCATTCACTTGGTTGTGTCTAGAATGGACCTTTCCACATTATCCATCCATCACATGACGTCATAATCAACTACATCACGTGTAGAATGGCATCATAATCAATGACGTCATGAATGACTTAGACAAGTACATCACGGACGCATAATGGACCTTTCCAGTTTCAGCTAGTACCCGCACACATCTAGCTAAGCTCTACCCACACCATGCTTGTGTTGAGATCGGTCGATCCCTGAAATATCTGACTATCAATTTCCAGAAAACTATACAGGTAAGCTGTTAAATATTTTGTAACTAATTTGACCCAGTGCTGTTGCTGCCATAAGGGTGCTGTTGCTGCTTACCGCAGCAACAACGCCCAGTCAAATTAATTTCAAAATATTAAACAGCATGTTCATTAAATAGCAGACATACAATTCTTACAACGTGTTGGACGATTAAGAGTTAATGGCGGGCCAAATAGAATCATTTATGACATAATTATTATGATGTCAGCATGCACATCACGTAGTTAGCTATGACATCATATGACGTCATATAATTGAAGGATCGATTAGTTCCCAGGTAGGTGATGTCACAGTCAAAATACGTAATGACTGGAGTAGCTATGTCCAACAGGAACATTGAAAAGTCCTTCAGCTGTACGAATTGAAGAGCAATACCATTTAACAAGCATCAGCACCCATAGTTACCATGAAAAGAGGATTCTGAGAAGTCATGGTTCAAAGTATGTATATAAATCATGATGACTACGACGAATGTGCGTGTAGGCCTATCACATCTTTCCGTGGCAGCTCAGAGCTACGCATTCACTTGGTTGTGTCTAGAATGGACCTTTCCACAGTATCCATCCATCACATGACGACGTGACGTGTAAAATGACATCATAATCAATGACGTTATTATGACGTCATGAATGACTTAGACAAGTACGAACGAACGCATAATGGACCTTTCCAGCTTCAGCTAGTCCCCGCCCACCTCTAGCTAAGCTCCACCTACACCTCGCTCGTGTTGAGATCGATCGACCCCTAAAATACATCACTCAATTTCCAGAAAACTGTACAGGTAAGCTGTTAAATATTTTGAAACTAATTTGACTGGGTGTTGTTGCTGCCGTAAGGGTGCTGTTGCTACATGCGGCAGCAACAGCGCCCAGTTAAATTAGTTTCAAAATATTAAACAGCATGTTTATTAAATAACAGACATACAATTCTTACAACGTGTCGGATGATTAAGAGTTAAAGACGGGCCAAATACAAACATTTATGACATAATGATTATGATGCCAGCATGCACTTAGTTGGCTATGATGTCATATGATGCCATATAATCGAAGGATACAATTGGAAACGTCAATTGAAGATGGACTAGAAGTTGTTGTAATAATTGCATGCCTACTATTTAATACATATTCTGTTGAATATCTTGAAACTAATTTGATTGGGCACTGTTGCTGCCATAGACAGCAACAGCACCCAGTCAAATTAGTTACAAAATATTCAACACCTTACCTGTAGATTTCAGGAAATTGATAATCAGGGCATTCACGAGGATCGATCGATCCCAACACTGCGGAGTGTGGGTGGAGCTTAGCTAGAGGTGAGCGGGCATAGCTAAGGAATGCAAAGGTCCATTGCCGGCACTGCCTTTTTCACTAGGGATTGTGGTCATTCACGTTCTCGCCAGATCTCCTAACACTAACGAGAGCGATATATATATATATATATATATATATATATATATATATATATATATATATATATATATATATATATATATATATATATAAATATATATATATATGTCCATGCAGTTACTTATTCACAATATGTCCTCATTCAAAGATAGTTCGTTCCCATTAGCCACAATCGGATAGATGTCGATAGGTCCTGGCATATTGCTTGTAATAGGTTTGGCTCCAGAATTTTATCGATATGTTTACATAGATATATATGAATGTGCTAATAAAGTATAGAGTTTTAAAAAGTTCTACTATGAAGTAATTTTGAAATACGCAATTTAGCCGCAACTTGCAGTTTTCAAATGCTAATAATTTACTATATGTTCAGTATCAGAATCTCTATACTCGGTTTGTAACCAGGCTTTCGAACATAATACCATCTAGAACTCACTTGATATTGCACAATTCTATCATCGAATATTTCTTGCAATAATGTGAAAATCTTTCTAAATATCCTATAATTTATCTCCAGATAGAATCTGAATTATCAAACAAAAACCCTCAGAATTTACGCATATGGTCAACAAGATGGATGGAAAGATGGATGGACTGCCCCAAAATATAATCTGATTCTTCCTATAGCCCATAGATAATCCTATCCAAGCCATCTTACAGATATGACACTACAAAGAAACTGTCATTAGTACAATCGCAACCACAATCAGGACTACATGGGAAAGGTAAGAAACTGTAAATGATAGCCAGAACCTATGTAATATTGAATGTTAATATAGCAAGATAAACACATTTCTCACTGTCCTGCACATATATTGTCAATTTATCGCATGTCAAATGACTATATTTGTATAGTACATTGAACCTAACTTGACGCTCACGTCCTCCTATATTATATAGTGCAGGTGTCTTCTTCTTCAAGTTCAAGTTCAAAGTTGCTTTATTTCATGTTTTTTTCTATACAATAAATATAATCTAAACAGGCAGTCCATCAAAGGCATGGCCTATTGAGTGATGGACTCCTTACACACATTACAACATTTATACATTGACATATATACGACACACAAGACAGTGGCACAGTGACAAAATGGTGAAAAGCTACCTTGATATGAAAGTCCAGGACTATTTTGGTTTGTTTTGTGGAGTTCGGACATAAACATTGATATATATGTCATATATACATGTATTTAATACATATGTCTTCCATTAAGTGGTGGGTGGGTAGGGCTGTCCCTTCTTTGATGTTTACATAGATATATGCCACTATGTGCACAAACATAAAACACACCACATTCAAACACATATTTATGGCATTAATATTTAAATACACTCATACATACTTACTGACTTAATTAAACATATATTATACATATACTCCCTAATTACATCATTATCTCATTTTATTTAAATTTAGTTTGGAGTGGTTTATTATTATATAGGACTTTTGTATGCTACTGAGGGTGGGTGGGGTGGGGTGGGGGGGCAGGGAAGAGCTCATCACTGTGATATAAAGTTGAGATAGTTAGAGTTTGTTAAGAATCGATAGATGCGTTGATCGTATGTGGGTTATTTAGGTGTAGTAGTAGTGAAAGTAAACTGTGAAGTATGTTTGTGTTTAGACTTCTTACTTCAATTATTAGGTTAGGTTAGTTTATCTATAGTGGTTGTGGTGGTGGTGGAATGTCTTAGGCTTGTATTATTATTGATTAGCAGAGAATCTGTGACCATCAGGTATAAATATATTAATTTAGTATTTGTCGATCATAGATTCTCTGGCAATCTTCTTAAACGATTTCAGGTTTAATATTCTATCGCGTATTTTTGTACTGGTGCTGTTCCATAGTTTTGTGGCTGCTATTGTAATTCATCGTTTTCCTATTTCGTTCGATGATCATACCGCCAGTCCTGTAAATGACTATCGACATGATCATAAGCGCAGGTGTCATTTTTACATGTATAATTTATTTTTTGTTCTATGTAGGGGTCCACGGTCTAGATATAGTAAGTGTCTTTGGTGGGCAACCTGTTGTGCTACTGCAAATTGTATATTATATATAAAATTGAATTGGAAACTCAACTTGAAGTATAATAATCTCCGGCCATGCTATTTGCTATTGATGCCTTGCATCAATATGTGTACTTGTTATATTGTTTTGATTGATGCTTATTGGAGTCGGGTACCAGCTAAGAGCATCGGCAGCGAAGGAATAAGGAATCGGGTAACTGCCTACATTTTCGCGCGACAAAGAACAAGTCCATGCATTCGGCCTTTCTGAAAATCCGCCATTTTTATTTGCGTAAATATTAAACAACACGCCCAAAAAAAATTGTGGTCGTTATTATCAATTTTAATCGTGAGTATAATGTTGTCATTTGGTTAATTTAATGTTTGTTTCTCAACAAAATATACTTTACCTATCTACTAATGTAGCATGCGTTTAAAATCTACGATACCATTTTTCGCATAATATCGTTTACTTCTTAGACTTATGCACACGCAGCACAGTGACTCATATTATAATTGCACAGGCTGGAACACAGATATATATATATATATATATATATATATATATATATATATATATATAATAATAATAGTCACTATTTTATATATATATATATATATATATATATATATAGCAGTATAGGGATATGGTAGTAGTGCGTTATTATTCATTCCAGCCAAACTTATGAGCTGATCTTTCCAGTATAGTCTAGACGGGCCTTGAAAGTATTTACCGACGGAGCTTCTACACCATAATGAGGCTGTGATCATCATCGCTGTCTTAGGACTTCGAGGGCTCGCAACCACTCATGGAAAATCTTGAAAATATGTTTCCATTTTTCAATCTGGGAAATATCAGAATCTGGAAAAACACAAAGATCATGCAAAACTCGGTAATTCCCAACTCGTCTTGACAGATGGTCATGGATGAGCACCATCATCCAAGCGATAGTAAAAGCAAGCGTCACTAGCTGCGAAATGTAGCCCACGCTATTACGCTTACGACGTTATGCTGGGGCTACAATGCGAACTGTACAAAAACTGCAATGAAATGAGATTTTCATCTCGCTTCATGAGTTTTGTGCTTACACCGTCCAAATTTTATGCACGTGTACCTTATTTAGGATGCTATTCAGACTATTGCAAAATATTTCATATGTTTTGATACATTGGCAGAAACATTTACGGCCGAGCGTATCTCCGCACTCCACTCAGTGCGCCATCCATCTTGACCTAGTTGCCGCTATGAATCATGCTGCCTTATTTAGCAGATGAGATCAAACCTACATCGGTTTAGTATAAGGAGTTACAGAGCAATTTCAAGTTTCAGACATTTTCGTCCCCCCCCCCCCCATTTCGACTTAAATATTAGTTTTAAGATTCTGCACGTTTTCGCAGTAGACGAAGTGTAATGCTTTCGTTTCGCCAAAAGCCACCCATATTTTATCTCCCTTGGATTGCTCAAATTTGTAAATTTTCTTGACAGGACCAGATCTCAAGAGTTTTAACCCCTACTAACAATTTTTTTTCCAGCAGATATCTTGGGTATATATGTCGTGTCATTTCATTTCGGCAAAATCCGACAATATTCTCCAGAGTTATCTCCCTTGAAAGGCAAAAATTTGCCTAAATTTTCTTGTCCGGGCCAGATCTTGAAGAGTTTTGAACCTACACTCATAATTTAGATAGATGAAGTGTCATTATTTCGTTTCAGCAAATTTCGGCAAAATCTGCCCATATTCTCCAGAGTTCTCTCCATTGAAAGGCTAAAATTCATCAAAATTTTCTTCAAGGACCCCCCCCCCCATATGTCGGACTGTTTTGAACCTACATTCACAAATTTTCATGATTTCGTTTCCGCGAATTCTTCCCATATATGCCAGAGTTATCTCCCTTGAAATATTAAACCGTTTCAAAATTGTCTTAAACCTACACTCACAACTTTTTGTTCAGCAGATGTTTTAAGTAGTGCTGTGTTTCGTGAGGATTTTCACTAACCGAACTGGTTCGCGATACGCTTGTCCGGTTCACGAACCATCTAATATTCAAAATCTGAACTGATGAAATAGAATTAGAAATAATGTGAAAAACAAAATCATTTGCAAATTCCAAGTGGCTTTAGTGACAAAATACACAACAAATGGTTAGTATAATAACAGCCAGATAAGTTCAATACACTCAAATAAGTTTCATTGCATGGTTAGTTGGTTACTTCTTGCCGTTTAATAGGCGACACTAGTTAAATAAATCGATACAGGGAACCAGGCTAGTACGGGAACCTCATCTAGACAACACAGATATCTAGATCTGATAGATCTCCTTGAGTTTAAACAGCTAAAATATTTTTGCTGAATACAAATTCTCGGCTACTTTGAACTAGATTTTGTATCAAGATATTATTAGATAATTAGAATGCATAACATTTTGCTAAAAAAAATACGCCCATATAAACGCAGTTGGTCGAGAAAACTATTCTAAACAGTGGTTTTACTGGTAGTTCAGTTAGTGCGATCTATACTGTAATTGTATATCTATATCTAGCATTTTACGACATTGACCAATTTGCGGTAGTAACAATTGTGGGCTGAACATCCTCGATTTTAATCAGAGAAAGCACATCGCATTTTGATTGGATATACTGACTGGTGTTCATTATAATAGCCAATGAAAACGTAATGGAAGAATGATTAGAAGAATAATTTGAACACTATCATTTCTCGGAAATCATGGCTGATGTTGTAAATAGCAAAGAATAGATGTCACGTTGGCCTTTTCTTTGACAGAGCATGCGTGTCACGTAGACCTTATAAGCCTGTAATATGTTGAGATGGTGTAATACACATAACAACATTTTCTTGGCTTGTAATGTCGATGTTTGCCGTTAAATTAAACCATTTAAGCAAGCAAGGTATGTGTTACTCTAGGACGATTACGCTATCATGGGTGTGGGTTGAACTTACTCAGAAAATAATTAAAAATATTGTCGTAAATCTGAACTACGGTTTATCATTCAAAACTTGTATACGGCTGGAATAAGTGCTTAGTAAATCGTTTTCGTCATGATGTCCGTATGTTTGCCGTAGACAGATGGAAGATACATGCGAAAAAACCTAATGTTTGGTTCGCGAACCCACAAGATTCGTCAGATAATTGTTCGAGTATGATTCGTCTTCCCAGAATTTGCGATGGTTCGAATGTTCGCCCCAGCCCTAGTTTTAAGGATAGACGAAGTGTCATTTATCAAAGACAAACTGTTCACATTTAGCATTCCTCAAACAAGTATGCCTGCGGGCGTATGTTGAGTTTCACTAAAACTTTTTTATCAGATGTGATTCTCATTTGCAAAATAAAATTGAAGTATTTGATGATCATGTCTACTAATCCAGACAGTTTTTTGTTAAAATTTGTCCATTTTGAAATTGACACCGATTGCAGACATATCGTAGAAAGGTTATGGAAATATATAAATTTGCTCTGGTAGGGGAAAAGTATGAATTTCATTCTTCAATAAGGTGTTTATAGTGTCAAAACTTTAAATTCTCACTTTAATTTGAGAGATGAACTGGTGTTTATTTTTCAAAAGATTTGTTGGGAAATGGTGCTGTCCACCAAAATTGTTGAAAAGTGTATACCGGTTTCTTTGATATTGACACAATAAAAGATAGAATCAGAGTGGTAAGGGTTTTTGGTGACACCCTAAGTACAGGTTTGATTGCATCTATCTTGCTTTTTGATTAAGGTGTTGCATGCTTTTTAGCTCACCTGAGCTTATGCCATGGCGACGGTCAGTCGTCTGGCCATCAACTTTTCCCTTAAACGACTTCTCAAGAACCACTGGGCCGATATATTTGGCAGGAAGCATCCATTAGGGCATAGGAATCCAAGTTTGTTCAAATGAACCCGATCGGCCAATTAAATTGGCCGATGGCCATCTTGGATTTTGGCCAATTTTAGGAAACATCTAAAGATCTCTGAAATCGCTTGGGGAATCGATTCAAAACTCAGGAAACATCATTTAGTGAAAGAGGTACGCCAAGTTTGATCAAGAAGACTTGATTGACCAAATGGTACGGCGGCCATCTTGGATGACCTAGTTTTCCCAAAGTCGACCTCCAGAACCGCTGAATGGATCGGGCCAAAATTTGGGAGATATGATTAGGGACTAAGGGCCAAAATTGGTTCTATATTTATGTTTTTGGGTATTCTGAGATCAAATTTGCCATTTTTGAAACTGTCGGATAAACGGTTTGGTAGCCATCTTGAATTATTTTCACACCAAAGGCGCCCATACTAAAGCAATGGGAAATTTAAAATGTCTTGTTCTTGAAAATTACTAGGCTGATTTCAATTATATTTGGCAGGAAGCATCCTTAGGGCATATGGATCCAAGTTTGTTCAAATGGAGCTGATTGGTCAATTTGACCGGTGGCCATCTTGGATTTCAGCCGGTTTTTAGGAAACGTCCTTAAAAATCTCTGAAACCGCATAGGGAATCGATTAAAAAACTCATGAAACCTCATCTAGGGAAAGACGTAAGCCAAGTTTGTTCAAGAGGACATGATTGAGCGAATGGTTCGGCGGCCATCTTCGATGAACTAGTTTTAACGAAAAGGACTCAGAGCCGCTGAAGGGATCAGGCAGATACTTGGAAGATATGATTACGGGCTAAGGGCCATTAAAGTTTGTTCAAGGGAAGTTGATCTGTATAAAACATGGCCACCGTGGACCAATCTAAATGCAGCGGGTTTGGCGGCCATTTTCTATTTTATTTTTTTTTGATTGATTTTGAGGCCAAAATTGGTTCTATATCTGTTTTTCGGTATTCTGATCTCAAACTTGCGATTTTCGAAACTATTGGATAAACGGGTTGCCGGCCACCGTGGATAATTTTCCCGCAAAAAGTTCCCATACTAAAGCAATGGGAAATTTTAAATGTCTTCGAAAACTACTGGCCTGATTTCAATTATATTTGGCAGGAAACATCCTTAGGGCATGGAAATTTTGTTTGTTCAAATGAAGCCAATCGTCCAATTTGGCCGGCGGCCATTGAGGATCATGGATTTTGGTTGATTTTTGGAAATGTCTAAAAATCTTAGGCGAAACTGTTTGAGCGATTGATTCAAAACTCATAAAATATCATTTAGGGCCTGAGCTGAACCAAGTTTGTTCAAGGGAACTTGATTTGTCAAATGGTTGGCCTGGTTTTCATAAAAGCAACTTCGTCTCCAGGGCCACTGAACGGATTTGGGAGATATGATATTGATGACTAAGGGCCAATAAAGTTTGTTCAAGAGAAGTTGATACATAAAGAAACCAGGGTTGGGGTCGAGTACAGGCCGCTGTACTGAGGCTGAGTACAAGTACATGCACTTTTTAGAAATTATACTGAGGCTGAGTAAATGTACTTGAGTATGAGTACAAGTACATATTAATACCAAACTGTCATCCAAGGTGGCTATGGATGGGGTGGGGGAGAACAACCATACTATAACATTCCCCTGTACATGTACATGCTATATAGGGTGGTGTTTCTGTGAATTGCATAAATATACATGTAAATATACGATACGGCTTCTGTAGTGGGGTTTCACTCTGTTTATTTACTAAGCAAAGGTACCTTGTTGAATATTTTGGATATAATTGGACTGAATGCTGTTGCTACCATGGACGGCATTAGCTCCCAGCCAAATTAGTGTAAAAACATTTCGCAGAATATTTCCTAAAGCTTTTAACGATACAGAGAAAATGACAATTTCATTACAACAAGAAATAAGCAGTTGAATGTTTTAAAAATAATTTGATTGGCAGTTGCTCCTAACTTAGGCAGAAATTACTTCCTGTCAAATTAGTTTCAAAATATTTAACGGAATATTTCTTTCTTCATAAAGAATATGCTGAATTCCTGGCATGATTGCAATGAATGTATAAGGCTTCAAGCAGTGAAAGGGTTAAATTAGAAATAATTTATTTCAGATAAATCATGTAACGTTAAATATTTTGAAATTAATTTGACTGATAAACATTACTGCTGATGGCAACATCGGCTTGCAGTCAAATTGTTTTCGAAATATTCAACATTGAACTTAATTCTTAAAATAGTTTATGTAATATTAACAGTGATTAAACCTTTAACCCTCAACTATTTCAAGAAAGTTTAATTTTCTCATAGAAATTGTCAATTTGCAGATTATCTCTGAAAGTTTACTACTGAAATCACTGACTTTCTTATTGAACCAGTTATTCAACTTTGAAATTTTCAAAAATAGTCTTCTCTTGGTCTGCAAATTGAAATTTTCCAAGACCACTGCAGAAGGCTTTTTCACTGGATCGAGTGTTAAAAGGTTATGTCTATAAAGCGTCTATAAAGCCTGAAGTAATGGCAATTTCATTGTCAGGACTCATGCATGAATGGTATCTTATCAGTAGGCATATAATTGCCCAGACCAAGTATTTGTTGATATAAGGCTTGTGTGTTTGCACAAGTTCTCTTCTAATCCTTCCTACATCTATGAACACATTCAATGATAAATGCCCAGAAATGACAATCTTTTATGCTGCTAACAAGATTCTATTGAACATTTGGAAAGTTATTTGGTTGTAGGTTTTGCTAATTTAAGCAGAAATTATGGTTTCCAGATAAAGATGGTTCTAATGCTTCACTTGTTTAATCTTATTTCCTATTAGCATACATAGAGCAATTGTCCATTTCAACCATCCACAATTTCAATTTTAAATCAAATAAACAGCTAAGTTTTAATATATTTTAAAATTAATTTGGCTGGAAGCAGTTGTTCGCTCATGTAGCAATGTATTCTCGTCAATTTATGTTTAAAAAAATGAACAGTTTCCTGTATGACAGCCTTGAAATTTAGATTAAAAGGTTTCATTATCCAATTGCCATTTTCCAGGCAAATATCCAGAATTTCAATTTTAAAACAACTAAAACAAATCACTATGAAAACATATTTACAAGGCAAATTTATTTTTAAAAGTTTGAGCAGATAGGACCAAGTCAGTCAAATTGTTTTCAAATATTTACTAGATTTCATATCACCTCGCTGAGAACCAGTGCTTGGAATTTTGAATGGAAAGGATAAAGTATGCATTTTTATGCAGAAAATGGATATGTACTCGGCATGTAGTCTTAAGTACTCAAAAGTACAAGTACAGAGTATGTACTCGAATACAAGTACAAGTACAGAGTATGTACTCGAGTACAAGTACAGGTACTTTGGAAATGTACTGAGGCCGAGTACATGTACTCATAAAAAGGCATGATATGCGAGTACTTGAAAATCTATATTCGAGTACATGTGTACTGAGTACATGAGTACATTGGCCCCAACAGCTGTGCAAATGCGCAAGCCGTATTTCAACAAATGTCTGGCCTGGGGAATTTTAACACTCAATCCGACGAGAAGAAAAATAATCTCTTGGTCTGCAAATTGACAATTTCTCCATCGATCAATACTCACCATTCTGTTACTTCTGTTATACAGCTGACTATAGACGTAGAAAGCTTTACCGACTCCTTGGAACCGGGTACTCGGCTCCCAACTGCCGAGTACCCGTCTACCATAGAGCTCATTCTTGTTTGCATAGCAACAAGAGCATACATGCTTTTTGCAGTGGAGAGATTAAGTAAATCTAAGTCTTTTTGTCTGTGATTGTGATAGCTAGTGATTCTCTTGCAAGGATAATTGGATAATATGGATACCGCCGATGATAACCAGGTTGTATAATTCCTTATTATCCATAGTTAAAAGACTTAGGTCTCTAAATTTCGTTGTGTCGCATGTTCCAATTTCTGACCCCAAAGAATCTGGGACGTGTGTTAACAACGAGATATGCCGGATGATCGCCTTCTTTAAACCCCAACAGGCGATCGGCAGATAGGAAAATAGGTGTTTGCTACGGTATTTCTAACACGAATATCGGCTGCCGTCGTTCTCCGTAGGATCCGAGCGGGTGACGTCACACCTGTGATGCTCGGATGTTCTGGGTGCTGCGTACTAAAAATGGTACCGGAAATTTTATCACGATCGGTTTGCAATGATCGGTGGTTTCAAAATTCCTGATTAGATGTGCGGTCTGCGGTTTTACCGTGTGGTACAGCAGTTTGTTTACATTTTGTTGTTTCTTCACATATCGTTTCGGCTTTCATTAGGAGTATAATTTATGTTGATTGGTAAATATACCCCGAATGCTATGCGATATGATTCCTGGTTCCTTTATACATCCTGGAGGATCAATTATGGGTGTATTTATGCCCGCATCGTTCTTGTCATCATAATCAATGCGATCTTTGCTGTAACGTTGCGGGGTGGGGTGCGGGAGGGTTACAGTTAATTTATGGTCAAATTATTTGAAAATTAATTGTCTGCCTTCCATCTGTGTCTCGTTCCGCTTGCTTATTGTAGGTTTGTGCTTATTTATAGACCAAGCCAGCCCCGCCAATCATGTGACGAGTGCCACAAATTTGTACAGGTCCTGTTTAAGGACCATGTCTGTTTTAGGTGTACTCCATGTAAACTTGATAGTAGGTGTAATGTGTGTGCAGTGTGGTCCGCGGATATGATGTTAAAGTTCCTTGCCCAGAAGGATGTGGCTGGGTCTGATGCGGGGTCAGGCGGTGCGAAGGTAAATCGTGGAGCATCCGGTTCGACCAGTGGGGGCGCTCCACGTCCCCAGCTGGAGGTGGTGGAGATGGCACCGCCGGTGTGGTTCGGTCCGGCTATGCAGGTTTTTCTGCATAGCTTTCTGCCCACGCTGGTGTCGTCACTGCTGCCGAAGGTTGAGGGGCAGTTTCTCCCCATGCCTGGTACGGACCCTGTCCTAGGACAGGGTTCTGGACTGGTCACTGAGGGAGCCGTCTCGTACGCCCCCCTGGCAGTCCCGTCGGGCTCCGGCCTAACGGGTTCTGTCTCTCTGCGGCCACCTCCGGGTGGTCCAGTAGCGGTGGCCGGTCCGTCAGGTGTGGGAGCCGTCCGCAAGGACGGCTCCGCAGTTTGCTCGTCTAGTGACGACTTCGGAGTCTGAAGACGAGGAGGAGCGGTTGCTGTGGCCTGTGATGCCACGGGTGGAGAATGTGGAGGTCGATTCCGTCCTGGACGGTACCGTCCTCCATCTGTCTGGCTTGACGCAAGCCAGGGCAGCGGCTCCGCCCGTGGTTGAGGCCAATCTGGTGCCGACACAGTGACCGGTGTGCCGGGCCGGACGTGGTACTTGCCTGGTCCGGCGGTCAGACATGGGGTGCTGTTGGCGCCCGTGTCTGGCCACGGTTCCGCGTCTGCTACGGGTCCGCACGGTTTTCCGGACGGACCTACCCCATGGACTGGTGTGTTTCATGGGGTGGCGGCGGAACCGTTTGGTACCGGAGAGCCTGGCGTATCAGCCGCGGCTCCTTGCCGGTAGGCCGTGGCTGGCAGGCCCGTGAACGGGTGACGTGTTCACGGGTGTGTCCTCGGAAGTAGACTGGTCAGAGGCTCTGGCTTGGCTAGCCAGGGTTGACCCATCTGTGGTTTCGGCCATGGCCGAGGAGGATGTGCCCTGTCCGTCGGTTGCATCGATTAGGACGGGGATCTTGCCCGCAGCCCGGATCCAGTCGGTTGGACTGGATCCACGGTTCATAGAGTTGCTGGATGCTATTTATAGCAAGCAGCTCACGACCAAGGGCCAGCTCCCTGCGGCCTCCAGGGAGGTGCAGGCAAGGTGTCGTATTCCGCAGGGGGAATACGACAGATATGGTGTGGTACCGTCGGTCACCGAGGATGACCGATGGGTTCTGGGTGTTCAGAGTGCTGGAGCATGTGGCCCCGGTCGGCACTTGTGGACAGGTCCCAGGCACACCAGGAGGAAGTCCTGCCCCTTTGCGATGAGGGTGTGAGGGCAGCTATGAGTGCTGGCAACCATTCGTATCGCCTTCTTCAGTCGGTGTGGGCTTAAGCGGGGGCAGGCCACCCTGTGCCACCTGTGGCGTTTTCGTGCGTCAATGACGGCTTGGTGCTGTCTATGGACGCTCTGGCCAGGGTGCAAGCGCGTGTGACAAAGTCCAGGAGGCAAATGGTTCTTGACCATATGTGTCTGGCTACGGCAGTCAGGGAGCGTCTTCTTGGGACACCCCTGACATGGCCTAGCATCTTCGGGGGCCAGGCACGGGCCATCCTAGAGGACACTGCCAGCATTGCGCAGAATCGGTTGGCGGTAAACCTACAGCTGAAGCTAGTGCGGCAAGCGCACGCACTCGGGGCTGTAGGGAAACCGTTATCTGTCCAACCTTCGAAGAAGCAGAAAGGCAAGGCGAAAGCTAAGCCTACTGCGACTTCTGCTTCGTCTGGATTTTCTCAGCCGCCGCCGGCTAAGAAAGCCAGGAAGGTTGTGGAGGCCCCTACCCTCCCCAATGTTGCTCCTGATCGCCCTAGAGGGGGAAGGGTAAGGGCAAGGGCGGAAAGAAGGGAGCGGATCGTACGAGAGCTCCCTTCATATCCGCCTGGACCGCACCTGTGCGACAGGAACAGCAGTGCCAATTATACCTGCTGAGCCAAGACGGAAATGGTTCTCTCTCTCTCTCTCTCAGTAAGAAAGGGGTGGATGGGTGGGGGAGCGGACCGCGAGCCGGACAACCCCGTTAGGCGTCTATGGTGGGTGGAAGGCTCATGCGTTTCGTCGAGGCCTGGCGAGGTGTGACGTCAGACAGTCTGGTCCTGGGATGGTTATCCCAGGGGTACATGCCGGAGTGGTGGGACTTTCCGCCGCAGAATCTGTCTTTGGCACCTGTCTGGACACCCATACCACGGGAACCAGACAAGTTAGAAGCCGTTCAAAACGAAGTGTCGGGTTTGCTTCTGAAGGGAGCATTAAAACCAGCGAACCAGAACACTCCAGGCTTCTATTCCAATATGTTCCTTGTCCCCAAGAGCACGGGGATGGAGACCCGTACTCAATCTCAGGCCATTAAATTGGTTTATCCATACGCCTCGGTTCCAGATGGAAACGCCGAGGTCGGTAATGGCAGGATTGAGGAAGGGAATGTGGTGTGTATCGATCGATCTGAAAGATGCATATTTCCACATTCCGATGAACAGGAGTTGTCACAGGTTTCTGAGATTTGCGTTTCAGAATCAAGTATGGGAGTTTATTGTCCTCCCGTTTGGCCTGTCGACAGCTCCAAGGGTTTTCACAAGAGTGGTCCTTGCGGTGACGGCGTTTCTCAGAAAAGAGAACGTGGCGCTACACACCTACATAGAC
This sequence comes from Chaetoderma sp. LZ-2023a, assembly GCA_034401795.1. Classification (NCBI taxonomy): domain Eukaryota; kingdom Metazoa; phylum Mollusca; class Caudofoveata; order Chaetodermatida; family Chaetodermatidae; genus Chaetoderma; species Chaetoderma sp. LZ-2023a. The sequence continues at coordinate 170,603,772 of CM067372.1, read as the reverse complement.
GACTGGCGGATCAAGGCAGACTCGGCAGCCAGGTTGAACGTGGATACTGCTCTGACTTTGATGCGATTCGATCTCGGGGAGGGCAGGGTTTACCCGTCAGAGCCCAGAGTGGTGTGTCTGTTAGCCATCCTCAGGAGTTTTCGAGTGGGAAACCACATTCAGGCGAGGCGGTTTCTTCAGATGATGGTCTCCATGGAGCAGGTGATCCCGTACGCTGCTCTAATGCGAAGACCTATCCGGTTGTATCTGATGTCTCTGTGGAAACAGAGAACAGAACCTCTGTCAAAACTGGTGCCAGTTTTGGAGCCGATAATGTCGCATCTTGTATGGTGGAAGGAGCGTCAGAATCTCCTAGTATTCGCTGCACCTACCCCACCCCCAGCTGTCCGTGTACACGGATGCATCGCTGGAGGCGTGGGGTGCCTGCCTGGGAGAGCACCAGGTCTCGGGCACATGGACTCTCCAGGAGAGTCAGCTGCATATCAATCTGTTGGAAATGATGGCAGTAGAACTGGCGTTGGAAGAGTTTCTTCCGATGATCAGGGGCAAGGTGATATTGATACGGTCGGACAACTCGACGGTAGTATCATACATAAATCGCCACGACGGGACCAGGTCACCCACACTGTATCAAAGTGTGGAACTTGATTCAATGGTGCAGGAATTACTCGGTTGTTTTGAAAGCAGCTCACATTCCTGGGCGATTGAACGTTCTGGCAGATGCTTTGTCTCGCAGACAGAGAATTCTGCCAACAGAATGGTCCCTCAACCCTCCAGTTCTGCGAAGGATCTTCGAGCATTGGGGCAAACCCAACGTGGACTTGTTCGCCACAAGGGAAAATGCTCAAATCATGACTTATGTCTCGCCGATTCCAGATCCAAATGCCGTCGATACAGACGCTCTGGCGATAAGCTGGAGGGATGCACGCTTACGCGTACCCACCCACCATTCTTCTGCCGAAGGTATTGGTGAAGATCGGGGAAGAACCGTGTCTGGTCCTGCTAATAGCGCCGTATTGGCCAAGCAGGGCGTGGTTCACGGATCTGCTAGATCTGCTGGTGGAAAACCCAGTGCAGTTGCCCGAGATTCCGAACATAATCTCCCAGGCCAAGGGACGCTTCCTACACGAGCGTCCCGAAATGTTCAAATTGACTGCGTGGATGTTATCAAACAACGTTCCACGTCGGAAGGCTTTTCTCGACAAGCTGGTGATTTCATCGCGGCTGCGAGGAGGAGGTCAACCTTCAAGTCATATAACAACAAGGTTAACAGATTTGCCGACTGATGTGAAGAAAAGGGTATTGATACCTTTCAATCCACTATTCAGCAAATGGCAGACTTTCTCTGTGAGGTGTTCTTTTCAGGACTAGCTCCCGTCACAATTGCTGGATACAAGTCAGCTTTGGCATCGGTTATCCCTTGTCTAGCCAACAGGGATAGTCCAGAGGTGGCCCAGTTAAATGTGATGGTGAAGGGAATGAGCAATCTCCGACCGAGACAACCGGTAGTCATTCCAGCCTGGAGTCCATCTTTAGTGCTTAATGTACTGGCCAAGCACCCTTTCGAACCGTTGCGTTCGGCTAGTCTAAAGCATTTGACTCTAAAGGCGGCTTTCTATTGGCAGCTTCCTCAGCTAGAAGGCGCAGTGAGATCCATGCGCTTTCGGCAGAGAGGGGCCGATTTATTGTCTCCGGAGAGGGTCTGCATCTTCTGCCAAGAGCAGAGTTTATGTCAAAGAATCAATCTTTGATTGATCCGTGAGATACCCCGGCAAACCGATCATAATACCGAAGTTAACTAGGTTTGATCGTGATGCCAGTGTCTGGTGCCCGGTCCGTGCTTTGACTAAGTACAGGAAACGGACTGACTCGTTACGGTCGAACGATAGACATCTGTGGATCTGCCATAAGAAGCCTTATGGCGCCGCATCCATGGATGCTATCTCTCGTTGGGTAGTCGAATGCATTCAGACTACTCATGAGATGGGGACTGGGCACCAGGTGCAAAGCGCAAGGGCACACAATGTTAGAGGAATAGCCGCCTCGACCGCCCTTTACAGTGGTGTTCCGTTAGAGGACATCATGGCCGTTGCACAATGGCACTGTGAGTCCTCATTTACGGATTACTATATGAGGGATGTGTCAGACTCAGCCAATCCACTCGCTTTAGCTGTTTTGAGACGATAGTTAAGTGACCACACTGCTCTTCACCCTTTTTTCACTTTGGTAAGAAAAGAACCTAAAGCAGGCATGGTCGAGCGTGAGGATGACAACCAGATTGTGTCACTGATGGCCGGACCAGTGAATGGTTGGAGGCGGTACGTCTGAAGTCCAATTATCATAAGGTAATTCAATAGTGAGAGTTTTTTGTATTATGTCTATATATCATGTTCATTCATCATATATATTCATGCTCATTCCCAGGCTAATACATGTGAATATGCAAGGAGCAGTTAACCCTCTTGGCATATTTGTGTTTCAGGCGAGATACATGTTCGTGAGTTCTCTCCCTTTTCTTAGGAGAATAAAGGGTGGGCAGTGACGCGAATGTGATTCGGTTCCGTTAACTTGACGGTCCTTTTAGGTCTCCGTTAGTCAAGTTTTTTAAGTCTAAATCTTTCTCCAAGGGGCAAAAGTAGCATTTATGGCTTGCCCCTTCCCACCAGGTTACTGATCAAATCTGGTGTATATCAGAAGTAACAGAATGGTGAGTATTGATCGATAGAGAATGCAGGAAATGTCAATTTCCCTTTCTCCGAGATCTAACAATACTCACCATTCTGTTACGGACCCAGCCTCCCAGCCCCACGGAGGCAAGCCATGGATTTCTCTTGTTTGGTGGCTATGCAAACAATATGAGCTCTATGGTAGACGGGTACTCGGCAGTTGGGAGCCGAGTACCCGGTTCCAAGGAGTCGGTAAAGCTTTCTACGTCTATAGTCCTAGAGCCAGCTGTCAGGGCCAGCTGTGTATCAGAAAGTAACAGAATGGTGAGTATTGTTAGATCTCGGAGAAAGGGAAATTGACATTTCCTGCATTCTATGAGAAAATTCTTTTGAAATAGTTGAGAGTTAAAGGGTTAATCAATGTTAATATTATATAAACTATTTTAAGAATAAAGTTCAGTGTTGAATATTTCAAAAATAGTTTGACTGGAAGTGAATGCTGCCATAAGCAGTAATGTTTACCAGTCAAATTAATTTCAAAATATTCAACATTACTACATCATTTATCTGAAATAAATTATTTCTAATTTAACTCCTCACTGATGGAGCCATATATATGATACGTGCGTAGCAATTATGCCAGGAATTCTGCAAATTCTTTTATAAAGTAGAAATAGTCTGATAAATATTTTGAAAATAATCTGACTAGTGAGGTTACTTTTCCGGAAAAATATTTGTGCAGAAAATTTTCCAATATTTTTCCGGCATAAAATAGAGAGAGAGAGCGAGAGCGAGAGAGAGAGAGTTATAGTGATAGTGTAACCTGATACAAGTCATGGCGATAGATGATACAAATCTAAATCTATTAACTTATATTAGTAGCAAAAGCATCGGTATTAATGCAATAGGGAAATAAAAATTTGCGATTACATCCTTAGGTGACTGCAAAAATTTTCTGGAAAAATACATTGGTAAATTTTCCGGAAAATTATCTTTTTGGTAAATTTTCCAACTCCCAACACTAAATCTGACTGTAAGTAATTGCTGCCTTAAGGTAGCAACAACTAGTAATCACTGCCTTAAGGTAGGAACAACTAGTAATCAAATTGTGTTCAAATATTCAATTGGTTATATCTTATTGTAATGAATTTACCATTGTCTGTATGGTTGAAAGCGTTCTAATATTGTGTGAAATGTTTTGACACTAATTTGGCTGGGAGCTAGTGCTGCCCATGGTAGCAACATCGTTCTGTCCAAAATATTCAACAAGGTTTTGTAAATAAATAGAGGGAAACCCCACTACAGAAGTCATATTTTATATTTACATCTGATATATAAATTTGACAGAATTCACAGCAACTACACCATATCGAGCACAGGGGGATATTATAGTATGGCTACTCTCCCCCACCTCATCTATAGCGACCATGGATGACAGTTTGGTATTAATATGTACTTGTACTCGTACTCAAGTACATTTATGATTTACTCATACTCGGCCTCGGTACAATTGCTAAAAAGTAATCGTACTCGGCCTCAGTATAGCTGTCTGTACTTGACCCCAACACTGCTTGTAAGAAAGCATCAAGTGTGGAGATATATATATATATATATTTCTCTAACAGTCCTCTATTTCTGCTAAGTTGTTGGTTCATTCAGAGCCTCTGTCCTTAATATTATTCTAATTTCCCAACCTTTTGGCTGGGTAGGGTCCTTGGGCCCCACTATTCAAGATCCTGGAATGAATACTGTATGGCCTCTTGTGACACGTCTGCTAAACTCATTGTTAATGACCATTCTAGTTGAAATGCCTATGGTCCAGGTGAGCTATACATGCCCTTTACATTATCAATAACTTATGTGTTTTGTAGTGACTGATACTGAGCATGGATGACGGCTTCGTTGTTCGTCTGAGGGGGCTGCCCTGGTCTGCTACCACAGAGATGGTTGAAGATTTCTTTAAGGGTACAGGTAAATGAAGTAGTCTTAACGTTGCCACCTGGAGACTGGAATCTGTCAGATGTGACTTTACATAAGATTATTTTGATATTGATGCAAGACAAGGGAGGAATTCAGTTTTAGCTATACCCTGCCCATGTTGTGTTGGGATCGATAAATCCTTAAACTCCCTGACTAGTAACTTCCAGAAAACTATACAGGTAATCTGTTGAATATTTCGAAACTGATTTAATTGGGTGTGCCCAGTCAAATTATTTTCAACATATTCAACATCATGTTTATTAAATAGTAAAGGCATACAATTTGTACAACAACGCATAGTCCGTCATCAATTAAGCGTTCATGACAAGCTTATCTACATTATTCATTGATTATGACGTCGGCCTACATGTCACATAGTTGATTATAACTTGATATGAATGATGGATAGACTGGAAGAATCCATTGTCAGTGCCTAGTTTGGGCAGGATTATGGTACTTTTAATAGATAATAGCAGAATAATGTGGCTATTCTCATTTCAATGATGGCACTTAGCTTTATTTATTAGCGTGCCCTGATGGCATTCACTGATTGATAGACCAATTTTAACCAAATTTGGTAGGAAACTTCCTTCATGTCCTTGGGCCATAGCAGGGTTGGGTTTTGGACTGTCCAAAACTAATTTTGAAGAGACTGTCCAAAACCTGTCTTAAAGGGTTTAAACCAGTCCAAAACTGTCCTAAACTAATTTCAGCATATTTGTACTATGCTTATTCATGCTTACTTACTAGTCTTAGTAATAATGCAATAAAAGAAACAAAACGCCATAATAACATACAAATTGTATTACATTGTATATTAAGATATATAAAGTTATTACAAATATTATGCATGTTAACAGATTAAGATTACAGGCATGAAAATTCAGTTTTATGAAATGTGTAAGAGGTATGACATGTTGCTTATTCTCATTTAACCTTCAGTAATCTAAATCAGACAGTCCTCTCAGCATCCTATAACAAAAGACAAGCTTTGATGCTTTCTCTACTCCTAGTCTGTTCCGGATATTTGTATGTATGTAACTGAAATTGCTAAAGATTATTTCAATGGATGCTGATGAGGCTGGCGCATCCATCAATTGAAGGGCCATGTCTATAAAATCTGCAGACACCTAGAGGTTTCAGACCTTTCCACCATACAGGAAATGGCATGCTCTTGGCTTGGTAAGAGATTAATGTCGCTATGAAATTTGGATCTACTTATAACCCATTTGTTTACGATTTCAAGCAGTTACATGCTCTAAGATAGCAATTACTTTCAGTCAAATTGTTTTCAAACAAATCTTGTATATATGTTAAGTGATATAGAAGTTACCTCGTCACTGATGATGGGTTCTGGAGTCTGTGTCTCATATTTCTGATAGTGGGCTTTCAATCTTGCTACTTTATTTACAAGTTTGTAATCACATTCTCTACACTTAGCAAATGATTTTCCATTACTCTGAACTTCTAAGAAATGCTTCCAAATTGGATCCTTAGGCCTACCACCCTTAAAATACATCTTTGATCAAATATTTCAAATAACATCAAAAGTTAATATTATACTGAGAGAACATCCAGACAGGAACAAACAGATGAACTTAATTAAGAAGATTTACTTGATAACTGATTTCTAATAGAAAGTGGAGTAGAATTATATAGTGATGAAATAAGCTGATAATTATATTAATTGTCAGAATAGAGGTTAGTCACTATATGCTAGTTGTGTAAACATGTATCAGAGGAATATTGTAGTATAAACATAGCCATGATAGCTATCAAAAAGCAATGAGAAAACTTAACTAGCAGGACTAAGTCAGCTAATAGTAGTAAAAACATCTTAACAGACTTACTGTCACTTACATGTATGAGCTGTGATCTTATGATCAGTGTATATATGTGTTGGCAATTTTAAAGCAGGTAGACAGGCACTTAATGTTTAGACAAATACATTAACTATCAGTAGATTCAGTTGTATGTCTTCCAGGTTTTAATCCCTGAATCACAGTCTAGTCTCAATTATAAGGAAAACACCCTGCTGAATATTTTTTAAACTAATTTGACTGGTAGTAACAGGTTTTAATCAACTTAAAATATAATTTAAGCTTATGGAGAAATATTTTTGACCAGGATTTTAGGTTTTGGACAGTTTTGGACACTTTTCAGGTGTCCAAAACCGATTTTGAGCGGATGGTTTAAACCTGGTTTAAACCACTAGTGTCCAAAACTTACCAACCCTGGGCCATAGGTATCCAAGTGTGTTAAAATGAAGTTGTCTTGGATTTTGGACAATTTAAAAAAATATTATTTAAAAATCTACGAAACTGCTTTGAGGATTGATTCGAAACTCATGAAACATCATCTAGGGCAACAGCTGATCCAAGTTTGATCGACGGAACTTGATTGCCCAAATGCACCGGCGGCAATTTTGGATGGGCTAATTTTCATGAAGCCCTATAGCTACGGCAAAGTGGAGCACTAGTGATGTATATCATGATGCAACACTAGCGCACACGATGTCACCAGGGTTGGCAGCAATTTCCCGGTGCGGGAAATATCGGTATATACCGCCCCGGGAAATACGCGGAAAATACTGGGAAATACTCCAATACTCAACAAAACTGGTAAATTTTAAACTAAATATCTTAGATATTGATCAAGGGGCCTAATATAGAAGCCCATATCTAATACAGGTTGGCATATGAGATCAAATAGGCAATATAGGCACATCATAGCATTTCTCCTTCGATCAATACTCGTCGTTCTATTACTTCTGATACAAGCTATCCTGGATAGCTGGGCCCTAGGACTATAGACTTTGTAAGCTTTACCGGCTCCTGGAACCGGGTACTCAGCTCCCAACTGCCGAGTACCCATTTGCCATGAAGCTTATTCTTGTTTGCATAGCAACAAGAGCTACATGCTTTTTGCAGTTGGAAGTCTTAGTCTTTTTCTGTGATTGTGTTCGCTCTCTAAAAGGATTATTTGGATTACCATGGAAGGAGCCGATGATAACCAGGTCGTTTATTCCATGTTATTCCATGGTTAAAAGACTTTCAACATTTCGTCTGTGTCGCATGTTCCAATTTCTGAACCCCGAATCTGGGACGTGTGTTAACAACGAAATATGCCAAATTGATCGCCTTCCTTTAACCCCAACAGGCGATCGGCAGATATGAAATAAGGTGTTGGCTTGACGGTGTTTAACACGAAAATCGGCTGACGTCATTCTCCGAATGATCCGAGCGGGTGTCGTCACACCCGAGTTGTCTCAGATTTTTGTGTGAAGAAAATGTTTCATTAATTCGTGCATCTGATTCTGGGTGCTGCGTACTGTATTGGTACCAGAAAAACTGGAATTTTCAAGTTTTGCGTGTTATCACGATCTGTTTGCAATGATCGGTGATTTCAAAATTCTTGATTTATGTGTGGTCTGCGGTTTTACCGTGTGCTACAGCAGTTTGTTTACATTTTGTTGTTTCTTCACATATCGTGTTGGCCTTCGTTAGGAGTATAATTTATATTGATTAGTAAATATACCCCGAATGCTATGCGATATGGTTCCTCGTTCCGTTTATACGTCCTGAAGGATCAGTTTATGGGTATATCTTGCCCGCTTCATTCTTGTCGGCATAATCAATGCGATCTTTGCTGTAACGTTGCTGGGTGGGGTTCGGGAGGGTTAACATCTAATTTATGATCAAATTATTTGTCTGCCTTCATTTCCCGTTTCGTTCCGCTTGCTTATTGTAGGTTTGTGTGTATTTATAGGCCAAGCCAGGCCCGCCATCATGTTACGAGTGCCATAAGATCATGAGGGTTCTGTTTAAGGACCATGTCTGCTTTAGATGTACAAATTGTAATCTTGATAATGGGTGTAACATTTGCGCAGTGTGGTCGTCCGATATGATGGTCAAGTTCCTTGCCCAGAAGGACTTGGCAGGGTCTGACGCGGGGTCGGGCGGTCCGAAAGTAAATCGTGGGGCGTCCGTTTCGGCCCCTGGGGGGGCGCTTCACGTCTGCAACCTCATGGCACCGCCAGTGTGGTTTGGACCTGCTATGCAAGGCTTCTTGCATAGCGTCCTGCCTACGCTGGTGTCGTCCCTGATTCCAAAAGTTGTAAGGCAGTCTCTTCCCGTGCTTGGTACGGACCCTGTCCTTGAACAGGGTTCTGAACTGGCTCCATGGCAGTCCCGTCGGGCTCCGACCTGATGGGTTCTGTCTCTGCGGCCACCTCCGGGTGGGCCAGTGGCGTGTCTGTCAGGCATGGAAGCCGTTCGCTAGCTCCAGTGTCTCGTCTGGTGACGACTTCAGAGTCTGAAGACGAGGAGAGATTGCTGCGGCCTGTGATGCCGCGGGTGGAGAGCATGGAGGTCGATTCCGTCCTGGACGGAACCGCCCTCCATCTGTCTGGCTTGGCGGAAGCTCTGCCCGTGGTTGAGGCCACTCCGGTCCCATGCTGGTTGGATTGCCGCCAACCGACACGGTGACGGGTGTGGCTGGCCAGGCATGGTACTCACCTATTTCGCCTGGTCCAGCGGTCAGGCATGTGCCGTTGGCGCCCGTGCATGGCCACGGTTCCTCAAGCGTTACGGGTTCCATGCGGGCCTACTGCATGGACTGGTGTTTTCCATGGGGTGGCGGCGGAACCGTACAGTATTGGAGTTCGTGGCGTATCAGCAATGGCTCCTAGCCAGGAGACCGGTGCTGGTAAAGCAGTGTGCACGTCAACAGGTGACGTGTTCACGGGAGTGTCCTCTTCGGAGACAGACTGGTCGGAGGCTCTGGCTTGGCTAGCCAGGGTGGACCTGTCTGTGGTTTCGACCACTGCCGGAGAGGATGCACCCCGTCCATCGGTTGCATCGATTAGGACGGGGATCTCCCGCAGCCCGGATCCAGTCTATTGGACTGGACCCAAGGTTTATGGAGTTGTTGGATGCTATTTATAGCAAAGAGCCTCTGACCAGGGGCCAGCTCCCTGCGGTGTGAATACGACAAATATGGTGTTCCAGCAGTCACTGAGGATGATCGCTGGGTACTGGGAATCCAGAGTGCTGGAGTGCGTGGCCCCGCCCCGGCGCTGGTGGATAAATCCCAGGTGCACCATGATGACGTCCTGTCCCTATGCGGTGAGGGCAGCAATGAGTGCTGTCAATCATTCTTATCGCCGTCTTCAGTCATGGGTGCAGGCGCGAGTGACAAAGTCTAGGAGGCAGATGGAAGGGAGCGGATCGTACCTGAGGGTACGAGGGCTCCCTTCGTATCTGCCTGGACCGCACCTGTGCAACAGGAACAGCGTTAGACCGGCCAAGCCAAGACCAAAATGGTTCTCACTCTCTGGTGAAGAGAGAGGGGGGGGGGGTAGGGGAGAGCGGATCGCGAGCCAGACACCCGCATTAGGCGTCAATGCATCTATAGTGGGTGGAAGGCTCATGTGTTTCGTCGAGGCTTGGCGAGGTGTGATGTCAGACAGTCTGGTCCTGGGATGGTTATCCCAGGGGTACATGCCGGAGTGGGGGTATTTTCCACCACAAAATCTGTCTCTGGCACCTGTCTGGACACCCGTTCCAAGGGAACCAGACAAGTTAGAAGCCATTCAAAATGAAGTGTCAGGTGTGCTTCTGAAGGAAGCAATAAAACCAGCAAACCAGAACGCTCCAGGCTTCTATTCAAACATGTTCCTTGTCCCCAAGAGCACAGGGGGTTTGAGGCCCGTACTCAATCTCAGGCCATTAAATTGGTTTGTCCATACACCTCGGTTTCAGGATTGAGGAAGGGAATGTGGTGTGTATCGATCGATCTGAAAGATGCATGTTTCCACATTCCAATGAACAGGAGTTGTCACAGGTTTCTGAGATTTGCATTTCAGAATCAAGTGTGAGAGTTTGTAGTCTCCCATTTGGCCTGTCGACAGCTCCACGGGGTATCACCAGAGTGTTCCTTGCGGTGACAGCGTTTCTCAGAAGGGAGATTGTGGCGCTTCACTCCTACATAAACGATTGGCTTATCAAGGCAGACACGCCAGCCAAGTTAGAAGTGGATACTGCTCTGACTCTGAAGTTGCTTTCAGATCTAGGCTGGATAGTCAACAAGGAGAAATCCGAGTTGACACCCACTCAACAGTTCGTTTATTTAGGGATGCGATTCGATCTCGAGGAGGGCAGGGTTTACACATCAGAGCCCAGAGTGGTGTCTGTTAGCCATCCTCAAGAGTTTTCGATTGGGAAACCACATTCAGGCAAGGCGGTTTCTTCAGATGCTGGGCATGATGGTCTCCATGGAGCAGGTTACCCGTACGCTGCTCGGATGCGAAGACCTATCCCGTTGTATCTGATGTCTGTGGAAACAGAGAACAGAACCCCTGTCAAAACTGGTGCCAGTTTGGAGCCATTAATGTCGCATCTTGTATGGTGGAAAAAGCGTCAGAATCTCCTAGTAGGGGTTTCGCTGCACCTACCCCACCCCCAGCTATCCGTGTACACGGATGCATCGCTGGAGGGATGGGGGGCCTGCCTGGGAGAAAGGGAAATTGAAATTTCCTTCAATCTATAACATTTTCAACTCTACAAAGCAGTCGCAACACCCACTATTTATTGCACAATGTTGGTGGAATTTTTAGAAACTTCGGTAGAGGCTGCAACAACAACTTCCAGTAAAATAGTTTCAAACTATTAAGAAACTCATGTCATGAGTGGTTTACTTAAACTGATGTATAATGCATTAGCATGCTGTACATATTGTGACATACAATACAAATCCATTATACTGCCTTGAATTCTCAGCCTATCAGAATATTGATTTAAAATAGAGGTCTAAGCTTAGATTACCAAACTATGCTGGTACATGTACATGTGTCTATAAGTATTATGTATTTAGTTAGCCTGCGAAGTAGGATCGAGACATAGGTATCACTTTTCGGGCGACGGCGTAAACTTTTAAGTTAAGTTTGTATCTCGGCAATGCCTGATTCAATTGGAACCATACTTGGGTGCATGGTAATATACATCAAAAGGAAGCATCCCGCCGATAAAAAGGCCATGAGGTCACGGTTACAGGGGTCAAAGGTTACAGTATAATCTTAGTTAATGTTACGTTAAGTTTTTGCGTTAAACAAATGTTATTGCCTTATGTCTCAGCAATGCCGGATCCAATTGGAACGAAACTTGGGTACATGGTGATATACATCAAAAGGAAGCAGCATACTGATGCAAACATCATGCGGTCAAGGTTATGGGGGTCAAAGGTCACGGTATAATCTTTGTTAATATTTTAGGTTAAGCTTTTGCATTAAACAAAGGTTATTGCCTTATCTCAGCAATGCCTGATCCAATTGGAACCAAACTTGGGTACATGGTGATATACATTGAATGGAAGCAGCCCACCGATAAAGTGGTCATGACGTCAAGGTTATGGGGTCAAAGGTCACGGTATAATCTTTGTTAATATTTTATGTTAAGTTTTTGCGTTAAACAAAAGTTATTGTCTTATATCTCAACAATGCCTGATCCAATTGGAACCAAACTCGGGTACATGGAGATATACATCGAAAGGAAGCAGCACGCTGATGCAGGCATCACGAAGTCAAGTTTGTGGTGTCAAAGTTCACAGTATAATCTTTGTTAATATTTTATGTTAAGTTTTTGCATTAAACAAAAGTTATTGCCTTATATCTGAACAATACTTTTCCAATTGGAACTAAACTTTGGTACATGGTGCTTTACATTTAACGGGCGCAGCATACTGATTCAACATCATGAGGTCAAGGTTATGGGGGGGGGGGGCGGGGGGGTTGTCAAAGGTCATGGTATAATCTTTGTTAATATTTTATGTTAAGTTTTTGCGTTAAACAAAAGTTATTGTCTTATATCTCAGCAATGCCTGTACATGGAGATATACATCGAAAGGAAGCAGCACGCTGATGCAGGCATCACGTGACCTTGATACAGAACTCTGTTATTTGAACATTAAGTTTTTGCGTTTAACAACATTTCTGAGCTTATATTTCATGATTGATTAAGCCTATTGCAACTAAGCTTGGCTATGAGGTTGCTTATGCTGTTAGAAATCATCATGATGATACTGAGGTCACATGGTCAAGGTCACTGATCGTGATACAAAACTCTGCCTTTTTATTGTTAAGATTTTGCGTTTATCTTTCTGGATTGGTTAACCTTATTGGAACTAAACATGGATAACTTGTTACCTATAATGTTAGGAAGCAGCATGCTGACACTGAAGTCAAAACGTTGAAGGTTACGGTCATTCTGACTTATACAAAACTTTGTTAAGTTTTTAGTCTTAGCAAATCTATCATATTATATTTTGGGATTGCTTAACCCAAATGGAACACAACTTGGGTACATGGTTGCTTATGCCAAGAGGATACAGGTCAAGGCCATTCTAATATTGCTATTTGAACTCTGCTTTTTCAACCTTAAGTTTTTCCATTCAGCAAATCATTTATATTTCACGATTGATTAATCTTAATGTAACTAAACTTGAATATATGGTAGCCTATAATGTTAGGAAGCGGCATGATAACACAGAGGTCACAAGGTCAAAGGTCAATGCCACTGACAAAGGAGACATTTAATGCCGCGGAATTCTTGTATTACTCATTGATAATACAGCTAGCTAGATTTCAAAAGCTTTACCGGCTCCTGGAACCGGGTACCTGTTTGCCAGAGAGACTCATTCTTGTTTGCATAGCAACAAGAGCAATACATGCTTTTTGCATATAGAAAGATCTTAGTTTTCTCAAAGTTTTCTTTGTGCCTAATTAAGCTAGTTTCGTGGCTGGGATTATTGGATTTACCATGGAAGGAGCTACTGAAACTCGGGTCGTATTCTTTCATGTTATTCTCTAGCATATATTGAGACTAAGTCTGAAATTTCGTCTGTTGCATGTCCTAATTACTGACGCCGAATCTGGGACGTGTGGTTACAACGAAATATGCCGGATAAGATCGCCTTCCGTTAACTCCATGGTGACCGGGCAGTAATATGAAACTAGACGTTGGCTTTACGGGTTTTTAACACTAAAATCGGCTTGCGTCATTCAACCGTATTATCCGAGCGAGTGACGTCACACCCGTGTTATCGCTCAGATTTGTGTGGTGAAGGACATGTTTCATTAATTCGCGCATCTTATTCTTGGTGCTGCGTTCGTTTTTGTAGCAGAAATGTGTTGCATGGTAATCACGATCTGTTTGCATTGATCAATGATTTCAAAATTCTTGATTAAAGATGTGTGTTCTGCGGTTTTACCGTGTTCTACATCAGTTTGTTTAATGCATTTTGTTGTTTCCTTCACGTATCGTTTTGGCCTTCATTTGAGAAGTATAATTTTGAAATTAATTCTTAAATATACCGCTAATGCAATCGATATGGTTCCTGGTTCCGTGTGATACATCCTTGAGGATCAATTTGGATGTATTAGTGGCCCGCTATCGTTCTTGTCGCCAGCTTGCGTGACCTTGGTTGTAACGTTGTGGGTGTGGGGTGCCGGAGTGTTAACATTTAATTTATGGTCAAATTATTTGAAAATTATTTGTCTGCCTTCCATTCCTGTTCCGTTCCGCGTGCTTATTTTAGGTTTTGTGCTTATTTTTTAGGCCAAGCCTACCCCGCCATCTTGCCTTGAGTGCCACAAGTTTGTTAAGGTTGCCTATAAGGACCATGCCTGTTTTAGATGCTCCAAGTGTAATGTTGACAATAGATGTAATGTTTGTGCAGTGTGGCCGGTTGAGTTTCTAGTTGAGTTACTTGGCTGGGTCTGATGCGGGGTCAGGCTGTGCGAAAAAAAATCGTGGGAGTGTCCGTTTCGGGGCCCTGTGGGCGCTCCTCGTCTGCAGTCGGAGGCTTCGGAGATGGCACCTCTGGCGTGGTTTGAGCCCGCTATGGAAGGCTTCTTGCATAGCGTCCTACACACGCTGGTGTCGTCTCTGATACCGAGGACTAGGGCAATCTCTCCATGCCCGGTATGGACCCTGTCCTTGGACAGTGGTCTGGACTGATTACCGAGGGGTGGGGGGGGGGGGGTGCCATCTCATATGGCTCCCGGGCAGTCCCGTCAGGCTCCGGCCTGGCGGGTACTGCTTCTCTGCTTCACCTCGGGTGGTCCAGTAGCGGTAGCCGGTCCATCGGGCATGGGAGCCGTTCGCCAGGATGGCGCCAGTGTTTCCTCATCTGGTGACGACTTCAGGGTCTGAGGATGAGGAGGCCGAAGAGGAGAGGTTGTTGCGGCCGGAGGTACCGCGGGTGGAGTGTATGGAGGTCGATTCCGTCCTGGACGGAACTGCCCTCCATTTGTCTGGCTTGGCGTAAGTCAGGGCAGCCGATCCGCCTGTAGTTGAGGCCACACTGGTACCGGGCAACCGTCCAGTGCTGGTTGGTTTGCCACCAACCGACATGGTGACAGGTGTTGCTGGCCAGGCTTGGTACACGCCAATCTCGCCTGGTCCAGCGGCCACACGTGGGTAGCTGTTGGCGCCTGTGTGAGGCCACGGTTCATTAACCGCTACGGGTCCGTACGGTTTTCAATGCGGGCCTACTCCATGGAACAGTTTGTCTTATGGGGTGGCAGCGGAACCGTGCAGTACCGGCGTTGCTGGCTTGCCAGCCGTGGCTCCTAGCCGGGAGGCCGCTGCTGGTAGACCTGTGAATACATCAACGGGTGATGTATTCACGGGGTTGTCTTCTTCGGAGACACACTGGTCTGAGGCTCTGGCTTGGCTAGCCAGGGTGGACTTATGGCGTACCGATATATCGAATACAGGTATCATAGCTATACCGTTAGTCATACCGATATGATTTTGCTGATACCGAAATATCGAGATATATGATAAAACCGGTATAACATTTTGTTAGGCAGATAATCTGCTAATCGATAACACGCAGGGCAAAATTTAACAAAATATGAGCCAAAAAATTCATATACAGGTATATAACATGTAATTGCAGTTCAGAAAGATTGCAAAACATTTTTCCGACAAAGGAAAAATGGTACCGTAAAACGCTCATTAGTAGCCGCTGCTTCTCATAGGACAAGGGCTATAAATTCTTTTCCAAACCTCTGAGAAAGGGTGCCAACTTCTATTAGGTATATTTCAAGAAAAAATTGAAAAACATGATACCAAAAAATAACACTGGTAGAAATTCTTACAATCTTACGCCTATGCTTAATGTATACCTTATATCCATCATCGTGGGAGTGAAATTATTAATTAGGACCGCCTAAATAGTGCGACTATTTTAATAAACATTGTTTATTTCATCAAAATGAATCTGAAGGTTGGCATAAAATGGTGTCACGAAAAAAATAGAAATCACGTGATGTATTAGGCTATATGACGAGTTCAGGTTGTTACCTGAGTAGCGCGAAGAGGCTAATAGTAGTAGCCGGTTAGAGACTTGCGCAGTCCACAAATAGGAGAGGAGCTTTGAGTAGCTACGAGAGTGACGGCATGAACTCGTCTTATAGCTGATTAATACGGCGATTAATACTTGGTAGAATGTAACATAACCAAGTCGGCCAGGACGAAATCGCCCAAGTGAACAAAAATCTCGCCAGCAACTATATTACCGAATACATTTACTGATTAGGTAATAGTGAATTTATTGCTCAAATTATTTAAAAAAAATTATGTGTATATATTTATTATTAATTTTCGATATTGGCATTTGCGAGATTGCAAAATCTGTTTTTATTTGGGAGGTCTCCTAGTGCGGATGAATTTCAGTGGAATGCCTCCAATCACCAAAGAGCTTTAATTTGGTCATCCAACTTAAGAAGGGATCTAAGGTCATTTTATTTCTTACATTGTTTTGGGTCATCTTATGTTGGTTTACAATAATACATGTACAATAACTTGTCAGTTTGAGTTTTATTTCATTTAAGAATCGTACACGTAAGATTTACAAATATGACACAAAATTCTGAGCCCAAAGATGTGATAAAAGTTTATACTAATGCATAATACGCAGCGCCTGCCCCCCTTCTAGCCTTGAGCAAAATGAGCAGCTTAGATTCAGTCCATTGGGCTGGATCCACGGTTCAAGGAGTTGCTCGATGCTACTTATAGCAAGCAACTCATGACCAAGAGCCAGCTCACTGCGGCCTCTAGGGAGGTGCGGCAAGGTGCCGTATTCCAAGAGGGGAGTACGGGCACTATGGTGTGGTACCAACGGTCACTGAAGATGAACATTGGGTTCTTGGGGCTCAGAGCGCTGGAGCGGGTGGTCCCGCTGGTCCCGCTCAGGCGCTTGTGGACAGATCCCTAGCACACAATGAGGAAGTCTTGTCCCTGTGCGATGAGGGAGTGAGGGCAGCAATGAATGCTGTCAATCACCTATCGCTTGCTTCAGTTGGTGTGGGTTGAAGCTGGGCAGGCTGCCCCGTGCCACCTGTGGTGCTGTCTTGCGTAAACAACGGCCGGGTGCTGTCGATGGGCGCTTTGGGCCGGGTGCAAGGACATGTTACGAAGTCCAGGAGCCAGATGGTCCTTGACCATATGCGTCCGGCTACGGCTGTCGGAGAGCGTTTGCTTGGAACGCCCCTGAACGGCCCTAGCATCTTTGGTGGCCAAGCACGGGCCATCTTAGAGGACATTGCTAACATAGCGCAGAGTGGGTTAGTGGTTAACCTTCAGCTGGAACTAGTGCACTAGGGGCTGTTGCTAAACCATTGACCATTCAACCTTCCTCCAAGAAACAGAAGAAGCATAAGAGCAAGGCGAAAGCCAAGCCAGCGTCTGCTATTGCTGGGCCTTCGCAGCCGCCTGCGGCTAAGAAGGCGAGGAAAGTTGTGGAGGCTCCTGCCCACCCCAGTGGTGTTCCTGATCTCCCGGGAGATGGGAAGGGCAAGGTTATGTCCACCAAGGGTGGAAAGAAGGGAGCTGATTGTACCTGAGGGTATTGTAGCTCCCTTCGTATCTGCCTGGAGTGCGCGTGTGCAACAGGAACAGCAGTGCCAGTTAGACCAGTCAAGCCAAGACCAAAATGGTTCTCTCGTTAGGGTGGGGGGTGGGGGAGAGTGGATCGCGAGCCAGACACCCGCATTAGGCGTCAATGCGCCTATAGTGGGTGAAGGTTCATGCGTTTCGTCGAGGCTTGGCGAGGTGTGACGTCAGAGTCTGGTCCTGGGATGGATATCCCAGGGTACATGCCAGAGTGGTGGGATTTTCCACCACAAAATTTGTCTTTGGCACCAGTCGGGACTCGGTACCAAGGGAGTTGTTGTTAACCGGGTACCCTGTTCCAGGAGCCAGTAAAGCTTTTGAAATCTGAATTCCTAGAGCCAGCTAGCAAGCTATCTGTATTATCAATGAGTAATTTAATGGTAAGTATTGTTAGATCTCGGAGAAAGGGAAATTGAAATTTCCTTCATTCAGTCATCATAGCACAAACTTAGATATTATAACATCACAGAGCGTGAATTAGTTATGAGTGCTTTATTACATTGTGACTGACTACTGACTGTCCAATAGACATTAGTGTGGAGTGCTTTATTAGATTGTGACTACTGCTATTGAGTTTATGAATATTATTGGTTATTAGATTGTGACTGCTGCTATTGAGTTTATGAATATTATTGTTATTAGATTGTGACTACTACTATTGAGTTTTTAAATGTTATGTCTTATTAGATTGTGACTACTGCTATTGAGTTTATAAATATTATGGCTTATTAGATTGTGGCTACTGCTATTGAGTTTGAGTATTATGGGTTATTAGATTGTGACTGCTGGTATTGAGTTTATAAATATTATGGGTTATTAGATTGTGACTGCTGGTATTGAGTTTATGAGTATTATAGCTTATTAGGTTGTGACTGCTGCTATTGAGTTTATGAGTATTATGGGTTATTAGATTGTGACTGCTGCTATTGAGTTTATGAGTATTATGGCTTATTAGATTGTGACTGCTGCTATTGAGTTTGAGTATTATGGCTTATTAGATTGTGACTGCTGCTATTGAGTTTATGAGTATTATGGGTTATTAGATTGTGACTGCTGCTATTGAGTTTATGAGTATTATGGGTTATTAGATTGTGACTGCTGCTATTGAGCGTATGAATATTATGGCTTATTAGATTGTGACTGCTGGTATTGAGTTTATGAGTATTATGGCTTATTAGATTGTGACTGCTGCTATTGAGTTTATGAGTATTATGGCTTATTAGATTGTGACTGCTGCTATTGAGTTTATGAGTATTATGGCTTATTAGATTGTGACTGCTGCTATTGAGTTTATGAGTATTATGGCTTATTAGATTGTGACTGCTGCTATTGAGTTTATGAGTATTATGGCTTATTAGATTGTGACTGCTGCTATTGAGTTTATGAGTATTATGGGTTATTAGATTGTGACTTCTGCTATTGAGCGTATAAATATTATGGCTTATTAGATTGTGACTGCTGGTATTGAGTTTATGAGTATTATGGCTTATTAGATTGTGACTGCTGGTATTGAGTTTATGAATATTATGGCTTATTAGATTGTGACTGCTGGTATTGAGTTTATGAATATTATGGCTTATTAGATTGTGACTGCTGCTATTGAGTTTATAAATATTATGGGTTATTAGATTGTGACTGCTGGTATTGAGTTTATGAGTATTATGGCTTATTAGGTTGTGACTGCTGCTATTGAGTTTATGAGTATTATGGCTTATTAGATTGTGACTGCTGGTATTGAGTTTATGAGTATTATGGCTTATTAGATTGTGACTGCTGGTATTGAGTTTATGAGTATTATGGCTTATTAGATTGTGACTGCTGCTATTGAGTTTATGAGTATTATGGCTTATTAGATTGTGACTGCTGCTAATGAGTTTATGAGTATTATGGCTTATTAGATTGTGACTGCTGCTATTGAGTTTATGAGTATTATGGCTTATTAGATTGTGACTGCTGGTATTGAGTTTATGAATATTATGGCTTATTAGATTGTGACTGCTGGTATTGAGTTTATGAATATTATGGCTTATTAGATTGTGACTGCTGCTATTGAGTTTATAAATATTATGGGTTATTAGATTGTGACTACTGGTATTGAGTTTATGAGTATTATGGCTTATTAGATTGTGACTGCTGGTATTGAGTTTATGAGTATTATGGCTTATTAGATTGTGACTGCTGCTAATGAGTTTATGAGTATTATGGCTTATTAGGTTGTGACTGCTGCTATTGAGTGTATGAGTATTATGAGTTATTAGATTGTGACTGCTGCTATTGAGTTTATGAATATTATGGCTTATTAGATTGTGACTGCTGCTATTGAGTTTATGAGTATTATGGCTTATTAGATTGTGACTGCTGCTATTGAGTTTATGAGTATTATGGGTTATTAGATTGTGACTGCTGCTAATGAGTTTATTAGTATTATGGGTTATTAGATTGTGACTGCTGCTATTGAGTTTATGAATATTATGTTCACAGGATGCGATATAAGAAATGGAGAGAAGGGAATTAAATTCACATTTTCTCGAGAGGGTCGACCAAGCGGTGAGGCATTTGTTGAGTTGTGCTCAGAAATGGATGTGGAAAATGCCATGACAAAACACAATGAGAACATGGGCAATCGATACATTGAAGGTTAGTGTGTTAGCAGTGAGTATGAAATGTATAGAGCTCCACATGTAAGTAAAGTTTTCTGTAACATACACTTGTCCATCATTTACAGGGAGTCTATAACATACACTTGTCCATCATTTACATGGAGCCTCTATAACATACACTTGTCCATCATTTACGGGGAGTCTATAACATACACTTGTCCATCATTTACGGGGAGTCTAAAACACACACTTGTCCATCATGTACGGGGAGTCTATAACATACACTTGTCCATCATTTACGGGGAGTCTATAACATACACTTGTCCGTCATTTACGGGGAGTCTATAACATACACTTGCCCATCATTTACGGGGAGTCTATAACATACACTTGTCCATCATTTACAGGGAGTCTATATAACATACACTTGTCCATCATTTACAGGGAGTCTCTATAACATACACTTGTCCATCATTTACAGGGAGCCTCTATAACATACACTTGTCCATCATTTATGGGGAGTCTATAACATACACTTGTCCATCATTTACAGGGAGTCTCTATAACATACACTTGTCCATCATTTACGGGGTGTCTATAACATACACTTGTCCATCATTTACAGGGAGTCTCTATAACATACACTGTCACTGTAACGCCATGAGTCAATCAAAATATAACGTTTTTGACGGACAACTTTCATTTTCTGCAAATTTCTGAGAAAAACATCAAAGGACAATTATTAACCACTGGGCCAATTTTAATAAAACTTGGCTAAACTTTCTTGACAGAAATTTGATTGGTAAAATTTTAGCGGTCATTTCATTTTGTTTGGTTGTGCCAGTCAACAATAATTCCAGGTGAGTGACACAGGCCCCATGGGCCTCTTGTTTCAGAAAAACCAAAACAGATACACCGAGGTGTGAGCGGCCAATAAAACCAAACCAACAAAACCATGGTTCGCACGGGTCATGGAAATTCTGGAATGTCATGGAAATTAGTCACTGATCATAGTCCTGGAAAATGATAATCTCCCTAAATAAAAAAAATGGGATGCAGTACAATTCCACCATACGGCAACAGCTTATCAAAGCAACACGTCACAACATGGTATTCCCTCACGCTATTGTTATTCCGCAATCACTTAGTTAATCCATATATCACTAATATTCCAGATTCAAAACCTGAAAGTACATAGAAATATATAACTGCTATTCATTTTGAGAACTGTTTCCGTAAGCCGTTGCTGAATACATTGGGTAAATTAAAATGTGCAACAGGTGTATGTGTTAATATCCTGTAAGTGTTCCTTCACTCATATGTGGAACTTGGGTTTTGTGTGAGTACTTGTGAACCCTCAGACTTACTGTCCATTTTATGACAGAAAAAGCATTTTCCTGGTGCCATGGGTACAGGGAATATTTTGTTGAAAAACAATTGCGTAGCAGTAACTGCTAAACAAATCGAATAATGCATAGCAGTTCATAGCACTTGCATAGCAAACAAACTGTGTTGAAACTGGTTGGTGTTCCAACGGGGAAACGTGTCAAAACATGTTTGCATGATCAGAAACGGCTTTTCGTCTACACACGCTATGAGCAAGTGAATCCGAAAACAACCGAAAAGCATAATTTTCCGATTTCGCAAAACGTTTTCCCTATGGAATGCAGGACTGGTTCCAATGTAGCAGTCATTGATACATATACCATACCAGGAGCTAGTCAATATTTTCAAGCAGAGAGAATTCATGATTTTTATCATGTGTTGGTGCTTCGATCGTGTTGTTCAAGCCACGAACAGAATAAATATGGAATGTAGTCTTTTCTAATATGGTTTCGAAATAATCTAGATGGAGATCAGTGTTAAAATGTGTAATTTAACCATGGTTCGAAATTAGCGAAAAGTTGATCTTCGGACTACCAGACTTGGCAAATCGGTAGTCCGTCTAAAAAATTAGTAGTCCGTAGGGCGTGTAATATGCGACACGTAGTTTACACAAATTGCACAAATGTGACATGAACAGATGGTTGAATAATTAATATTGGACTTCTGAGAATGTTATTGAGGATAGTGTATCAGTCTTCAGGTCTACAGTAGCCAGTATTGTCATTTGTCAGTATAACATATGTCAGATTCAGAATATGCATGTACTGGCTCTGGCCAAGGTCAGGGAGTATAGGAAACCTAAAATAATACGTATTGGCAGATTTGGCAATTACATTGATTGGAAGCGGTTGCTGCTTAAGGCAGCAACACATCTCAGTCAAATTATTTTCAAAAAAATCAATAATGTACCTCCCATGAATACTGTGATTTCATTGACTAGGGTTAACATATATTTTGTAACTTACCAACCTACATCACATATCAATTTCAACTGGTAGGCTAAACAAAGTACACATCGTTCAATACAATGTAAGAAGGCTGAATAGTGTTAGTGCTTAACTGGAAGCTGTTGCAGGCTATGGCAGCTGTGAGCAACAGGTCCCCCTTAAAAACTTACAATATATCAACAGCTTATTAAGATGAAATAGAGGTTTTGCGATACTATGACTCCAGTTGAAAGAGTTAACAATTTTTATTTAAAAATTACTAATGCTTTAAATAGTGAATGATAGTTTTACTGTGATCAGTGTGTATCAATCGGCTCACGTGTTACTAGTTTTACTACGAATACTATATATATACTACTACATCATTCTTAAAATTACAGCGTAAAACATTGTTTATTTTCTTTACCGTCGGTAGTCTCCTTGCGATTCATTGGTTGCTCTCTATATAGTTATGTTTATTAACCAGTAATCTTGCGAGAAAATGTGTTCCCGACTTTGGAGAAGAGTACTCGAGAACACTCACGCGCATGCGTCGATCTTGGCGACATGCCATTCTAAATCTGTCGCTTACGCGAATCAAGTGCGATACGCCGCCGTAGCATGGCTAACTATACTGTGTCGGCCTTGATTTGGGGATGCGCTAACAGGAGTTTCCGAGACAAACATTGTCTAATCGACCAGAATCAGCCTAGATAAACTTGTATTTTTAAAGTTTATCATAACGCTAACTAATGACGAGGCAATGATCAATAGCCATACCCCCCTATATGAGAATTTAGATTTAAAAGAGAGTTTGTTGCGAGCAATATGTCGAAGACCGTGAATACCCCGTGATACATATTGCGAGTTTTCGACTGGTGTCCAAACTGAAAACTGGTGTGTAACAGTTTATTATTATACCAGAAGTAAGCCGCTAACGCATGCGCGCATCGCTAGCTTGTAGAATTTTGATCTATAGACCGCTTACTGAACTCGCTTCACCGGCGGTCATTTGTCCCATAGTGAGGGAAGGTATGAAGATATGCGCTCTATAGCTATATATGTCTATGGGCTATATCGGAAATCAGTCTCCAACGCATGCGCATCTCGCTTCCTTTCTAAATTTGACAATCGTTTTGCAACTTTTAGCGACATTTATCAAAAATATTTCAAAATTAAGTGAATTGACTGAATTTTACATCAAAATTATGTATCCCAGCAAATAGCTAAGCGAAGTTGTAAATGTGTAGCAACAGGTACTCATGCGCATCGCATTTTGCGATGCGATACCGCTCAAAATATTCCCTGGGGTAGATAGGGTTCAGGAAAATTATTCCTTGGAATCCCGTTTTGGCAGGAAAATCAAATTTGGCTGAAACAAGATCTTTGAATGTGGAATACGTGTGTTTTTCTCCAAGTTCTTTTGGTTTAGGTACAAGTAGATCATGCCTTGAGCGTGTACAAGCTTTCTGATAACTATTCAGAAGCTAGGGAGGATAGTCTCTTTACTGATAATATCCAATGAGTTCAAGGGCATGTGTGTGGAAGTCAATATCCTTGCTGCAGATTCTGCGTAGTCAAAGGAATTGTCCATATGGGTTGGAATTTTTGGTAGAGTGGTGATGTGCGGATTGAAAGTGTAGGTATCCATGTGTGTCTGGGTTTACAGTACAGGTCAAAACTGATTGTACGGTCTGTATCAATGTATACATAAGTATCCAGAAAGCTCACTTTGGCCATAGATTGTTTGGCGGTCAATTTGATAGTGATGTGATGTATTCATATAGTTGATGAATTCATCTAGTTTTTGTTGACCAGATGTCCAAATCGTAAGAATGTCATTGATGTAGCGGAGATAGTGGGCCGGTTTGTGTGGTGCTTTAGAGACTAGTTTTTCTCTAATTGTGCCATGAAAATAATGGCATATGTTGGTGCTACTTTGGTGCCCATTGCCGTCCTCCAGTTTTGAGATATTGTTGGCCATTAAATTCAAAATTATTACATCTCAGTACTATAGATAGTAGATCAAGTAGTGACCTAGGTGTAAGATCGACAGGCATACCGAATTCTCGGATATGTTGAGCAGCTGCTCTGAGTCCTACAGAGCACTGACATTCGGATTTCGATCCAACGTGATCAAGCGCAAGAAAGCTTAAAAAGAAGAGTTCCTGATCAGTTGATCAATTTAACTTTCAGCATTGTTTACATAATCTACACAAATCTTAATTGTACTGACCGTTTAACAACTAATCTTTGAAAACGGCAAGATTATGGTTAAAGCGA
This sequence comes from Chaetoderma sp. LZ-2023a, assembly GCA_034401795.1. Lineage (NCBI taxonomy): Eukaryota > Metazoa > Mollusca > Caudofoveata > Chaetodermatida > Chaetodermatidae > Chaetoderma > Chaetoderma sp. LZ-2023a. The sequence goes on along the minus strand of CM067372.1, from coordinate 170,578,975 downwards.
GTTTTTTTGTCTCGCCTGCAAAGCAGAAAGCGAGACATGTGTCTAGTCACTTTTCCGAGGGCATTTATTTTCATGTTATATTTCGAGGTTGCTTAACCATAATGGAACACAACTCAAATCATTTGTATTTCAGGATTGGTAATCCTTTTGGAACTAAAGTTAAATACATGGTTACCTATGATATTAGGAAGCAGCATGATAACACGGTCACACGGTCAAAGGTCAATGCCACTGTGGCAAACAGGAGACATGCGTCGTCCATCCCTCCATCAACTTTTCCTTTAAACGACTTCTCAAGAACCAATGGGCCAATTTCAATTATATTTGACAGGAAGCATCCTTAGGGCATAGGACAGGAAGCATCCTTAGGGCATAGGACAGGAAGCATCCTTAGGGCATAGGACAGGAAGCATCCTTAGGGCATAGGACAGGAAGCATCCTTAGGGCATAGGACAGGAAGCATCCTTAGGGCATAGGACAGGAAGCATCCTTAGGGCATAGGACAGGAAGCATCCTTAGGGCATAGGACAGGAAGCATCCTTAGGGCATAGGACAGGAAGCATCCTTAGGGCATAGGACAGGAAGCATCCTTAGGGCATAGGACAGGAAGCATCCTTAGGGCATAGGACAGGAAGCATCCTTAGGGCATAGGACAGGAAGCATCCTTAGGGCATAGGACAGGAAGCATCCTTAGGGCATAGGACAGGAAGCATCCTTAGGGCATAGGACAGGAAGCATCCTTAGGGCATAGGACAGGAAGCATCCTTAGGGCATAGGACAGGAAGCATCCTTAGGGCATAGGACAGGAAGCATCCTTAGGGCATAGGACAGGAAGCATCCTTAGGGCATAGGACAGGAAGCATCCTTAGGGCATAGGACAGGAAGCATCCTTAGGGCATAGGACAGGAAGCATCCTTAGGGCATAGGACAGGAAGCATCCTTAGGGCATAGGACAGGAAGCATCCTTAGGGCATAGGACAGGAAGCATCCTTAGGGCATAGGACAGGAAGCATCCTTAGGGCATAGGACAGGAGGCATCCTTAGGGCATAGGACAGGAAGCATCCTTAGGGCATAGGACAGGAAGCATCCTTAGGGCATAGGACAGGAAGCATCCTTAGGGCATAGGACAGGAGGCATCCTTAGGGCATAGGACAGGAGGCATCCTTAGGGCATAGGACAGGAAGCATCCTTAGGGCATAGGACAGGAGGCATCCTTAGGGCATAGGACAGGAAGCATCCTTAGGGCATAGGACAGGAAGCATCCTTAGGGCATAGGACAGGAAGCATCCTTAGGGCATAGGACAGGAAGCATCCTTAGGGCATAGGACAGGAAGCATCCTTAGGGCATAGGACAGGAAGCATCCTTAGGGCATAGGACAGGAAGCATCCTTAGGGCATAGGACAGGAAGCATCCTTAGGGCATAGGACAGGAAGCATCCTTAGGGCATAGGACAGGAAGCATCCTTAGGGCATAGGACAGGAAGCATCCTTAGGGCATAGGACAGGAAGCATCCTTAGGGCATAGGACAGGAAGCATCCTTAGGGCATAGGACAGGAAGCATCCTTAGGGCATAGGACAGGAAGCATCCTTAGGGCATAGGACAGGAAGCATCCTTAGGGCATAGGACAGGAAGCATCCTTAGGGCAAAGGACAGGAAGCATCCTTAGGGCAAAGGACAGGAAGCATCCTTAGGGCATAGGACAGGAAGCATCCTTAGGGCATAGGACAGGAATGATTCTTAGGGCATAGGACAGGAAGCATCCTTAGGGCATAGGACAGGAAGCATCCTTAGGGCATAGGACAGGAAGCATCCTTAGGGCATAGGACAGGAGGCATCCTTAGGGCATAGGACAGGAAGCATCCTTAGGGCATAGGACAGGAGGCATCCTTAGGGCATAGGACAGGAGGGATCCTTAGGGCATAGGACAGGAAGCATCCTTAGGGCATAGGACAGGAAGCATCCTTAGGGCATAGGACAGGAAGCATCCTTAGGGCATAGGACAGGAAGCATCCTTAGGGCATAGGACAGGAAGCATCCTTAGGGCATAGGACAGGAAGCATCCTTAGGGCATAGGACAGGAGGGATCCTTAGGGCATAGGACAGGAAGCATCCTTAGGGCATAGGACAGGAAGCATCCTTAGGGCATAGGACAGGAGGGATCCTTAGGGCATAGGACAGGAGGGATCCTTAGGGCATAGGACAGGAAGCATCCTTAGGGCATAGGACAGGAGGGATCCTTAGGGCATAGGACAGGAAGGATCCTTAGGGCATAGGACAGGAAGGATCCTTAGTGCATAGGACAGGAAGGATCCTTAGTGCATAGGGATCCAAGTTTGTTCAGATGAACCTGATCGACCATCTTGAATTTAGGCCAATTTTAGGAAACGTCTAAAAATCTTCTCCGAAACCGCTGAGGGGATTGATGCAAATCTCATGAAATATGATCTAGGGCAAGAGCTGAACCAAGTTTGTTCAAGGGAACTTGATTGGTCAAATGGTTTGGCGGCCATTTTGGTTGACCTAGTTGTAGCGAAAATGACTTCAGAACCGCTGAAAGGATCGGGCCGAAATATGGCAGATATGATGAGGGCCTAAGGGCCATTAAAGTTTGTTCAAGGGAAGCTGATCCATCAAAAAACCAGGACACCCTGGTATAGTATATACCCTGGTATATACGGAGCTGTACATATAGTATGTTTGGCGTCCATATTGGATTTTTTTTTGCTGGATTTTGCGGCCAAAATTTGTTTTATGTGTTTTTGGGTATTCTGATCTCAAATTTGCAATTTTCGAAACTGTCGGATAAACGGTTTGGTGGCCATCTTGTTGTTAAAGAGCATTCTAGTTGAAATGCCTATGGTCCAGGTGAGCGATACTGGCCACTTGGGCCTCTTGTTTTTATATTCCAGCTTCCATGAAAGCAAACCTCCCTTTGGTATAGAACACCCAAAAAAAAATTAAAATGTTTTCAAAACAAGATGGAATTTCTGTTCTTGTTTTGTAAATATAGTAACGTATTTATATGTATGAACTGTACTGTAGACTAAGAAGTCAGCGAGTATAGAACACCTAAAAAATAAATTAACTTATTTTTAAAACGAGAGATTTTCTTTTTGTTTTGTGAATAGATTAACTTATTTATGAGCTGTACCATAGCCTAAACAGACAACATGATGATATAGAACATCTCCAAAATATTTTTGTCTTTTCTTTCTTGTTGTTTCTGTCTCTCTCAAGATTACCCAATGGAGAACAAAAACACAGAATTCATTAATTCTATTTCTTTTACTAAAGAAAATTTTGTAATGTTTACAGTTAGATTATACAGCTATATATTTACAGTGTAAGTCAGACGGTTGACAAGTCTCCATTCAAAATAGAATCATCCCCTCCAATCATTCCTTGGGCCTTATATATGCCTGGGTTTGTGTGGGTTGCGGGCACCCTCCGAGTTTTATGAGCTTTGAGTGTGTTACTCGAGCTCGAGTTTGATTAGTGTATTACTCCAGTTGTTGAGTTTAATTAGTTTTGAGTGTGTCACTCGAACTCACTAGCCTGCCCCTCAGCTGAGACATGGCGGTGACACACAAACTCTGTCTTAGAGTGCTGAAACTCGGCTTTGTAACCTCTGCAATATGACCATTCCTAACAAATTGGCCTCAAAGAGAATCAGCAGTGAATTGTATGCATGGCTGGCCAGCTGGCTCACTCACTCCTGCTGCTGTAGTGAGTTCCTGCCTCTCTACACTGCTGTCCATTCACTCCGCACACACAGGCCAGATAACTACATTCAAACATGCTCTAAAAGTCACCTGTTTATAAAAGGCTGTTTTGGGTGGTTCACTTGCTGTCCTTTATAGACAAGTTATACTGTACTCACACGCATTCTCTTTCTCATATTAGCCACAGTTTGTAATGTTTTGAAAAATAATTACGTAACACTATCCTCCACCTGTAGATCACGTCCTCATTGTCCGAATCCACAGTTAAAATTTCCCAAAAGTGGTCATTTTCATTGTCAGTGTTCAAAATTAATCGATTATCTGGCTTATCATCTGTCACTGGCCATAAAATTGTCACCTAATTGCTGGTAATGTCATAGGTAGCTGAGAACATTTTACACGGATACTTACTCAAAAATGAACAAGAAGATGATTACAATTAAGTCAGCACTAGAATGATTACTACTGCAAGTTGAACTGTCACTGCAGCTGTTCTGCAACTCTGTCCTCATGAGAGGTGAAGGATCCACACGTAATGACCACAGTTTCTAATATAAGGCTCCATATAGCCTGTAACATTTAAGGATTTGGAACAGCGGGTTGCATAATTCAGAGAAATTGCCATCTAGAGTGTACACCAAAGTTACTGAACAGGTACTACTCTGTCACGTAACACTAAATTCTACCTTGCAATCGGGACAGTTGAATATTTTTTACATTTCGGTCCCTGGCAGTTGATTCAAAGTCTACAGAGCTTGGCTAGGGCAGGGAATAGCTAGCAGAGCTCTATAAATGTGTGCTGCCTAGATTATAAATGTGTTCTACATCTACCTCCAGATGTTTGTATAATCTTGAAATGGTTTTTTTGTGTAGTTTTCCGATCAAAGAAAAGTGAGATGGACTGGGTGATAAAGCGTGCTGGCACTAACCAGGCGCAGTCTGGCTCGGAAACAGTGGTCCGCTTACGTGGACTGCCATTTGGATGCTCTAAAGAAGAGATTGCACAATTCTTCACAGGTACGTGGCCGAAATTGTACACCAGCGCTTCATTACTATGGGGAAACCACTAAGTCCCTACGTACACAGTAGCAGCTATTGCATATTTGAAAACAGCAACTACTTCCACTCAATTAAACTAAATTCAAAGTACTCAATGCAATATTTCAATAATTTATATAATTATTTCTCCAATCAGAAAGGTCAAAGAGTATATAATTTGATTAAAGGTGCATATTCAGTTATTCACAACAGAATGCCTAAAAATAGAATTATTGAAGTTACTTACATTTAGAGGCTTAAATTGTGTGCCTCGATGTAGCAAAACGAATTACATCGTAACAGATGATGATTCCATTCCGTAAAAATTATTATAATTTGTTGTGAATTTGAGTTAGGGATGCGTGTGTCTACTTTAGTTTTGCAACTTAAAAAAAAATTATTAATTAATACATGTAAGGAATGGAATCATATGTTAAGATGTATTTCATTGTCTTTGAACAACTTCTTGGGGCACAGGCCCAAGCTTGTTCAAAGGAAATTGATAGGCCAATTTGCCTGCTGGCCATCTAAGTTTGGCCGATTGTTAGAAATGTCTAAAAATCTCTGATATCTCTTAGGGGATCGATTCAAAACTCGGGAAACATCATCTAGGGAAATGATAATGTGTGGTTGGTGACCATATTAGATTTTTCTGTTTGATAGGTTTTTGAAGAGGAAATTGGTTTTGTATAGATTTTTAGGTATACAGATTTTGAATTTGCCGTTTTCTAATCCGTCAAATAAACGGATTGGCAGCCAGCCATGGTGGATCTTTTCCCTGCCAAAAGCTCCCATAATAACTACCTACACTTCCTACGCAATAGGAAATGGGTTTTTTTTAGTACCACGGGCCGATTTCAATTAAATTTGGCAGTAAGTTTCCTTAGGGTATAGAGATCAAAGTTTTTTTCAAACGAAGCCGATGATCAAATTTGGCTTGTGGCCATCTTGGATTTTGGCCGATTTTTAGAAACATCTTTAAAACCACTTCTGGGATCGATTCAAAATTCATGAAACATCATCTAGGGCAATACCGTAACCAGGTTTGTTCAAAAGAACTTGATTGACCAAATGTTTCTGCGACCATCTTGGATGACCTAGTTTTCGCAAAAACGTACCACCATCCTGTAGACAACAAGAACTCGGCATCTCACTGTAGACTTATTACTATTGGAAATCTGGATCCTGATTGGATGAGAAAATGGAATGTTGCCTTTAAAATTGCAATTATGCGGAGCCATGCCATGCCTTAGTGCGCATGAACAACATATGAATGTCGTTAAGCTGTTAAGGTATCATTCACATTCGCCTGTTAGCAGCAATCCTTATCAATAGTCTACAGGTTAATTTAGTGTAAATTTGTCTGTTAATGGACAAGTATTTTCTTTCTAATGTATGCCTAAGATATTTTCTGTATGAATTGCTTTGTGGATGGAATCATGCACCTCTCAGACGTAGCCATCATTGGAATTTTTCTTTCAATTACCATATTGTGTTTGTAGAAGTTGTTTGTGATTTGATCAGGTTACAATTTGTATGTTCATATGTTTGTTTCCTTCCTTCTTCGTTCCTGCCTTTTCCCTCGGGATGGGTACATATAGGTTTGGAGATTGTCCCGAATGGGATTATGCTACCGGAGGACCGACAGGGGCGGAGTACGGGGGAGGCCTATGTACAGTTTGCATCATCCGACATAGCCGAGCGGGCCTTGAGTAAACACATGGAGAGGATAGGGCACAGGTGGGGATATAAAGGAGGCGGTGGTGGTGGCTGGGGCTAGTATCACATCCTAACACTCAATCATGGGTGCTTGGAGATCACGCTCACAGCCATACACCATATATATACTAGTAAAGTAATGGGTCATACTCTCACTGGCATCTCTCATCACGGTGCTGGGTCGTCAGTGGCACGGGCTGGACTGGTGGGTTGGTATATAAAGCTTGCACGTGTATGACGGTAAGGCTTGTGCCTATTTTTCGTGTGTTTATTTGGGAGAGTTTGATGAGAGTGGGTGTAGATGAATAAGCAAAGTATAAAGTGTCAATGCTTTTGAACGAGAATATGGATAGTTAATGTGTACCCTCAGTATAAAAGTAAGTTTTGACATTTCATGCTGGCTCGGGAAGTTAGTCAAGTCGGATCAGAAGATATGTTGGCTATAAAATCCTCGTCAAGCATAGCAACAGCATAGTCAAGCATAGCAACAGCATAGTCAAGCATAGCAACATCATAGTCAAGCATAACAACATCCTAGTCAAACATAGCAACATCCTAGTCAAGCATAGCAACATCATAGTCAAACATAGCAACATCCTAGTCAAGCATAGCATCATAATAGTTGAGCATAGCAACATCCTAGTCGAGTATAGCAACATCCTAGTCAAGCATAGCAACTTAATAGCTGAGCATAGCAACAGCAGGGTCGAGCATAGCAACAGCATAGTAGAGCATAGCAACATCCTAGTCGAGCATAGCAACATCATAGTCAAACATAGCAACATCCTATTCAAGCATAGCAACATAATAGTCAAGCATAGCAATGTCCTAGTCAAGCATAGCAATGTCCTAGTCAAGCATAGCAATGTCCTAGTCGAGCATAGCAACAGCATAGTTGAGCGTAGCAACAGCATAGTCAAGCATTGCAACAGCATAGTCGAGCATAGCAACAGCATAGGCAAGCATAGCAACAACATAGTCAGACATCATCATAGTCAAGCATAGCAACATCATAGTTGAGCATAGCAACAGCGTAGTCGAGCATAGCAACAGTGTAGTCGAGCATATTAACAGCTAGTTGAGCATAGCAACAGCATAGTCGAACATAGTACCAGCATAGTCGAGCATAGCAACAGCATAGTCGAGCATAGCAACAGCATAGTCGAGCAAAGCAACAGCATAATCACGCATAGCAACAGCATAGTCGAGTATAGCAACAGCATATTCGAGCATGGCAACAGCATAGTCAAGCAAAGCAACAGCATAGTCAAGCATAGCAACAGCATAGTCAAGCATAGCAACAGCATAGTTGAGCGTAGCAACAGCATAGTCGAGCGTAGCAACAGCATAGTCGAGCATAGCAACAGCATAGGCAAGCATAGCAACAACATAGTCAGACATCATCATAGTCAAGCATAGCAACATCATAGTTGAGCATAGCAACAGCGTAGTCGAGCATAGCAACAGTGTAGTCGAGAATATTAACAGCGTAGTTGAGCATAGCAACAGCATAGTCGAACATAGTACCAGCATAGTCGAGCATAGCAACAGCATAGTCGAGTATAGCAACAGCATAGTCGAGCAAAGCAACAGCATAATCACGCATAGCAACAGCATAGTCGAGTATAGCAACAGCATATTCGAGCATGGCAACAGCATAGTCAAGCAAAGCAACAGCATAGTCAGGCATAGCAACAGCATTGTCAAGTTTCCTATAATGCAGCCTTTGAAAAGTATGAGTTTAATAGAACCTTCAAATACAGATATTCTCAATATTTGTGTGATTAATAGTTTGAAGAGAGCTAGCTAAAAGAGCTGTTATTACTGTTTACTGTGGTTTATAAATTGATCACAAATTGAAAATCAAATCCCGGCATTAGTGTGCAAATGTCTTAGTGTACTGAATGATTAGTAGAGATGGGAGCCATGTCTTATAGGAGTGTTTGCATGGTTTTTATACAGCGGGTTCACGGGGAATGTGGCGGAATTGAGGCTCAGGAGGAGGGGAGGGAGCCAGGGGAGAATGTGTAAGTCAAGGTAAGGAAGATTTCTGGCTGCCTTGAGGCACGATCAGGAGGGGAGGGAGCCTAGGGAGAAGGTGTAAGGTAAGGAAGGTTTCTTTCTTTGCTGAATTATAAAACGATCTGTCAGATATTATTATCTCTGTTATTTACCAGGGACATGATGGAGTAAAGCATATTGTCCAGTATCTCAGTAATTTTGATTGCAATGTTTGTTACGTTCTAATTTAATGAAAAATGTAATTTCAAGTTTAGTTCATATGTAAGTATCCAGTGAATAAAAGTAGCTGTAGTGAAGCTATATCATAGCTAAATATTGTGAATGAATCAATGAATAGTATGCATGTATTGGTGAGTAGCAGCTTTAGGAAATGCCTGTACCATTGAAGGAATCCACACTTATTGATACATAGCCTTTCAAGTTTTCAATACAGTAACTAATCATGAATAGTTACCTTGACAGGTATATCGAGATCTTCAAAAGCAGCATGAGTGAAGCTTTCGGGGCCGTCGGACAAACAAGAGGACGAGGTTCTGGCCGACCTGGACCCTATGACCGCAATGAACGCTTTGGTGGGATGGGTATGGGTGGTGGTGGGATGGGTATGGGTGGGATGGGTATGGGTGGGATGGGTATGGGTGGGGGAGGCGGCGGTGGAGGATTTGGAATGGCCAATTATGGACGAGGAGGACGTGGAGGTCGAAATCTTAAAGGCGATTTTGGTAGGTAGCCCTAATTTATGATTGTCTGCTTATTAAATCACAACTGATTAAGTCATCTGTTAAGGGGGTGTTTCAAAATAATGAAATTTGAAACAGGTCATGTAACAGGCCACAGAAAAATAACCATGCCTGTTTATTTGTCTAACTTATCCATGTAGGCTTGTAGTACAGATACAGTGAACAGAACAGTTCAGCTTTGCTGAGGCTTGTGCTACAGACCCCACTGTGAGCAGCTCAGTTTTAGTTAGTCTTGTGCTACAGACCCCACTGTGAACAGCTCAGTTTTACTTAGGCTTGTACTGCAGACCCCACTGAGATGTTCTGCTTTACTGAGGCTTGTGCTACAGACCCCACATGGAGCAGTTCTGCTTTACTTAGGCCTGCGCTACAGACCCCACTGTGAGCAGTTCAGTTTTACTGAGGCTTGTGCTACAGACCCCACTGAGAAGTTCTGCTTTACTGACCCCAAATGGCCATTTCCCAAGACAACTACAGGAGCTGTTTTGGCCGACTAGTCTTAAATGGTTAAAGTAGTCATGCCCCTCCCCACCCCAACCTCCCGCTCCCCTTTCATGTTATTTCTTACGGCCAGCAAACTGTCAAATTTAGCCGTTACAGTTAAATGGTTTGGCAGAGGTATGGTGTTTGAGACGCATTGATATTAATCGACTAACTAGTCAGTTATGCCAACCAAATTTTAATTCTGAATGAAAATATATTTTTATATCAAAAATCTGTTTATTTTATATCTAGCTGTGTTATGGCGCATACACAATTAGTCTATAGAGATACACTAGCATTCTAAAGAATGTGGCATATTGGAAAATGAATACATATTATTGGTATAATGATACTTGTCATTCTGAATTCTGAGATTTGACTTAAAGGAGGCACATTTAGAAGCTAGTTTGACTGAAAGAAATTGCGGACAGCAATCACTTACAAGTTAGTCCGATTGTTTTCAAAATAATTAGCAGAATTTCAACTACAACATACACGTATATGTATCATTTACATATACACCTGTGCAAAAGTTAAGCACCAGCAAAAATAATAGAACGTAGAAACATGATGGTACAACTAGGCTGCCATACTTTTTGTCCCCGCGTTAGCTGACATAATTCCAAGTACGAAATGCACATGCATGCATGACTTCACGCCGCTTGATGTCCGTGCGTGGCGGGAAACAGCACACGTGTTCAGTTATGTAAAAGTCCAGTTTGAGGTGTAGAACATTACATACAGATTTAGGCGACAAGATTAGGTATTTTGTGTTCATGACCGTGGTTTATGTGTACAGAGAGAATTAGCTCTTGATTGTGAACCGCTATGGCAAGACGAAGGTTAAGTGATCGTGTGAAATGGCAAATCATAGGCATGCATACCACTGGTATGTCATGCAGAGAGATTGGCAGACAGCTGAACATTAACCATACTGTAATCAGTCGTTTGACTGCAAAACATGGGCAAACTAATGAGGTGAAGGACAGGCCTAGATCTGGAAGACCGAAGAAGACTACTGCCCGTGATGATCGAGCCCTAGTACGCCTTGTTAGGAGATCTCCATTCACCAACAGCAGAGTGCTCAGCCAGCAATGGGAAACGCGCAATAGAGTGTCAATGTCTACCGTCAAAAGGAGACTGTATGCTGCTGGCATGAAAGCTAGGAGACCTGTCAGACGTCCTCTCCTCACTGCACACCACAAAGAGGAGCGTCTGAGGTGGTGCAACGAAAGAAGACACTGGAACATGAGATCCTGGAGACGGGTACACTGGTCCGATGAAAGTCGGTTCCTGCTTCATGCCACAGATGGTCGAACTCGTGTATGGAGGTCCAGACGCACGGCGTACGACCAACGTAACATCATGGAAGAAGTTTCATTTGGTGGAGGTGCCGTTATGATATGGCGGTGCATCTCATTTGATTGTAAGCTGGATCTGTTGACTGTACCTGAAACACTAAATGGACAAAGATATCAAGATTCCATACTGGATAGAGTTGTGGTCCCTCATTTTGTAAATCATGCACCTGGAACCCACCCTATATTCATGGATGACAACGCCCGACCACATCGTGCTAGAGCTGTGCATGAATACCTCCGCCAGAATGCCATCGAAACCCTACCATGGCCAGCAAGGAGCCCTGACATGAACCCTATTGAGCATATCTGGGACATTCTGGGAAACATGGTGAGAAGGAGGGATCCTCCTGTGCAGAACCTACAGGAATTAACAGACGCACTCCATCTTGAATGGCAACGAATACCACAATGGCGTATCAGTCGGTTGGTGACCAGCATGAGACGACGTGTCCAGGCCGTCATCCAGGCACAAGGTGGATATACCCGGTATTAATAATGACAGTCTCAAACTCGTCCACAGATGTTAAACTTCGTTTTCAGACACCATTAATGACAATCTAGCCGCGTGTGTCAACTGTATGGCAATAGTTGTCAGTTGTGTCAACGTAACCATATCCAGGCCTCGTTTTCAAGTTCAAACAAAAACATAGTGTTTCCCCACCATCATAATCAGCATTCCTCTAGTTGCATTATTACCTCTTGCACTAAGATGGATGGGTACATAAATGTTTATGCTATTGCTTTCTTCATAGCACATGAATATACCCTCGCATGTGCGTAAAAATAGGGTGGTGCTTAACTTTTGCACAGGTGTATATATACAGCTGGCCCTGACAGCTGGCTCTAGGACTATAGTCTTAGAAAGCTTTACCAACTCCTTGGAACCGGGTACTCGGCTCCCAACTGCCTAGTACCCGTCTACCATAGAGCTCATATTGTGAAGTGTCGTAAAAACAAAGTTCTTATCTTGAACGTTCTTTTCGAATAATATTTTGAACAATGACCGCGCAACATAAGATGCGTAAAATTTCTATTGTGAAGTATCTAAAAAATGAACCTCTTATCTCAACCGTTCGGTTTAGGTGTTTAGAATAATGCGAAGTGATGGCTTTAGATAACTCTAGATTAGCCATTTTAAAACAATGTCATGTTATATACGGAAATTGGATAATTGGCTTATGTTGCGAACAGTGGTTCATGTTTCCCACAATGGTAAGTGGTTCATGTTTCCCACAATGGTAAGCATTATGTTTATCAACGTCATGGAATATTTCATTTTGGCGAGTCTAATAGATAATTTTGGCAAGAATTTTGCACTAGTCCACCGGACATGTGACTAATAGACTCTGAGTAGTCCGTGTTGGAATCAGGTAGCCTCGGACTAGCGAACATAACTGAAGATCGAACCCTGCTTAGACTTGCTTTTCAGGCAAGTCTTGACACTATAAGCTGGTGCATTCCCGATAGGGAGCTTGATCAGACCATATCCCAAGGTCAGTCATAATCAATGTGATTGTGACTAGGTGGAGCTGTTCATAGTCATCAATCATACTGTCAGCCATTGCTCGTACTGTCAGCAATCGCTCGTGCTGTCAGCCATCGCTCGTACCGTCAGCCATCGCTCGTACCTTCAGCCATCGCTCATACCATCAGCTCATACCGCCAGCCATCGCTCGTACCGTCAGCCATCGCTCATACCGTTAGCCATCGCTCATACTGTCAGCCATCGCTCATACTGTCAGCCATCGCTCATACTGTCAGCCATCGCTCATACTGTCAGTCATCGCTCATACTGTCAGTCATTGCTCATACTGTTAGTGAAATCTTTCATGCTTTGAGAAGTTAGTTGTTTGTTGGTGAATATATGTATTATGAACCAGGCCTAGTTTGTTATTGGCAAAAATTAGAATTTTCGCCAATATATGGATGGGTTCCATTACGCTATCTGCCTGTCTGTCCATCTGTCTGTCTGTCTGTCCCTGCCTGCTTGTCTGCCGGCCTGTTTTTGGTTTAGTTCAACATATGGTCCAATATCTCGGCTTCACCTATTGGGACCAAACTTGGACATATACTGCCTTATATGAAGTGGATGGATCACAATGATATTAAGATTAGGCGGTTACAGTTCAAGGTCACTGTGATCTTGGTAAATAAGTACTTTTGCGGTTAAGTTTTTGGTTTAGTTCAACATGGTGTTATATCTTGGGATCAGTTCACCTTATTGGGGACTAAACTTGGACAAACGCTTCCTTCCTCAATGAGATTGAGCACAATGCTATTGAGGTCCACTGGTCAAGGTCACACTGAAATTGTTATAAAACTTTTTACGGTTAATTTTTAGCTCACCTGTCAATCCGTCCATCAAATTGTTTCTTAATTGTTTGACAGATTTCAACCAAATTTGGCTGGAATGATCCTAAGCTGGTACCCTCCAGACGTTTTTTTCCAGATTTTTGATTGATAAATTCTTTTAGCTTGAGACTTTATGAAAAATCTACCGGAAATGGTCAAAATGCTACTAGCTGCTTGACATATTTCAACTAAATTTGGGTAGATGGATTCTATCGTGGTAGGCTCTAGATCTTCTTTTCAGAATTTTGATTGGTAAATTTTTTGGTTGAAAATCTGAGATTTTATGAAAAATCAACCGGAAATGGTCAAAATGCTACTCTTCCTTTTTTACTCGATGGATTCTATGGTGGTAGGCTCTAGAACCTCTATTCAGAATTTTGATTGATTAAATTTTTGCGTGAAAATCTTAGATTTTATGAAAAATTTAGTGGAAATGGTCCAAATGCAACTCCTCCATAGCTGCTTGACATATTTCAACCAAATTTGACTCGATGTATTCTATGATGGTAGGCTCTAGAACCTCTGTTCAGAATTTTGACTGATTAATTTTTTGGGTGAAAATCTTAGTTTTTGTAAAAAAAATACCGGAAATTGTCCAAGCACTACTCATTAACCGCTGGGCGGATTTCAACCTACTTTGAGTGGAAGGACCCTATGGGTGTAGGTTTCAGAACATATTTACAGAATTTTGATTGGTAAATCTTTTCTGTGAATATCTTGAATTTTATGAAAATCTACCGGATGTCGCTTAAAACGCTACTTCTCATTAACTGCTTGGGCGATTTCAACCAGACTGATGTAACAACCCTATGGCGGCAGGCTTCAGATCTAGTATGCAGAATTTTGATTGGTCAATTTTTGGGTGGACATCTTTGATTTTCCAAACGCTTTGGTAAATCAGTTAAAAGCCTACACCTCATTAACCGCTTAGTGGATTTCAATCAATCTCAGCTGGAAGGACCCTAGGTGGGTAGGTTTCAGAACGTATATGGTCGTCTGTCAAAAGGTGGGGGAATTTGTTACATGGGTGATTTGGGTAAAAAAAAAATTCCGCATGAAATGGTCCAGTACACCATACATGATCAGATTCATGTACAATTTAGCATGTATTCTCAATGCAAACCTTGATTTAGGCAATAAAATTAATTAGTTTTACATGTAAATCAATGTAAATAGTAAACTTTAAATGTGTTTTTCTCGAAACCGTCCCATCAGTGAGAAATATGATCTAAAATGAAAAGTCCTTGAGCTATTACTTTGAAACTTTCAGTAATTGTAGATAAGAAGATAGTTCTTCTGGGATGAGAAAACTGCATAACTAGCTTTTTATTTGCTATGTCAAAATATTCAATGAAAATTAGTAAAAATTTTATTTTCAAAAACGTAACATTTTAAACTTTAGCTAAATAAATTTGAACAGATAACTAAAGCCACTTAAATTACAAGTCTTGTTAAATCAGATATATTACAACTTTTCTAAATAATATAGGATTGCTCTTAGTGGTGGAAAATGGTAGTCTTCCGGTTTTGGAGACGCAAACCCAGTCGTCATAATAACTTAAATTACAATGACTGATTTTGCAACTCCAAGGCTTGAAGAAATAACCACAATCTTCCGAGTCCAAAACTTATTTCATATCTAACCAGTGATTTACTGGACTCTACTCTTTCTTTCACTCATGATTCAGTCTGAAACACATACCCTTTTAAATTATGCTTGTAGAACCAGTTGTATAAAGTAGTACTTATAAATTGTCTTGCCTTACAGACTGGGTTTGCGTTACATTTTTTTCAGAGTTTTTCATTAGCCTGTAAAATATGGAAACTGAACAGAAAGCTAGACATTATGTACCATTTTAAAGCTTAGCTCATGAGCATTCAGAATCAAGTATTATTAATGGTCTAATATAAAAACAGCTCATTCTGGTTTGACCGAAAGTTGATACGGTCTCATAATATTGTCGAAATTTGGATGAGTTACAAAAAATTTGGGGTAATTCACTAAGCTGCTACTAAGCTGATTGACACGTGTACTGAAATCAACAGTGCATTTCATAAACTAGAGCCTATGAGCATTTGAAACATATCTGTTCAAAT
This sequence comes from Chaetoderma sp. LZ-2023a, assembly GCA_034401795.1. Classification (NCBI taxonomy): domain Eukaryota; kingdom Metazoa; phylum Mollusca; class Caudofoveata; order Chaetodermatida; family Chaetodermatidae; genus Chaetoderma; species Chaetoderma sp. LZ-2023a. The sequence goes on along the minus strand of CM067372.1, from coordinate 170,563,438 downwards.
TGTCTATGTCTATTTCAAAGCAGGTAGAAAGTCTGACGAAGTCGACATGTAAAAAATTTAGGGCGAATGGGAAAGTGTTAGCTAACAACACATTTTAGGCTGTCTGCTGAGAAGTATGGTAGCTAGGCAGCAGAATTGAGCTTTACATCCTAAGGCAGATATCAATCATGCCAGCAAAAAAGACCAAATTAAAATTAGTGACATTAAGATTGTAGTGCAACAAACTGACAATTTTTTCCAACATGGCTGTAACGGGGGACACATAAATCACTGATTTTTAGATATTTTATGCTAGCCTCTCCTGTTTTAAAAAAAGTGAGAGGCTTTATATAAGGTTTGAAAGAACAGAATCTCACCTTTCCATTGATGTATGATATGTCAGCGTAGGGCAAAAGGACTGCCTTAAGTTAGGGGTTGAATGTGATTACTCAATGTGACAGTACTCAAATTTCCCCACCTCACGACACACGACCATATACAGACTTGATTGGTCAATTCTTTTGGTGGCCATCTTGGATTTCCAAAAAATTAGCCACCATGTCTTTAAATGCAAAGGGTTCAAATGCTAATGGTCCAGGTGAGCGTCACATGCCCTCTTGTTTTGTTTAGCTCATAACGTCGTATATCGGCATGGCTTCACCTTATTGGGACTAAACTTGGAAACATGCTTCCGTGTATCAAGGGGACGAAGCACAATGATAGAGGTCAAAAGTAATTTTGCCTTTATTTCGGAATTGGCGATATTATTGGAACTAAGCATGGTCCTGCAGTTACCTCAACCAGTGGGAGCAGCACAAAGAGAGTCAGACTTCTGCAGTCAAGGTCATTGTGATCTTGATACAAATCTAGATTTGTATTTCGAAATGCAGAATGCTAAGATTTTAGCCAATATCCTGTCAGTGTAACACTGATATCTTGTTTAGCCAATATCCTGTCAGTGTAACACTGATATCTTGTTTAGCCAATATCCTGTCAGTATAACACTGGTATCTTATTTAGCCAATATCCTGTCAGTATAACACTGATATCTTGTTCAGCCAATATCCTGTCGGTGTAACACTGATATCTTGTTTTTGGATTCGTTTTGACAATCCACACTCCATCCTTTTACAGATGAGACTACATGCTTCTGTGTTATTGTCAAGGTAAATATGTTTGCGGTTGCTGGCGGTATTGTGTGTTTTTATCAACTTCCTTTACTATTCTTTCAATTCAGGATACTATGATGATGACTACGATCTTGATGATTATGGAGGCGGTTATGGTGGCGGCGGCGGCGGTGGTGCTGGTGGTGGTGGTGGTGGTGGACGATTTGGAGGCAAGATGGGTGGTGGTGGTGGAGGAGGAGGAGGAGGAGGAGGAGGAGGAATGAGAGGAGGTGGAGGAGGACGTTTCCAGGGTGGGCAGCAGAATAGGGAGCGTGGTTCCACACCAGGTAGCCATTATATCAGCGACACTGGTCATTCAGTACACATGCGAGGATTACCATTCCAGGCCATTGAAGAGGATGTGTGCGAGGTACAGAGTATAAATACACACTTTGCTTCACTCTCCTGTCTCTGTCTCAGTATAATGTACAGCTCAGAAATAACGTAACACATACTGCGGAACATTTTGAAGATAATTGGATTGGAGGTAATCTTTTCTGATCCAATTATACTCAAAATATTCACCGGAACTACTTCCATCATGTTTTCCTTTGGGAACAGCTTAATTTATGTTTAGCTATACTGTATAAAGGTGTTTAGTTATACTGTATAAAGGTGTTTAGCTATACTGTATAAAGGTGTAGCTATGATGTATAAAGGTGTTTAGCTATACTGTATAAAGGTGTTTAGCTATACTGTATAAAGGTGTTTAGCTATACTGTATAAAGGTGTTTAGCTATACTGTATAAAGGTGTTTAGCTATGATGTATAAAGGTGTTTAGCTATACTGTATAAAGGTGGTTAGCTATACTGTATAAAGGGGTTTAGCTATACTGTATAAAGGGGTTTAGCTATACTGTATAAAGGTGTTTAGCTATGATGTATAAAGGTGTTTAGCCTAACTGTATAAAGGTGTTTAGCTATACTGTATAAAGGTGTTTAGCTATACTGTATAAAGGTGGTTAGCTATACTGCATAAAGGTGTTTAGCTATACTGTATGGTGTTTAGCTATACTGTGTAACGGTTGTTAGCTATACTGTATAAAGATGTTTGGCTATAATGAATAAAGGTGGTTAGCTATGCTGTATAAAGGTGTTTAGCTATACTGTATAAAGTTGTTTAGCTATACTGCATAAAGGTGTTTAGCTATACTGCGTAAAGGTGGTTAGCTATACTGTATAAAGGTGTTTAGCTATACTGTATAAAGGTGTTTGGCTATACTGTATAAAGGTGTTTAGCTATACTGTGTAATGGTGTTTAGCGTTACTGTATAAAGGTGTTTAGCTATATTGTATAATGGTGTTTAGCTATACTGTATGGTCTTTAGCTATACTGTGTAACGGTTGTTAGCTATACTGTATAAAGATGTTTAGCTATACTGTATAAAGGTGGTTAGCTATGCTGTATAAAGGTGTTTAGCTATACTGTATGAAGTTGTTTAGCTATACTGCATAAAGGTGTTTAGCTATACTGCGTAAAGGTGGTTAGCTATACTGCGTAAAGGTGGTTAGCTATACTGCGTAAAGGTGTTTAGCTATACTGTATAAAGGTGTTTAGCTATACTGTATAATGGTGTTTAGCTTTACTGTATAAAGGTGTTTAGCTATACTGTATAAAGGTGTTTAGCTATACTGTATGAAGGTGTTTAACTATACTGTATAAAGGAAGGGAAGAACTATCAAATAATGTTTATTGGTAATTCACCTTTCCAGAGTACCCACCCATCATATGACGTCATAATGAACTGCGTGATTTGTACAGTGACATCATAATGAATGATGTCATGAATGACGTTGATAAGTACGTCACGAACGCATATTTGAAGACAGTCTATGTGTTGTTGTACACATTTTTTGCTTTTACTATTTAATAAATATTCTGTTGAATATTTTGAAACTAATTTGACTGGGCGCTGTTGCTGCCATTAATTACAAAATATTCAACAGCTTCCGTGTATAGTTTTCAGGAAATTGATAACTAGGGCATTTGGGGATCGATCAATCCCAACATGGGGAGGGGTGGGTGGAGCTTAGCTACTGATGCGCGGGGCATAGCTAAAAATGGAAAGGTCCATTGCATACAATGTTAAATACGCCGGTAAAAAGAGTAATTTGAGAAGACATTTATTATCCTCTAGTAGCGCTTAACTTGTAACACGTGATGTTGCTGATCCTACACCGTACACACATTGTCTGACTAGATGAGGAATTTCACAATTAAGACCTAAAGATGTTTCTTTCAGGGGTAGAATTAACTTTTTCAAGCACCACAGAAGTCACTGATCCGCAGCATTTCTACTGATCCGCAGCATTTTCTACTGATCCGCAGCATCTGACTGAAACCTGCACTAAGAGAAGAATATTTAAAAAAGATTTAGAACTGGAATGATAGGCTCGATAACCAAGGCAGTCATTCCAGTTGTCAATTTAAAAAAAGTCGGCCTGCAAATTGACTTTAAATAATGAAATGTTTTAACCCTGACCACTCTGATGTTAATATTCTATCTTTTAGTGCTTTGTCAATAGCAAAGAAACTGGTGTACATTTTTCAACAATTTTGGTGGACGATGCAGCAACATCTTCCATCCCATTTGTTGAAAAATGAACACCCGTTCATCTTTTAACTTAAATTAAAGGAAAAAATTTGGATATCGGATTGATAAGGATCAATGTTCTTGACTAAATTTACTGACTAAAGGGTCAGAAGCAACCATAGAATCAGTTGACCAGACCAGTCAGACCGTATTGTTTACATTCCCGCCTGAGTTGACCAGACCAGTCAGACTGTAGCGTTTACATTACCATCTGATCAACACTAAACATACTATAATCGCTTAATTTAAGCTTTACTAATGTGTACGAGGAAGAGATCTTAGTGGTGAAGGATCAGGAGGTACATGAGATCTTAGCGGTGAAGGATCAGGAAGTAGGTGATACATGCTGTCAGCCGTAAACCTATCACGCTATGACAGAAAAAGCGTGTCTCTGTTGCTACTCTTCAATCATAAATATTCGTCAAATCCTTCATTTCAGTTCTTTTCCCCCTTATCGCCGGTGAAGGTGGAGTTTGAGTCCTCGCCTAATGGACGTTCTACGGGAGAAGCTAATGTGGACTTTGCCACGCATCAGGATGCCCTAGAAGCAATGAAGAAGCACAAGTGTAACATGCGTAAGTACACGCCGCTAGATCATATAAACATCTACCTGTGTAAGTACATGCCGCTAGATCATATAATCACCTACCTGTGTAAGTACACGCCGCTAGATCATATAAACACCCACCTGCTTAAGTACACGCCGCTAGATCATATAAACACCTACCTGTGTAAGTACACGCTGCTAGATCATATAAACAGCTACCTGTGTGTGTAAGTACGTGGCGCTAGATCATATACACCTGTGCAAAAGTTAAGCACCAGCAAAAACAATAGAACGTAGAAACATGATGGTACAACTAGGCTGCCATACTTTTTGTCCCCGCGTTAGCTGACATAATTCCAAGTACGAAATGCACATGCATGCATGACTTCACGCCGCTTGATGTCCGTGCGTGGCGGGAAACAGCACACGTGTTCAATTATGTAAAAGTCCAGTTTGAGGTGTAGAACATTACATACAGATTTAGGCGACAAGATTAGGAGTTTTGTGTTCATGACCGTGGTTTATTTGTACAGAGAGAATTAGCTCTTGATTGTGAACCGCTATGGCAAGACGAAGGTTAAGTGATCGTGTGAAATGGCAAATCATAGGCATGCATACCACTGGTATGTCATGCAGAGAGATTGGCAGACAGCTGAACATTAACCATACTGTAATCAGTCGTTTGATTGCAAAACATGGGCAAACTAACGAGGTGAAGGACAGGCCTAGATCTGGAAGACCGAAGAAGACTACTGCCCGTGATGATCGAGCCCTAGTACGCCTTGTTAGGAGATCTCCATTCACCAACAGCAGAGTGCTCAGCCAGCAATGGGAAACGCGCAATAGAGTGTCAATGTCTACCGTCAAAAGGAGACTGTATGCTGCTGGCATGAAAGCTAGGAGACCTGTCAGACGTCCTCTCCTCACTGCACACCACAAAGAGGAGCGTCTGAGGTGGTGCAACGAAAGAAGACACTGGAACATGAGATCCTGGAGACGGGTACACTGGTCCGATGAAAGTCGGTTCCTGCTTCATGCCACAGATGGTCGAACTCGTGTATGGAGGTCCAGACGCACGGCGTACGACCAACGTAACATCATGGAAGAAGTTCCATTTGGTGGAGGTTCCGTTATGATATGGGGGTGCATCTCATTTGATTGTAAGCTGGATCTGTTGACTGTACCTGAAACACTAAATGGACAAAGATATCAAGATTCCATACTGGATAGAGTTGTGGTCCCTCATTTTGTAAATCATGCACCTGGAACCCACCCTATATTCATGGATGACAACGCCCGACCACATCATGCTAGAGCTGTGCATGAATACCTCCGCCAGAACACCATTAATGACAATCTAGCCAGGTGTGTCAACTGTAGGGCAATAGTTGTCAGTTGTGTCAACGTAACCATATTCAGGCCTCGTTTTCAAGTTCAAACAAAAACATACAGTGTTTCCCCACCATCATAATCAGCATTCCTCTAGTTGCATTATTACCTCTTGCACTAAGATGGATGGGTACATAAATGTTTATGCTATTGCTTTCTTCATAGCACATGAATATACCCTCGCATGTGCGTAAAAATAGGGTGGTGCTTAACTTTTGCACAGGTGTATATAAACATCTACCTGTGTAAGTACACACCGCTAGATCATATAAACACCTACTTGCATAAGTACACGCCGTTAGATCATATAAACACCTACTTGCGTAAGTACACGCTGCTAGATCATATAAACACCTACCTGTGTAAGTACACGCCGCTAGATCATATAAACACCTACTTGCTACTTGCATAAGTACACGCCGCTAGATCATATAGACGCCTACTTGTGTAAGTACACGCCGCTAGATCATATAAACACCTACCTTTGTAAATATACCTTATTACATGGTGTCTTTAATTGTTCTGTTCTTCTGGTACCAAATAGAGGCTTCTGTGGAAAAGCAGCCCTACATCTGTGACTTGTTTCCAAAATTGGCCAGTATTAGTTGATGGTATGTTAAAAAAAGATGCCCGTCCTTGTGTATTCACAGACGAAAATTTGTCGAACATCCTGAACAGAGAATGATAGCTTAGTTTCTGTTGAAGGGAACTTATCAATGTTGGGTGGAAGCTTGTCCTTAGTAGGGCTGGCCGGTATTGACATTTGGGTGACAATAACGATGTCACAGGAAAATAGCGCAATAACGTGTCATACCGCAGTATTCTGGTGTCCCGAGATTATGAGGATGATGATGAACTTAACGCTTGTCACGAATCGGCCTAGAGAGGTTTCTGCTATTTCACCAGTAATGAGAAATGTCTCGCGCGACTGCCGTGATAGTTAATAATAATCAATAATGCACAGTCTTAGTTTCCGATTGGCTCTCGGGACATTCGATGTCATTAGGCATGAATGAAAATTACTATCGTAGTAAAATTTTGATCACGTGCCTCGTAATTCATAACGAATTAATCACATGATTTATTTCAACCAATCTGTGCAACTCGAGATCAATATTGATGGATAATGGCGGAAGGAAAAATCTAGTTACTGTAACGCTTTTAAATGCAGTAAAGCAATATCTTAGCGCCTAGTTATTGTTTTATATTAGAAATGTAAACACGAAAAAACTAGGATATTATTCAGATTTATAACGGCAAAAGTGGAAAATACCATCGCCGACATATAGAGATTTAGAAATGCGACGCTAATGACAATGTTATCGCGGTTATCCCGCCCAGCCCTAGTCCTTACGCGTGCCGAAGAGCCCTATCGACTTTAGGGTCAAAAGGTCAGGTGTCATGGTGACCTAATTGAAAAATAGACCAAACAAGACTGATAATGTGGAGGGGGGTGGGGGTGGGGGGCGTGTGTGTATAGATCAACACTAGGATTGTCATCCTTGTTTATGCACTGCCTTGTGATCATGATGTATACACTGTGCCTTGTGGAAGATCCATGCTGACTTCAATTGATCATGATGTATACACTCATGACTGTCTTGAGAGAGATCCATGCAGGCTTCAATTTGTTATTCGTAATTGTCTAATCATTAACATCTAGTCTTTGTACATCTGTAGCTTGGTGCTGAATCTTGCTCTGTCATATAAAGCTGTTTTGTACATCTGTAGCTTGGTGCTGAATCTTGCTCTGTCATATAAAGCTGTATCTAATTGATTCTTTAATGTTGTTTTTGTCATTGTGCAGAACATCGATATATTGAATTATTCCTGAATTCGACACCAGTTGATGAGCGTGGCAGTGGCGGTGGCGGTGGCGGTGGTTTTGGTGGTAACCAGGGCAGTGGCAGCTTTAACATGGGAAACAATATGAGTAAGTGTAGTAGATATCTGCTGGTGTGTGGATGAAGGAGCCACTATCATGGTCTGTGGCCTGCATTAGCGATAAAGATTACACCAATGCAAAGTTAACACTAATACTAAGTAATCATAAAGAAAATTGAAATTGTAGTCTATTGAATGTCTATTTACGGACGAAGAGAATACTGTTTTTGAAAATTCACCCTGGAATGACTGGCTCAGTTATCAAGTCCATCATTACAGTGGTAAGCAAAATAAAATAGTGATCTCTTGGTCTGAAAATGAACATTGTACAAGACCAGTACAGAGGCTTGACCGTTAAAACTTGAATGGTTATGGGTTTGAAGGCTGTCCCGTTAATTATAGTGCAATTTCCGCAGCATATTTGATGCTGTTGTCTACTATAGAGTTAGTATAGCCATAGTGATATGCGCATACATTCACTATGTGTATAGTTGTCCCGACCACTTGTGACGCAAGTTCAGTAAACTGCAAGTGCGCATGGCTGGTTATTCACTGACTGGCTGACGAAGATGATCAGCTGCGTATATAGCCTCCAAAAAGCAGCAAATTAAACAAATCCCTCAATTCCCTACTGGGAAAGATATTAGTTTGCTGTCACATTTCATAGCTTTTAGTGCTATTTATTGGCTTGGTGGGTGTGTACCTATAGGCATAAGCCATATAAGAACTAGCCGAGTCTAAACATAGTTTATTAATAATATAGGTCAACGGTCAATTTTGACATTGGAAGCAAATGTTAAGTATTCTGGCTGTAGTTTCAAGAGTTTCGTACACAGTAACCAAACCTGGTGTATGGGTGCTTTGTAGGTGAATGGCTTGTTAGCTCACCTGGATAGAATTGGCAACTAAGCTTATGGCATAGTGTCCTTCGCCGTCGTCTGTCAACTTTTTCTTTAAACCATGTTTTCTCAAGAATCACTGGGCTGATTTTAATTATATTTGCCGTGAAGCTTTCTTAGTTCATAGAGATCCAAGTTTGTTCCAAAGAAGTCGATTGACCGATTTGTCTATCAGCCATCTTGGGTTTGGCATAGTTTTAGAAAAGCCTTAAAATCTCCAAAACTGCTTGGCAGATTTTTGTGAAACTTCATCTAGGGCAATAGATTTTAAGCAAATTTGTTCAAGACAACCTGATTAACTGATTTTATTGTCAACCATATTGGATGATCGAGTTTTCACAAAAATAACTTCAACATCTGCCAAGGACCAATCAGAATTCAACGTGGGGTCAGCCATATTGGAATTTCTTGTTTGATTGATTTTGAAGTCAAAATTGTTTTTATATAAGTTTATGAGTATGGTGATGTCAAATTCTGCACTTCCTTTTGTCAAATAAATCTTGGATTATGTTGGCGCGAAAACTTGTATAGAAAAAGATTAGGAAAATTCAAATGTTTTCTTAAGAACCACTGGACTGGGAGGATGCTTCTTTATGGCAAGTTTGTTCAAAAGAGCCATGTGTCAGATTTGGCTGACCGCCATCTTTGATTTTGCACTATTTTTAGAAACCCATTTAAAAATCCTGTCCGAAAACCATTTGTCAGATTGATATGAAACTTGAGAAACTTCATCCGGTGAAGTAGCTGTACCAAGTTTGTTAAAGAGAATCTGATTGGTCGATTTGAATTTTTAGAAACACGGTTAAAGATCTGAAAGTGCTTATTAAGGATATGGCTAAAATGTTAGTCTTAGATTCGGAACCAATAATAAACCATTAAGCCAATACAATGTGTACATGTATTTATGAGCTCACCTGGCCTGGCCTGAAAGGACAAGTGAGCTTATGCCATGGCACCCGTCATCCGTTAGTCGTCTGTTAGACAACTTTTCCTTTAAACAACTTCTCAAGAACCACGGGGCCGATATCAATTATATTTGTCAAGAATCATCCGTAGGGCAGAGGGATCCAAGTTTGTTCAAACGAAGCCGATCAGCCTATTTGGCCGGCGGCCATCTTGGAATTTAGCCGATTTTAGGAAACGTCTAAAAATCTAGAACTTCTTGAGGGATCAATTCAAAACTCATGAAATATCTGGTAAGAGCTAAATCAAGTTTGTTCAAGGGAACTTGATTGGCCAAATAGTTCGGCGGCCATCTAGGATGACCTAGTTTTCCCGAAAACGACCTCCAGAACCGCTGAAGGGATCGGGCCGCGATATTATGCAGTAAGGGCCATTAAAGTTTGTTCAAGATAAGTTGGTACGTCAAAAAACATGGCCACCCTGTACCAATCAAAATGTAGAGCATTTGGCAGTCATTTTGAATCTTTTTATTTGATTGATTTTGAAGCCGAAATTGTTTTTATATATGTTGTTGAATATGCTGAATTCAAAGTGTAGTGTTTGGCGGCTATATTTGATATTTTTATTTGATGGATTTTGAAGCAGTTTGTTGGCCATCTTGGATCTTTTTCCTACCAAAAACTCCAATACTAAAGCGATGGGAAATTTAAAATGTATTGTTCTTGAGAACCACTGGGCCGATTTCAAGCATATGTGATAGGAGGCATCCTTTGGGAATAGGGATACAAATTTGTTCAAAGGAAGATGATTGCCCAATTTGGCCCGTGGCTATTTTAGTCGACTTTTAAAGAAACGTCCGTAAAAATCTGAAACTGCATGGGAGATCGATGCAGACCTCGTGAGATATGATCTAGGGCAAGAGCTGAATAAAGTTTGTTCGAGGGAACTTAATTTGCCAAATGGTGACCATATTGGATGACCTATTTTGGCAAAAACAACCTCCAGAATTGCTGAACGGATCGGGCTGAAATTAGGCTAGTATCGTAAGGCGGAAATGTCATTAAAGTTTGTCCGTGGAAAGTTAATGTAAAAGAACCCATGAATCAATCAAAATATAACGTTTTTGGCGGACATCTTGTATTTTCTGCAAATTACTGAGAAAAAGATAAAAAGACTTAATTATTAACCACTGGGGCAATTTTAATAAAACTTGGCTAAACTTTCTTCACAGAAATCTGATTGGTAAATTTTTACAGGTCTCATCACATTTTGTTATTTTGTGCCGGTCGCCAGTAATTCCAGGTGAGCGACGGCCTCTTGTTATTATTATTAGCTCACCTGTCCTTTCAAGGCCAAGTGAGCTTATGGCATGGCGACCGTATTTGACAGGAAGCATCCTTAGGGGGATAGAGATTCAAGTGTGTTCAAACAAACGTGATCGACCAATTTCGCCGGTGGCCATCTCAGGTTTTGGCCGACTTAGAAATATCTTTCAAAATCTCCGAAACTGCTTGGGACATTGGGACGTATAGTTTGGCGTTCCATCTTGGATGACCTAGTTTTTCCGAAATGACTTCCAGAACCGGTAAACGGATCGGACTGAAATTTGGCAGATATAATTAGTGATCTAAGGGCCATTAAAGTTTCCTCAAGGGAAGTTGATCCGTCAAAAAACATGCCCGCTATGGGCCAATCAAAATGTAGCGTATGTCGGCCATATGGGATTTTTTTATGTGATGGATTTTCAAACCGAAATTGGTTTTATATATGTTTTTGGGTATTCTGATTTCAAATTGGCAATTTTAGAAACTGTTGGTTAAACGGTTTGGCGGCCATCTTGGATCCTTTTTCCATCAAAAGCTCCCATACTAAAGCCATACAAAATTTAAAATATCTTCTCGGGAAGCATTGAGCCGATTTCAAGTATATGTGGCAGAAATCATCCTTAACACATAGGGATCCAAGTTTGTTCAAAGGAAGCCAATCTTTTCCGAAACCATTTCAATGATCCATTCAAAAGTCATGAAATATGATCTAGCGCAAGAGCTGAAACTAGTTTGTTCAAGGGAACTTGATTGGCTAAATCATTTGGTAGCCATCTTGGATGACCTAGTTTTCGAGAAAACGACTTCCCCAGAACCGCTGAACGAATTCGGCCCAAATTTGGGTGATATCATTAGGGCCTAAGGACTGTTAAAGTTTGTTCAAGGGAAGTTGATGGGTAAAAGACATGGGCGTCCTTGACCAGTCAAAATGTAGCGCCTTTGATTGCCATTTTGAATTTGTTTACTTGATGGATTTTCAAGTCAAAATTGGTTTTATCTGGGTTTTTGAGTATGCCGATTTCTTTCCTGCCAAAAGCTCCCATACAATGTAATATAGTCACCTTTGATTAGTCGCTGCCATGTAGGTGTCAGGTGACATCTTTGATTAGTCCCTGCAATGTAGGTGCCAGGTTACATCTTTAATTAGTCCCTGCAATGTAGGTGCCAGTAGTCATCTTTGATTAGTCCCTGTAATGTAGGTGCCAGTAGTCATCTGATTAGTCCCTGTAATGTAGTAGTCATCTGATTAGTCCCTGCAATGTAGGTGGCAGGTGATATCTTTGATTAGTCCCTGCAATGTAGGTGCCAGGTGACATCTTTGATTAGTCCCTGCAATGTAGGTGCCAGGTGACATCTTTAATTAGTCCCTGTAATGTAGGTGCCAGTAGTCATCTGATTAGTCCCTGTAATGTAGGTGCCAGTAGTCATCTGATTAGTCCCTGTAATGTAGGTGGCAGTAGTCATCTGATTAGTCCCTGCAATGTAGGTGGCAGGGGACATCTTTGATTAGTCCTTGCAATGTAGGTGACATCTTTGATTAGTCCCTGCAATGTAGGTGCCAGGTGATATCTTTGATTAGTCCCTGCAATGTAGGTGCCAGGTGACATCTTTAATTAGTCCCTGTAATGTAGGTGCCAGTAGTCATCTTTGATTAGTCCCTGCAATGTAGGTGCCAGGTGACATTTGATTAGTCCCTGCAATGTAGGTGCCAGTAGTCATCTTTGATTAGTCCCTGCAATGTAGGTGCCAGGTGACATCTTTGATTAGTCGCTGTAATGTAGGTGCCAGGTGACATCTTTAATTAGTCCCTGCAATGTAGGTGCCAGTAGTTGTCGTCTGATTAATCCCTGCAATGTAGGTGTCAGGTGACATCTTTGATTAGTCCCTGTAATGTAGGTGCTGGGTGACAGCTTTAATTAGTCCCTGCAATGTAGGTGCCAGGTGACATCTTTAATTAGTCCCTGTAATGTAGGTGCTGGGTGACAGCTTTAATTAGTCCCTGCAATGTAGGTGCTGGGTGACAGCTTTAATTCGTCCCTGCAATGTAGGTGCCAGGTGACATCTTTGATTAGTCCCTGCAATGTAGGTGCCAGGTGACATATTTGATTAGTCCCTGTAATGTAGGTGCCAGGTGACATCTTTAATTAGTCCCTGTAATGTAGGTGCTGGGTGACAGCTTTAATTAGTCCCTGTAATGTAGGTGCCAGGTGACATCTTTGATTAAAACTCCATTATTTGGTCAATGTTTGCAAAGAACAATTAAATGAAAAAAGAATTTATTCTTATGTATATTGTGTGCAGGATTTTTGTGTCTATATGTATATATGATTTTATACATTTAGATTCAATGACCAAGAGCCTAATGAGTGGAATTGGTGGCGGCGGCGGTGGCGGCGGCAGATCTAATGACGAATACGGTTCAGGAAGTAAGTTTGTTTCATGATATGCCAAGCAGCAATCTCATTACCAATAACTGCATATCGTTTTAAATGTATTCCGCTTCCTGCATTATTGGGACTAAACTCTATACGCTTGCACGATTATAGTATTTTCATAATCGCGATCAGTGTAGATAAATAAGTGTAATTAATCATAACATGTATGTAGCTGTCGACTATGAAATGCTAATATCAGAAAAGAACCCCAGAGTCAAACAAAGTTTTCTAATTAATCTTGAAATTGTGTGAATTGATACTAGTTAAAGGTCACGCTGACCAACTTTTGATACATGACTCACCTTTAGGCTATGATGCATCGGGGACGCACGACACAATGTCCTAAAGGCGATGATGCATCGGGGGTGTGGGACACACGACACAATGTCCTAAAGGCTATGATGCTTCGGGGGGGGGGGGGGGGGGACACACGACACAATGTCCTAAAGGCTATGATGCATCGGGGACGCACGACACAATGTCCTAAAGACTATGATGCATCGGGGATGCACGACACAATATCCTAAAGGCTGTGATACATCGGGGACGCACGACAATGTCCTAAAGGCTATGATGCATCGGGGGAGGGGTGGGGGGGGAAACGCATGACACAATGTCCTAAAGGCTGTGATGCATCGGGGATGCATGACACAATGTCCTAAAGGCTGTGACACATCGGGGACGCACGGCACAATGTCCTAAAGGCTATGATGCATCGGGGGAGGGGTTGGGGGAACACATGACACAATGTCCTAAAGGCTATGATGCATCGGGGGGATGCACGGCAATGTCCTGAAGGCTATAATGCATCGGGTGGGGGTGTGTGTTGGGTGGTTGGGACGCACGACACAATGTCCTAAAGGGTATGATGCATCGTGGACGCACCACGCTATGCTTGCACGATATTGTCCTAGGAGGTATCGCGATATATCGTAGTGCAAAAATTTCGATATATCGTATAGCCTATTTTAAGGTATATGAATTCACAGGGGGTGTGAATTGGTCTTCGGTTGAGTTGGACTGCACGGTTTGGCTTATGTAGACATATCGGTTTCGCTATATGTTTTCATATCAGTTTTTCCCGCAATACTTCAAATTGGTAAATTTCAACAAAAACTTGAAATTCAGTCACCCAGATGCTTAAACTAATACCGATCGTTAATAACACGAAAATAGGACACAATTAATAATTTCTTGCCGCCTTACCCCTTGACTTTTAATGTATACCATATTCATTATTGCGGGAGTGAAATTATTATATTGGACTACCTAAATATTGCGTACTCTGTTAAAATCATTGTTTATTACATGAAAATGGATCCTAAAATTTGGCATTTCATGTCGTCTTTGTGAAAATATACAAATCACGTAATATTAGGAATGTATCCATAGATATCTAATGTTTAGATCTGCTCTGCATTTACCGAGTACCCGGTTAATAATAAGTTAGCCTTCAGAAACATCTCGGATAGTTCACCTTGCTTGCTAAAGCGTGTATATCATCTCATTTAGCTATCACATTTATGAACGCACCACCCTCGCCTCCAAAACCAGGAGAGCGCGCAATATCACGTGATTTAAATATTTTACTAATAATAGTTAGCCTTCAGAAACATCTAGGATAGTTTGTCATGCTTGCTAAAGCGTGTATACCATCCATCTGATTTGGCTATCATATTTGTGAACGCACCACCTCTCGCCTCCAAAAATAGGAGAGTAAGCAATATCACGTGATTTATATATTCCTGCGACGCCATTTAATGTAAAATTTTGGATTCATTTTTTATTTTATAAACCATGCTTATTACAAAACATGCAATATTTATACCTTCCCAGGTAATAATTTCACTCCCGCGATCATGGTTTTGAGGTATACAGTAGGGCGGCAAAAAATTATACCGGTAAATTGCATTGAATTTTCGTATTAGTGTCCATCTTTTAAAGCAATTTTAGAGAATGAACTTCAACTTTTTTAACCTATTCCTAGTATAATCCCACCCCTTTCTCTGAGATGTTGGTTCGAAATAAATGAACATCTTGTCGTAATAGACACCTATGTTACAAATAGACCGAATATGGCGAGACAGGAAAAATTTTGGCGATATTTCGATTTTTTTCAAAATCACGTAAAAAATCGTGGCTGGAAAAAAACCCACGCTTTTCGATGATATCGGACAATCGTGCAAGCCTACACCTGATGCTATGATGCATCAGGGGTGGTGGGGTGGGGGGTGGATGCACAACACAATGTCCTAAAGGCTATAATGCATCGGGGACGCACGACACAATGTCCTAAAGGCTATGATGCACCACACAATGTCCTAAAGGCTATGATGCATCGGGGGTGGGGGTGGTGTGCACGACACACTGTCCTAAAGGCTATGATGCACCACACAATGTCCTAAAGGCTATGATGCATCAGTGGGGGGGTGGGGGTGGATGCACCACACAATGTCCTAAAGGCTATGATGCATCGGGGTTGGGGGGGGGGGGATGTGCACGACACACTGTCCTAAAGGCTATAATGCATCGGGGACGCACGACAATGTCCTAAAGGCTGTGATGCATCATGGACACACCACACAATGTCCTAAAGGCTGTGATGCATAGTTGGTGGTGGGGGGGGGGGCCGCACCGCACAATGTCCTAAAGGCTGCGATGCATCGGGGTGGGGGGGGGGGACCGATCACACAATGTCCTAAAGGCTATGATGCATCGGGGACGCGCACCACACAATGTCCTTCGGGGGGGAAAAGTATTGTGCTTTTGGGAAACTGTCAATGTTAACGTTTTGTGTTTAGTTCAACTTCACTGTTTATCTTCATGTTTGCTTCCTCAAACTGGAGCCAAAGTTGGACACATGCTTCCTTCACAGGTGGGAATGATTATGAAGCCAAAAGGTCAACGTTACTGACCTTGCTAAAACCTAGTTTTCATTAAAAATAACATTTTGTATTTAGCTCAACGTAGCAGTTTATATCTGATGTTTGGCTAAAGCTGTCATGACATCACAAAAATAGCAGCTACTATGCAAACAAAATATGGATATGTACCCTTAAATCCAACCAGGTGAGCTACGTCCATATTCTTTACGTTTAATCTCCTCTGACCATATACGTGAAAAGCACGCTGACTCAAATTTATGTTAGTCAGTCATTTCACGAAACGGACACGGATTCCACAACTGAAGACGCATGAATGATAAATAAAGGTTTGTGCACAAACCTTTAAGTGATAATACCTATTCCAAAACTAATAAAAATACAGGTCCTTTTCTTCAAAATAATATACATATACATACGTTCTTGTCGGTCTCCATTTTCACAGACTACGCCATTACATCACTACATCATTGGCCTTCCTTTCCATACATTCCTTTTTGTAGGGGAGTTTGGAGTAGTTTTTAGCTCACCTGGTCTAAGTGAACTTATGCCATAGCGGCCGGCCATCGTCTGTCCCTCCGTCAAATCGCGCCTTAATGGCTTGACCGATTTCAACCAAATTTGGCTGGAACGATCCTAAGATGCTATCCTCCGGTCAATTTTTTCAGAATTTTGATTGATCAATTTTGTGTTTGAAAATCTTAGATTTTAGTAAAAATCTACCGGAAATGGTCAAAATGCTCCTCCCCCTTAGTTGCTTGACATATTTCAACCAAAGTTGTATAGATGCATTCTATGGTGGTAGGCTCTAGAACTTCTTTTCTTGAGTTTTGATTGATCAATTTTTTCTGTGAAAATCAGATTTTATGAAAAATCTACTGGAAATGGTCAAAATGCTATTCCTCCTTAGCTGCTTGACATATTTCAATCAAATTTGACTAGATGGATTCTATGGTCGTAGGCTCTAGATCTTTTCAGAATTTTGATTGATCAATTTTTTGGGTGAAATTAGATTTTATGAAAAATCAACCGGAAATGCTCAAAATGCTACTCCTCCTTAGCTGCTGGACATATTTCAATCAAATTTGACTTGATGCATTGTACGGTGCTAGGCTCTAGACCTTTTTATTCAGAATTTTGATTGATAGATTTTTTGGGTCAAAATCTTTGATTTTATGAAAAATTAACCTGAAATTGTCAAAACGTATGTTTTAACCGCTTCAAGGATTTCAACAAAATTGTACTGGAATGATCCTATGTGAATTGGCTCCAGATGCTGTATTTAGAATTTTAATTGGTCAATCTTTTGGGTGAAAATCATAATTTTTTAATGAAATATTTACTGGAAATTGTCAAAACATATCTTAACAGCTTGGCGGATTTTAACCAAGTTTGACTTTGATGATCCTACAGTGCTAGTATCTGGACTTTCTATTTAGAATTTTGATTGGTCTATATTTCCGATGGCCATCGGTTTAATGTAAAGATTCATGTTTATTTAAATGCAAATGTTTCAATGATGTAGTGACGTAGTCTGTGCAAATGGAGACCAACAAGAAGTTATATTATTTTGAAGAAAAAGAACCTGTATTTTATAAGTTTTTGAATAAGTACTGGTCAATTATAGTGTTGGGTGTGTGTGTATAAACATATCTTTATCATTCTTACATCTTCAGCGGTGGAATCCATGTCCGTTTTGAGAAATGCATGAGCGATATAAATTTCAGTCTGTGTGCTTTTCACGTATACGGTCAATGCTTGACAACCGGCATTTCAAGATTTGGAGGGATCCTTTATAGTAAGCGATGGCGAGTGTGCTGGTAATGGCCAGAGAAGACGAATACGGCTGTGTATTTTTTTGCACAGCAGCTGCTGTTTTTGTGACGTCATGACAGCTATGAATATGGAGCATACATGCCCACCTCTGGACACATCCTTATAATGACTTGGCATGACAATCACCTTGGCATCAAAAGGTTCAAACTTGGACGCATACTAATGAGAGGGGATGAAATAATTACTTTGGGGTCAAACGGGCCAATGCTCAGGGTCATTGAAAAGTATATTCATAAGCCTTCTATATTTTTAGGGCCCCACACCTCGCCGCACATTTGGGTGCGGAAGCCCTAAATTGTAATCACCGCATCTGTCCACTATATCTCATAAACAGCATATCATACAGAATTGCTTCAGATAGTTTAATGAAACTTGCCAGGTGATGGCTAACTTGCCAGGTGATGGCTAGATCTTATGTTAATCATGCTGCACCCAAACATGAATACTTCCTAATGAGAGGGGATGAGACCAAATGTCAACGGTCATGGTCATTGATAAGTCTATTGACAATCCTTATAAATTTATCCTTATAATCCTTATAAATAAGAGTCAAGCTTCAAAATGTAATAATGTGTGTCAGGTGTATGATGTGATTCTTGATTGACACAAAATCTTTTTGTTTTTCAGATATGAACAATTACGGCGGTGGTGGCGGCGGTGCCTATGGCAGTGGAAATATGGGAGGTGGAGGCGGAATGGGTAGTGGTGGTATGGGCATGGGAGGTGGTATGGGTGGAGGTGGTGGCATGGGTGGAGGCGGTGGCATGGGTGGAGGTGGTAGCATGGGTGGAGGTGGGATGGGTGGTGGCATGGGTCTTATGGGTAGTAGTATGGGTGGAGGTATGGGCGGAGGTGGAATGGGTGGTGGAGGAATGGGGGGTGGTGGTGGAATGGGCGGAGGAGGTATGGGCAGTAGCATGGGTGGGGGTGGTGGTAACTACGGTTACAGTGCCTTTTAAAGTTGGTGCTACAAACAGTTTGCCTCAAATCTGTTAGTGCCGTGTAAAGTGCACTGTGCCATTGTTTCAGACTATATTGGATGTGTTTGACTTACGGCTGAATGTGACAGTGCGGATCATGTTTAATACAGGCCACTAGTTTATGTGCAGGCACTTATGTGCGTACATTGTGTTTTAAATAATAGAGTAAACCTAAGCCGATTGTTCAACAAAGCTGAGTAGTGGAGCTTCATGTGATGAGTGATTACTGGAGACACCTCAAACCACAAACCAATGACCGGATAATGTAGACATTTTCCATGTACACTCCAGAAATGACCGTTTTCTACAATGTGTAATTATGTTCATATCATCATGTCCGTTTCTTGGGTAAAAGAGAAGAAATATATACAGGTTCAGCTTGTATAACCTGTGTTATCTGTGATGAGTTGCTGTACAGTATAGATCAGAAATGTTTTCAAAATATTCAACAGTATCGTTTATCTTGTTTTGAACTTGATTGAATTGGAAGATATTACATTACATTGCTGGCTGCAGTGTCTTCCAATCCAGTTGTGTTCAAATATTGAACAGAGCATTTCTTGCTAAGTGACATGCTTGTGTTATTTCTTGCTAAGTGACATGCTTGTGTCATTTCTTGCTAAGTGACATGCTTGTGTTATTTCTTGCTAAGTGACATGCTTGTGTCATTTCTTGCTAAGTGACATGCTTGTGTCATTTCTTGCTAAGTGACATGCTTGTGTTATTGTTTTGGAAACATTTTAGCTTATTTCTGAGCTGTATTATATTGTCTCTACCAAGCACACTACTTACCCAGGATATTAATTAGTCCAAATATTCATGGAATATAGAAATTAATTCTCACCGAAAACCCCGCCCAGGTGAGCAAAGATTGTCACCAAAACCCCCGCCCAGGTGAGCAAAGATTGTCGCCAAAACCCCCGCCCAGGTGAGCAAAGATTGCCACCAAAAACCCCGCCCAGGTGAGCAAAGATTGTCACCAAAACCCCCGCCCAGGTGAGCAAATATTGTCACCAAAACCCCCGCCCAGGTGAGCAAAGATTGTCACCAAAAACCCCACCCAGGTGAGCAAAGATTGTCGCCAAAACCCCCTCCCAGGTGAGGAAAAATTTCTTAACACTTTAGTGCTAAAGTCATCCAGTGTAAAAGTTTGAGAAAGTTTCCTTGGCTTGTAAATGCACATTCACTCGGCAAACATTGAGATTTTCTTTTGAGTGACATGAGAGAAATATTCTCACCTTGGAGAATTTATGCTCAAATTTGGTAGAGAAAGTCTAAATGTCCATTTGAATGTACATTTGCAGAGCAAGAGATGACAATTTTTGGAAATTTACTTGACGGGCTCGATTACCAAGCCACTGATTCCAGTGATAAACTGTATCTTGCCCTGCAAATGCCCATTCCGCAAGACCACTTAAGCGGCCGGTTTCGGCCGGCGTGAGCAGTAAAGGGTCAGTTCTGCTATATTAGAGTATTTACTGATATTTTATGTACTAAGGTCTCTTCATTAACATTATTTGGCAGAGTTTTTCAGACATTGATGCAGATGTACAAATAATGACTGCTTGGAAAACTTGATCGTCTTTGTCTTTTAACCGTTCCATTTTGTATATAATTTGTACTACTCGAGAGTACTACTAGCATTCTCACATTCGTCGTCACCACGATCCCGACAACAACCATCATCGTAATCAGCATCGTCATTATCATTATTATTTTTGTTGTTGTTAGATGTTTTATCTGCTTTTGTGAAAACCATGAATTATAATAGTAACGCAAGTTCTCGTGTTCTGTTCTGTTAATGAATATCTAGTCCTGCCTTTCACAGCCACTTGATCAGTCTTTCCGCTATAGAGATGTCCTTAGATCAGTCTTGCCACTATAGAGCTGTCCTTAGCTCAGTCTTCACACTATAGAGATGTCCTTAGCTCAGTCTTGCGACTATAGAGATGTCCTTAGCTCAGTCTTCCCACTATAGAGCTGTCCTTAGCTCAGTCTTCACACTATAGAGATGTCCTTAGCTCAGTCTTGCCACTATAGAGATGTCATTAGCTCAGTCTTCCCACTATAGAGCTGTCCTTAGCTCAGTCTTCCCGCTATAGAGATGTCCTTAGCTCAGTCTTCCCGCTATAGAGATGTCCTTAGGTCAGTCTTCTCACTATAGAGATGTCCTTAGCTTGTCATGGATCCATGTGTTCATTAGCTCAACTGGCCAGAATGGCCAAGTGAGCTTATATCGCGGCATCCGTCTGTCTCCAACTTTTTCTTTAAACAATTTCTCAAGAAACACTGAACTGATTTCAATTATATTCGGCAGGAAGCATAGTTATGGCATAGAGATTCAAGTTTGTTTAAACGAAGCCGATCGACCAATCTTGGATTTCGGCTGCGTTTCAGAAATATCTAAAAAATCTCCGAAACCTCTTGGGGAATCGATTCAAAACTCGGACATTATGTAGGGCAAGAGCTTAGCCAAGTTTGTTCAAGAGAACTCAATTGACCAAATGGTTCAGCGGCCATCTTGGATGACCTAGTTTATGCAAAAATTGACTTTTCTAGAACCGCTGAACAGATCAGGCCGAAATTTTTGCAGATATAATTGGGGACTAAGAGCCATTAAAGTTTGTTCATGGGAAGTGGATCCGTAAAAAAAACATTCCCCCCCCCCCCATGGACCAATCAAAATGTAACGTGCTTGGCGGCTATATTGGATATTTTTATTTGATGGGTTTTGAACCCAAAATTGGTTTTACATAGGTTTTTAGGTATTCTGATTTCAAATTCACCATTTTCAAAACTGTCGGATTAACGGCCATCTTGGATCATTTTCCCGCCAAAAAATCATACTAAAGCAATGGGAAATTTTAAATGTCTTCACGAGAACCACTCGGCTGATTTCGGGTATATTTAACAGGAAGGATCCTTAGGGAATAGGGATAGAAGTTTGTTCAAAAGATGATGATCAGCCAATTTGGCCCGCGGCTATTTTGGCTGACTTAGAAATCTGAAACTGTTTGGGGGATCAATGCAAACCTCATGAAATATGATCTAGGGCAATAGCTGAACAAAGTTTGTTCGAGGGAACTTGATTTGCCATCTTGGATGACCTAGCTTTCGTGAAAACGACCTAGAATTGCTGAACGGAAGGGGGCCGAAATTTGACAGATATGATTATGGCCGAAACACCATTAAAGATTTTCCATGGGAAGTTGATATGTAAAAAAAACATGTCCACCATGCATGAATCAATCAAAATTTTGCATATTTGGTGTACATCTTGTATTTTCTGCAAATTTCTAAGAAAATTATGTGTAGAGCTGCTCTTACATAATCATCCATGCCTTCACACTATAGAGCTGCCCTTAGTTTGTCCATCCATGTCTTCACACTATAGAGCTGCTCAGCTGCCCTTAGTTTGTCCATCCATGTCGTCACACTATAGAGCTGCTCAGCTGCCCTTAGTTTGTCCATCCATGTCTTCACACTAGAGCTGCTTAGCTGCCCTTAGTTTGTCCATCAATGTCTTCACACTATAGAGCTGCCCTTGGGTTGTCCATCCATGTCTTCATACTATAGAGCTGCTTAGCTGCCCTTGGTTTGTCCATCCATGTCTTCATACTATAGAGCTGCTTAGCTGCCCTTGGTTTGTCCATCCATGTCTTATACTATAGAGCTGCTCAGCTGCCCTTAGTTTGTCCATCAATGTCTTCACACTATAGAGCTGCTTAGCTGCCCTTGGTTTGTCCATCCATGTCTTCACACTGTAGAGCTGCTCAGCTGCCCTTAATTTGTCCATCCATGCTAGCAATCTTCACTCTATAGAGCTGTCCTGACAGGGAGGTCACCAGATCGTATGTCAAGGTCACCTTATTGTTCGACCTCAGCTTTTTTCAACCAATTTTCTCAGTTTAGCAAATGAATTACATTTGTATTTCAGAATTAATTTATGTTACAAGAACTAACTTTGGAGACATGGTTCCTTATACCATAAGGAAGCTATGGAGCACAATATTGGTGCCATTGACATTATTTACCAACAGGAAAAGTACCATTGATCAATGGGGCAGCCATCACAGATACTTGGTCAATAGTTCAATTGTCACAACACTGACATTTACCAAAGGGGCACTGGTGAGGTCACAGTAACAAATTTGGATGGTGAAATGCAAGAATATTGACATGATTGACCAATTGGAAGAGTACTTGCCATTTGATTGACATGTATTAAAATAATTCTCACAAATTTTGTTTTCGCCCCTTACAAATTTACGAAATGTGACAGATTATTTTCCCCATCTAGGGTTCAATACTTAAATGCTTTAAAGAACCAGAGTTATGGCCCTTATTTCAAGTCGTGGCTACTTCATATTCATAGGGTGAATAGATATTGCCTGAAGGAACATATCGGCTAAATTTGATTTTAATCCATCAACAATTAACGAAACAAATGGATTTTCACCATGTCTAAGACTAGCTAGAGGTCATTTCTTCATCCAATTTGTTCCATTGGTAAATGCCATCTGCTATGTCAATAATGTCAGAGATGTCTGGCCCATTGATCAGTCGTATCGTTTCCAATTATAATGTCAATGACATCAATATTCTTGCATTTCCTCATCCAATTTTTTTACTGTGACCATTGTCCCATTGGTAAATGCCATCTGCTGGGTCAACAATGTCAGGGTTGGCCAAAATCCAAGGTGGCTGCCAGCCAAGGGTGTCCATCTTGAAAATTGGTTTCCGGATGATGACTCCATTACCGTTTATCGGATTGCTTTGAAACTTGATATCGTCATAGGTTGGACTATCTGTGGAGAAAAACTTGGAAGTCATTGATGATCCTAAATCCAAGATGGCCCCCAGCCACTGGGAGCCATCTTGAAAACTGATCTTTTCATTTCTGTTTAGCGGACCGGTTCGAAACTTCATGGGATGACAGGACTAGGTCTGAGGAAAACTTAGTGAAATTGAAAAATGATTTTCAGACGATCTTGACTGTTTAGCGGATCACGTTAAAACTTCATAGGATGACGACTGGTCTACGTCTGATAGCTCTCCTTCATTGAGTTGTCATGTGGTATTATGCACCGTTTGCGGAGCTTTTGTATTAGTGGTAAAGATGATTGCCGCATTGGTCAATAATGATAAGGACCAGTGCCATCTGTTTATGTTAACAGTTATGGTTGCCTGATGGTCCAATGATGCTTGTTGTGCATTAATTGATATAAACATTTAGTTCCTCATCAGCTAGCTGAGCTCTATGGACCTTGATACATTTATTTTATACGCCTGTTTGATTGCATCCATCGGTCTGATATCTGTCGTGGCCACATTTTTGAAGTTTTGAATCTACTCACATTTTTTTAGCAGATATATGACATAGACGAAGTGTCATGATTTCTTTCGGCTAAATCCTCAAATATTCACCTAAGTTATCTCCCTTGAAAGATTAAAATTGATGCTGATATGTGTCTAGGCGCTATAATGTGACTGGACGCTATAAGGTGACTGGGCCATATACGGTGACTGGGACCTATAAGGTCACTGGACCCTTTTTAGTGGGGAAAAGCTTACATAGTAAAATCGAGAGTTCATTACCCTGCTTGTTTTAAGCGATTTTTTGATGTATTCTAATATATTTTGAGACAAGGAACAAGAACCAGGTGCCCCAAAAATCGGACCTAATTAGGTCACAAGTTTGACCTCTAGCGGTCATTCAAGCTCAAATAATGTTGAAAAAACAACTATAGGTCCTATGAAGTTCAGATTGGTGTCAAATGAAAGGTCTCGGTAAGACAAAACATGTATACTCCGGTGCATAAAGTGGTGGTGTCAACCATTTGACCTCTAGAGGTCATTTAAGGTTAAATAATGTAAACATAGAGGAGGTTACCATATTGCGTGCATTCAAGAGACTTAAGTAGCTAAACACTCAGAGCAGGAACTGCAGAGAAGCCATAAGCTGGTGCCATGGAGCAAAAACAGGCCACATACCGGGCTTAGGCTTCGTAATCGGACCAAGGGTCATGGATCATGTCATTAGTTTTGGATACGGCAGTGATCGCATTGCATTCATCGACCTGGCCATATCTACACGAAAACACACCACCACTAAGTGTCGAATTGTCAAAGCATACGGCCCAACTACCGAAAAAGCCAGAGAATCCAGCAATATTAGATTCCTTCTACAGAACTGAGCTCCGCAATTACAATCCCAGCTAGATGGCAACTGTTCGTGTGTGGGGATTTCAACTCCAAGCTGGGTAAACTCGGAATTGCGGACAAAAGTTCAGGACATGGCTTATGCATGGGATCCTATGGAGAGGGCACATGCAACAGCAATGGAGATGAACTGGTGGCATTCCTTAGTTCCAATGGCCTATTTGTCACAAATACGGCTTTCAAACACCCATGCCGGCACCGAACAACATGGACTGGATACATTACTGATCGCAAAGCTCCAAAATGTTCTAAGGCTACAACGGCTGTCTTCAACCAAATAGACTTAATACTATGCTAGTCAGAAGCAAAACCCTTATTCCGGAACACTCGTTCGTATGGAGGCACAGATCTCAATTCTGACCATAAGCTAGTCATTACACGCCTTCAGATGAAAGATCTCTACCTAATATATAAACACCATACCAGGCAAGAGGGTAGAGCCACCTACAACCTACCCTAGCTCATCAGCGACACTGACACTCAAATGTCATACAAAAAAGGTACATTATCTCAAAACCGATCACGCACCTAATCAATTTAGCTTTTATGCATCACCTTACCATCGACGCTGTAGGCCAAGGCACCTGTATCGCACTACCCAAGCCCAAAAAGCCACCTGGCCCACCAGCCAATCTGAGGCCCATTGTGCTCCTCAACAGCATATGGAAAATCCTATCCAATGTTACTCTATGCCACATCCGAGACAAGATCTATGACTTCACCGGATCATGTCAAAGTGGCTTCAGACATGGACACAGCTGTGCAGACATTGTATGGGCTCAACGCATACTTGTGTCGGTAGTCATGTCCAAACACTGGGACTGCCACAAAATGGGCATTGACATGTCACGAGCCTTCGACACAATTAAATGCTCGAAGATCCTAGATGTACTATGCCAGGCCAGTTGCAATGAAAATGAGCTACGACCAGTGAGACTACTGCTTGCAGACACCAAGCTGAGAGTACGAGTCAAGTCTGTAGAGTTTGAGACATCAATCGGCTCCCTACAGGGAGATTGTCTATCTTCAGCTCTTCACTTGCTGCCGCATTGAAATCTGTGCGGGAAAGTTTCACAAGACCACCCCCCCCCCCCCCACCCAGTGTCAATATTCGTCATGGGGAACATAGCTTTCCACTCCTTCTGGAAGATGGATTCGTAGGTCAAAGATGCCCTTGATAAAGAGGCTACGGTTATACAATGCAACCTGTGTATCCTTGATGCTGTATAACTGTAACAGCTGGGCAGCTCCAAAGGCAGCTCTAGACAAACTCGATGCTTGCCACGAGAATCCATTTTAAGAAGGTGAAACAGAATTAGTGTCTGTGGACGGGTATGGCTATTAACATCACCACTTGAAGTAGTTCAGTCAATTGACAAACTTGGTTTGTCACAATATGAAGACTAGCACATCTGTTCTGGTAACTAGGACACGTGATCTGTGTGTTCCAATTAAAAAGACGAAAGTAAGCTTCTTCAAACAGGTCAAGCAATGGAAGACAACAATGCAACAAAAACTGTCCCTCTTCAAAGATCAGACTTCGCTATATGGACAACTCTGTCTCGTTGCATACGCGCCAAGGGAATTTGGCTCGTTTCTTTGAGTATGAGTCCACAACGCCTCCCCCTGCAATGAAGATGACAACTGACAAGGCTGCACTGTACTACTGCATCACTGAAGATTGCACTGATGAAGGAGCCGAATCGTTGGAACCAGATGAGGTCGCCCCTGCAAGTTACGATACTTTAGTCATTGATGGTGGTGCACTTAAACATACTACGCAACCAAAGCCAACTTGCTCAACACTTGATGATTACGCGTCCACTGTTTTCTGTCCTCGTTTGCGCCTGGAACTTAAGATGTGTGATCGCCTTGACGTGGTGTGGGATCGGTATTTCCCTAAAAGCATCAAAGGAAATACACGAAGCCAGAGGGCTGACGGAACTGGTGGAGGAACACGACAGTGCATCCATGGATCAGCAAAGATTCCGCAAGGTCAGACAAACTGGAAGAAATTTCTGGCGGACACTTCAAACAAAGAGGAACTGTTCACGTTTCTGTCGAATAAATCTGTAAAAAAATCCATACCACCTGACAACAAGGATTTATATTTGCCATTAGCTGACCGTGTCGGCATGTTGGGCCGGGAAGTGAGATGACAGAAACTTCAAATCACGAGGAAGCAGATACGAGAATCATTGTGCATCTCGTTGATTCACTTCAGGATCGGAACTTTACTCTGGTTCGTACAGGAGATACTGATGTTCTTGTCATTCGCATGGGACAGTTTAGCCATTTCCAGTCGATAAATCTGTTTGTGGAACTATAGATTGCCTTTGGTAGTGGAAAGCATCAGCAGTTGTTACATGATAAATAAACTCTGTCAGCATCTTGGTCCAGAACACTGCCTTGGGGTACCAATGTTCCATGCCATATCAGGCTGTGACACAATAAATAGGCTGAAAAACAAAGGTAAGCGCGTTTGGTGGAAAACATGAAAAAGGTTACAAATACACTTGTGCAAGTTGTCCGGTTTCCCTTCCAAGCATTTGAAAGTGATGAACTGGCTATTATCGAGTCATTCGTATGTCGACTTTATGCCCCAAAATCCACTACTACTGAAGTTAATGTTCTTCGGATGAACATGTTCAGTCAGAGGAGGCAGGATGTTTAGTGTATTCTACCAACTAAGGATACACTGCAGCTCCATATTCGACGGGCACTCTATCAGGTCTCTATCTGGGCTACTACATCGGATGAGAAGCCATATTCATTCGGCTGGCAAGAGGAATGTGACAGTGTTCTATCTGTGTGGACTTCTAGGGGCACCGCTACTGAAGTGTTTAAACTCATCATGAAATGTGGCTGCCGAGCTCATTGTTCTGGTTCGTGTTCGTGCAAGGAGAAAAATCCTGTTTGTACCCAACTGTGCAAATGTTCATGTTCGAAGTAATTTGTGGAATGTGTAAAAACATGACTACTTTCTGAACTTAAGGCGTTAATCATTCATACCACTGGTTATATTAATTACTCGTTCTAAATCAATGTTAGATTTCTTAATATTTTAAACCTTTGAAGTTGAAATTTAGTCAAGGAAAATCTAAATTTCTCTTTAAAATGTCCATTTGCAGATCAAGAGAGAACTATTTTTGGAAATGTATCACTGGAACGAGTGGCTCGTTTATCGAGCTAGTCATTCCAGTGGTGGGTTTTCCCAAATTGTCCTCATATGGACATTTATCAAGGCCACTCAAAAAGCGTAGGTGTAGGCCTTAAAGGGCTAATGTAATTGCTAATAAAAGTAGATCTAGAAACTTCTGTAAGTTTTAATGTTAGTTTATACTTTTGCTGCTTTAGTTATACAGCTGCTTGATAGCATCGTCTGCGTACAAAACATTTTGTAGATCCACAGAGGAATCAAACCTAAGCAACCTTACAATCATGAGAATGTATGAACTGAAATGCAGCAAGCAACGTGCAGCATGCTACGCAGCAACGGTATTAAAAGTATAAACTAATTCTTAAACATTTCATGTTCCAGTATCTCAATATCAAGACACTTATGTAAGCTGTGGAATAATTTGAAACCAATGTAACTGGAAACTACTGCTGCCATATCTGCTGCAACAATTCCCAATGACATTAATTTCAAACCATTCAACGGAATAATTATGTATTCTGTGATTGATTTTTTTTCAATAATGCCTTAGTGTGTTCAGCCAAATTGGGTAGAAAATGGTCGATGACGATCCAATCAAATTTCGCGAGTCACGATGATTTATAATATCTGGATTTTGTTCAAAGAACTTAGGCTAGACTAGACTTCTTTTAGAGTATTAGCAACGCCTCACTATAATGAGGGTTGTTTGTAAGATGTCTGGCTGGTTGTTTTGGGGTAAGCTATTCATTCATTTTGCACAACAAAGATTGTCCAAATACTGCTAGTATCACGAATTACCAAACTTGGGACTTGGTCTAACAAGAAATCTGAGATTCCAAAAATGCAATGGCCGCGAATAAGCATTATATGATTGGTCCTGTTAAGTCATGTCAATCAACGGATACTACTCACTCATTATTTACATACATCACTAACCTTATTGTAACTTGTGTCTTGACTTTGAATCACTAAATATCTAGGTTACATGGCTAAGCGAGCAACATTAAATGTCGTAAAATTATTCTTGTCTGCTATATTCATTCTTTTTTTATTAACCCGTAGCACTCTGGTGTTAATCTTCTCAACCATTGCTGAGCCTGTTGCAAGCAGATTGCGAGATATTTTAAAACAATTTTAGTGCAAGAAGTTGATGTCTAAGACAACAACATCTTCCACCATAATTGATTTAAAATGTTCGCCAGTTCATGCTTAAATTTAATTTGAAAATTTAAAATTATGACACCAGTGTGATAAGAGTTAATTGACCTTGAATGACCTCAAAGGTCAGACTGCTAACCTTACCACAATGCAGCAAGAGAAAAATGTTTTATCTTCACAGCAGCGTTCATTTGACACCAATGTGACATTCCTATATCATCTTAATTTTTTTAGATTATTTGACCTTGAATGACCTCTAGAGGCCAAAGAGTTGACCCCACAAGTGTATGCACGAGAATAAAAATGTTTTGTCTTACCAAGACCTTTCATATGACACCAATATGAACTTCATAGGAGCTCGAGTTATTATTTTTGGTTTTTACATTATTTGACATTGAATGGCCTCTAGAGGTCAGAGGGCTGACCCCACCACTTTACGCAGCAGAATAAAAATGTCTTGTCTTACCAAGACCTTTCATTTTACACCAGTATGAACTTCATAGGACCGCCAGTTGTTATTTTAGGTTTTGTAGATTATTTGACTGTGAATGACCTCTATAGGTCAAATCTCTGACCCAATCGCTTTTCACAGGCATGGTAACGAACTTTGGTATGGCCGACCCCACCATTTGCTCAGCTTATAGGTATACGTATAGTTACCTCGAAATTTAAATTCTGTGAATACAGGGTTCAAAGTACATAAATTGATTCCAACACGTAAAGTGGCCGAAGCTTAGCTAGAAATTGGCATGGCATAGAAATGGGTACATTTATAATTGTTTCATGTGTTTCGGCACGTATTCTGGTTTAAGAATCAATTCTTGTGAGAAATGATGTCATCAAGATTGCCACCAATTGGGTTCTTTCCAATGAATTTAGATCTTTGACATACAAACTTACCTTTATATATACCATATCTTTGATATACAAACAAAATCTTTGACACAAACTAAGTCATTAACATACACTAAATCCAATGCATTTGACATCATTCAGCAATTTCAACTTTGTTTCTAAAAGGAGCACGAAATCAAAATTTAACAATCAGCTTCATTTGAACAAAATCAAAAAATCTACAAACATGCCAGAGATGACGGTGCTTGCATCCTAACTCTGTTTCACATCAATCAGCTAAACAATCCTAACTCTGCTTCACATCAATCAGATAACCCTTACATCCTAACTATACCTCGCATCAATCAGATAAACAATCCAAACTCTGCCTCAAATCAATCAAATAAACTACATCCTAACTCTGCCTCACATCAATCAGATAAACCTTACATCCTAACTCTGCTTCAAATCAATCAGATAAACCTTACATCCTAATTCTGCTTAAAATCAATCAGATAAACCTTACATCCTAACTCTGCTTCAAATCAATCAGATAAACCTTACATCCTAACTGCCTCAAGTCAATTAGATAAACCTTACATCCTAACTCTGCCTCAAATCAATCAGATAAACATTACATCCTGCCTCAAATCAATCAGATGAACCTTACATCCTAATTCTGCCTCACATCACTCAGATAAACCTTACATCCTAACTCTGCTTCAAATCAATCAGATATAACTTACATCCTAACTCTGCTTCAAATCAATCAGATAAACCTTACATCCTAACTCTGCCTCACATCAATTGGATAAACCTTACATCCTAACTCTGCTTCAAATCAATCAGATAAACCTTACATCCTAACTGCCTCAAGTCAATTAGATAAACCTTACATCCTAACTCTGCCTCAAATCAATCAGATAAACATTACATCCTGCCTCAAATCAATCAGATGAACCTTACATCCTAATTCTGCCTCACATCACTCAGATAAACCGTACATCCTAACTCTGCTTCAAATCAATCAGATATAACTTACATCCTAACTCTGCTTCAAATCAATCAGATAAACCTTACATCCTAACTCTGCCTCACATCAATTGGATAAACCTTACATCCTAACTCGGCTTCAAATCAATCATATAAACCTTACATCCTAACTCTGCTTCAAATCAATCACATAAACCTTACATCCTAACTCTGCCTCAAATCAATCAGATACACCTTACATCCTAACTCTGCCTCACATCAATTGGATAAACCTTACATCCTAACCCTGCTTCAAACCAATCAGATAAACCTCACATCCTAACTTTGCTTCAAATCAATCAGATAAACCTTACATCCTAACTCTGCTTCAAATCAATCAGATAAACCTTACATCCTAACTCTGCTTCAAATCAATCAGGTAAACCTTACATCCTAACTCTGCTTCAAATCAATCAGATAAACCGTACATCATGCCTCACATCAATTGGATAAACCTTATATCCTAACTCTGCTTCAAATCAATCAGATAAACCTCACATCCTAACTTTGCTTCAAATCAATCAGATAAACCTTACATTCTAACTCTGCTTCAAATCAATCAGATAAACCGAACATCCTAACTATGCTTCAAATCAATCAGATAAACCTTACATCCTAACTCTGCCTCAAATCAATCAGATAACCTTACATCATAACTGCTTCAAATCAATCAGATAAACCTTACATCCTAACGCTGCCTCAAATCAATCAGATAAACCGTACATCCTAACTTTGCTTCAAATCAATCAGATAAACCTTACATCCTAACTCTGCTTGAAATCAATCAGATAAACCTTACATCCTAACTCTGCTTCAAATCAATCAGATAAACCTTACATCCTAACTCTGCTTCAAATCAATCAGATAAACCGTACATCCTAACTCTGCTTCAAATCAGTCAGATAAACCTTACATCCTAACTCTGCCTCAAATCAATCAAGTAAACCTTACATCCTAACTATGCTTCAAATCAATCAGATAAACCTTACCTCCTAACTATGCTTCAAATCAATCAGATAAACCTTACATCCTAACCCTGCTTGAAATCAATCAGATAAACCTTACATCCTAACTCTGCCTCAAATCAATCAGATACACCTTACATCCTAACTCTGCCTCACATCAATTGGATAAACCATACATCCTAACCCTGCTTCAAATCAATCAGATAAACCTCACATCCTAACTTTGCTTCAAATCAATCAGATAAACCTTACATCCTAACTCTGCCTCAAATCAATCAGATAAACCTTACATCCTAACTCTGCTTCAAATCAATCAGGTAAACCGTACATCCTAACTCTGCTTCAAATCAATCAGATAAACGTACATCATGCCTCACATCAATTGGATACACCTTATATCCTAACTCTGCTTCAAATCAATCAGATAAACCTCACATCCTAACTTTGCTTCAAATCAATCAGATAAACCTTACATTCTAACTCTGCCTCAAATCAATCAGATAAACCGTACATCCTAACTCTGCTTCAAATCAATCAGATAAACCTTACATTCTAACTCTGCCTCAAATCAATCAGATAAACCTTACATTCTAACTCTGCTTCAAATCAATCAGATAAACCTTACATTCTAACTCTGCTTCAAATCAATCAGATAAACCGTACATCCTAACTATGCTTCAAATCAATCAGATAAACCTTACATCCTAACTATGCTTCAAACCAATCAGATAAACCTTACATCCTAACTCTGCCTCAAATCAATCAGATAAACCTTACATCCTAACTGCTTCAAATCAATCAGATAAATCTTACATCCTAACTCTGCCTCAAATCAATCAGATAAACCTTACATCCTAACTCTGCCTCAAATAAATCAATCAGATAAACCTTACATCCTAACTCTGCTTCAAATCAATCAGATAAACCGTACATCCTAACAATGCTTCAAATCAATCAGATAAACCTTACATCCTAACTGATTCAAATCAATCAGATAAACATTACATCCTAACTCTGCTTCAAATCAATCACATAAACCTTACCTCCTAACTATGCTTCAAATCAATCAGATAAACCTTACATCCTAACTCTGCTTGAAATCAATCAGATAAACCTTACATCCTAACTCTGCCTCAAATCAATCAGATAAACCTTACATCATGCCTCACATCAATTGGATAAACCTTATATCCTAACTCTGCTTCAAATCAATCAGATAAACATCACATCCTAACTTTGCTTCAAATCAATCAGATAAACCTTACATCCTAACTCTGCCTCAAATCAATCAGATAAACCATACATCCTAACTCTGCTTCAAATCAATCAGATAAACCTTACATCCTAACTATGCTTCAAATCAATCAGATAAACCTTACATCCTAACTCTGAGAGCGTTCAGGAGATGATGAGCTGGAGGCGGATGTGGACGATGAGAGCATTCAGGAGATGATGAGCTGGAGGAGGATGTGGACGATGAGAGTGTTCAGGAGATGATGACGTGGAGGAGGATGTCGGTGATGAGAGCGTTCAGGAGATGATGAGGTGGAGGAGGATGTGGGTGATGAGAGCGTTCAGGAGATGATGAGGTGGATGAGGATGTGAGTGATGAGAGCATTCAGGAGATGATGAGGTGAAGGAGGATGTGGATGATGAGAGTCTTCAGGAGATGATGAGGTGGAGGAGAATGTGGACGATGAGAGTGTTCAGGAGATGATGAGGTGGAGGAGGATGTGGGTGATGAGAGTGTTCAGGAGATGATGAGGGAGGATGTGGATGATGAGAGCGTTCAGGAGATGATGAGGTGGAGGAGGATGTGGACGGTGAGAGCGTTCAGGAGATGATGAGGTGGAGGAGGATGTGGGTGATGAGAGCATTCAGGAGATGATGAGGTGGAGGAGGATGTGGACGATGAGAGTGTTCAGGAGATGATGATGTGGAGGAGGATGTGGATGATGAGAGAGTTCAGGAGATGATGAGGTGGAGGAGAATGTGGACGATGACAGTGTTCAGGAGATGATGAGCTGGAGGAGGATGTGGGTGATGAGAGCGTTCAGGAGATGATGAGGTGGAGGAGGAAGTGGGTGATGAGAGCGTTCAGACGATGAGGTGGAGGGGAATGTGGACGATGAGAGTGTTCAGGAGATGATGAGGTGGAGGAGGAGGATGTGGATGATGAGAGCATTCAGGAGATGATGAGGTGGAGGAGGAAGTGGGTGATGAGAGCGTTCAGATGATGATGTGGAGGAGGATGTGGATGATGAGAGTTCAGGAGATGATGAGGTGGAGGAGAATGTGGACGATGACAGTGTTCAGGAGATGATGAGCTGGAGGAGGATGTGGGTGATGAGAGCGTTCAGGAGATGATGAGGTGGAGGAGGAAGTGGGTGATGAGAGCGTTCAGACGATGAGGTGGAGGGGAATGTGGACGATGAGAGTGTTCAGGAGATGATGAGGTGGAGGAGGAGGATGTGGATGATGAGAGCATTCAGGAGATGATGAGGTGGAGGAGGAAGTGGGTGATGAGAGCGTTCAGATGATGATGTGGAGGAGGATGTGGATGATGAGAGTTCAGGAGATGATGAGGTGGAGGAGAATGTGGACGATGACAGTGATCCGGAGATGATGAGGTGGAGGAGGATGTGGGTGATGAGAGCGTTCAGGAGATGATGAGGTGGAGGAGGAAGTGGGTGATGAGAGCGTTCAGATGATGAGGTGGAGGGGAATGTGGACGATGAGAGTGTTCAGGAGATGATGAGGTGGAGGAGGATGTGGATAATGAGAGCGTTCAGGAGACGATGAGGTGGAAGAGGATGTAGAAGATGAGAGCGTTCAGGAGATGATGAGGTGGAAGAGGATGTAGAAGATGAGAGTGTTCAGGAGATGATGAGGTGGAGGAGGATGTGGGTGATGAGAGTGTTCAGGATATGTTGAGCTGGACGAGGATGCTGGTGATGAGAGCGTTCAGGAGATGATGAGATGGAGGAGGATGTTGGTGATGAGAATGTTGAGGACGTGATGAGATGGAAGACGATGTTGGTGATGAGAGTGTTCAGGAGGTGATGAGATAGAGGAGGATGTTGACGAAGAGAGTGTTTAGGAGGTGATGAGATAGAGGAGGCTGTGGGCGATAAGAGTGTTCTGCAAGGTGATGAGGTGGGGGAGGATGTGGTGAGAGCGTTCAGGAGGTGATGGGATAGAGGAGTGTGTGGGTGAGAGCGTTCAGGAGGTGATGAGAAATATCAGTCTAATAATGCCTAGAAATAGAAATCCAATCACACAAATACATCTTTGAGCAAACAGCCCCAGTGAGTGCCGTATGCACAGAATTGCCTTCTTAAAATGCTTCAATTTAGATCTTTCTAAGGCAGCTCAACGCACTCGCTTTGCCTTACGCAACTGCTGTCTAGGCGTGATGGTGTAACAGTGCGCGCGCCTATTTAAATTCTGCTACGCCCTTTGATAATAACCCTTTCAAAGCAACGACACAGCTAAATCCTGCCAATTTCATATATCCATTGTTCTATATTGTATTTTGAAAAATATTACTAGAAATTGTTGCTGCCTTAACAAAGAGCGCAATATTCAATCGAATTATTCTCAAAATATCCATGTACTCGTTAAATCAAGCGAATATCGTCACGTTGAAGTACGAGAAACTATTGCTCTGGAGAGTACGGGTTAAGAACTCGCTGTTCATTCTGTGATTGTTGGAACCGTCAAGCCATGTGTTAAATTTGAGAATAAATTGGTTTTAGTCGAACTTTTAATTGGTACTCTTTAAATCCGGCCGACAAATGTAAATTTTCTAATGATTTCGCATCTCTCCCCCACCCCAATCTCCATTCACTACCATAAAACAGCGCAGAAGTGCGCTTTCGGTTCCTGATGCAGCAACCGGGGGGAAAATTGCGTTTCAATTATTTAGCAAATATTTGCGAAACGAGGTTCTTGTAAATGATATTAATTTATTTTTGAAAGACATCGTTAAGCTTAGCGTTGATATGTTGTGCAATCGGCAGGAAATGTAGCAGAATAGCGGGTGGTAATGGGGTTTTAAAAGGAGTCAGGTCGCCTCTAGATAGTTTAAAATTGTACCTCATAAATATGATGTTCACGGCATTTAATAGTAATACTTGATTTGAAAATGCTTTCTCTAAAATCTGTTACTACCAAAGTAATATATTTGAGATTAATCAGGCTAGTGTATTGTACAAGACACGGGACATATATTGAGTGTCTATGGTCAAAACTGAGGGTGAGTTGATTTCAAGTAGAGGGTCTGTGTTCATACTAATGCATTTGAATACGTAAAAACACACTTATTAACACATCGGCACAATACCTGAACCAGCCAGCAACAGGCAGCTGTAGTTGATCGTGTAGAATTAGTCCAGGAGCTCTTGACGCAGGATTTCAACCCATTTCATTCAGATGGTTTGACCCCTTAAAGTTACTTAGAACACCTAAATCATCCAGAAACAGTTTGTCATCTGTTCCTCTGTTGGTGGATGCTTCATCTAATACATGGATAAATCAAGTATTATGGCAGTAGATTACGAAAATGGAAAATCTTGCCTAATTTCAAGGGGAAAGGTGTGGTCGCCCCCCCCCCCCCTCCTCCCTACAAACTCCTCAAAAGGGGGTTAATTTACCAAATTAGCTACATGGATTTTTTCAAAATATAATAGCATGATGATAGACTACGAAAAATGAAATTGACCAAATTTCGGAGGGGTGGGGGTGGGCGTGGGGGTGCGGGGGGGGGGGGTTGATGTGATCAGACCACCCTTAATGTGGCCTGTACAAAGATACTCAAAGAGGCTTCATTTACCACCATAAGCTACATGGACCAAACTTTGTCGAAACAAAGTAGTACGATGGTAGATTACAAAAATAATAAAACTTACCAAGTTTCCTAGTGAGAAGGTGTGGGTGGAGAGACAAGGTAAGAGAGCCGGGGTGGGTGGAGAGTCGGGATGGAGAGCCGGGGTCGAGTGCCGGGTGGAGAGCTCGGGTTGAGGGCCAGGATAGAGAGCCAGGATGGAGAGCCAGGATGGCGAGCCGGGGTGGAGAGCCAGGGTGGAGAGCCGGGGCGGATAGTCGGGGTGGAGAGCCGGGGTGGCGAGCTGGGGTGGCCTGAGAGCCGGGATGGTGAGTCTGGGTGGAGGGCCACGGTGAAGGGGCCGGGTGGAGGGGCGGGTGGAGGGGCGGGGTGGAGGGGCGGTTGGAGGGCTGGGGTCGAGCGCCGGGGTGGAGAACCGCGGTGGAGAGCCGGGGTGGAGAGCCGGGGTGTGGGCCATTCACTCCTTTAACTGCACTAATTATACGTATTAAGACAAAGAAGTCTGATAGTAGATAACAGACAGAATAAAATCTGTCAACCCTTGGGTATTAGAATGTGCCATAATGTGAGTGGACTGAAATGTCGATGATATGTGCATTGCTATCGTCATTATAGTTATTCAAATAGCCGTGGTATTGGCGTTGACAGGGAATCGAACCCACAGCCGACGATAGCACCAAGTATCATAGCCCACATAGGCTTCCACCGCACCAACGCCGCAAGACATCTTGCGGCGTTTGTGTGATGGACGCGTTTGTGGGCTATGCTGCTTGTCGTTTTCGTCGGTTGTGGGTTCGATTCCATGGCAACGCCATCATAGTTAGTATCATCATCAGCTTGGTCATCGCCATCGTTATCTTCGAAGTCGTCTTCGTCTCCAGCGTTAACATAATCTACATCGAGGTGTCATTTTCGCTGTCATTCTGTCCTAAATCAAACCAACTTTGATTATCGTCGTTGCCGCTGTTGTTATCGTCATTTTAATCCACATCTCCATTCATCCGTATATCGGTCAGCCATTATAACATTTCGTGTGACGACTGCGACATTAGATTTGATATAAAATGGTACTGTTCTGTTTCTTTGACACTATGAAATATAGCATTGTATTATATTTTTGATGTCTTTCCATTGCGTCTGTCTTATTGCTTGGCTTGACTCGTCCTGTGTATCACTGTTAAACATAGAGTTATGCGCTAACACGATCAATGATATGCGATTGTTCGCGTTCAGTCAGGTGACGACTCACAACTGCAAAATTGAAATAAAAATTTGAAATAAAAAACTTGAAATAAAATTGTCCGTGGTTATTATTGATGTTTGGACTGAAAACATGTCAGCAAACTCTCCTATTGTGTGGTTTATTACGCCGGTCAAAAAAGCCACGGTCACGCTCAAGGCACGTGCTTCTGACGGATTAACCCATGTCTACACGACCAAATCACAATATACAATCACAGAGAGCATTGTAATGCTGCTTATTGCGAGACAAAGGCGTTATCTCTGCTGGTGCCGTCTGCGATGGAAACAGC
Source organism: Chaetoderma sp. LZ-2023a (assembly GCA_034401795.1). NCBI lineage: Eukaryota > Metazoa > Mollusca > Caudofoveata > Chaetodermatida > Chaetodermatidae > Chaetoderma > Chaetoderma sp. LZ-2023a. The sequence goes on along the minus strand of CM067372.1, from coordinate 170,524,867 downwards.
CTTCTGCAACGGCGTTTGCAGGATGAAAATAGTCTACGTATTTATTCATTATTCAAACTACGTGCAATAGACTAGACGTTTCTTGAATCACACCGCACTGCCCACACAAAGGCCTAATTCTGCATAAAATGTGTGTGTGTTTCGCTGTGTGGCCACTCTGGTCATAACCAACGCATTAGTGTTTATGATTTAATAACGTGCATGTGTGCTCATTTGACCATGGTGAGTGTACTGACTTGACCCTTAAGCTACCACGCCACTTCAGCACCAGGCTACAACGCACAATGACCAGCATAATGAATTCATCGGAGACATTGCGCAGAGGTTCAGCCTGTCAACACTCATACGGAAATTCCAAATATCGGATGAATATCTCTTTCCAGGCGTTTTGGAAAACCTCTTCTCGTGTAGGAAACGTAATTTAAGACAAGGATACAAAGTGCCAATAGGTACCAGACCCGGAAAGGGCGCCACATCATCAACTTGTTAAGTGTTCTGCGATCAGAACTCAAAGAACGGAATCTAAGACGACTAAAGACGAGAAAGAACCTAAAGAGGTCAGGATGCCCGCAGCGGACTAGGCACATTGGAGAAGGTTGAGGAAAAACTGAGTGCAGCTGAAATAAGATTTCACTTCTTCAGCTCCATAACTCAGTCACTCATCATCATCATCATCATCATCATCATCATCATCATCAACACCACCATCACCACCACCATCATCATTATCATTCAAATGCTTGCTTTAAAATAACGTCAGAGAAGTCAACATATCTCTTTCGACTCACAGCCCCTATTGTGTGTGTGTTGCCCCTGTACTTTTTCTAGCATCTGAAATTTGAGGTTTTGAAAATGTAAATTTGATGAAAAATAACCAAATAAAATTATATAGGATTATATAGGATTGTGTTAACGCTGAAACAGAGCACGTTAAATGCTATGGTTTACTGGAACTCGGTGCATTCCCTCTTAGAACTAGGCATGCCTTAGAACGTTATTGGGTGCTGGGCTCATATCTTATTACCAGCACCTAATAACGTTGTAAGGCATGCCTAGTTCTAAGAGGGAATGCACCTAGTTTCATTTAACCATAGCATTTAACACTCTCTGAATTAACAAAATTAGGTGGAACAAATTGAGATATGACCCGAGGACATATAGCAGTACTATGTGTTAATACTATGTGTCAAGTTTTGCACTGACGATAGATAAGCCTTTGGTTTATCGCCTCTGTATTGTTATCCATCAGTACATCGTTTGTCATCCGTAAATCACACGATCGCCGCTGCTGTGCGGTCGCCTAGGGGAGTCAGGTAGAAGGGAGCGGCAAAATTTATGTAGGTGTTTGGAAAACTGTTTAGAAAATGATAATGTCAATAGGCAGCACGTATATGGTGCATAGTCATAAATAGCAGCGTCTGGGCAGACACTTATCATGCAGTAACACTTATTTATTTATAACAGATAAGACCGCTTACGAGTGTGATGCAATTCATAAATAATACAACAGCATTCTCCGTACAGCTTACTGGAAGCAAAGTTGTCGCTACCCATACCAGATGCGGCACCATATGGGGGTGGGTGGGATGGGGAGATGGTGGGGTGGGGCCCAAATGTCCCTTCAAGAATGATTTGCCGCCCATCCACCCCACACACTTAACCGCGTAGATAGGAAAACGTGTGTAAATACAGAATATTCATGTGGCGGGTGGAGACAAGTTACAGCTATGAGTGGCGTGAGTGGCTGTGGTCTATATACCCACCTGCCCGAAGTAGTCCATTTCTTCGACTGGGCATCTTAAGACAGGCACATAGCTGCCACCCCCACCCCACCACCCACACACACACCCCTTGACAGGTCATTGTGCACAACACCTTGAACTATAATCGCAAATTTAAATTGGAACATGGAACTTGACGGACACATTGAAATATTAAGCTTATTTTATTTTGAAAATAACCTAACTAGAAGATGTTATCAACCGTTATTATTTAGCGAAATTAGTTTCAAATTATTAAAATATATGAATGAATTTGTGGGATTCCTAATTTGCGCCATCTTGGGTATTGAGTGGTCGACCACTCAATACACAAGATGGCGCAAATTAGAAATCCCACAAATATTAACCCTTTATTGACTAAATTTCTCCGAAAAATAAAACTATTTACTTATTGAATGTCCATTTGCAGGCCAAGAGAATACTATTTTTGCAAATTTACCACTGTAATGACTGGCTCGGTTACAGAGCTAGTGATTTCAGTGGTAAAATTAAAAAAAAAAGTCTTCTCTTGGCCTGCAAATGCACATTACTCAAAACCACTACAGATGCCGGTTTTGGCACGAAAGTGTTAATAAAGCAAAACAGCAATCTGGCGGTGGATTGTAGGCTTATGGCGCTCCTCCCAGAGACCCGTGTACTTAGTACGTGCTTGTGAGCTATCCCTAAGTCTGTATGAAAACATGCTATTATTATCCAACTTATTTCCTTGATGGTGTCGTATGATCTTTAAGATTTGTGTCCTATTGGTGTGTAGCCTCTGATGGTTTTTGTCCTGTTGGTGTGTAGCCTCTGATGGTTTTTGTCCTGTCAGTGTGTAGCCTCTGATGGTTTTTGTCCTGTCAGTGTGTAGCCTTTGGTGGTTTTGTCCTGTCAGTGTGTAGTCTCTGGTGGTTTTTGTCCTGTTGGTGTGTAGCCTCTGATGGTTTTTGTCCTGTCGGTGTAGTCTCTAATGGTTTTTGTCCTGTCGGTGTAGCCTCTGATGGTTTTTGTCCTGTCAGTGTGTAGCCTTTGGTGGTTTTGTCCTGTCAGTGTGTAGTCTCTGGTGGTTTTTGTCCTGTTAGTGTGTAGCCTTTGGCGGTATTCTCCTGCTGGTGTGTAGTCTCTGATGGTTTTTGTTCTGTCAGTGTGTAGTCTCTGGTGGTTTTTGTCCTGCCAGTGTGTAGCCTTTGGCGGTTTTGTTCTGTCAGTGTGTAGTCTCTGGTGGTTTTTGTCCTGTCAGTGTGTAGCCTCTGGTGGTTTTTGTCCTGTCAGTGTGTGGCCATTGGCGGTTTTGTCCTGATGGTGTGTAGCCTCTGGTGGTTTTTGTCCTGTCAGCCTGTAGCCTCTGCTGATTTTTGTCCCGTCAGTGTGTAGTCTCTGATGGTTTCGTCATGTCGGCGTGTAGCCTTTGGTGGTTTTGTCCTGTCGGTGTGTAGCCTCGTGACCATTCGTATCCCGCGAGATCTCCTTCAATACGAGATTGAGAAAAGTATCTCGTATATATTGAGTAGCCATTGGCGTAGTGATTTCCACCAGAATATGGTGGTAGAGAGAATTGAAGGACACGAGAGCTACTCTGTTTACTCCAGACTATATTAATTCACGTAAAAGAGATGATTTAAATCCTATAGTAGTCTGTATGACAAGTAGTTAACAGAAAAAGGTCCCTCTGAATTCGTCGTAAAATTCAAATCTGTCGCGCACAAAATGAGGTCAAGAATTTGCTGACGTTGCGTAGACGCTGATATCACGCGAACCACTGGATGGATCAAGTGGATTTTAATGTCTGTATCAAGCTAGTGATACGGAGGTTAAGATGAAATCAAAATCAATACGATCCACAGTGTTCCTTTTACAGTCCGCTACGGGGATAGACTGGGTCCCGATCTGTCTGGCCTCCGAAGTGGAGTCTGCGTAACAGTATAGTCGCTGTGATGACGCAATAAGATGGCCGGTCATTACATTAGAGGTGTATTCTCGAAGAAACCACGCCTCTATTTTTAGATTGAGTCTTGATAAGACTTAGTGTATAGAAATGAGTATGTAGTAATAATACACCATGCTTTTATATCTGCGAGCAATAGAAGGGTCCATTTATAGCTATATGCCCCGCCCATTTATAGCTAAACTCCGCCTACTTTTCACCAAAGAAGAAGTTATTGGTTTGGTTGGCGTCTATCGACTGCTTGATTGCAGGCCCCATTTACGCCATATCTAGGCAGGTTGTTATTTCACAAGGGTGTAGGAATGTAATTGAACCTGGGGGCTGAAGTGTGTGTGTGTGTGTGTGTGTGTGTGTGTGTGTGTGTGTGTGTGTGTGTGTGTGTGTGTGTGTGTGTGTGTGTGTGTGTGTGTGGGGGGGGGGGGGGGGAGGATGTATGACGTTATTATGATTGGATAAATATACACCTGTGCAAAAGTTAAGCACCAGCAAAAACAATAGAACGTAGAAACATGATGGTACAACTAGGCTGCCAAACTTTTTGTCCCTGCGTTAGCTGACATAATTCCAAGTACGAAATGCACATGCATGCATGACTTCACGCCGCTTGATGTCCGTGCGTGGCGGGAAACAGCACACGTGTTCAGTTATGTAAAAGTCCAGTTTGAGGTGTAGAACATTACATACAGATTTAGGCGACAAGATTAGGAATTTTGTGTTCATGACCGTGGTTTATTTGTACAGAGAGAATTAGCTCTTGAGTGTGAACCGCTATGGCAAGACGAAGGTTAAGTGATCGTGTGAAATGGCATATCATAGGCATGCATACCACTGGTATGTCATGCAGAGAGATTGGCAGACAGCTGCACATTAACCATACTGTAATCAGTCGTTTGATTGCAAAACATGGGAAAACTAACGAGGTGAAGGACAGGCCTAGATCTGGAAGACCGAAGAAGACTACTGCCCGTGATGATCGAGCCCTAGTACGCCTTGTTAGGAGATCTCCATTCACCAACAGCAGAGTGCTCAGCCAGCAATGGGAAACGCGCAATAGAGTGTCAATGTCTACCGTCAAAAGGAGACTGTATGCTGCTGGCATGAAAGCTAGGAGACCTGTCAGACGTCCTCTCCTCACTGCACACCACAAAGAGGAGCGTCTGAGGTGGTGCAACGAAAGAAGACACTGGAACATGAGATCCTGGAGACGGGTACACTGGTCCGATGAAAGTCGGTTCCTGCTTCATGCCACAGATGGTCGAACTCGTGTATGGAGGTCCAGACGCACGGCGTACGACCAACGTAACATCATGGAAGAAGTTCCATTTGGTGGAGGTTCCGTTATGATATGGGGGTGCATCTCATTTGATTGTAAGCTGGATCTGTTGACTGTACCTGGAACACTAAATGGACAAAGATATCAAGATTCCATACTGGATAGAGTTGTGGTCCCTCATTTTGTAAATCAAGCACCTGGAACCCACCCTATATTCATGGATGACAACGCCCGACCACATCGTGCTAGAGCTGTGCATGAATACCTCCGCCAGAATGCCATCGAAACCCTACCATGGCCAGCAAGGAGCCCTGACATGAACCATATTGAGCATATCTGGGACATTCTGGGAAACATGGTGAGAAGGAGGGATCCTCCTGTGCAGAACCTACAGGAATTAACAGACGCACTCCATCTTGAATGGCAACGAATACCACAATGGCGTATCAGTCGGTTGGTGACCAGCATGAGACGTCGTGTCCAGGCCGTCATCCAGGCACAAGGTGGATATACCCGGTATTAATAATGACAGTCTCAAACTCGTGCACAGATGTTAAACTTCGTTTTCAGACACCATTAATGACAATCTAGCCACGTGTGTCAACTGTAGGGCAATAGTTGTCAGTTGTGTCAACGTAACCATATTCAGGCCTCGTTTTCAAGTTCAAACAAAAACATACAGTGTTTCCCCACCATCATAATCAGCATTCCTCTAGTTGCATTATTACCTCTTGCACTAAGATGGATGGGTACATAAATGTTTATGCTATTGCTTTTTTCATAGCACATGAATATACCCTCGCATGTGCGTAAAAATAGGGTGGTGCTTAACTTTTGCACAGGTGTATAGTAATATCGAGACGATCGTGTTTTGACATGTTTACTCGACTACCGGGTACCTATAGCATCCGGATTACCAGAAGTGGTGTGACATAATACCACATCTCCCTTTCTAAGAAGGAAACTATATGTTGTAAGAATTAATGACAGTTCTGTGAATATGAAAGTCCCTATGAAGAGAATGCAATACTACTACTACTACTACTACTAAATTAAACAGAACTAAGAAAAGTCAGTCAATGTTCTACGGTGACCGTATCAAATGTCCAATTTCGTTGGTGGCTTTGAGCATCGACCTGAGCGTGTTATAACAGGACCAGTCACTGAACGTAGGGTGTGTGTGTTTTACCAGGTGGTATGGTATCGATAACAGGTAGAGGAGTAACTAGATTGATAGGTATGGCTGGAACCGGAGTAAGGTGTCTCTGACGCCACCTCATTCCACTGCTATCATTATCGGTAGCACAAGACAGTAAAGTTTGAGATCCCCCTACCACTGATGGGTGACTATGGGAGCCTGGAACAGGAGTAAGTTGTCTCCCTACTACTGATGAGTGACTATGGGAGCCTGGAACATGAGTAATGTGTCTCCCTACCACTGATGGGTGACCATGGGAGCCTGGAACAGGAGTAAGGTGTTTCCCTACCACTGATGGGTGACCATGGGAGCCTGAAACATGAGTAAGGTGTCTCCCTACCACTGATGAGTGACTATGGGCGCCTGAAACAGGAGTAAGTTGTCTCCCTACCACTGATGGGTGACCATGGGAGCCTGACACAGGAGTAAGGTGTCTCCCTACCACTGATGAGTGACTATGGGAGCCTGGAACATGAGTAATGTGTCTCCCTACCACTTATGGGTGACCATGGGAGCCTGGAACAGGAGTAAGGTGTTTCCCTACCACTGATGGGTGACCATGGGAGCCTGAAACATGAGTACGGTGTCTCCCTACCACTGATGAGTGACTATGGGCGCCTGAAACAGGAGTAAGTTGTCTCCCTACCACTGATGGGTGACCATGGGAGCCTGGAACAGTAGTAAGGTGTCTCCCTACCACTGATGGGTGACCATGGGAGCCTGGAACAGGAGTAGGGTATCTCCCTACCACTGATGGGTGGCCATGCGAGCCTGAAACAGGAGTAAGGTGTCTCCCTACCACCGATGAGTGACTATGGGAGCCTGGAACATGAGTAATGTGTCTCCCTACCACTGATGGGTGATCATGGGAGCCTGGAACAGGAGTAAGGTGTCTTCCTACCACTGATGGGTGACTATGGGAGCCTGGAACATGAGTAAGGTGTCTCCCTACCACTGATGAGTGACTATGGGAGTCTGGAACATGAGTAATGTGTCTCCCTACCACTGATGGGTGACCATGGGAGCCTGAAACAGGAGTAAGGTGTCTCCCTACCACTGATGAGTGACTATGGGATCCTGGAACAGGAGTAATGTGTTCCGATTTCGTCTTATCTCACCGCTGTCAGTTTTGATGGTATAAGATCGTGGAGTCTGAGATCTCCCTACAACTACACCAGATTTTCCCATATGGATGGGATCTTGTAACCATACTTTATCACCACAATTCACATACGGTAAAGGCTGAACTATATGTCTCGCATTGAAATTTTTAACCTGTGCTGTTTTCATATTATATTCCCTTTCACGAATATGAGTAAGATTTGGCAAGTTTAGTTTTAGCTGTGATGGTAATATCGGAACAGTTGTTCATAATTTCCTGTGCATGAGTAGTTCTGAGGGGCTATAGCCATTTTGCATAAGTGTAGCGTGATAAGCTAACAAAGCGAGGTATGGGTCTGCTGACTTCTTCAACAAGTTTTTCACTGTTTGTACGGCTCTTTCCACTTCACCATTACTTTGTGGATATCGCGGGATACGTGTGATGTGTGTGAAACCGTATGCCTTGGCAAAACTGGTGAACTCTTCTGATGTGTATGGATTATTGTCTGAACGAACTTCTTTCGGAATCCAGTGCCTTGTGCAAAGAATGATTTAAGATGTTCAATAACACATTTTGCTGACAAATTTGTAAGCTTAGCAATCTCAACATATCGGGAAAAGTAATCCACAACTATTAAATAGCTCTGTGATTTTAGCTCGAATATGTCAGTTGCAACTTTTTGCCATGGGCGTTCTGGGAGTGCTAATGGAATCATAGGTCCTGGTGGATTAGCACGTTCTTTGCAACATATTTCACAACTTTTTACAATCGTTTCGAGTTGGGTACTAAGTCCAGGCCACAATACAGACTGCTGAGCCCGTTGTCTGCACTTAGTTATGCCTTGATGGCCCTCGTGAAGTTTGCCTAATATCTCACTCTGAAGAATCGATGGGATCACTATGCGATTACTCTTAAGTAGCAGGGTTTTTGTATTGTTAGCTCTCCCGACAGTTGCCAGTAAGACTTGATGTTGTTCGGAACAGCGTTTTTATCAGGCCATCCCTTCAGGCAGTATTCACTCACCATAACGCATACAGGGTCATGAGCTTGATATTCCCGTATTGCTGTATACGGACCTCACTTGCTGGGAAAGTATCAAAAATGGTGTCAACAAATAATTCTGTGTCCTTTTCAAGTTCCCGATCCTGATCTCTGGGCTCAATTTTGTTTATTTGGTGCCCTGGATAATGTATCTGGGTTGGTTAAGTTCTTTCCTGGTACATGGAATGCTTTGAATGAGTAACGCATAAGACGAATGCGAAATCTTTTTACGCATGGTGGCAAACAATCAATCCCCCAGACGAATCCCCTTTCCTCTGATGTCAGCAGTTAATGATGAACTTTATCGTATGGAGCATTTTGGAGTTATAACCAAAGCAGACAGGCCAACAGATTGGTGTGCAGGCTTAGTAATTGTTCCTAAATCAAATGATAAAGTTCGTATTTGTGTAGATCTGACGAAATTGAATGAGAGTGTGGATGAGAAGTTCACCCTCTCCCATCTGTTGATGAGACTTTGGCACGACTTGCGGGTGCAAAGGCATTTAGTAAATTGGATGCCAATTCAGGATTCTGGCCTGATTCTGCACTACTCACTACATTTCTGTTTGTCAGTTTCTGACAGATTAAATGACACGGATATATCATCAGCTGTATCCACCATTGCGTGCACGAGAGTACTAACCTGTTTTTGTTCATCGTGGGTTAGAAAGTCTGACGCCTCTCTAAACCTTTCAAAACGTCTGATCCATTTCGGCCAGTCTTCCGGTTTCGAGAAATCGAATTTCTCAGGCAGTGCTATCTGAAACGTGGTCATACTTATTCATCGTAGTTTTCACACTGTATAGTCTCAAACTGCTTTAAGTATTGTTCTGAACTTAATGTTTCCACACTAATATTCCACACCTGACACCATATGACGTTATTATGATTGGATAAATAGTAGTATCGAGACGATTGTGTTTTCTTATCTAACATTTTTATGCTCAATACACAATTGCATCCTCACAACACAAGAACAAGAGATAACATCCATTCAACACACCACCAAACAAAAGCAGCACAACAAAAACCCTCATACAAAGCAATTCAGTTATGGAATAATACAGACACAAGCACACGCACAGACATCATAAAGCTACAGTACTTTAAGCAGAATATCAAAAAGGAGATTATAGAAACCTACTAGACTCTGGAAAACACTCACCATCATGGCAGGCTATTCTCGTACTTGCACCCAGTCACCAGAACAAATAATAATAATAATAATAATAATAATAATAATAATAATAATATTAATAATAATAAGAATAAGAATATCTGTCATAATGGTAACTACCAAACAACTAACTCTACCATCACAGCCTAAAAAATACTTTGTCATTGATAATAAGAATATGTAATATAGAATTATTAACTTAAGCAAGATAAGCACACATCCCTCTGTCATGTCTTTCCCTGTAAAAATGTAAATTGTCATACGTCTATTAACTGTTGGACTGCTGGAAGCGGACAATAACTCCAATTGGCAATGACTCTGGATTGGCTGAGTATTTTAGAAAAATTTGACTGAAAGTTGCTTGTGGCTTAGCCACCGACAACGTTCGGTCAAATTGTTTTAGAGGTACTCAGCATACCCTGAGTTAGGCTCCATAGAAAATGTAGACTGCAGAGGCTTGGCAGCGAGACAGTTAACTATATGTATATATAGGACTATAACATGTTAACCGTATGTATTCAGTATTCTCATGTCCTATATTGTTGTTGTTATATGTTATATGTTATATGTAGGGGTCCACCGCCACATAGGCTCTGCCTTTGGTGGACTACCTGTTGTGAAACTGTAAATGTATATTCTATATCAAAATAAATAATCTTGAACTTGAACTTGAACTTTTGACATGTTTACTCGACTACCGGGTACCTATAACATTCGGATTATCAGAAGTGGCGTTAAGCTTATGATCATGTCGATAGTCACTTACAGGAATGGCGGTATGATCAGCGAACGAAAAGAAGAAAGAAAGAACCAGAAGTGGCGTAACATAATACCACAGGATGTGCGTGTGTTGGTGCATGCATGCGGATGTGCGGCCAGATGTGTGGGGGGGGGGTGGTGGTGGGTGGGGGGGTGGGGGGGGGGTGGGGGTGGGGTGGGGGGGTGGGTGGGGGTGGGTGGAGGTGTGTGTGCGTGCGTGCGTGCGTGCGTGTGAAAAACCTATGGTACGCTATTGGGATACACTATGGGAGAGGAAAAGCCTGGTTTTTTTCAGAGTTATGTGACGTCAGCATACACGTGACGTAATCGATCACGCCGTCATATACTTGAGTGACATATCGGATTGCTTTATTATTTCTTTAATCTGTAATCGGCATTCAGTGAAATATTGATTTAAATGAAGGCCATTTAATGCATTCTGGATATCGCCTGGCGAGTCAACAATTATGACTGTGACAACAGATTTCATGCCAGTCTACATTGTGTACACTTTTAAAACAAATCAACTTTTCAGAGTATCCATCTATCAATCTGACGTCATGACGTCATAATCAGCTAAGCCGCGTGTAGTATGACGTCATAATCATTACGTCATAAATGATTCCGTTAGGCCCGTATTTAACTCATATTGACTGGACGCTGTTGCTGCCATAGGCAGCAACATCGCCCAGTCAAATTAGTTGCAAAATATTCAATAGCTTACCAGTATAGTTTTCTGGAAATTGATAGTCAGGGATTTCGGAGATCGATCGATCCCATCACGAGCGCGGTGTGGGTGGAGCTTAGCTAGAAATGGGCGGCGCATAGCTAAAACCGGAAATATCCATTGCCAGTTATTTTACTTCAGTAATTTTTAGAAAGAAGTTATTGCTTTGGCTGGTCTATATCGAGCCCACAATTTCTATGTCCCATTCAGGCCATATCTTGGGTGGTCTTATTTTCCCTATATTATGCCATTACGGCTTCTTCCTCAATTTTAACACTTGTATCCATTTATATTCCTGTGTAGAGAGGGACAAGAAGTGAAGAAGATTGCCCATGTTTCCACAAAAGTAGGTGGTTCTCCGGTTAAGTAGTCCTGAGTGATAGACATGACATGATGCCGACAGCTCGTGTAATCTTTAGAGCGGTATTCCATTCCTTATCGAACTCAAATGGCAAATCCTTCAATTATATAGATGTAACACGCCAATATCGAATTTGCGCCGTTGGCCAATGGTGCAGGGGGCCGAGTAGTTATATAATAAGTGTTTCAGAACAGAGGGTGATGGGAGCCGCGGATTGCCGATCGGTGGCTATAGGAGGGAGGTGGGATGTCAGAACAGAGGGTGGGAGGTAGGCTATCAGAACAGAACATGGTGGGAGCCGCGGATCGCCGATCGGCGGCTACAGGATGAGGTGGGCCCATGAGGTGGTGGGAGCCGACTGTTGTAGACCTTTATATCGGTGGAGCCGCGGATCACGGATCAGAGCAGAACAGAGGCGTGACAATGTTGCAGCGGCTCCTTATAACTTACTTGACCCAGGTGGGCGCATGAACATCTATAATTCCGTATTAATCTCTGAACACCCTGAATATCAATTTCCAAAAAACAACACAGGTAAGCTGTTGAATATTTTGAAACTACTTTAACTGGGCGCTGTTGCAACCGCATGCTTGTTAAATAGCAAAGAATTACAAAGACATACAATTCATACAACGTGTCGGATTATTTGAGATTTGATGACGGTCTATATGGAACCCTTTGTGACGTAATGATTATGACGTCATCATACACGCTTTGAACTGATTATGACGTCATACGAGGTCAGATGATGGATGGATACTCTGGAAAGGTGAGTTAATGATACTGGTGACAGACAAATGGACCTCAATCATATGACGTCATATAATCAACTACGCGACGTGTAGGATGATGTCTTAATCAATGACGTTATAATGGCATTGTTAATTTCGTCACGAATGATGACGGACTAAGCGTTGGAATTTTATGTCTTTATTATTTAATAACATGCTGTTGAATATTTTGAAACTAACTTGACTAAAGGCTGATACCTTCACTATTTTTAATGGCGCAGACACGTTTTCCCTCGCCACAAGTAACTTTCCCGCGTGTTGTCATACAACTGGGGATGCTGGCGCCATGTTTCAACAAATTCCATTTCACTTTCTGTATTGTTCTAGTCCGACATGTGTTGTTGTTGTTGTTGTTGTTGTTGTTGTTGTTGTTGTTGTTGTAGTTGTTGTTGTTGTTGTTGAGCTTAGATCTTACACTGGCAATCAACGGGATCTTAATTTGAGGTGTGCCCCGTTAAGCTAACTCAACATGATTCGTACTTCTCTCGCTAAGATGTGCCTGGTTCACAGTGTGGCCGCTAGGGGCAGGCCTTACATACGCTGAACTAGTCCGTTGGTGTATATATAACCGCCAGTTTGCGGAACACCCTTCTGAATGCGAGTCTTTCGAACTACTACAGACACCATACAGTTGAGTCTGTTCTGGAATAATCGGTTGATGCATAGGGCCATACACCATCCGATTGACACCACCTGGCCGACTAATTACTTATTGGGCAGACTAGAATCGGGTGGTGTATACCCAGTGTGACTAGGCCCTGATTGGTTTATGGATTTTAGACACGATTTTCTATTTGGTGGATACTTGTCATCTAGCAGATCACGCGACTGTTTAGTATCCACGTACTTATCTGCATGTAATGAATTAAGTATTTCAATGAAACTTAGTCGGTTTTGAGGCCACATTAAATCATCAACGTTTCAGCAATGTCTTCGGTTATTTAACGTACCTTTCCAGTTTTTCCATCAGTCATATGACGTCAGAATCAACCACGCGACGTGTATGATGACGTCACGAATGATTATTTGATGACGGACTAAGCGTCGCTATATGAATTGTATGTCTTTACTATTTAATGAAGATGCTGTTGAATATTTAAAACTAATCTTGACTGGGTGCTGTTGCTGCCTATAGCACCCAGTTAAATTAGTTTCAAAAACATCAACATCTTAACTGTATAGTTTTCTGGAAATTGAGAATCAGAGAGTGCAGTGACCGATCGATCCCAACACGGCGGAGAGTTGGTGGAGCTTACCGAGAGATAGGCATATCTAAAACTGGATTCCTCCACTCTCGACCGGCCTCACGTATGTAGTTTGTTCTAGACCTAGTGAATGTTGTTGAACTGCTGGTTTTATAATAATGGAAGGGATTCTTGCACAAGAAGAGTAGAGACAGGTGATGGTGAGGGGTGGGGGTGGGGGTGGGGTGGTGGTGTGGAGATAATGAACAGGAAGGCAAATGGGAGATAACGAGGATGAGAAGAAGATAGAGTGAGAGATGAAGAGTAGTTTTGTTTTGGAATTGGTGTAGAACGTGTAAAATTGGTTAGTCTGTTATTCACATTAAAATACGATTGTTCCACTCAAGTTTTGTTAAAGGTCTTGTGAGGACTTGCGGTCGATAACGAGTTTCAATTAATTTTATGGTCTACTACACTATTTAAACACAATAGCGTCACTTTGGAGTGAGAAAAATATGATAGGCAGCCCAAATAACGAGATTAAATGACGCCTCAATCTGAATCACATCACCACTCGCTGTGACGTCACACCGGGAACGGAGCTGTGAGCTGGGTCAATATTTCTCTGTCTGTAGTACAAAGGTAACATATTTTAAAACGTGCGTTTAACAGGATAGACTTCACCTACCATAACATAAATTATGTCAGGTTGAAGCTAAGTCTTCAAGAAATAAAAAATCATGATTTAAAAAAATCTATTATGATATTTACTCATTTTTAATGGTTTCATGTATAGCTATATTCACATAATAATATGCCTATAACTACGGTAAACCATGGGCAATGCTGACAATCGGCAATATTTCAATGCATGTGACAAATACTCTGTAGTCTAGTAGGCCTAATTGCGGATCCATTACCATTCTTGAATGGACTGGGTGTACTATGTAATATCAAGGGTGGTGTGATGATCGAGGTGGGTGGGAGAGGTTGACGATGGCTATAATTGTACTATTATTCATATCTAAATGTATAGGCTACAGAGTGCAGTTACAACCTTTTCTGTAGATTACGAATGTACAATGTGTGTCAGTGTGTCCTATGTGGAATTTCCCGTGATTACTGATTAGAATGTTAAGCTTTTGGCAATGTGTTTGTATAATAATAATGTAGAGGCATGTACGGGTCAACACGTACGTTGGTGTGTGTATGGGGGTGGGGTGGGGTGGGGGGAGGCGTCACGCCTGTGACAACCATATGAACTATATCGTTTTCAAACCAACGTCTTCCATGTATGGAAGTCGCATACACTCATATTTCAATGTTATGAAAAAGCAAAACTGTAGCGGATGGACAAATTTTAAATAGGTAGGTGAACTGACAGATGTTCAGAGGTCGCTAGCGTGCCATCTTTACTTACAGTGCAGCTTATAAATAAGTTTAAATGCTTCCAAAGCAAAAACACAAATATGTTAGTTATAACCATATAAACACGATACAAGAAACGTTATGTTGAATATTTTGAACACAATTTGGGTTGAAATCCAACCTAATTATGTTCAAAATATTCAACAGTATATGTTATTTAAGGTGTACTATAAGCATGCGGACGGCAGTGAAAGCCTCGCTACGCACCTCGACCGTGGACTATACGCAAATAGCTTAGTTTAGATTAGATTAATTTATATTTACCTGTCATTTTAGTTAATTTTAAACACATAGCTGGAGTAAGTGCTATTTTGCAATAATAAATTTATTTATAAGCCCACACAATGATAAATTGCGATCGTACGTGCACTGAGCGGTGTAGCCGTGTAGGCCTACTTAAATATCATCTAAAAAGTTGTACATTTGTGTACATGCATACCTATCAGTATCGTCTATGCAAATTCTCTGCAGTCAATCTAGAGAGATAAGATATATATGCATTTGTAGAATTGTATTACAAGAGCGTGGGTGGGTTTGATTAAATATAGCCTAATTCACGTACACGAAATCCGATGTTACTGTCACATCTAACAGGCCTGCCTATACCGTATACGTTAGAATTGTGATGTCAGGCTCCGTGACCATGAGGTCTGTCCTTTAAGTTTAATCAACAAAAATATCATCAACTTCGATATTATTGAACCTTTGTGCATCTCGAACAATGTAGTGTCCCTGTGTGAACAATAAATTGCCAAGGAATAGGTGCATAGGTGCCTAATACGCGCATCAGTAGAGAGCCTAGCTATGCTCCCCTACTGGCCGAGATAATACTCTAGACTACTAGTAATTGGTGTCATCCCGGTGTGACGTCACAACTCTAGCGCGATAGCTAAAAACGTTTGGTTGTCAAGGTGGTTGCTATATGCTTATCTCAGCTTTGGCTGGGCCGATTACAAAAATGTAAAAAGCATTTTGTTCTTCTAGTAAAGGAGAATCTGTATTATGATTGTTAAGTTAATCAGAGCGATCGGGTATCTAGTCCTCACAACGTCTTTAAGTACTAGTACCGATTTAAAGAATTTCTGGAAAATCCACGATGGTTATCAAAAGAACCAATCAGTCAATATTCTGTATACAGGTTTTGAAGCATACCAGCCTAGCGTCCTTCTAGCTGAGGTTGGTTGAAATCGGGCAAACGGTTAATGAGGAGTGACCTTTTAACTGATTTCCCAAAATGTTTGGAAAATTCAAGATGACCACAGGGAAAATAAGCCAATAAAAATTGTGTATACAAGTTCTGAAGTCTACCGCCCCAGGGTCCTTCCAGTTAAGTCTGGTTGAAATCGATCAAGCGGTAAATGAGGGTAGGCTTTTAACTGATTTCACGAAATCTTTTGAAAATCCAAGATGGCCGCCGGAAATGTTTACCAATCTAAATTCTGTATATAAGTTATGAAACCTAACACCATTGTATCATTCCAGCCAATGCTGGTGGAAATTGCACATGCAGTTAGCGAAGAGTTATTTCCCAAATATTTGCAGAAAGTCCAAGAAGGCCGCTGGAAAAATTGAACAGTTAAAATTCTGTGTACAAAATCTGAAGCATATCCCCATGGAGACTTTCCAGCCACATTGGGTTGAAATTCGCCAAGCAGTTAATATAACGAGTAGCATTTTAAGCAAAGGTTAGCGGACGGATGGTGAATGACAGACTGACGGACGGCCGCCATGGCATAAGCTCACTTGACCATCTGGCCAGGTGAGCTAATAATGACCAGTATAATCATGAGAATATCTAAAAGCATCCAGGTTACAGTGTGCTCTACTACTGTACAGGTTACAGTGTGTTCTATTACTGAACATGTTACAGTCTGCTCTACTACTGCACGGGTTACAGTGTGCTCTACTACTGCACAGGTTACAGTGTGTTCTATTACTGCACATGTTACAGTGTGCTCTATTACTGCACAGGTTACAGTGTGCTCTACTACTGTACAGGTTACAGTGTGTTCTACTACTGTACAGGTTACAGTGTGTTCTATTACTGCACAGGTTACAGTGTGCTCTACTACTGTACAGGTTACAGTGTGTTCTATTACTGAACATGTTACAGTGTGCTCTACTACTGCACGGGTTACAGTGTGCTCTACTACTGCACAGGTTACAGTGTGTTCTATTACTGCACATGTTACAGTGTGCTCTACTACTGCACGGGTTACAGTGTGTTCTATTACTGCACATGTTACAGTGTGCTCTACTACTGCACGGGTTACAGTGTGCTCTACTACTGCACGGGTTACAGTGTGCTCTATTACTGCACATGTTATAGTGTGCTCTACTACTGAACGGGTTACAGTGTGCTCGATTACTGCACATGTTACAGTGTGCTCTACTACTGCACAGGCTACAGTGTGTTCTATTACTGCACATGTTACAGTGTGCTCTACTACTGCACGGGTTACAGTGTGCTCTACTACTGCACAGGTTACAGTGTGCTCTACTACTGCACAGGTTACAGTGTGCCCTATTACTGCACAGGTTACAGTGTGCTATATTACTGCACATGTTACAGTGTGCTCCACTACTACACTGATTACAGTGTGCTCTATTACTGCGCAGGTTACAGTGTGCTCTACTAATGCATAGGTTACAGGCTACTCTGCTACTGCACAGGTTACAGTGTGCTCTACTACTGCATAGGTTACATGCTACTCTGCTACTGCACAGGTTACAGTGTGCTCTATTACTTCACAGGTTACAGTGTGCTCTACTACTGCACATGTTACAGTGTGCTCCACTACTGCACAGTTTACAGTGTGCTCTATTACTGCACAGGTTACAGTGTGCTCTACTACTGCATAGGTTGCAGGCTACTTTGCAACTGCACAGGTCATAGTGTGCGCTACTACTGCACAGGTTACAGGCTACTCTGCTACTGCACAGGTTACAGTGTGCTCTATTACTGCACAGGTTACAGTGTGCTCTACTACTGCACATGTTACAGTGTGCTCTATTACTGTACGGGTTACAGTGTGCTCTACTACTGCACAGGTTACAGGCTACTCTGCTACTGCACAGGTTACAGTGTGCTCTATTACTGCACAGGTTACAGTGTGCTCTATTACTGCACAGGTTTCTGTGTGCTCTATTACTGCACAGGTTACAGTGTGCTCTACTACTGCATAGGTTACAGGCTACTCTGCTACTGTACAGGTTACAGTGTGCTCTACTACTGCACAGGTTACAGTGTGCTCTACTACTGCATAGGTTACAGTGTGCGCTACTACTGCACAGGTTACAGTCTGCTCTATTACTGCACAACTTACACTTGGAAGCATAATCATCTTTTGGCGGCCAGTCTGCTCTATTACTGTACAAGTTACACTTGGAAGCATAATCGTCTTTTGGCGGCCAGTGTGCTCTACTACTGTACCGGTCAAGATTTGAAGACAAGTTTTTATCAACAAAGAAAACTTGAAAACAACCAATTACTCGGACCAAGAGTTCTTGAAAACTAACGCTGGAGAAAGGCGAACTACTCGAGGTGAAAATAGTCAGTTTTGAAGACAGAGATTATGTAATATCAATGATTGCGGAGTAGTTCCGCGTCAGAGGTCGCAAGCTAAATTGGACTATTCTAGTCATATTGACCAGCAATTGACGCGTCATTTCGCTGACGAAATTGAGTTTAACCCTTTGTTTACTTTCGTAGTCACGTGTCGTGTAACGGTCCCAGCCATCGTTCTTGGAAACTGCTGACAGATGTTGCTGTTAGTCGTTGCTTGTCATAGACAGGTCAGATATAGCTACAGAGTACAGCAACACTGGTTTCAGAATTCTCAACAGCAACAATTACTGATAAGTTGATAAGAGAACAGCACACATTGTGAATTCAGTGACGAATCGGTCATCAGTACTCAATAATGTACTGTACAAGCTCTTAATATATTGACAATCTATTTAGTCGCGCATTATTAGGGCGACGTAATAAGGTGACACCAGGCTTGTCATGTGGATGTGGCCATGTGTTAGCTTCGCCATAGCTCTCGGCCTATGGACCTTTCCAGTTTATCCATCCATCATATGACGTTATAATCAACTACGTGACTTGTAGGTTGACGTCATAATCGATGACGTCATAAATGACGTAGATAAGTACGTCACGAACGCATAATTGGTGTTGGACTAAACGTCGTTGTATGAATTGCATGTCTTTACTGTTTAATAAAGATGACGTTGAATATCTTGCAACTAATATGACTGGGCGATGTTGCTGCCATGGGCAGCAGCAGCACACAGTCAAATTAGTTTCAAAATTGTCAACAGCTTACGTGTATAGTTTTCTGGAAATTGATAGTCAGGGAGTTCAGGGATCGATCGATCCCAACACAGGCGAAGTGTGGGTGGAGCTTAGCTACAAATGGGCGGGGCATAGCTAAGGCTGGAAAGGTCCATTCAACAATTAAGAAGTGCACGCGTCTCTGGAATTCCCAGAATCCTCAATGTGACGTGTGTAGGAATTGGCAATAAATAACTCACATCCTAGTTGGCTGACCAGTCAGTTGTCTGCATGCAGCTTGGGCAGCATTGTGGTCAAACCAATCATCGCACACTGTGCCCCAATGTCCAAGGACTCTGATCTCTAAACGTCCCTCGAGCGAACTGTTACCTCCCACCAGCCTTACCTCATCCACTTGCACTCTTGGATCTGTTATAAAATGTATTGTTTCTTTATAATTAATGTGCAGTAATTTGCTACCGGCTCTGTTTATCTTTGATAAAATAGTATAGTTATCGATTATACGATCAATAGGATTACACAATATGTAAGATTTCATATATCAATATCATTTAGGAAGTAGCCATCTCACCGCTGAGTTTTGGCAGACAAGCTATTCAAAGGGCTCTTATATCTCTGGACTTGTTAAATATTTTGAAAACAAGTTGAATGAAAGCTGTTGGTGGCTAAGCCACCAACAGCTTTCAGCCAAATTGATTTGAAATTATATAGCAAGTCAAGGTTTTTTGCTCACTAAAATTATTGTCTAGTGGCGTGCAGCAGTGAGACAGTAAAAGATCAGCCCAATGCGTGCTCCCTACCACTATGACTTGAAGAGAACAGTAGCACAATGCGTGCACCCTACCCGTATGACTTTAAGAGAACAGTAGCACAATGCGTGCACCCTACAACTATGACTTGAAGAGAACAGGAGCACAATGCATGCTCCCTACCACTATGGCTTGAAGAGAACAGTAGCACAATGCGTGCTCCCTACCAATATGACTTGAATGGAACAGTAGCACAATGCGTGCTCCATACCACTATGGTTTGGATGTAACCGTAGTGCAATGCGGGCGTCCTACCATCATGACATGAAGAGAACAGTAGCACAATGCGCGGACCTCAACCCCTGTGACTTGAATGGAACAGTAGCATATTGTGTGCTCCCCACCACCATGACTTGAAGAGAACAGTAGCACAATGTGTGCTCCCTACCAATATGGTTTTAGTGGAACCGTAGCACAATGCGTGCTTCCTACCACCATGACTTGAAGGGAACAGTAGCAAAATGCGTGCTCCCTACCGCCATGGCGTGGATGGAACAGTAGCACAATGCGTGCTCCCTACCACTATGACTTGAAGAGAACAGTAGCACAATGCGTGCTCCTACCACCATGACTTGAAGAGAACAGTAGCACAATGCGTGCTGCCTACCACCATGACTTGAAGAGAACAGTAGCAGAATGCGTGCTCCCTACCGCCATGGCGTGGATGGAACAGTAGAACAATGCGTGCTCCCTACCACTATGACTTGAAGAGAACAGTAGCACAATGCGTGCTCCTACCACCATGACTTGAAGAGAACAGTAGCACAATGCGTGCCCCCTACCACTATCACTTGAAGGGAACAGTAGCACAATGCGTGCTCTCTACAACTATGACTTGAAGAGAAAAGTAGCACAATGCATGCTCCCTACCACTATCACTTGAAGGGACCAGTAGCACAATGCGTGCTCCCTACCACTATGTCGTGAATAGAACAGTGGCACAATGCGTGCTCCCTACCAGTATGACTTGAAGGGAACAGCAGCATAATGCATGCTCCCTACCACTATGGCTTGAATGGAACAGTAGCACAATGCGTGCTCCATACCACTATGGCTTGGATGTAACCGTAGTACAATGCGTGCGCCCTACCATCATGACATGAAGAGAACAGTAGCACAATGCGTGCACCCCAACCCCTATGACTTGAATGTAACAGTAGCACAATGTGTGCTCCCCACCACTATGACTTGAAGAGAACAGTAGCACAATGCGTGCTCCCTACCAATATGGTTTTAATGGAACTGTAGCACAATGCATGCTTCCTACCATCATGACTTGAAGAGAACAGTAGCAGAATGTGTGCTCCCTACCGCCATGGCGTAGATGGAACAGTAGCACAATGCGTGCTCCCTACCACTATGACTTGAAGAGAACAGTAGCACAATGCGTGCTCCTACCACCATGACTTGAAGAGAACAGTAGCACAATGCGTGCTGCCTACCACCATGACTTGAAGAGAACAGTATCAGAATGCGTGCTCCCTACCGCCATGGCGTGGATGGAACAGTAGCACAATGCGTGTTCCATACCACAATGACTTGAAGAGAACAGTAGCACAATGCGTGTTCCTACCACCATGACTTGAAGAGAACAGTAGCACAATGCGTGCCCCCTACCACTATCATTTGAAGGGAACAGTAGCACAATGCGTGCTCTCTACCACTATGACTTGAAGAGAAAAGTAGTACAATGCGTTCTCGCTACAACTATGACTTGAAGGGAATAGTAGCACAATGCGTGCTCCCTACCACTATCACTTGAAGGGACCAGTAGCACAATGCGTGCTCCCTACCACTATGTCGTGAATAGAACAGTAGCACAATGCGTGCTCCCTACCAGTATGACTTGAAGGGAACAGTAGCACAATGCATGGTCCCTACCACTATGTCGTGAATGGAGCAGTAGCACAATGCGTGCTCCCTACCACGATGTCGTGAATGGAACAGTAGCCCAATGCGTGCTCCCTACCAGTATGACTTGAATATAACAGTAGCACAATGCGTGCTCCCTACCACTATCACATGAAGGGAAAAGTAGCACAATGCGTGCTCCCTACCATTCTGACTTGAATGGAACAGTAGCACAATGTGTGCTCCTTACCACTATGACTTGAAGAGAACAGTAGCGCCATGCGTGCTCCTACCACAACGACTTGAAGAGAACAGTAGCACAATGCGTGCTCCATACCACCATGACTTGAAGAGAACAGTAGCACAATGCGTGCTCCCTACCACTATGACTTGAAGAGAACAGTAGCACAATGCATGCTCCCTACCACTATGACTTGAAGAGAACAGTAGCACAATGCATGCTCCCTACCACTATGACTTGAAGAGAAGAGTAGGACAATGCATGCTCCCTACCACTATGACTTGAAGACAACAGTAGCACAATGCGTACTCCCTACCACTATGACTTGAAGACAACAGTAGCACAATGCGTGCTCTCCACCACTATGACGTGAATGGAACAGTAGCACAATGCGTGCTCCCTACCACTATGACTTGAAGACAACAGTAGCACTATGCGTGCTCTCCACCACTATGACTTGAATGTAACAGTAGCACAATGTGTGCTCCCTACCACTATGACTTGAAGAGAACAGTAGCGCCATGCGTGCTCCTACCACCATGACTTGAAGAGAACAGTAGCACAATGCATGCTGCCTACCACTATGACTTGAAGAGAACAGTAGCACAATGCATGCTCCCTACCACTATGATATGAAGAGAACAGTAGCACAATGCATGCTCCCTACCACTATGACTTGAAGACAACAGTAGCACAATGCGTGCTCTCCACCACTATGACGTGAATGGAACAGTAGCACAATGCGTGCTCCCTACCACTATGACTTGAAGACAACAGTAGCACAATGCGTGCTCTCCACCACTATGCCTTGAATGTAACAGTAGCACAATGTGTGCTCCCTACCACTATGACTTGAAGAGAACAGTAGCGCCATGCGTGCTCCTACCACCATGACTTGAAGAGAACAGTAGCACAATGCATGCTCCCTACCACTATGAATTGAAGAGAACAGTAGCACAATGCATGCTCCCTACCACTATGATATGAAGAGAACAGTAGCACAATGCATGCTCCCTACCACTATGACTTGAAGACAAAAGTAGCACAATGCGTACTCCCTACCACTATGACTTGAAGAGAACAGTAGCACAATGCGTGCTCCCTACCACTATGACTTGAAGACAACGGTAGCACAATGCGTGCTCTCGACCACTATGACTTGAAGAGAACAGTAGCACAATGCGTGCTCCCTACCACTATGACTTGAAGACAACAGTAGCACAATGCGTGCTCTCCACCACTATGACTTGAATGGAACAGTAGCACAATGTGTGCTCCCTACCACTATGACTTGAAGAGAACAGTAGCACAATGCGTGCTCCCTACCACTATGACTTGAAGAGAACAGTAGCACAAAGCATGCTCCCTACCACTATGACTTGAAGACAACAGTAGCACAATGCGTGCTCTCCACCACTATGACTTGAATGGAACAGTAGCACAATGTGTGCTCCCTACCACTATGACTTGAAGAGAACAGTAGCGCCATGCGTGCTCCTACCACCATGACTTGAAGAGAACAGTAGCACAATGCGTGCTCCAAACCACCATGACTTGAAGAGAACAGTAGCACAATGCGTGCTCCCTACCACTATGACTTGAAGAGAACAGTAGCACAATGCATGCTCCCTACCACTATGACTTGAAGACAACAGTAGCACAATGCGTACTCCCAACCACTATGACTTGAAGAGAACAGTAGCACAATGCGTGCTCCCTACCACTATGACTTGAAGAGAACAGTAGCACAATGCGTGCTCCTACCACCATGACTTGAAGAGAAAAGTAGCACAATGTATGCTCCCTACCACTATCACTTGAAGGGACCAGTAGCACAATGTGTGCTCCCTACCACTATGTCGTGAATAGAACAGTAGCACAATGCGTGCTCCCTACCAGTATGACTTGAAGGGAACAGTAGCACAATGAATGCTCCCTACCACTATGGCTTGAATGGAACAGTAGCACAATGCGTGCTCCATACCCTATGGCTTGGATGTAACCGTAGTACAATGCGTGCTCCCTACCATCATGACATGAAGAGAACAGTAGCACAATGCGTGCACCCCAACCCCTATGACTTGAATGGAACAGTAGCACAATGTGTGCTCCCCACCACTATGACTTGAAGAGAACAGTAGCACAATGCGTGCTCCCTACCAATATGGTTTTAATGGAACTGTAGCACAATGCATGCTTCCTACCACCATGACTTGAAGAGAACAGTAGCAGAATGTGTGCTCCCTACCGCCATGGCGTGGATGGAACAGTAGCACAATGTGTGCTCCCTACCACTATGACTTGAAGAGAACAGTAGCACAATGCGTGCTCCCTACCACTATGACTTGAAGAGAACAGTAGCACAATGCATGCTCCCTACCACTATGACTTGAAGACAACAGTAGCACAATGCGTACTCCCAACCCCTATGACTTGAATGGAACAGTAGCACAATGTGTGCTCCCCACCACAATGACTTGAAGAGAACAGTAGCACAATGCGTGCTCCCTACCAATATGGTTTTAATGGAACTGTAGCACAATGTGTGCTCCCCACCACTATGACTTGAAGAGAACAGTAGCACAATGCGTGCTCCCTACCAATATGGTTTTAATGGAACTGTAGCACAATGCATGCTTCCTACCACCATGACTTGAAGAGATAAGTAGCAGAATGTGTGCTCCCTACCGCCATGGCGTGGATGGAACAGTAGCACAATGCGTGCTCCCTACCACTATGACTTGAAGAGAACAGTAGCACAATGCGTGCTCCTACCACCATGACTTGAAGAGAACAGTAGCACAATGCGTGCTGCCTACCACCATGACTTGAAGAGAACATTATCAGAATGCGTGCTCCCTACCGCCATGGCGTGGATGGAACAGTAGCACAATGCGTGCTCCCTACCACAATGACTTGAAGAGAACAGTAGCACAATGCGTGATCCTACCACCATGACTTGAAGAGAACAGTAGCACAATGCGTGCCCCATACCACTATCACTTGAAGGGAACAGTAGCACAATGCGTGCTCTCTACCACTATGACTTGAAGAGAAAAGTAGCACAATGCGTTCTCGCTACAACTATGACTTGAATGGAAGAGTAGCACAATGCGTGCTCCCTACCA
The DNA here is from genome assembly GCA_034401795.1 of Chaetoderma sp. LZ-2023a. Lineage (NCBI taxonomy): Eukaryota > Metazoa > Mollusca > Caudofoveata > Chaetodermatida > Chaetodermatidae > Chaetoderma > Chaetoderma sp. LZ-2023a. Next base: position 170,499,792 of record CM067372.1, on the reverse strand, counting down.
CTATCACTTGAAGGGACCAGTAGCACAATGCGTGCTCCCTACCACTATGTCGTGAATAGAACAGTAGCACAATGCGTGCTCCCTACCAGTATGACTTGAAGGGAACAGTAGCACAATGCATGGTCCCTACCACTATGTCGTGAATGGAGCAGTAGCACAATGCGTGCTCCCTACCACGATGTCGTGAATGGAACAGGAGCCCAATGCGTGCTCCCTACCAGTATGACTTGAATATAACAGTAGCACAATGCGTGCTCCCTACCACTATCACATGAAGGGAAAAGTAGCACAATGCCTGCTCCCTACCATTCTGACTTGAATGGAACAGCAGTACAATGTGTGCTCCCTACCACTATGGCTTGAAGAGAGCAGTAGCACAATGCGTACTCCCCACCACTATGACTTGAAGACAACAGTAGCACAATGCGTACTCCCTACCACTATGACTTGAAGAGAACAGTAGCACAATGCGTGCTCCCTAGCACTATGACTTGAAGACAACAGTAGCACAATGCGTGCTCTCCACCACTATGACTTGAATGGAACAGTAGCACAATGCGTGCTCCCTATCACTATGACTTGAAGACAACAGTAGCACAATGCGTGCTCTCCACCACTATGACTTGAATGGAACAGTAGCACAATGTGTGCTCCCTACCACTATGACTTGAAGAGAACAGTAGGGCCATGCGTGCTCCTACCACCATGACTTGAAGAGAACAGTAGCACAATGCGTGCTCCATACCACCATGACTTGAGGAGAACAGTAGCACAATGCGTGCTCCCTACCACTATGACTTGAATAGAACAGTAGCACAATGCATGCTCCCTACCACTAGGACTTGAAGAGAACAGTAGCACAATGCATGCTCCCTACCACTATGACTTGAAGAGAACAGTAGCACAATGCATGCTCCATACCACTATGACTTGAAGACAACAGTAGCACAATGCGTACTCCCTACCACTATGACTTGAAGAGAACAGTAGCACAATGCGTGCTCCCTACCACTATGACTTGAAGACAACAGTAGCACAATGCGTGCTCTCCACCACTATGACTTGAATGGAACAGTAGCACAAAGTGTGCTCCCTACCACTATGACTTGAAGAGAAGAGTAGCGCCATGCGTGCTCCTACCACCATGACTTGAAGAGAACAGTAGCACAATGCGTGCTCCATACCACTATGACTTGAAGAGAACAGTAGCACAATGCGTGGTCCCTACCGCTATGACTTGAAGAGAACAGTAGCACAATGCATGCTCCCTACCACTATGACTTGAAGAGAACAGTAGCACAATGCATGCTCCCTACCACTATGACTTGAAGAGAACAGTAGAACAATGCATGCTCCCTACCACTATGACTTGAAGACAACAGTAGCACAATGCGTACTCCCTACCACTATGACTTGAAGAGAATAGTAGCACAATGCGTGCTCCCTACCACTATGACTTGAAGACAACGGTAGCACAATGCGTGCTCTCGACCACTATGACTTGAAGACAACGGTAGCACAATGCGTGCTCCCTACCACTATGACTTGAAGAGAACAGTAGCACAATGCGTGCTCCCTACCACTATGACTTGAAGACAACAGTAGCACAATGCGTGCTCTCCACCACTATGACTTGAATGTACAGTAGAACAATGTGTGCTCCCTACCACTATGACTTGAAGAGAACAGTAGCACAATGCGTGCTCCCTACCACCATGACTTGAAGAGAACAGTAGCACAATGCGTGCTCCAAACCACCATGACTTGAAGAGAACAGTAGCACAATGCGTGCTCCCTACCACTATGACTTGAAGAGAACAGTAGCACAATGCATGCTCCCTACCACTATGACTTGAAGACAACAGTAGCACAATGCGTACTCCCAACCACTATGACTTGAAGAGAACAGTAGCACAATGCGTGCTCCCTACCACTATGACTTGAAGAGAACAGTAGCACAATGCGTGCTCCTACCACCATGACTTGAAGAGAACAGTAGCACAATGCGTGCCCCCTACCACTATCACTTGAAGGGAACAGTAGCACAATGCGTGCTCTCTACAACTATGACTTGAAGAGAAAAGTAGCACAATGTATGCTCCCTACCACTATCACTTGAAGGGACCAGTAGCACAATGTGTGCTCTCCACCACTATGACTTGAATGTACAGTAGCACAATGTGTGCTCCCTACCACTATGACTTGAAGAGAACAGTAGCACAATGCGTGCTCCCTACCACTATGACTTGAAGAGAACAGTAGCACAATGCGTACTCCCTACCACTATGACTTGAAGACAAAAGTAGCACAATGCGTGCTCCCTACCACTATGACTTGAAGAGAACAGTAGCACAATGCGTGCTCCATACCACCATGACTTGAAGAGAACAGTAGCACAATGCGTGCTCCCTACCACTATGACGTGAAGACAACAGTAGCACAATGCGTACTCCCAACCACTATGACTTGAAGACAACAGTAGCACAATGCGTGCTCCCTATCACTATGACTTGAAGACAACAGTAGCACAATGCGTGCTCTCCACCACTATGACTTGAATGGAACAGTAGCACAATGTGTGCTCCTTACCACTATGACTTGAAGAGAACAGTAGCGCCATGCGTGCTCCTACCACCATGACTTGAAGAGAACAGTAGCACAATGCGTGCTCCCTACCACTATGACTTGAAGAGAACAGTAGCACAATGCATGCTCCCTACCACTATGACTTGAAGAGAACAGTAGCACAATGCATGCTCCCTACCACTATGACTTGAAGAGAACAGTAGCACAATGCATGCACCCTACCACTATGACTTGAAGACAACAGTAGCACAATGCGTACTCCCTACCACTATGACTTGAAGACAACAGTAGCACAATGCGTGCTCTCCACCACTATGACGTGAATGGAACAGTAGCACAATGCGTGCTCCCTACCACTATGACTTGAAGACAACAGTAGCACAATGCGTGCTCTCCACCACTATGACTTGAATGGAACAGTAGCACAATGCGTGCTCCCTACCACTATGACTTGAAGAGAACAGTAGCACAAAGCATGCTCCCTACCACTATGACTTGAAGAGAACAGTAGCACAAAGCATGCTCCCTCCCACTATGACTTGAAGACAACAGTAGCACAATGCGTGCTCTCCACCACTATGACTTGAATGGAACAGTAGCACAATGTGTGCTCCCTACCACTATGACTTGAAGAGAACAGTAGCGCCATTCGTGCTCCTACCACCATGACTTGAAGAGAACAGTAGCACAATGCGTGCTCCAAACCACCATGACTTGAAGAGAACAGTAGCACAATGCCTGCTCCCTACCACTATGACATGAAGAGAACAGTAGCACAATGCGTGCACCCCAACCCCTATGACTTGAATGGAACAGTAGCACAATGTGTGCTCCCCACCACTATGACTTGAAGAGAACAGTAGCACAATGCGTGCTCCCTACCAATATGGTTTTAATGGAACTGTAGCACAATGCATGCTTCCTATCACCATGACTTGAAGAGAACAGTAGCAGAATGTGTGCTCCCTACCGCCATGGCGTGGATGGAACAGTAGCACAATGTGTGCTCCCTACCACTATGACTTGAAGAGAACAGTAGCACAATGCGTGCTCCCTACCACTATGACTTGAAGAGAACAGTAGCACAATGCATGCTCCCTACCACTATGACTTGAAGACAACAGTAGCACAATGCGTACTCCCAACCACTATGACTTGAAGAGAACAGTAGCACAATGCGTGCTCCCTACCACTATGACTTGAAGAGAACAGTAGCACAATGCGTGATCCTACCACCATGACTTGAAGAGAACAGTAGCACAATGCGTGCCCCCTACCACTATCACTTGAAGGGAACAGTAGCACAATGCGTGCTCTCTACAACTATGACTTGAAGAGAAAAGTAGCACAATGTATGCTCCCTACCACTATCACTTGAAGGGACCAGTAGCACAATGTGTGCCCCCTACCACTATGTCGTGAATAGAACAGTAGCACAATGCGTGCTCCCTACCAGTATGACTTGAAGGGAACAGTAGCACAATGCGTGCTCCCTACCAATATGGTTTTAATGGAACTGTAGCACAATGCATGCTTCCTACCACCATGACTTGAAGAGAACAGTAGCAGAATGTGTGCTCCCTACCGCCATGGCGTGGATGGAACAGTAGCACAATGCCTGCTCCCTACCACTATGACTTGAAGAGAACAGTAGCACAATGCGTGCTCCTACCACCATGACTTGAAGAGAACAGTAGCACAATGCGTGCTGCCTACCACCATGACTTGAAGAGAACATTATCAGAATGCGTGCTCCCTACCGCCATGGCGTGGATGGAACAGTAGCACAATGCGTGCTCCCTACCACAATGACTTGAAGAGAACAGTAGCACAATGCGTGATCCTACCACCATGACTTGAAGAGAACAGTAGCACAATGCGTGCCCCATACCACTATCACTTGAAGGGAACAGTAGCACAATGCGTGCTCTCTACCACTATGACTTGAAGAGAAAAGTAGCACAATGCGTTCTCGCTACAACTATGACTTGAAGGGAAGAGTAGCACAATGCGTGCTCCCTACCACTATCACTTGAAGGGACCAGTAGCACAATGCGTGCTCCCTACCACTATGTCGTGAATAGAACAGTAGCACAATGCGTGCTCCCTACCAGTATGACTTGAAGGGAACAGTAGCACAATGCATGGTCCCTACCACTATGTCGTGAATGGAGCAGTAGCACAATGCGTGCTCCCTAACACGATGTCGTGAATGGAACAGGAGCCCAATGCGTGCTCCCTACCAGTATGACTTGAATATAACAGTAGCACAATGCGTGCTCCCTACCACTATCACATGAAGGGAAAAGTAGCACAATGCGTGCTCCCTACCATTCTGACTTGAATGGAACAGCAGTACAAAGTGTGCTCGCTACCACTATGACTTGAAGAGAACAGTAGCACAATGCGTGCTCCCTACCACTATGGCTTGAAGAGAGCAGTAGCACAATGCGTACTCCCCACCACTATGACTTGAAGACAACAGTAGCACAATGCGTACTCCCTACCACTATGACTTGAAGAGAACAGTAGCACAATGCGTGCTCCCTAGCACTATGACTTGAAGACAACAGTAGCACAATGCGTGCTCTCCACCACTATGACTTGAATGGAACAGTAGCACAATGCGTGCTCCCTATCACTATGACATGAAGACAACAGTAGCACAATGCGTGCTCTCCACCACTATGACTTGAATGGAACAGTAGCACAATGTGTGCTCCATACCACTATGACTTGAAGAGAACAGTAGGGCCATGCGTGCTCCTACCACCATGACTTGAAGAGAACAGTAGCACAATGCGTGCTCCATACCACCATGACTTGAGGAGAACAGTAGCACAATGCGTGCTCCCTACCACTATGACTTGAATAGAACAGTAGCACAATGCATGCTCCCTACCACTAGGACTTGAAGAGAACAGTAGCACAATGCATGCTCCCTACCACTATGACTTGAAGAGAACAGTAGCACAATGCATGCTCCCTACCACTATGACTTGAAGACAACAGTAGCACAATGCGTACTCCCTACCACTATGACTTGAAGAGAACAGTAGCACAATGCGTGCTCCCTACCACTATGACTTGAAGACAACAGTAGCACAATGCGTGCTCTCCACCACTATGACTTGAATGGAACAGTACCACAATGTGTGCTCCCTACCACTATGACTTGAAGAGAAGAGTAGCACCATGCGTGCTCCTACCACCATGACTTGAAGAGAACAGTAGCACAATGCGTGCTCCATACCACTATGACTTGAAGAGAACAGTAGCACAATGCGTGGTCTCTACCACTATGACTTGAAGAGAACAGTAGCACAATGCATGCTCCCTACCACTATGACTTGAAGAGAACAGTAGCACAATGGATGCTCCCTCCCACTATGACTTGAAGAGAACAGTAGCACAATGCATGCTCCCTACCACTATGACTTGAAGACAACAGCAGCACAATGCGTACTCCCTACCACTATGACTTGAAGAGAACAGTAGCACAATGCGTGCTCGCTACCACTATGACTTGAAGACAACGGTAGCACAATGCGTGCTCTCGACCACTATGACTTGAAGACAATGGTAGCACAATGCGTGCTCCCTACCACTATGACTTGAAGAGAACAGTAGCACAATGCGTGCTCCCTACCACTATGACTTGAAGACAACAGTAGCACAATGCGTGCTCTCCACCACTATGACTTGAATGGAACAGTAGCACAATGTGTGCTACCTACCACTATGACTTGAAGAGAACAGTAGCACAATGCGTGCTCCCTACCACTATGACTTGAAGAGAACAGTAGCACAAAGTGTGCTCCCTACCACTATGACTTGAAGACAACAGTAGCACAATGCGTGCTCTCCACCACTATGACTTGAATGGAACAGTAGCACAATGTGTGCTCCCTACCACTATGACTTGAAGAGAACAGTAGCACAATGCATGCTCCCTACCACTATGACTTGAAGAGAACAGTAGCACAATGCGTACTCCCTACCACTATGACTTGAAGAGAAAAGTAGCACAATGCGTGCTCCCTACCACTATGACTTGAAGAGAACAGTAGCACAATGCGTGCTCCATACCACCATGACTTGAAGAGAACAGTAGCACAATGCGTGCTCCCTACCACTATGACTTGAAGAGAACAGTAGCACAATGCATGCTCCCTACCACTATGACGTGAAGACAACAGTAGCACAATGCGTACTCCCAACCACTATGACTTGAAGACAACAGTAGCACAATGCGTGCTCTCCACCACTATGACTTGAATGGAACAGTAGCACAATGCGTGCTCCCTATCACTATGACTTGAAGACAACAGTAGCACAATGCGTGCTCACCACCACTATGACTTGAATGGAACAGTAGCACAATGTGTGCTCCTTACCACTATGACTTGAAGAGAACAGTAGCGCCATGCGTGCTCCTACCACCATGACTTGAAGAGAACAGTAGCACAATGCGTGCTCCATACCACCATGACTTGAAGAGAACAGTAGCACAATGCGTGCTCCCTACTACTATGACTTGAAGAGAACAGTAGCACAAGGCATGCTCCCTACCACTATGACTTGAAGAGAACAGTAGCACAATGCATGCTCCCTACCACTATGACTTGAAGAGAACAGTAGCACAATGCATGCTCCCTACCACTATGACTTGAAGACAACAGTAGCACAATGCGTACTCCCTATCACTATGACTTGAAGAGAACAGTAGCACAATGCGTGCTCCCTACCACTATGATTTGAAGACAACAGTAGCACAATGCGTGCTCTCCACCACTATGACTTGAATGGAACAGTAGCACAATGTGTGCTCCCTACCACTATGACTTGAAGAGAAGAGTAGCGCCATGCGTGCTCCTACCACCATGACTTGAAGAGAACAGTAGCACAATGCGTGCTCCATACCACTATGACTTGAAGAGAACAGTAGCACAATGCGTGGTCTCTACCACTATGACTTGAAGAGAACAGTAGCACAATGCATGCTCCCTACCACTATGACTTGAAGAGAACAGTAGCACAATGGATGCTCCCTCCCACTATGACTTGAAGAGAACAGTAGCACAATGCATGCTCCCTACCACTATGACTTGAAGACAACAGCAGCACAATGCGTACTCCCTACCACTATGACTTGAAGAGAACAGTAGCACAATGCGTGCTCGCTACCACTATGACTTGAAGACAACGGTAGCACAATGCGTGCTCTCGACCACTATGACTTGAAGACAATGGTAGCACAATGCGTGCTCCCTACCACTATGACTTGAAGAGAACAGTAGCACAATGCGTGCTCCCTACCACTATGACTTGAAGACAACAGTAGCACAATGCGTGCTCTCCACCACTATGACTTGAATGGAACAGTAGCACAATGTGTGCTACCTACCACTATGACTTGAAGAGAACAGTAGCACAATGCGTGCTCCCTACCACTATGACTTGAAGAGAACAGTAGCACAAAGTGTGCTCCCTACCACTATGACTTGAAGACAACAGTAGCACAATGCGTGCTCTCCACCACTATGACTTGAATGGAACAGTAGCACAATGTGTGCTCCCTACCACTATGACTTGAAGAGAACAGTAGCACAATGCATGCTCCCTACCACTATGACTTGAAGAGAACAGTAGCACAATGCGTACTCCCTACCACTATGACTTGAAGAGAAAAGTAGCACAATGCGTGCTCCCTACCACTATGACTTGAAGAGAACAGTAGCACAATGCGTGCTCCATACCACCATGACTTGAAGAGAACAGTAGCACAATGCGTGCTCCCTACCACTATGACTTGAAGAGAACAGTAGCACAATGCATGCTCCCTACCACTATGACGTGAAGACAACAGTAGCACAATGCGTACTCCCAACCACTATGACTTGAAGACAACAGTAGCACAATGCGTGCTCTCCACCACTATGACTTGAATGGAACAGTAGCACAATGCGTGCTCCCTATCACTATGACTTGAAGACAACAGTAGCACAATGCGTGCTCACCACCACTATGACTTGAATGGAACAGTAGCACAATGTGTGCTCCTTACCACTATGACTTGAAGAGAACAGTAGCGCCATGCGTGCTCCTACCACCATGACTTGAAGAGAACAGTAGCACAATGCGTGCTCCATACCACCATGACTTGAAGAGAACAGTAGCACAATGCGTGCTCCCTACTACTATGACTTGAAGAGAACAGTAGCACAAGGCATGCTCCCTACCACTATGACTTGAAGAGAACAGTAGCACAATGCATGCTCCCTACCACTATGACTTGAAGAGAACAGTAGCACAATGCATGCTCCCTACCACTATGACTTGAAGACAACAGTAGCACAATGCGTACTCCCTATCACTATGACTTGAAGAGAACAGTAGCACAATGCGTGCTCCCTACCACTATGATTTGAAGACAACAGTAGCACAATGCGTGCTCTCCACCACTATGACTTGAATGGAACAGTAGCACAATGTGTGCTCCCTACCACTATGACTTGAAGAGAAGAGTAGCGCCATGCGTGCTCCTACCACCATGACTTGAAGAGAACAGTAGCACAATGCGTGCTCCATACCACTATGACTTGAAGAGAACAGTAGCACAATGCGTGGTCTCTACCACTATGACTTGAAGAGAACAGTAGCACAATGCATGCTCCCTACCACTATGACTTGAAGAGAACAGTAGCACAATGCATGCTCCCTACCACTATGACTTGAAGAGAACAGTAGCACAATGCGTGCTTGCTACCACTATGACTTGAAGACAACGGTAGCACAATGCGTGCTCTCGACCACTATGACTTGAAGAGAACAGTAGCACAAAGTATGCTCCCTACCACTATGACTTGAAGACAACAGTAGCACAATGCGTGCTCTCCACCACTATGACTTGAATGGAACAGTAGCACAATGTGTGCTCCCTACCACTATGACTTGAAGAGAACAGTAGCACAATCCATGCTCCCTACCACTATGACTTGAAGAGAACAGTAGCACCATGCGTACTCCCTACCACTATGACTTGAAGAGAAAAGTAGCACAATGCGTGCTCCCTACCACTATGACTTGAAGAGAACAGTAGCACAATGCGTGCTCCATACCACCATGACTTGAAGAGAACAGTAGCACAATGCGTGCTCCCTACCACTATGACTTGAAGAGAACAGTAGCACAATGCATGCTCCCTACCACTATGACGTGAAGACAACAGTAGCACAATGCGTACTCCCAACCACTATGACTTGAAGACAACAGTAGCACAATGCGTGCTCTCCACCACTATGACTTGAATGGAACAGTAGCACAATGCGTGCTCCCTATCACTATGACTTGAAGACAACAGTAGCACAATGCGTGCTCTCCACCACTATGACTTGAATGGAACAGTAGCACAATGTGTGCTCCTTACCACTATGACTTGAAGAGAACAGTAGCGCCATGCGTGCTCCTACGACCATGACTTGAAGAGAACAGTAGCACAATGCGTGCTCCATACCACCATGGCTTGGATGTAACCGTAGTACAATGCGTGCGCCCTACCATCAGGACATGAAGAGAACAGTAGCACAATGCATGCACCCCAACCCCTCTGACTTGAATGGAACAGTAGCACAATGTGTGCTCCCCACCACTATGACTTGAAGAGAACAGTAGCACAATGCGTGCTCCCTACCAATATGGTTTTAATGGAACTGTAGCACAATGCATGCTTCCTACCACCATGACTTGAAGAGAACAGTAGCACAATGCGTGCTCCCTACCACTATGACTTGAAGAGAACAGTAGCACAAGGCATGCTCCCTACCACTATGACTTGAAGAGAACAGTAGCACAATGCATGCTCCCTACCACTATGACTTGAAGAGAACAGTAGCACAATGCATGCTCCCTACCACTATGACTTGAAGACAACAGTAGCACAATGCGTACTCCCTACCACTATGACTTGAAGACAACAGTAGCACAATGCGTGCTCTCCACCACTATGACGTGAATGGAACAGTAGCACAATGCGTGCTCCCTACCACTATGACTTGAAGACAACAGTAGCACAATGCATGCTCCATACCACTATGACTTGAATGGAACAGTAGCACAATGTGTGCTCCCTACCACTATGACTTGAAGAGAACAGTAGCACAATGCATGCTCCCTACCACTATGACTTGAAGAGAACAGTAGCACAATGCGTGCTCCATACCACCATGACTTGAAGAGAACAGTAGCACAATGCGTGCTCCCTACCACTATGACTTGAAGAGAACAGTAGCACAATGCATGCTCCCTACCACTATGACGTGAAGACAACAGTAGCACAATGCGTACTCCCAACCACTATGACTTGAAGACAACAGTAGCACAATGCGTGCTCTCCACCACTATGACTTGAATGGAACAGTAGCACAATGCGTGCTCCCTATCACTATGACTTGAAGACAACAGTAGCACAATGCGTGCTCTCCACCACTATGACTTGAATGGAACAGTAGCACAATGTGTGCTCCTTACCACTATGACTTGAAGAGAACAGTAGCGCCATGCGTGCTCCTACGACCATGACTTGAAGAGAACAGTAGCACAATGCGTGCTCCATACCACCATGGCTTGGATGTAACCGTAGTACAATGCGTGCGCCCTACCATCAGGACATGAAGAGAACAGTTGCACAATGCATGCACCCCAACCCCTATGACTTGAATGGAACAGTAGCACAATGTGTGCTCCCCACCACTATGACTTGAAGAGAACAGTAGCACAATGCGTGCTCCCTACCAATATGGTTTTAATGGAACTGTAGCACAATGCATGCTTCCTACCACCATGACTTGAAGAGAACAGTAGCACAATGCGTGCTCCCTACCACTATGACTTGAAGAGAACAGTAGCACAAGGCATGCTCCCTACCACTATGACTTGAAGAGAACAGTAGCACAATGCATGCTCCCTACCACTATGACTTGAAGAGAACAGTAGCACAATGCATGCTCCCTACCACTATGACTTGAAGACAACAGTAGCACAATGCGTACTCCCTACCACTATGACTTGAAGACAACAGTAGCACAATGCGTGCTCTCCACCACTATGACGTGAATGGAACAGTAGCACAATGCGTGCTCCCTACCACTATGACTTGAAGACAACAGTAGCACAATGCATGCTCCATACCACTATGACTTGAATGGAACAGTAGCACAATGTGTGCTCCCTACCACTATGACTTGAAGAGAACAGTAGCGCCATGCGTGCTCCTACCACCATGACTTGAAGAGAACAGTAGCACAATGCATGCTCCCTACCACTATGACTTGAAGAGAACAGTAGCACAATGCATGCTCCCTACCACTATGACATGAAGAGAACAGTAGCACAATGCATGCTCCCTACCACTATGACTTGAAGACAACAGTAGCACAATGCGTACTCCCTACCACTATGACTTGAAGAGAACAGTAGCACAATGCGTGCTCCCTACCACTATGACTTGAAGACAACGGTAGCACAATGCGTGCTCTCGACCACTATGACTTGAAGAGAACAGTAGCACAATGCGTGCTCCCTACCACTATGACTTGAAGAGAACAGTAGCACAATGCATGCTCCCTACCACTATGACGTGAAGACAACAGTAGCACAATGCGTACTCCCAACCACTATGACTTGAAGACAACAGTAGCACAATGCGTGCTCTCCACCACTATGACTTGAATGGAACAGTAGCACAATGCGTGCTCCCTATCACTATGACTTGAAGACAACAGTAGCACAATGCGTGCTCTCCACCACTATGACTTGAATGGAACAGTAGCACAATGCGTGCTCCATACCACCATGACTTGAAGAGAACAGTAGCACAATGCGTGCTCCCTACCACTATGACTTGAAGAGAACAGTAGCACAAGGCATGCTCCCTACCACTATGACTTGAAGACAACAGTAGCACAATGCGTACTCCCTACCACTATGACTTGAAGAGAACAGTAGCACAATGCGTGCTCCCTACCACTATGACTTGAAGACAACGGTAGCACAATGCGTGCTCTCGACCACTATGACTTGAAGAGAACAGTAGCACAATGCGTGCTCCCTACCACTATGACTTGAAGAGAACAGTAGCACAATGCATGCTCCCTACCACTATGACGTGAAGACAACAGTAGCACAATGCGTACTCCCAACCACTATGACTTGAAGACAACAGTAGCACAATGCGTGCTCTCCACCACTATGACTTGAATGGAACAGTAGCACAATGCGTGCTCCCTATCACTATGACTTGAAGACAACAGTAGCACAATGCGTGCTCTCCACCACTATGACTTGAATGGAACAGTAGCACAATGTGTGCTCCTTACCACTATGACTTGAAGAGAACAGTAGCGCCATGCGTGCTCCTACCACCATGACTTGAAGAGAACAGTAGCACAATGCGTGCTCCATACCACCATGACTTGAAGAGAACAGTAGCACAATGCGTGCTCCCTGCCACTATGACTTGAAGAGAACAGTAGCACAAGGCATGCTCCCTACCACTATGACTTGAAGAGAACAGTAGCACAATGCATGCTCCCTACCACTATGACTTGAAGAGAACAGTAGCACAATGCATGCTCCCTACCACTATGACTTGAAGACAACAGTAGCACAATGCGTACTCCCTACCACTATGACTTGAAGACAACATTAGCACAATGCGTGCTCTCCACCACTATGACGTGAATGGAACAGTAGCACAATGCGTGCTCCCTACCACTATGACTTGAAGACAACAGTAGCACAATGCATGCTCCATACCACTATGACTTGAATGGAACAGTAGCACAATGTGTGCTCCCTACCACTATGACTTGAAGAGAACAGTAGCGCCATGCGTGCTCCTACCACCATGACTTGAAGAGAACAGTAGCACAATGCATGCTCCCTACCACTATGACTTGAAGAGAACAGTAGCACAATGCATGCTCCCTACCACTATGACATGAAGAGAACAGTAGCACAATGCATGCTCCCTACCACTATGACTTGAAGACAACAGTAGCACAATGCGTGCTCCCTATCACTATGACTTGAAGACAACAGTAGCACAATGCGTGCTCTCCACCACTATGACTTGAATGGAACAGTAGCACAATGCGTGCTCCATACCACCATGACTTGAAGAGAACAGTAGCACAATGCGTGCTCCCTACCACTATGACTTGAAGAGAACAGTAGCACAAGGCATGCTCCCTACCACTATGACTTGAAGACAACAGTAGCACAATGCGTACTCCCTACCACTATGACTTGAAGAGAACAGTAGCACAATGCGTGCTCCCTACCACTATGACTTGAAGACAACGGTAGCACAATGCGTGCTCTCGACCACTATGACTTGAAGAGAACAGTAGCACAATGCGTGCTCCCTACCACTATGACTTGAAGAGAACAGTAGCACAATGCATGCTCCCTACCACTATGACGTGAAGACAACAGTAGCACAATGCGTACTCCCAACCACTATGACTTGAAGACAACAGTAGCACAATGCGTGCTCTCCACCACTATGACTTGAATGGAACAGTAGCACAATGCGTGCTCCCTATCACTATGACTTGAAGACAACAGTAGCACAATGCGTGCTCTCCACCACTATGACTTGAATGGAACAGTAGCACAATGTGTGCTCCTTACCACTATGACTTGAAGAGAACAGTAGCGCCATGCGTGCTCCTACCACCATGACTTGAAGAGAACAGTAGCACAATGCGTGCTCCATACCACCATGACTTGAAGAGAACAGTAGCACAATGCGTGCTCCCTACCACTATGACTTGAAGAGAACAGTAGCACAAGGCATGCTCCCTACCACTATGACTTGAAGAGAACAGTAGCACAATGCATGCTCCCTACCACTATGACTTGAAGAGAACAGTAGCACAATGCATGCTCCCTACCACTATGACTTGAAGACAACAGTAGCACAATGCGTACTCCCTACCACTATGACTTGAAGAGAACAGTAGCGCCATGCGTGCTCCTACCACCATGACTTGAAGAGAACAGTAGCACAATGCGTGCTCCATACCACCATGACTTGAAGAGAACAGTAGCACAATGCGTGCTCCCTGCCACTATGACTTGAAGAGAACAGTAGCACAAGGCATGCTCCCTACCACTATGACTTGAAGAGAACAGTAGCACAATGCATGCTCCCTACCACTATGACTTGAAGAGAACAGTAGCACAATGCATGCTCCCTACCACTATGACTTGAAGACAACAGTAGCACAATGCGTACTCCCTACCACTATGACTTGAAGACAACATTAGCACAATGCGTGCTCTCCACCACTATGACGTGAATGGAACAGTAGCACAATGCGTGCTCCCTCCCACTATGACTTGAAGACAACAGTAGCACAATGCATGCTCCATACCACTATGACTTGAATGGAACAGTAGCACAATGTGTGCTCCCTACCACTATGACTTGAAGAGAACAGTAGCGCCATGCGTGCTCCTACCACCATGACTTGAAGAGAACAGTAGCACAATGCATGCTCCCTACCACTATGACTTGAAGAGAACAGTAGCACAATGCATGCTCCCTACCACTATGACATGAAGAGAACAGTAGCACAATGCATGCTCCCTACCACTATGACTTGAAGACAACAGTAGCACAATGCGTGCTCCCTATCACTATGACTTGAAGACAACAGTAGCACAATGCGTGCTCTCCACCACTATGACTTGAATGGAACAGTAGCACAATGCGTGCTCCATACCACCATGACTTGAAGAGAACAGTAGCACAATGCGTGCTCCCTACCACTATGACTTGAAGAGAACAGTAGCACAAGGCATGCTCCCTACCACTATGACTTGAAGACAACAGTAGCACAATGCGTACTCCCTACCACTATGACTTGAAGAGAACAGTAGCACAATGCGTGCTCCCTACCACTATGACTTGAAGACAACGGTAGCACAATGCGTGCTCTCGACCACTATGACTTGAAGAGAACAGTAGCACAATGCGTGCTCCCTACCACTATGACTTGAAGAGAACAGTAGCACAATGCATGCTCCCTACCACTATGACGTGAAGACAACAGTAGCACAATGCGTACTCCCAACCACTATGACTTGAAGACAACAGTAGCACAATGCGTGCTCTCCACCACTATGACTTGAATGGAACAGTAGCACAATGCGTGCTCCCTATCACTATGACTTGAAGACAACAGTAGCACAATGCGTGCTCTCCACCACTATGACTTGAATGGAACAGTAGCACAATGTGTGCTCCTTACCACTATGACTTGAAGAGAACAGTAGCGCCATGCGTGCTCCTACCACCATGACTTGAAGAGAACAGTAGCACAATGCGTGCTCCATACCACCATGACTTGAAGAGAACAGTAGCACAATGCGTGCTCCCTACCACTATGACTTGAAGAGAACAGTAGCACAAGGCATGCTCCCTACCACTATGACTTGAAGAGAACAGTAGCACAATGCATGCTCCCTACCACTATGACTTGAAGAGAACAGTAGCACAATGCATGCTCCCTACCACTATGACTTGAAGACAACAGTAGCACAATGCGTACTCCCTACCACTATGACTTGAAGACAACAGTAGCACAATGCGTGCTCTCCACCACTATGACGTGAATGGAACAGTAGCACAATGCATGCTCCCTTCCACTATGACTTGAAGACAACAGTAGCACAATGCATGGCTCCATACCACTATGACTTGAATGGAACAGTAGCACAATGTGTGCTCCCTACCACTATGACTTGAAGAGAACAGTAGCGCCATGCGTGCTCCTACCACCATGACTTGAAGAGAACAGTAGCACAATGCATGCTCCCTACCACTATGACTTGAAGAGAACAGTAGCACAATGCATGCTCCCTACCACTATGACATGAAGAGAAACAGTAGCACAATGCATGCTCCCTACCACTATGACTTGAAGACAACAGTAGCACAATGCGTACTCCCTACCACTATGACTTGAAGAGAACAGTAGCACAATGCGTGCTCCCTACCACTATGACTTGAAGACAACGGTAGCACAATGCGTGCTCCCGACCACTATGACTTGAAGAGAACAACACACGTGTCATGCG
>CM067372.1:170074663-170482558 GCA_034401795.1 Chaetoderma sp. LZ-2023a | reverse complement strand
CGCATGACACGTGTGTTCGCTTAAGTCGATATATCTATAAATCTGTAAGAAAAGAGAGAACTACATTAGTGAGTATATTTAAGATTTTATCATGCGCAGTTCAAGTCCTAAAGCGCGGTAGAAAGTTCCCAGTCATGGTCGAAAACAGTCCCACAAATGCGGTGTCTAGGTTTAGCTATTGATGGCATTGCTGGCTTTTAACTAACCGTGGTAGGTATCTTTCCAAGGCACAACATTATGCGATGACTTAATCCTCGATGGTCAGAGATCAAAATAAGCTGGGCAGGTGGTACATGAATGGATGAAAGTTCAACGACTCCTCGCGGGAGAAGGGATCACAGAGAAGTGACACAGAGAGAGTTTATTTATCTCACAGGTCAACTAGATCGGAAGCAGCAGAAAACAGAGCAGTAGAATTAGAATCAGCTATCCAGGAAAAGTCCTTTCGTCATGGCGGAAATGTCCTTCAGATCAAGAACAACATGTGGCAGAAGCCGAACTTGATTGAAGGCTAGTTTCAAAGAGATCAGGAGTCCAGAAGCAGTCAGCAAGTTCAATGATGAGGTCGCATTCAATATTATATTTTTTTAGTGTGCTCAAGGATCTGGAGGTTTACGCATGGCTTTCTTCTTGTATTGACCTGCGTTTACCATCACCCAGAAGCGGACCCGTCAGGCTTTCCAATGGTACCAAACATTGCGAGAAACTTTTGTGATCATGGCCATTATTATGAGGAAGAGGTCAGGCAAAGAACATATATACAAGCTAAAAGTATCCACTCATTCATCTCCATCGCGCGAACGCAGCCGTTGACCATTCTTTGAAAGATACACTGTTTATTATGGAGGTACTCCCATTGGCCAGGTACATGGCAAATCGTGTCTTAGACCTTATTACCATCGTGCATGCTTTGGGTGTAGCCATCCGCATGGTGGCTGTAGCACACCCCAGGGAGGTGGGTTACCAGTTCCGGGTTGGTTAGTCCTTCCCATTACCCGACCACATCATACAAGATAGCTTATAAGACTATTCCGGTACAGAAATCTATGTGAATCAGTGATGATTTATTGAGTCAACTTTACACGTTGGCAAACAAATTGTTTCGCATAAGCAGTGTAGGATTTTGTTACATAAAAGCTTGAAATTAAAATGACAATTTGGGCTCATGAACTAAACCCCCAGGTCATGGCGTGGCCGTGGTGACAAGGGGTCGTGGCAAATGGCCAGACATGGTCAGGAGTCTTCCCCAGAAAATTGTGTGATGTCTCGAACATTCAAAGACACTGCATTTCTAGGGGGAAATATGTACCTCTAGCTGGTTATGGAACTGTTTGAGTTCTCTTTCGACATTTTCCTTTGGAGAATAATAATTAAAAAAAAAATTTTAAGTACGCTTCAGAAATATCTGACAGCTTGATAGAAGAAAATCAGCAAAGAACGGTGAAGAAATTTCCGTGTACTTCATTATTATTTAACGGACAGCCATGTAAACGTGCATTTTCCCACAACTCGGATTTGACATTACATATCAACCGGGACCATCTAATTCAATGCGCATTTTGCTCAGATTGCACTTTTTTTTCCGGCAACACGGTACAGAGTGATGCATGCTTCCACGTCCAAGCATCGTGTTCTTTTAGTTAATCTTCAACCCGGAGAGAAGGACGAGCCTATTGACATTACAGCACCAAGATCTGAAGCTCATACCCTGTTTGAAATAATTCCTATCAGAAAAATGGTCAAAACAAAGTGAACGAAGAGATGCCAACCTACTCCTCCACGTTCAACCACCACCACAACAGCAACACCCGCAACCACGTCAGAAGTAACCACCAGCGCAGCAAACACATACCAGCAAACCCAGCACTAACTGCACCAGCAGCACCATCAGTTCTGGCTACATCAGCAGCCATCGTCGCTCCATCAGCAACAGTTGTGACAAGCGTACCCATAGTGACTGTGCCTAGGCTTTCTTTAACTTTACAAAACATTTCCGATAGTTCTGCATCGCCACCAGATTTAATCATCGATGAGGGAACTGCCCATGGAAACAGTATGACGACAACGCCATCGCACAGTACCACATCCACCACAGTCACCACGTCAACACCGGCAACCAGCACTCCTCACACCACATCCATAGACCCCGCTATCTATAAGACCACTACACCAGATAAAGTGTACTCAGGGAAATGCCACATCGCACACCAACCAGACATCCGACCAGTCCCGCATACATCTGGCAGCAGACTTATTCAGGACGCCAAGATCTGGAAACGCTCCACCAGCACCACCTCTTCATGCCTCATCACAGAATTCCGACGACAGAAATCTGCACCGGCTACCATCACTGCCACTGCGACAACCACCATGATGACAAGAACCACCTTGCCCAACCGGGCACCCAGCACCACAACAGTACATCACATCACGCTAATCGTCGACACCTTCTAGACAGAACTTTTCCAAATTTATCCGCTATCTCCTCCGACAGCAGTGCAAATTGTGGCACCCAAACCCGTTGGGGCAACTTTTCAGCTGATACCTAAGGCCATTACTGTCATGGATTCAGCAGGATTATTATTAAGTTGTGCGGAAAAGTGAATTATGCTCATTATGTGTATTTTAAAAATACTATTCTTATTAAGTTTTTAAAATTGAAGCCCTGTCCCTAGGCTGACCACGGTCATCCTACACATCTCTGCTAATTATTGCATAGCTGTGTCTCACCAATAATTGCTGCGGATCCCTATTCTGCAATCACACCCTATATGGTGTAAGTACGCAGCATACTGCAGCGAACATGTCATTGTCCAGATCATCCCATCCTCGCTATTGCTGAGACAGCCTGATGGCTGTCTAATGTTTCAAGAACATTATTATTATTATTATTATTATTATTATTATTATTATTATTATTAACATACTATTTTTCTTATTATTTTTCTTCTTGTTTTAGATAACGAGATGGATATTGGTTGGCAAGAGTTACCCATGCAGACTCGCAATAACGGGCCACACTGTATGCATATCCTCATATATCAATATGCATACGTAATTGACTGTTTTAAAAACTTGTGATATGTATACACCTGTGCAAAAGTTAAGCACCACCCTATTTTTACGCACATGCGAGGGTATATTCATGTGCTATGAAGAAAGCAATAGCATAAACATTTATGTACCCATCCATCTTAGTGCAAGAGGTAATAATGCAACTAGAGGAATGCTGATTATGATGGTGGGGAAACACTGTATGTTTTTGTTTGAACTTGAAAACGAGGCCTGAATATGGTTACGTTGACACAACTGACAACTATTGCCCTACAGTTGACACACGTGGCTAGATTGTCATTAATGGTGTCTGAAAACGAAGTTTAACATCTGTGCACGAGTTTGAGACTGTCATTATTAATACCGGGTATATCCACCTTGTGCCTGGATGACAGCCTGGACACGACGTCTCATGCTGGTCACCAACCGACTGATACGCCATTGTGGTATTCGTTGCCATTCAAGATGGAGTGCGTCTGTTAATTCCTGTAGGTTCTGCACAGGAGGATCCCTCCTTCTCACCATGTTTCCCAGAATGTCCCAGATATGCTCAATAGGGTTCATGTCAGGGCTCCTTGCTGGCCATGGTAGGGTTTCTATGGCATTCTGGCGGAGGTATTCATGCACAGCTCTAGCACGATGTGGTCGGGCGTTGTCATCCATGAATATAGGGTGGGTTCCAGGTGCATAATTTACAAAATGAGGTACCACAACTCTATCCAGTATGGAATCTTGATATATTTGTCCATTTAGTGTTCCAGGTACAGTCAACAGATCCAGCTTACAATCAAATGAGATGCACCCCCATATCATAACGGAACCTCCACCAAATGGAACTTCTTCCATGATGTTACGTTGGTCGTACGCCGTGCGTCTGGACCTCCATACACGAGTTCGACCATCTGTGGCATGAAGCAGGAACCGACTTTCATCGGACCAGTGTACCCGTCTCCAGGATCTCATGTTCCAGTGTCATCTTTCGTTGCACCACCTCAGACGCTCCTCTTTGTGGTGTGCAGTGAGGAGAGGACGTCTGACAGGTCTCCTAGCTTTCATGCCAGCAGCATACAGTCTCCTTTTGACGGTAGATATTGACACTCTATTGCGCGTTTCCCATTGCTGGCTGAGCACTCTGCTGTTGGTGAATGGAGATCTCCTAACAAGGCGTACTAGGGCTCGATCATCACGGGCAGTAGTCTTCTTCGGTCTTCCAGATCTAGGCCTGTCCTTCACCTCGTTAGTTTGCCCATGTTTTGCAATCAAACGACTGATTACAGTATGGTTAATGTTCAGCTGTCTGCTAATCTCTCTGCATGACATACCAGTGGTATGCATGCCTATGATTTGCCATTTCACACGATCACTTAACCTTCGTCTTGCCATAGCGGTTCACAATCAAGAGCTAATTCTCTCTGTACAAATAAACCACGGTCATGAACACAAAATTCCTAATCTTGTCGCCTAAATCTGTATGTAATGTTCTACACCTCAAACTGGACTTTTACATAACTGAACACGTGTGCTGTTTCCCGCCACGCACGGACATCAAGCGGCGTGAAGTCATGCATGCATGTGCATTTCGTACTTGGAATTATGTCAGCTAACGCGGGGACAAAAAGTATGGCAGCCTAGTTGTACCATCATGTTTCTACGTTCTATTGTTTTTGCTGGTGCTTAACTTTTGCACAGGTGTATATATATAAATATATATATCTTTATTTTTATATGTCTATTTTATAATAACTTAATTCTGGTACATTGGAGCTTTGGGCATTCTCGGCGCAAAAATAATTATCCGTTGCCAACGAGAACGCCCATGCGAGCTATTGTTTTAGCTAAATCAGGGTATTAAAACAAACAAAAGAGCAGGCACCACAGCGTAAAGCAAAAGAAAAGAGAAGGCCCAGAAAAATAAATACTGGGCCAAAAATCAAAATCAAAAATATGCCACCCTCCCCAAACTCTTTCGCACATATGCCTTCTTTGATAATCTAAGCATCTCTCGCGTCACTACCCGTCTCGGCTACATGCCTGCCCGAGAAGTCTATAATTCTTGTCTAGCGTGTGCCCTGTATGTTCGATCCACGATGGTGGTATCATTCGTCACAGGTGTCGAACTAGGAGGGGGTGGTGTAGCGTGGATCGACTGGTCAGGTACGGACCATCCCAGCCAGTCTGGGTATGGCATGGCCGGGCCGGGTGCCTTTCGAGCATGCTCCCTGGGTATGGAGCCAATTATGAGAAGGTCATAAAATGACAAAGTCCGTGAGATCGTGTAGCGCACATGCAGAGCATCAGAGATTGCTTAACAGTGAGCATTAGCGTTGGGCAGAAAAAGCATCTCAAACAGTACCGAGTTGGTACTCGTAATCCTTTTAGATTGGATTTTCTTGGTTCTTGGTCTTGATCATGGCCAGAATGAAGCGAGGATTCCAAAACTCTTTACCATTTTCAAATCGGTTAAGGATTGGCTGAGTTATGGCTAAATGGGCCCACTTATTCGATTTTCAAAATAGTGAACCCCATAGGCTTAGCGCATGTATGCTCCCAGTAGATGGATACTATAGCGTGTCACGTGATCCGCTTCCCTCCCTCTGGGGCACGCTTGCTGATTGGCTATGGCGTTCCATCTGTGACATCACAGGCAGTATATAAGGGGTAAAAAAATCAGTTTCGAGAGCACTCAGGTGGTGGAGAGGACGAGCGCAAGTGACTGCATTCCGTAATGCAGATATCAAACATCTGCTGTGGATCCTTTCGGTTTTCAGACTCATTCTCTTTGGGGCACAAGCCATTACAGCCACAACCGCAGTTTTGGTAAGCTCCCAGGAAGATATCACCTGGGGGCAATAAACAAAGTAAAGTCAGCTAGCCCAAAACACTTCTTCCGCAAAGGGACATTTCGAGTGGATGGGCCTTTTGGCCCCGATGTAGCTCATTGTTCAGTGTGTGGTGCAAGTGATGTACTCGGTGATGACTCACCAGACCTGCCATGCCGCGCAACCAGTGGTGGAAATTAACCCGCACATCATGTGTTGGCCTTTGACATTTGGCCTAAGGTATAGGAACATTGCTTGGTGCATCATGTGAGCTATTCAGGGCATCTCGTCATATGGACTGCCAGAATGCATCCGCATTAACTTATAATCTTCTGTAGCCTGTCAAGAACTGTAGGGCAGCTTCCAGCTTCCCCACACAGTACGTAACTTTTTAGACCATTCAGATATATCAATCACTTTTCATGTGAATGGACTATCTACTAGCCATCTTCCTCCACAAAGAACCGTCTTCACTTTTCCTGAGAATAAGCCGTATCAGTAGTATGACTGCAGTATTTTCCTAGCAGCTGACTTCCGCATCATGCCATCTCACATTCCAAACTATGTTATGCTTTCAACTATTGTGAATATGAGACTTCTTCCATACCGATGAATAATAGGTACTCAGTCTTATTATATTATTATTGTATTGCTTTTATGTAACAGGTACTGATGACTAATAAGTACCTTCGGGTTATCTGAGACCGCATTTTTATAGTTTATTATTATTATATATATATATTATCCTCATTTTCCGTGCCTATAAGCATCACAAGGTCGAGTGACCTTCTATTTTTATTGTATTTTTCTAAAGTCAGTGATATGGCAGCAGCCAACCATGTTAAATTGTTTTCTTTATTATAAAAACTCTTGGACTGCAGTATTACTAAGTTATACAATACAGCAACAACACCCGCATCACCTTGTTCCCCGCACAGCATCAATTTTTCACTGAGGTCACTGTTCATGTTCTCATTATGCGAACATGACAGGCGGCCAACTAAACATGGATTGTTCTAACTCGATAGGATAGGTATATAGTAGTAGGGATGATTACTCAGTAGGAGACATTTTGTGATAGTCTCTTTTCCGGAGTAGTGGATATGTAACACCGCGCTCTGGGTAGATTGTATAAATTGGCCATTTTCCTTAAGGCCTCCATATGAGTGATCATATTTGTCTATGCTCCAACAGCCTACGGGCTTATTAATTGTCTGGACCTTCTTCCGTCATGTTATTTAGAGTTAGCTCTGGAACTATTGGTGTTCCAGTGTGGCGAGAAATAAAGTGGTGATCACCGCATACATCCCTCGTGTATCTGTGGATACTGGATAGTTAGAAAACCCAGCCAAAGTAGGAAGCACTACGAAAATAAATATATATAATTAATTACTGTCCTGCAGTGCATCTCTGGGCGATTTTACATAACCCTAACGACAGGTAAATGTTAGTTACCCAGGTGCGGATCAGTATGGATCCATATCCAAGACGCTCTCCATCTAGCTCTACCACTGACTGGATGCGGTCTTAGAACCCACCACACCTTCCATGGGAGGTCGCTATAGTTTGATAGCTGCATCTTTGTCACCACCTTAAAACCTTGAATGTGCTTTTCGAAACGCTTATGTATCGTATTTGTCCTTGTGATGTTACATATGGTCTTGACCTGGCGGTAACAGGATCGTTATATGATTCGGGAATTTTCATCTCATGATAAGTATGCATGTGTTTACTGAGGAGGATGTTCCGTGGGGTAAACTTATGGTTGCTGAACATACTCGCCCATCAGACTTATGTATATTAAAAGATAGCTAGCTTACATTGCCAATTGCGGCTAAAACGAGATGTGGACGCAATAACTAAAATATAAGGTAGGAATTAGCAGAAGGTCTGCATAAATAAAGCGGCAACTACTAATACAGAATCCTGGAAATTACATAAGATGGCGGTGTTGAATTCTGAGGAAATCATCCACCCAACCTTCACGTAACACAGCGTGCATCACAACAACTATATAGCTTCACTAGGTTGACTTGTTTACATAATTTGGTTTTAATAGGAGAGTGGCCCTTTTTGAAATTTCTCTTCCTCTGCTTCAGCGTTGTGGGAATTTTTCCTGTGATGGAGGCCCGTGCGAGGCACATTCCTCTCACAACAAAATAATGTTCCATGGGGGTTAATTTGGTTTATATTAAACTAAGCTAGGTAGCCGTGCTAGGATTCTCCTTTGCAGGAAGGTGTGGTTCAACTTTGGCGGCAATGGTCGCACAGCCCCACTGGAACATAAACGTTCCACCGGCTCTCGAAGTCAGTTTCTGTACAATCTGGTAATGCGCAACACCGGCTCCACAACCCCAAGATCTGCTGCTAACCAGCTCTCTCGCCCCACTGCGCTGTGCACCTGCATTGCCATGGAACGGGAACGTCTGGCAGACGCCCGGAGGCTACAGTTCACCTAATGCACAAAATAGGGGCTTGGAACCCTAATAAAAACTCTATTTGCTCACACACACGAGCATTTAGCGGTGTGACCAGTACCTTAGGAACCTTGGTGTTAGCGCGATCATTGGTGTCTGTGGCTAGTGCCAAAGTTAACATGACATGAGGAAGCAAGAATCTGAACAGGTCGCTTAAGTCATCTGTCACTGTCTTAGCAGCTATGCAGTAGATGATCAGATTAAAGGTACTGTTACAACACGTGATCCACACAAGGAGGAGGTAATCCTTGGATGCAGTTCCCATGGTGACGTTATACAGGTTAACAGGCAACCAGTATGACAGCGGATACAGCACGTGCATCAGTGTTGTGTCCCTCTTGTTGTGCATCCAAATCTCGTTGAGATCTCGCGATGGCAACATACTTCGCTGAATGCAGAACCGTGATGGAGACACTGGGAATAATGGTATTGATTACTAAGTATCCTATATTTGCAGCATATGCATTTCCGATTTGTTCACAAACCAGCCCTGCTTCACCTCTAATGAATACCTCTTTAGTGCGATACAGGATGCTATACAAAACACCTGCGTAATTCATGTGCACAACCCAGTCTAAAGCCAACCATTTTAAATCAAACGAACATGTGACTCATGCACGAGCAGCCAATGGATACGGGAGCTGATAGAACCACATAGCAGCAAAAAAGATCAGGACATATCTGCCAACACTCATTCCACTGAAACCAACAATCATTGACAGATCCACGCAAGTTTCGGATAAGTAATGACTGAAAAAACAAATGCAGGCCAAAGAACAGCGCCAACACATACAAAGGTTTCGGCAATGGCCAGCCTGCCAATGACGGTGAATATTGGCGATTTCCAGCATCTGGACCCCACAACATATATGAAAAGTATCATATTTAAGCAAGCTCCAAACGTGAAATACGCAATCGGGAACATATGGACGAGAAACGCTGGTAAGTATACATTCCAGATTGTGTACTTTTTATTCACAAATATACAAGACTTTTAATGTAAGAGCAAAATCGCTCACAAACAAACTAGTACAATCGATGTACAAAACTAATAAGTAGCTAATCTAACTCAAAGTACGACAAAGCTCTGTTATGCCAAGCAATAGCTCACAGTGCTGAACATCAGCGTGACGTTCAGTGATTCACGATGGTGGATTGAATAATTTCTAAGTGCGAAATCTCGCCTTATATACAATTCGATTCTCTCTTATAATTAAGTTCTATAGATATGACAATAATTAGACTCTTTCGAATCTATTCGAATAACTCTTCTCGGTATGCTATAAGCAGACTTTGATTGGTCTGAACAGTCAGTCCACCAATCAACCTCTGCTTATCTCTTCCTAGAAGTTCTGACCTGATAAACATTGGTATTCTCAACCAATCAACGATCCCCTTTATCTCTTTCCTGGAGCACAAACCTATTCTACATTTTTCTTTACTACAGAGTTTGACTGACGCCGGTTGGTTATGATGTCATCCTAACCAACCATACTCTGTCCTATTCTTCCAGGGAGATGGTGCCTCACATAGATAAAGCGGTGGGTACCGGTTCTGATTTGATGTGATCTGTCAGCTAACTAACAACATTACAGAATGTGTTGTTGTTGCATGCCATTGTATGAGTGACATATAGTTGATACACAAATTTCACTTATGTTATTCATTCCCAAAGGACGCTACAATGTCCATGTCCGGTCCATTGCCTATCGATGGATAAGCCTCTAGAATGCTAGGGTGTATAGGCACATGAGCTGTATGATCTCATTGCCAGGTGGTGTTGTTCTACCCTCGTGTGAGAGACTAGATCGCCTATGTCATCAACTAAGTCCGTTTGTCGCGTTCACTTTCACTCATCCCAACACCGATTATTATTCTTTGATTATTTTCTAAACTACAATTATCAATAACTGCTGAATATTATAAAAGTGTGTGCCAACTGAACAGCAACCACTTCCATCCAAACTATTTTCAAATACACATCAACTCAGAACCACAGAACCCCTTCCAATTAATTCGTTCATTTCAAATATCATTCTATAATTTCATCCATTTAGTTTCATCGTGCTACATTTAGCACTCTATCCATTTACCAGAAATATACATGGCTATCACCGTCCTGGTGATGGACATGTTCTGTCAACAATAACTATTTGAACCAGCTACTGCGCTGATTCCTATTTATCAGAAACTACGATTATATATTACCAATATCAAATATGTCATCTTGACCTTTAGCTCACCTGATATTTTCAAATCATAATTTCTTTAGGGTCTTACTCGAAAATATAAGACATCCTGCAGGGTCATGACTTCCCACAAGAAAATCCCATATTTACAATATGTAAATGACATACACTAAATTATGACATACATTTGACCTTTTAATCTGCAAACATTCCATAATATGACCAGTTGGAAGGAAGTAACAAGACCTGTTGTGATAGTAGGCCTACAAGTTTTCACGATTTAAATGGAAATCCTCAGGTATTTGGACTTGGTATAGTAATACACATGGGCTACAAGAAGCAAGACCGAAGTTAATTTGTTGCATACTCTTAGATAATGCATCAGCTATCAGTGCGTACTTTGCCCAGAAACACAACTAGCTAATGCAGTCATTCAGCGGATGAGACTAACTGATGATGTATACATTCCGACTTCCATTGTTTATGGAAGGTACATATTCTTTGCAGCAGACAATGTAGAAAGTTAACACTGCGTGCAACTGAATTAGAAATATTCCAACAGAGAATGATAATCCATGATATCAAAGGAAAATAACCTTATTGACCCGAGCTAGAGATAAATCATTACAAATGTTATCTCGACCTTCAATGAGCTTATACCATGCAACATCGGATGGCATGCAAATACCCCAAAATGGAATGACCTCCAAATACATAAGAACAATGCGATATTGCAGGAAAGCCAAATGGATGACATACTTGGCTGATGGTATGCTCATTTCAAAGACCCACGCATGAATCTGAAAGAAATCTGGGTGCAGAGAATGAAATGGATGACGTAATCCTGGTAACAAAGATGCTGCATAAATGCTGCAATTGAGGGACCAGGCCAATAAAACTTAAATTACCTTAGACATAGTCCTCTATGATCTAGCAAAACTGCAAAGACCAGTGGGTTATTCGCCTCGGTGAATTGTATAATGTAATGTTCATGCTAAGAACTATAGGAGCAACTAAGGAGGGTAATGAACGTGATGAGGCTTGGATTGAATCTTATCTATATCGTCCTTTGACAAATACGTCAGATTCTGGAAGGAAAACATGAAAAGATCACTTGAAGCACATATCACGTCCTTGCAGGTATTGCTCGAGCTATTTCAATGAATCTGCCTTAAGAACAAAGTTGTAACGGAAATATATGTTGAGCAGATACACGCCTTATCTGATGCACATGGCAGTATGGTAGCCAATGACATAGCGCAACAACACAAAAAGCTTTTAGATGTGGTTAAGCAGAACCAATTGCAATATCAAGTGCAGAAAATTGGTTAAATCCCAAGTACATCGCTGAGATGTACAAATTACAATATAGTGATGCTGAAATGTGGGAAGAATTATGTGGTGGTGGAAACTTGGGTCCACAAAAATGAAGTACCATTTTATAGCACTAGGGCAGAACATGGCATTGGCATATCAATAAGATGATGGAAGTTAAAGGTGGGATTGAAAGAATAGCGCACAGGCCTGCAGTACTCTCCAGTGGTTTCTTCGTCGCCCAGAGTTAAATTCGTCTTTCAGATGAACTGCAAAATATGCTATATATTTCTCAACAACACAGAATAAAGCATCATGAACTAGCTGAAGCCAAAAACAAAACATACAGAAGATGAACGCCATGGCTTATGAGTATAATCCATAAGAACGCATCATAGGTCCCACACATCCCTGGGATAAAATGATTAAAATCAAGCTGCTGAACTGACCTGATAGAAGCAAGCATGTTACGGTGAACCCGTATTGAGGTTGAACTAAAGGAAAACACATCTATGTTTGCAAGACTGCTAATCAGTGCAGGATCGGGCACAGACATTGCTCTATGGGAAGTAATTGGTGAATATGAATTTCCCTGCCTTCAGATTACAGAACGTCAAATGCCTGTTGAAGAAGTAACGAATCAAGGCGTTGATGAATAAGTTATTACTAGAACCATTGTGGTTGGTGCTATGGCAGTTCTACTGGAAATATCAGGTCAGACTATTAAGTCAGGTGCAGAAATATTCAGTTAGTTTCCATATGTTATTGATTTGAAGTCAAGAAAGTACATAACGTATTTGAGTGTTATAATACGGAGTATTCACTCAAAAGGTTAACCGAAATCGTCGCCACTCAAAGGCTTTGTCGTCAATAGCAAACACAAAGATATCTATTTTGCTTGCAAATGACTTGACTATTTTAAGCATGATCGCAAAAGTGGCCAACAAAGATGGTGCCAAATCCACCCATCTCGATGTCAAGCGCCTATCAGGCAATCATGAGGAAGCAGATACTATGTTGATCCTTCATGTTAAATATGCTGCTCAGCAATCATGAGGAAGCAGATACCATGTTGATTCGTCATGCTACACATGCTGCTCGGCAATCATGAGGAAGCAGATACTATGTTGATTCTTCATGTTATACATGCTGCTCGGCAATCATGAGGAAGCAGATACCATGTTGATTCTTCATGTTATACATGCTGCTCAGCAATCATAAGGAAGCAGATACCATGTTGATTCTTCATGTTATACATGCTGCTCAGAAATCATGAGGAAGCAGATACCATGTTGATTCTTCATGTCATACATGCTGCTCAGCAATCATGATGAAGCGGATACCATGTTGATTCTTCATGCTGTACGTGCTGCTCAGCAATCATGAGTAAGCAGATACCATGTTGATTCGTCATGCTATACATGCTTCTCAGCAATCATGAGGAAGCGGATATCATGTTGATTCTTCAGGCTATACACGCTGCTCAGCAATCATGAGGAAGCAGATACCATGTTGATTCTTCATGTTATACATGCTGCTCAGCAATCATGATGAAGCAGATACCATGTTGATTCGTCATGCTATACATGCTTCTCAGAAATCATGAGGAAGCGGATACCATGTTGATTCTTCAGGCTATACATGCTGCTCAGAAATCATGAGGAAGCAGATACCATGTTGATTCGTCATGCTATACATGCTGCTCAGCAATCATGAGGAAGCGGATACCATGTTGATTCTTCAGGCTATACACGCTGCTCAGCAATCATGAGTAAGCAGATACCATGTTGATTCGTCATGTTATACATGCTGCTTAGCAATCATGATGAAGCAGATACCATGTTGATTCGTCATACTATCCATGCATCTCAGCAATCATGAGGAAGCGGATACCATGTTGATTCTTCAGGCTATACATGCTGCTCAGCAATCATGGGGAAGCAGATACCATGTTGATTCGTCATGCTATACATGCTGCTCAGCGATCATGAGGAAGCGGATACCATGTTGATTCTTCAGGCTATACACGGTGCTCAGCAATCATGAGTAAGCAGATACCATGTTGATTCGTCATGTTATACATGCTGCTCAGCAATCACGAGGAAGCAGATACCATGTTGATTCTTCATGTTATACATGCTGCTCAGCAATCATGAGGAAGCAGATACCATGTTGATTCTTTAGGCTATACACGGTGCTCAGCAATCATGAGTAAGCAGATACCATATTGATTCGTCATGTTATACATGCTGCTCAGCAATCATGAGGAAGCAGATACGATGTTGATTCTTCATGTTATACATGCTGCTCAGCAATCATGAGGAAGCAGATACCATGTTGATTCGTCATGCTATACATGCTGCTCAGCAATCATGAGGAAGCAGATACCATGTTGATTCTTCAGCCTATACATGCTGCTCAGCAATCATGAGGTGCACATCATGTCGCCTGATACAGTCGCATTTCCTACAGAAATTTCCTAATCTCAGCAGCAACATGTATGATAGTTGGCACTGGAGACAAAAGGTTGTTAGTACATTTGCAACATGTCTACAACAATATTGACCAAAGACTGGCTGGAGCATTTCAAGGTTTCCATTCCTTTACAGGCTCCGATATCACTGGGAAAATAAGTGGAGACGAGAACGGTGACATGCTGGAAAACATTGCAAGCATCAGGTAACAATGTCCTTGATGTGGTTAGCGAATCATGGGAAGACTCCACATACATCTGAGCATATCAAGCCCAGCCCCGCCGTTCTCATAACTAAACGTGCCACTATGATTGGAGCATGCAGATCATGTTGATTTCATCGATGAAGAAAAGGTCCCCTTGATAAGAGCTTCCAGCAGCTGCAAACACCTCAACGCCAATGCTGATAAAGCAAAATCCAAGTTCACACCTGGGAACCTGTCTAGCATTATGGAGGCGAATAATAAATACATCTTACTTCGGTGCTAGCAGAATGGACCTTTCCAGTTTATCCATCCATTATATGACGTCATAATCAACTAGGTTACGTGCAGGATGAAGTCATAATCAATGACGTCATGGATGACGTAGATAAGTTCGTCACGAAAGCATAATTGATGACGGACTACGCGTTGTTGTACGAATTGTATCGATTGATCCAAACACAAGCGAGCTGTGAGTGGAGCTTATAGGCGAGCGGCGATTCTGAAAAAGGCCTCTAGACTTTGAGTGTAATGCACCCGAGAGCCACACATCTACGTCAAATGTCATTTTAAAGCTTATTCTATGTAGAAAAAGAAAAAAATATGATGTAGGGATGGAAGGTGGTGCAGTTTCTGTGAAATCGTGTGTAGTTAGGAGGGGGGGGGGGCGTTGGCATACATAGTAATTTTAGGGAGCCGCGATAATACAGTCACCAATGGCCGAATTAGTAACCTCTTATTTCTATCTTCCCATGGAGATTTAAATATAAATTTTAGTCTTGCATTCAGCAAGAGCAGTGGAGAAAAGCATCATCTATATTCTGCCATTTTAAACGTCGATTTCAGATCATCTAAATTAATTATCCATCTTCGTATAGAGGACGTGTAGATAATTTTTCATTTTAAAATATTACATGCATATTAATAGATAATATGCATTTGTTCTATCGTGTTATTTAACATTTACAGTGCTGATTGTCACTTTAAATTATATATATATATATATATATATATATATATATATATATATATATATATATATATATATATATATATATATATATATATATATATATATATATATATATATATATATATATATATATATATACTCAACTCGGCCCTATTAACAAAAAGTTGAAACTATCAAGTGACGTAGATAATTGTGTAGTTTGCCAACTGTTTAAATCAAATGAAATGCTCAGTAAAGCTACAGAGGCCGGGATTGATAGCTTACAAAGGTCCTTTATTATCTAGCATACAAACCCACGTCTCGTAAGGAATGTGCTGCAAAGCTAATAACTGCTCTACAATCCACCAGTATGAATACTATTAGCTTAAAACAGGATTCCTCAATTGGAGGAGGAGCAGAAACGTTGGCGCACTTCTCAGCTGTTGAGCAGGCATTGCAGATCACTGTTTAACGAGACGCATTGTTGTCCCGTGCTTCTGGAAGGTGTGGATTTGTGTCTCTAAACTCTCCAGGAAAATCTCAATAATGCGTTTCAACTGCTACGGTTGGGAAGCTCCAAATGTCGTCTGTTCTCATCATCATCATCATCATCATCATCATCATCATCATCATCATCACCACCATTATCACACCACCACCACCACCAGCACCACCACCACCACCACCACCATTATCACACCACCACCACAACCACCATCACCACCACCACCACCATCACCACCACACCACCATTATCATCATCATCATCATCAACCACCACCGCCACCACCACCACTACCGTAACCACCATCACCATCACCATTATCACACCACCACCACTACCACCACCATCACCACCGCACCACCACCACCACCACAACCACCACCACCACCATCTCCACCACACCACCATTATCATCATCATCATCATCATCATCATCATCATCATCATCATCAACTACCACCGCCACCACCACCACCACCACCACCACCACAACCTCAACCACCACCACCACCACCACCAACACAACCACCACCACCACCACCACCACCACCACCACCACCACCACAACCACCACCACCACCACCACCACCACCACCACCACCACCACCACCACAGCCTAACTGGTTCTGCATTGTCTGAAGCAGAAAGATCGTTGCTAAATCTTGGTCTAACATATGTACCAACACCACGGCCCAAAGTCGACATAGATGCTCTTTTAGATAATGGCTTATGGGAAATTGAAGAATTTTCTCACCGTGTAAAATTAGCAGACTTTTTTCGAAATTCCAAGAAAAACAACTTTCTACCTTTTGTTGAAAAAACTGGATGGGCACCTAACTCGAAGTTGGTTGACCCTGCGATTCTTGATAGTATAAAAGCTATCAAGGAGCGTGTTGAAAATTTCGAATTTCCTAAAAATCATCAAAATTTGTCATATCAAGAACGTTTAGCCTTAACAGGTTTGCGTAAAAACAATGACATCGTTATAAAGCCTGCTGACAAGGGATCTGCTACTGTAATAATGCGTAAGGATAATTATATTCGTGAAGCACATCGACAACTCGGTAATCTGAAACACTACCGCAAATTAGACGAACCACTCTGGCAAAATAATTGTGATAAATTTAATGGAATCCTTCAAGAAATGGCTGACAACAAGGCCATAACGAAAAAGCAGTTTAAATACCTTACTGCTAAACGAGATTCAAATCCACGTACGTTTTACCTTTTGCCAAAAATTCATAAACCTATTGAGTCATGGTCCGACCCTATGATACCACCGGGTCGACCTATTATCTCTGATTGCGGCTCTGAATCTTATCGAATTAGTGAAATTATTGATTACCACCTACAACCAATTGCGAATAGACATTTCAGCTTTTTGAACAACACTGAGGATTTCCTATCCGAGGTCTCCAAAATTTCTGGTCCTCCAAACTCACTCTTGATAACCCTCGACATCGATGCTATGTACACAAACATTGACATCGAAAGGGGTTTGACTTCTGTTCGCAGAGCATTTGATAAATATCCTGATAACAATAGGCCCACTAGCGAAATATTAGCTCTCCTGGAGCTGAGTTTAAAGGGCAATGATTTCGAATTCGCTGGCGAAATCTACCAACAAATCTGTGGATGCGCTATGGGTAAACGTTTTAGTCCTAGTTTTGCCAACATCTATGTAGCTGAGTGGGAAGAAGATGCGCTTAACAAATGTCCTAAGCAGCCCTTATTTTACCGCCGGTACCTCGATGATATTTTTATGATCTGGAATCATTCGAGGGAAGAGTTTGATGAATTTTTCACTATTTTGAACAATCACGATCCTAACATCAAACTTAAAGCCAACATCGACCAGTCGTCCGTAGACTTTTTAGACGTTACTCTCTACAAAGGTGTAAATTATAACACCAGTGGGTTTCTTGATTACAAAGTATTCTTTAAGCCCACCGATTCCCATCAACTACTGCATAAGAAATCTTTCCATCCACCTCATACTTTTAAAGGTATTGTCAAATCACAGATTATCCGATTTCACCGAAATTCTAGTGATAGAAAGAATTTTGAATCTGCGTGCTCCAGCTTATTTAAAGCCCTCAAACCGAGAGGATATTCAACACGATTTTTGCGCAAAATAAAATCCGAAACTTTACATGATTTGGAAACTATTACTGATAAGGCTGCCGATCAAAAGCCTACCAAAATTCGTCACAATCGTCCGATTATAGGCGTAGGACAATCTCAGAAATGTGGAAAGAAGAGGTGTAAATTAGACCTCTATCTACCTAATCAGAAAACATTTGTCAGTTATCAGAACAAAAGCAAATTCCAACTTCAGTCTAATTTAGATTGCGATTCTAAAAATGTTATCTCTTTAATATCTTGCAAATTATGCCAAAAGCAGTATGTCGGTGAAACAAAATGCCCTTTCAGATGGCGAGCAACTAGACACCTTTGCGATATTAGACACGACGAGGACACCAACGTAGCTCAACATTTCAATCTTCCTGGTCATTCTGTCGATAGACACTTTGAAATTATGCCTATTGAGCAACTGCCTCTTTCTGCTACGGCCGAAGAAACTGATAAACAAAGAAAACTTCGAGAATCATTTTGGATTAAGCAACTGAAAACAAAATGGCCGAGTGGCATAAACGTGGACCCTGGTCTTGCTGATCAACGTGAAATTATTCCATTCAGTTTAACATACAATCGAAAAAATGTTGAAATTTCAGAAATTTTGAAAGATGAATATCATAAATTGCAGGATAAAATGAAAAAACCTCTCAATTTGCGTCCATTGATAGCCTTTAAGAAAAACTCCAATCTACGTGACATCTTGGTTAATTCGAAATTAACTCTTCAAAAACCTTCAGAATGAATGATATATATTATTAATATTTTATAGGCCATACCGCCTCTATCAAACAAACATAACAAATCTCAGACAATAAAATAAATAAAAAATATCTCCCAACCTTGGGAGATCCTGAGCCAGTGCGTTTAATCATATAACCACCACCACCACCACCACCACCACCACCACAGCCACCACCATCACCAACACCATTATCACGCCACCACCACAACCACCACCACCAACATCACCACCACACCACCATTATCATCATCATCATCATCATCATCATCATCATCATCATCATCATCAGCCACCACCACCACCACCACCACCACCACCACCACCACCACCACCACCACCACCACCATCATCATCAACAACAACAACAACAACAACAACAACAACAACAAAAACAACTACTACCACCACCACCAGCATTATCACACAACGACCACCACCACCATCACCACCACACCACCATTATCATCATCATTATCATCATCATCAACCACCACCACCACTACCACCATCATCATCATCATCATCAACAACAACAACAACAACAACAACAACTACAACAACAACAACAACAACTACAACAACAACAAACAACAATAACAACAACCAAATCACCATCATCATCATCATCATCATCATCATCATAATCATCATCATCATCGTCATCATCATTATCGTTGTCATCAACTCCAACGTTGCCGCCGTTGTCTTCTCCACCACCACCGTCGTCGTCGTTCTCGTTGTTCTCGTAGTCGTAGTCGTCGTCGTCATAATCATTATCATTATCATGGTTTGAAGGCATCAAAATAATAAAAACACTAGGTTTAATCATCGTATAATGTAACTTATCTACACTCCTGATATTATGAAATGCTGCCAGTGGAATTAGTTTCAATATACATATCATCTTACCTGTGCAGGTGTCTTCAAATGCGGATATTTATATTAGGTTTTTCAGACGAGAAAATACCAAAATAGGATTCCGAAGTTTTAATAGTTGAGAAAGTTAACTAAAATTAATAGATTCATTCATTAAGAATAATAGTGTTTCTTCGTTAATGTTTATCACCGAACTCGTTTCCACATTCTGAGAGTACAGAAAGTAGACAACTACCCGTAATACTATTTAAAATTCAGTATATGAGTTAAAAAGGCCTAGACGATATTGCGATATATCGTGCATAAAGTTAGTGTACGAGTTAGGAAAAACCTAGCTGATATCGCGATATATCGTGCATAAAGTTAGTGTACGAGTTATGAAAAACCTAGATGATATCGCGATATATCAAGCATAAAGTTAGTGTGAGTTAGTAAATGCCTAGACGATATCGCGATATTTCGTGCATAAAAGTAGTGTATGAGGCGATGGCTAGACGATATTGCGATAAATAGTTCACAAAGTTAGTGCACGAGTTAGGAAAGACCTAGATGATATCACGATATATCGTGCATAAAGGTAGTGTATCAGGAAATTTATATTGATGAAGCACTGGCATAATGCCAAAAGTTACACCCAAATCTGAGAAGGGAAAATATATTATTTTTACTTTAATAACTATTTTAATAATGTGCCCTCTTGCACGTTTCACTGATTTAGCGCAGTACATTGCCCATTAGCCATTTGGAATGTTAATATCGTTCATACAGCCCTTAATCGTTCCTGTATCCTATTTATAAATCGGCACTTATTTGTGTTGCTCTGCCATGTGCTCCCCTATGCTTTAGAAACATTTGTTTGAACAACAGTCAATGAGGTATTAAGCAAGTTACCAGGTTTCGTAAAATAGCGTCATATTCTTCTTCTGAGATTCCTTTTCTGGCAGGCGCACCATAATCAGGTTATTGTATTCAGTTTGTAGCAGCACACCGCAATGTATAGTTGGTATATTATAAGCCACGGTCAGCCACACTGGGTTTAGAAGAAAGTGCGAAAATAGCTAACAAGTCAGAGTTTGTATAAAACCCTTTTAGATAGGTATACTAGAGATGAGTGGAGCAGAGCAAGTAGAGCGCGCGGGATAAGAAATAGAGGTTTGTCTAGTATAGACACCGTAACACAGAGAGGGAGAGAGAGGGAAGGGGAGGTAGGGATGGAAAGATGGAGCGAGGGGGGTGAGTGGGTAGGGAGGGAGAGAGAGAGAGAGAGAGGAGAGAGAGAGAGAGAGAGAGAGTAGGGGAGATGGAGAGGAGGTAGAGTGACAGGGAGAAGCGGTGGAGGCAGGGCGAGAGAGATAGGAAAGGGAGAGAGAGTCACAATCGGTGAATACAATAGTCTGATAACTTTGCTTCTCCTCGTGTCGCAATCGCTGAATACAATAGTCTTAAAACTATGCTTTTGCTCCTGTCGCAATCGCCGAATACAATAGTCTGATAACCATGCTTCTGCTCGAGTCGCAATCGCTGAATACAATAGTCTGATAACTATGCTTCTGCTCGAGTTACAATCGCTGAATACAATAGTCTGATAACTATGCTTCTGGTCGAGTTACAATCGCAGAATACAATAGTCTGATAACTATGCTTCTGCTCGAGCTACAATCGCTGAATACAATAGTCTGATAACTATGCTTCTGCTCGAGTCACAATCGGTGAATACAATAGTCTGATAACTATGCTTCTGCTCGAGTTACAATCGCTGAATACAATAGTCTGATAACTATGCTTCTGCTCGAGTCGCAATCGTTGAATACAATAGTCTGATAGCTATGCTTCTGCTCGAGTTACAATCGGTGAAATGAATAAGCAGCAAAATTATGAAATCTGCTAACACATACGTTATTGATTGTTGTTAAAAACGAACGTTTCTACTGCATAGAACTAACATACGCCAATCCACATCGCTTCGCCGTTCGAGGCCATACTTGCAGACCTTTGATTTCTTGCTATGTTAGATAACATTAGGCTAGTAGGCTGGAGGCAGCCAATCAGAGTTCTACCTACTTCAATCTAGCCATCAATCTAAAAATAGAGGCCTGGCTCCGTGCCAATATCGATGTCAAGTGATGTGATTGGGCGTATATTAGTATTAGGATGATATTAACTGGGCAATTTTATTGTTCGGTGGTTGACTGAGTTTCATCAAAAGCATGCAAGCACGGGACTCCATACGAAAACGTAGAGCGAGGGCGAGACCGTGCGATAGGAACGATGCAGATAAGCGTGCCGGATGATAAATCAGTTGTAGGGCGTATTAGGCTAAATATGAATGCAATACATGGCGAATCGGCTCTTGCCAAATCAATAAAATGTGCAACAGAAAAGAGTGCGTATTACTAAAACTAATATATATATATATATTAGTTTTAGTAATACGCACTCTTTTCTGTTGCACATTTTATTGATTTGGCAATATATATATATATGGTCTAATTGGCTGAACTAGCCCTAAAAGCTGCATTGTAAATCAGCCCAAGATTAAACTGATTTAAATAGAAATGAATAGCCGTTGCATTCCAGTAAGTTACAAATAAGATGTCTGGGAGTATATCTGTTAGGAAGCATATCAATAAGATGTAAGGGAGAATAGCTGTTAGGAAGCATATCAATAAGATGTCTGGGAGAATATCTGTTAGGAAGCATATCAATAAGATGTCTGGGAGAATAGCTGTTAGGATGCATATCAATAAGATGTCTGGGAGAATAGCTGTTAGGAAGCATGTCAATAATATGTCTGGGATAATATCTGTTAGGATTCATGTCAATAAGATGTCTGGGAGAATAGCTGTTAGGAAACATATCAATAAGATGTCTGGGAGAATAGCTGTTAGGATGCATATCAATAGGATGTCTTGGAGAATAGCTGTTTTGAAGCATATCAATCAGATGTCTTGGCGAATAGCTGTTAGGAAGCATATCAATAGGTCTGGGAGAATAGCTGTTAGGATGCATACCAATAAGATGTCTGGGAGAATAACTGTTAGGAAGCATGTCAATAAGATGTCTGGGAGAATAACTGTTAGGAAGCATATCAATAAGATGTCTGGAAGAATAACTGTTAGGAAGCATATCAATAAGATGTCTGGGAGAATAGCTGTTAGGAAGCATATCTTAACCATCCACACCTTGAGGCGCACCAACCAGAGATCACAAAAGACAGGTCTGTGTTTGTAACATACTAGCGCCCATAGATTCAGAGTGAATTGTGTGTATTCAGTAATTGTCTACGCAGACATGTTTTCACTACAAGTGTTAGTAAGTAATATGATAATCTTAAGACAGTCGAACAGTAAGCATCATATGTTCAGGTAATTGATTGTTTCTCAAAAGAAATGATTGTGGAGGGATATAGAATAAAGTACAAATATCAATTTTGCAACTAGAATGAATGATATGTTTCAATGGTGTATCACATTAACAAACGAACTCAGCAATATAGTCTAATTAAGTGTATGTTTGTTCCTAAGGCTACTTGGACATAAGCAAGATTTCTTGGTCACGTGCTTTAATGTTAGTGTTGCAACTAGTGCTGCTTTGCGGCTCAATTCGTAGCTCTGATTAGTCAATCAAGCGTGTGGTTCATTATTCAGCTGACGTCACCTTAATTGACTTCACAATCAGACTGTGTTTAAACGGCGTCACTTCTTAGGCCAAGAAGGCGGGACGATTTGCACCCCACGATTGGTGTTAGCGTTGTCGACTGGTAATCAGCCGGGCAGGGTTCAAATCCCTCTCCATTGTCAGGCGATCAGTTGGCTGACGAGCAATCTGTGGAAACATAGGCTCCTCCACTCGCCGTTGCCTCTCTCCACCCAGGGGTATAAATGGGTACCAGTGTAAGAACTGGGAAAGTTACCAATAATAGACTGAAATAAAACCATTTATCAACGATTTCATGCTGCCTAAAATGTAACAGTGAAAACACGTTTTTTTGCCATTTTTGCATAATTACTTGTTTCAAATGCAATATATAGTTCTGATGGACCATTGTAGGATTATTTCTAGCTATGAACCGTCCATTTCTAGCTGTGTCCCGTCCATTTCTCGCTATGAACCGCCCATTTCTAGCTATGTCCCGTCCATTTCTCGCTATGAACCGCCCATTTCTAGCTATGTCCCGTCCATTTCTAACTATGTCCCATCCATTTCTAGCTATGAACCGTCGATTTCTAGCTATGAACCGTCGATTTCTAGCTATGAACCGTCCATTTCTACCTACGACGCGTCCATTTCTAGCTATGAACCATCCATTTCTAGCTATGACACGTCCATTTCTAGCTATGAACCGTCCATTTCTAGCGATGAACCGTCCATTTCTAGCCATGACTCGTCCATTTCTATCTATGAAACGCCTACTTCTAGCTATGAACCCTCCAGTTCTAGCTATGACACTTCCATTTCTAGCTATGAACCGTCCATTTCTAGCTATGACACGCCTATTTCTAGCTATGACCCGTCCATTTCCAGCTATGAACCATCCATTTCCAGCTGTGAACTGTCCATTTCTAGCTGCGGCGCTCCCACAAACATTTGATGACCGGAGCGGTCAGCTGTCTCCTTGGCGACATGCAGGTCTGGCCAGATATTTTTTTAACATGGCAGTGTGCCTGTGATCGACACATCAAGATGGCTGCTTCTTCCCCGCCGGTTGACATGTCAGTCTCATCTCCGCTGTCCATGGGCTCTCCCAATATCTATTGTGATCTACTTCGGATGTTTCCCTTCCCACAGATTCCCTTGTTTTCCTTTCAGTCCAAGCAAAGGAGGGTGACGCTGATGTGCTGCATGTTCATTCCAGCAGAAGCAGTTTGAGCAGAAGGAGTAGTCAGTGGTGTGGGGACGACAGTAGTCATCTTTGTAGAGGTGGCAGGAGTAGTTCCTGTGGCGGTGGTTTTCAGCAATGGGTGCTCATGTAGAGGCGGCATTGGCGTGGTTTCAGAGGTGTGAGTTTCTGAGGCATTGTTTGTGGCGCTGAATGAGGTGAATCACCCAGGCATGCATGGTCGAAAAGGCATCCCCAAGTCGATGAGCAATTCCTTCCAAGAAGAGGGATCCGATCGGATTAATCCTGCAGGGAACGGGAGATGCATGCAGATGCGCTGCGTGTGAAACAGGAAGAAAGGGCGCAGCTGGCTGTCTTTATCGCCGGTGGATTTCGATCTTTCCTGCCTGCATTCGAGCCAAGGTCTCTTAAGCATCTCCCTCTCGGGCGATAGTGTGTCAAGGAGGGGGACTGGAGCGAGAGCGAAGATGCGAGGGTCGTCTTTTACTTAACGTTTAGGTTTTCCTGAGCTCGTGCGTGGTACTTTTGCTGTCAGCCAAAAGTTGCACACATGCAACGAAATAAGCAATTTACAACCTAATGATCAGACTAGCATTGTTACCATATCCGAAATAATGTCACACAGGAGGCAGGTAAGCTTGTAAGGCAGCGGGGTGGAAATGGCTGTCTCTGGGAAGGGTCTTAAATGGGAGGAACAGGGATTCCTTCGGATCGGGGGAAGAGAAAATAGGCTTTCCTATCTATCCTGGGCAGTCAGTATGTTGCTAATGGTAGCTATTCATCTCATCAGTCTACATATCTAAGGTTAGTTCGCCATGAAAGTCATTTGGCGCTGAAAGCTAACAATTTACTAATGATCAACTTGGAGTGAGAGAATAATCCTTCATTGGTGTCCTATAGGATAAGAGCACTCAGGGGTGGTGGAAGTGTTTGGTTGATGCTGCCAGGTTGATCCAATATTCTCGTCAGATATACAGAGGCAGGCCTTCTGTATGTGCCTAACCTTTAAAAGCGATCCTGCACAAGGTGGTGGTTTAGTTACCTGAGATGTTTTGCAGTTTAAGGCCTTATGCGGATGCACAAGGACGCAATTGGTTAGATTAAGCTAGAGCCCCTACTCTCGCAAGGTCAGGCGAATCTTTGGCTCAAAGCCTAGACCAGCTTGAGCGACGTCCAAAAGATCTTGATGTAGTCCAAGGCACAGCGGTTCTGAGTTACAGGTGTGCAAATTTGCCCATGTAATTAAAGAGGAAAGAGTTTAGTGGCACCTCTGCCGAGTCTGGATGCCACTGCGGTCTATGGCTATGACAGCCTGAGAAGGAGGGACAAACTTGGAAAAGATTATGGGGATGTGGCAGTTATCTGGTTCGGTCGCTAAGAACCAGTGTTAACTGCAGGATCACTTAATTATCGCTATATCTATCCTGATAGACGGCTAAGCGGTCTAAAATGAAATGGTTTGCTAATCAATGGAGAAGATCAAGCCACAGTGTTTGTTCTTGCCTAGGGGATATGCGTAGTGAATCTTAGTGGATGGTGCAGAATTTAGATGGCGAAACCTCTATAAGAAAGAAAATGTAAGGGTCACTAGACCCAATAGAGGGATCGAAAGGATTGTGAGGGTTGTTGAAGCCTAAAACAGGAGGCATATGTGGGGCAAAGAAACCCCTTGACGAACTTATCCCAATAGCTGCAAGCAGACTAAAAATAGAAAACCTTATGAATGAATCCAAAACAGAGTTCACCCACACATTCCTATCTACAATGCATGAAACTAAAGAAAATGATAATCTGCTTCGTGGCGGCGAACCATGGAGGAAACCTGGGCTCACTGCTTTGCAGTACTGCTGATATTGCTGCACGCTGCGTCATGGGGAACATAGCTTTCCAGACCTTCTGGAAGCTATGGATTCATAGATCAAAGATGCCCTTGATTAAAAGGCTATGTTTATACAATGCAACCTGTGTATCCCTGATGCCGTATAACTGTAACAGCTGGGCATCTCCACAGGCAGTTCTAGACAAACTCGATGCCTGCCACCGCAACCACATGCACACCATCACTGGACACTGATGGCACCCATGGCGACAGGGTCTTCTCTGAATGTCTCTGGTTCTTATGATAGGAACTACTTTTCTTCATGCAGTGGGCTTTTATCTCCCGGTGGTGATGCGGTCGAAATAGGTTTTACAGGACCTTATTCGGCGGTGGGGGTACGCTATACTTACGGGGAAAGTAGGTCACATGTCAAGGGTGTGAAAAACATGCTGGCAACAATAAAAAACGAATGCTGTATTCGTTTCTTTTGTGACTGATAAGGCAATCTCTGAGGTGATTCAAATGATTAGGGTTTATCCACCTCTGACAGATTTTATGGTGATCATTTGTTTTATGACCGGATTTCAGCAAGAGTGGGGATGATGAGCTTGGAAATTTTAGTGTAAATCACAGACGGATTTCCTATTATTTTATATATAGTAATAATACTTCAACACATGGTATCGGTGTGTGTCAAGTAGTGGTTACTTTTTTTAAATGTCAGCTTATCCAAATGGCATGGTTGCCTGCGCAGTACCATAATTAAGTTTATACCTATACACAATGTTTATGAGATGTACCACTGGCGTCATCGAGTCGGAGATTTCCCAGTTTCGGTGAATGCTGTCAAAACAAATGATCACGTGCACGCCGACCTTCGTGACCCATATGTTTAAAGCCACTCAGTTATTTAAAACATCAGGAACTTCCCATCTTGGGTTACTTTTAAATGAATGCGATGTCAAGGGCTGTGCGTGCATGTCAGACATGAAGAAGTGTCAGACCGCGGGCCTCCAGTTTTATCAACAATATGGGTATTGTTTTGATACATTCTCCTGCATGCCGAATGGCGATAACGACTATGAACCTTAATCAGGTACGTCACCCTGGATTGATGTCTTCCGTAGCGTTAGTTAAATACGATGGAAGAGGTATCAATTCCGGCGTGGTAACTTTAACAAGACGAAGAAAGTGTTTTCTTGGGCACGGATGAATCATTCGGATAGGGAAGGGAGATGGTATCGCTACACTGGTCAGGAGCATTTCTCATTATCCGTATGCAAGGATGCATTCTGATGTACCAATGAGCGGCAGATTTCATTTATTCCGCTTAGTGGGATATTCT
Source organism: Chaetoderma sp. LZ-2023a (assembly GCA_034401795.1). NCBI lineage: Eukaryota > Metazoa > Mollusca > Caudofoveata > Chaetodermatida > Chaetodermatidae > Chaetoderma > Chaetoderma sp. LZ-2023a. The sequence goes on along the minus strand of CM067372.1, from coordinate 170,454,811 downwards.
GATGTGGGTGTTTGTGTGCATACATTTTGTACAGTTTCTATCATGATCCTCACACATATATATACAATTATCACAATAGCAACATATATATATGGATGGGGTGGACTGGACTGGTGGTGTGGGGGAGCCACCAGGTTTGGATTGGGGATGGCTTGCGGATGGATAGTCATGAAATGTTTGTTCATTACCTCATGACTGGGGGAGAGAAGTCACAAGGTGGAAACCAGTGCACCGGAGGGGCGGGGGAATGGGGCCACTACCGAGCGTGATATTCAACCTTGAGACACAGGTGGGGGTGGCCGTCAGGCCAAGGGAATTCCACTAGGTATATACTCCAGGAGCATCAGTGCAGTTCAAGTGTCCGCCGTCCATGGTTGGAGATTTACCTGACAATAGTATTGTTTTGGCTGGGGTGGGGGACCTATCATCACTCATGTATTTTATATCATTCTTAAAGAAAGGCTGTCCTGGATCACGTAGGTACGGTTTTCCCGAGCACATACTTCTCAGTATTCACTTAGGGCGGGCATTGCTGATTGTGCTGTCTTCCCAGTCACGAGGATTGGGCATAGATTGGGGTGTCAGTAGGGGCGGCGGTAAAACTGTTGAACTGTTGTAATTCACAAAGTATGCGTTCCACTAAACGTTCAAAAGATCCGGAAGTGTTGCAGAAGTGTTGCAGAGGCCATAGGGCATCTTTTGAATCTAAAAAAACCCACTGTCGCAGCAGACGAAAGCGGTCTTTTCTTTATTGCAATCACCCATCTCTACTTGCCAGTATCCGCTAACAATATCGATGGTGCGGAACCAAGGAGCGCCGACGAGGGGGTCTAGGGTGCAGTCTGTGTGAGGAAGTCGGTAGGCATCCTTAATGCTTCAGTCATTTAGGCAGCTATAGTCAATACAAAAGTGCCATTTTCTCGATTGTTCAACCATGCCAGACTGCAGTATTTCCATTACTTGCTAGTGGGGTTCCTGTTCTTTATGGATAGGCAAGCGGCAGACGGGTTCTTTCACGGGGCAGTAATCTCTGGTGTCAATGTTATGGCATACAAAATGGGGTTCATGAAGGTCTAAATCGCTGCTAGAGGAGGTCTATGAGTGATCGAGGAGCATGGCGTAAACTTGACGACTTTGCTCATCATGCAATCCTTCCATAGCATGGGAATACAAATCTTGCAAATGGTGAGGCAGAGGTTGACGAAGCGGCTGGTAATCACCATGAATGGAATCGGCTTCGAAAAGTTGGCTGCAGATTTGGCCAGCTACTAGTGTGACAGCTCAGACAGTGGGATTAAAAACGTTGTATGAGATGTGATCAAAACCATGGAGACTAACTAATGCTCGTGGAGCAGCGACCTCGGTGGTCTGTGTGAAATCTTTATCACGTTCTAATATGGCATAGGAAGAGCGAAGACAAGGGTTCAAGATTGAGGCCCAGGGAATCTCTTCTTGGCCCGGTTCTAGCATAGTGGTTATAGCGAGGACACGTGCTCAAGTATGGTGCAGGGTGGAACGTTCACCCATCACCGTGCATCGATTTCTAGTTCTTGGCAAGCACAGTATACTATAGTGCCACAATTTTTAAGGACATTGAGTCTGCGCAGTGCATCATTTGCGATGTTGAGTACTATGACTCATTGAATGAATGATAAATCTTCAATTTGTATAGTGAAGTTGGCGGTTCGTGGGGTGTTCCAGGGGCATTCCAGCAGCGCCACAAAGGTAGGTGCATGGTTTCATCAGGGGCAGTCATAAATCCTCTGGCATAGTCGTAGAGACGAGAGCTAAGGATGGTAATGGTGGCTCCAATATCAATGGTGGAGAGAAGTTGATTATCTTGAATGGCACAGTAACAATGTGGGGAGCTAGTGCGAGGAAGGTGGATGGTTTCTACAACCGGTGGCGGCTGTGGTGAAAAGGTGTGTGTATTTAATATGAAATTGACTATGTTTGCAAGTTTCAGTGCTTCGGCGGCAGAAGTGTGGTCGAAGTAGAGGTGTCCAGTCGAATTTCGATGGGATGCAGAGTCACAGCTAGCAGAGGAAATTTTCATCAGAGTAGACAGTACTTCAGTCAGGGTTTCTTGTGGTTTTGGAGGGGTCTGAAGTTGTGCATCAAGATTGTTAATGCAATTCCGGCGTTCGTGTCCGAATTGGAGGGGATTTGGGGGCAGAGGCTGTGTGATTGACGTGCAATAGTCTTCCATGCATCAGCGATGCTGAGCTTACTGGTAGAGCATGGCCTCTATGAAGCTCTGTATTAGAGACCCAAATGGGTTTAAATCATTCGCATGGTATTCAGTGGCAGGTTTGAGGTCAGCATATTCTCCATACCTTCTATCGCACGAGCAGTGTGCAGAGCTTCTAGTTGGCGAGGAGCATTTAGACAGCTCACAGCCCAATGTCCAGTTTGTCTGCAGCAAAAACAGTGGTCCGATCGAAGCTGCCAGGGCACCAGTTGAGGAGGGTGGAAAGGCATGTGAGTGGCTGAGTAAGTGGCGAGATACAGGCCCTTAGCAGTATCATTCTACCTGTTTAGTTCCACTGGCAAAACTGGCAACGTTAATTTTCCCACATGGATTCTCCATCATATTTGGGTGGTGTTACCGTCTTCACCCCACTACGGTAGTAGGATGGTTCCATTTGTGGGCAATAGGGTGGAGGTTGGAGTGGTCCCTTTGGCGACATATCCCAGCTGCAGAACCTCCGTTCTTCATCGTAATCTGATGGTGGTCTCCATATGGGATTTGCTTCGTCTGGGTGGAAGGGTTTGGTAGGGTACATTGTTGATCGTCCTGCCTGCATTCTCTCGCAGGCACTAGTATGTCAAGGAGGGGGAACGGGAGTGAGAGAGAAGGTGCGGGGGGGGGTCTTTTACATTTAGGTTTTCCTTAGGTCCGTGCGCTGTAGTTTTGCTGTAGGCTGAACGTTGTGCATGGGGCAATGAGAGGAGCAATTCACGTTATAATCGTCAGATGAGCATCATCACACTACCTGAAATAACGTCACTGAGGAGGCGGGTAGGCCGGTACGGTGGCAGGAAAAACGGTTGTCTCTCAGGAGAGTCTTAAACTGGAGGAACGTGAATTCCTTCAGAGCAGTGGAAGAGACAGCAGGCTTTCTTATCTATTCTGGGCAGTCAATAGATTTTCAGTCTATATACCTATGGTTAGATCGTCGTAAAAGTCATTTGGAGCTGAAAGCTAACAATTTCCTAATGATCCACTTAAGCTGGAGCTGGAGAAGAATAGGGTAGGAGCACGCAGGGTGAAGGTGTTTGGTCATTTCCACCAAGTTGATCTGATATTCTCAGCGTTTAGATGGGATCCCACACAAGGCAGTGGTTTAGTTACTTTATAGTCTAAGGCCCCAGGATTCCCGCAGAAGGACATGATTGGTTAGATTAAACGAGAAGACCTACCATTGCATGGTTGGATGAATCTTTGGCTCAGAGCATAGACTGACTTGAGTGACATCAAAAAGATCTTGACGCAGTTCAGGGCACAGCCCTTTCGAGTTACAGATGCACAAATAGGCCCATGTACTTAAAGAGGAAAGAGTTTAGTAGCACCTCAGCCAAGTCTAGTTGCCAATGCAGTCTAAAGTGATGGCAGGCTGAGAAGGCGCGACAAACTTGGAAAGGATTCCGGTGATGAGACGGTTATTTCACTCAGTCGCTAAGAACTTGTTTTAAGTGCAGGATCGCTTAATTTTTGCTACATTTATCCTGACCGCCAGCCAAGTGGTCTAAAAATAAAATGTTCGCTAATCAATGGAGAAGATCAAGCTGCGGTGTGTGTTCTTGACTAGTGGGATACGCATAGTGAGTCTTAGTGGGTAGTGCAGAATTTAGGCAACAAATCCGTCTCTATAATAAAGAAAATGCAAGGGTCACTAGACCTGTTGAAGCGATCGAAAGGATGACAGGGGTTGTCGAAGACTAGAACGGGAGGAACCTGTGGCCAATGGTCTTATATGGCATGATGAAATACCACAATATCAAAACCATTCGCTGCGGCCCGGGGAGTTGGCGATGAGGTTTTCAGGTGCTGGTAAGGTAAGCTGAGAGATGTGGCAAACTGAGGGATGCAGCTTTCCTAGTCCTAAAGATACTTCCTCCTCAATGTGACTCATGGCCAAGCCGAAACAGCACAGATTGAGGTGTTGGAAGACATGCGCCGATTGCTGGAGCTTCGGATGGGAGATAAATGGTGAAAAGTAGTGAAAAGTGGCAGAAACGTCCGCAGGTGACCTGGTCCCCAGGCACACTATTTGAGTGCGGTCCAATTGAAATGCGGGTGGGGGAGGGGAGCTATAGAATAAGCAGTATAAGTAGCTTCTTTGTCGGAGGGAATAATGCGTCTTTGATCACAGCATTGATTCAATTTCCTTTACGCTGCACAAAACACTGAGGGCATCACCCGCTTAGAGTAGTGGCAAAATGGTGAGCATCCTTATTAGTACTTATGAGTATTCGAAATGCGACGCTGCTACAACACTAGTATTTATCTTCAGATTGAGTGGAGTGTGAGATCGTCGACAACAAGTTATGGCTGCAAAAGAGGGAACGACTGCTAAAGAGTGGGAGAAATGATAAATGGCACTTAAGGCGATCTAGGAATCTAACTATTAGAGAACTAGATTATTGTGTTTATTTTAGATTTAACATGCACAGTTCAAGTCCTAGAAATGTGGTAGAAGGTCCAAAGTCATGGCAGGCGAAACAGTTCATTGGTGTGCGGTCTAGGCTTTGATATTGCGGGAATTGTTCGCTTTTAATCAGCCTTGGTAGGTATAATACCAAGGTACAACGTCACTCGGTGACTTAATCCTCGATGGCCAGAGAACACAAAAAAGCTGGGCGAGCAGTACTTCTTAAAGTGGATGGAAGTTCAAGGAGTTCCTTGCAGAGGAGCGGTCACAAGAAATGAGACAGAGGATGTATGATTTTCACAAGGAGTTCGTGTCATGAGAGTGGTGTGGTAAAGTAATTCCTTATGGGATGGTTCAGTCACAAGACAAATGTTTTCACAAGAATGTTCTTCAGTTGGAGAAGTATCCTTCAGAATAAGATGGTGCAGAGTGAAAGAAGTGAAACTCTGTCACAGGCTAGAACTGAACTAAGATTCCTGAGTTCCTTCGCAGCAAGCAGAGGGCAGCAGCAGTGTTTCTTGGTGATGTTATTGTGCAGAAAAAACCCAGTAGCTTCAGCTGTGGTGGAGTTAAGGTCTTCTTCTCGTTCATGTCAGGAGACAGCACGAATATTCCATTCAAAACGTTTCTTGAGCAGCACAAGAACGGTAGAAGTTTCCGAAGGTGGGGGAATTTAGGCGTTTTTAGACTGCTGTTACTTAGCGGCCCTTCAAAACAGAGGTTGTTGCACTGTCGACTCTGAGTTGTTTACGTCAGAACTCACGCTGTACTTTTTCTGTCAGGTATTAGCGCAGAGAAGTGGGACAATTGACCTTTCCCACATTAGAGTATTTTGGGAAAATACCTTCCCAGAATGACATCCACATACAGAGGCAACTCTGATTATGTCTACCCTTCTTCAAACAAGAAACTGTGCTCGACATCCTCGGACGACGCAATCTTCCTAGGAGCTTACCATAGCTACATGGAATGTACGTGGTCTGAGTGCAACATCAAAGAGGCAAACCTTAGGTGCAGACTGTGAACACTATAACATCGATACTGCATGCATTCAAGAAACTAAAGTAGCTAAACACTCAGAGCAGCAACTACAGACAGGTCATAAGCTAGTTCTCATGGAGAAAAACAGGCCACATACCAGGGCTTAGGCTTCGTAATTGGGCCAAGGGTCTTGGATCATGTCATTAGTTTTGGATATGTCAGTGATCCCATTGAATTCATCGACCTGGCTATCCCTACACAAAAACACACCACCACCACCACCAAGTGTCAAATTGTCAATGCATACGGCCCAACTACCGAAAAAGCCAAAGAGAATCCAGCACTATTAGATTCCTTCTGTGCAGAACTGAGCTCCGCCATTACAATCCCAGCTAGATGGCAACCGTTCGTGTATGGAGATTTCAACTCCAAGCTGGGTAAACTCGGAATTGCGCACAAAAGTTCAGGACATGGCTTATGCATGGGATCCTATGGTTGAGGGCACACGCAACAGCAATGGAGATGCACTGCTGGCATTTCTTAGTTCCAATGGCCTATTTGTCACAAATACGGCTTTCAAACACCCATGCCATCACCGGACAACATACACTCGACACATTACTGATCGCAAAGCCCCAAAATGTTCTAAGGCTACAACAGCTGTCTTCAACCAAATAGACTTCATACTATGCAGGACAGAAGCAAAAACCTTACTCCGGAATGCTCGTTCTTATGGAGGCACAGACCTCAATGCTGAACTTAAGCTAGGCACTGCACGCCTTCAGATGAACGATCACTACCTAATATATAAACACCATACCAGGCAAGAGGGCCGAGTCACCTACATCTTACCCAAGCTCATCAGCGACACTGATGCTCAAATGTCATACAAAAAAGTCCTCGGGGAGCAGATAGCTAACATCGATGTCAGCTCCGATCCAAACTAAGCCCTAACCAAAATACTGAAATCTATGGAATCATCCGCTACCAGCACCATAGGTGTTCTTATAAACAACCAAACTAGGTATTCTGACGACCCTCTAGTAGTACAACTGTCAGCAGAGCAGAAAGCATTATGGCTGCGCATCCATCAAAGTGGCCAAAGTGAAGACTGCACCAAACTATGCTGTGAGCACAAAATTATTCTGCGCCACATTAGCGAATACTTAAAAGATCTTGCTATTCAACAGGCAGACTCCCTAGCAGATGAAATCACTGCCATAGATGACTGTCACAAAATGTTTCGGGCAGCCCGAGCCCTGAGAGTTACTGACTACACCCCACCACTCACTGTGCACAACCCTGAAGGACACTTTATCGGGACTGACCAGGGAAAAGCCGAAGCAATCCGAGAATGGTTCAAGGAACAGTTCACTGACAACGATGATGAGCCCTTGCACCCATTTTCAGGAGACCCCAGGCCATTACTAATGCCAATTAAAACAGCAGAAGTTGAGAAGGCACTCAAAGCCCTGAAAAATGGGCGTGCATCTGGACCTGGTGGCATGAGCAATGACCTATTCAAATATGCAAGTGACATTATCTCAAAACCGATCACGCACCTAATCAATTCAGCTTTTATGCACCACCTTCCCATCGACGCTGTAGGTCAAGGCACCCTTATCGCACTACCCAAGCCCAAGAAGCCACCTGGACCCCCAGTCAATCTGCGACCTATTGTGCTCCTCAATAGTATACGGAAAATCCTATCCAATGTTACTCTATGCCGCATCCGAGACAAGATCGATTACTTCACTGGATCATGTCAGAGTGGCTTCAAACGTGGATGCAGCTGCGCAGACATTGTATGAGCTCAACGTATGATCATGTCGGTAGTCATGTCCTAACACTGGGACTTCTACAAAATGGGCATTGAAATGTCATGAGCCTTCGACACAATTAAACGCTCAAAGATCCTAGATGTACTATGCCAGGACAGTTGCACTGAATATGAGCTACGACTAAGGAGACTACTGCTTGCAGACACTAAGCTGAGAGTACGAGTCAAGTCAGTGCAGTCTGTAGAGTTTGAGACATCAATCGGCTCCCCATAGGGAGATGGTCTATCTCCGGTGCTTTTCACCTGCTACCTTGCTGCTACATTGAAATCTGTGCGGGAAAGTTCCACAAGACTAAACACCCCAGTGCCGCCAATACGGGGCATGCCGCTAGAGATGGAATATTCTGTCGATGTGGACTTCAAAGACGAGGCAAAGAAACCCCTTGACGAACTTCTCACAATAGCTGCAAGCAAACTAAAAATTGAGAATCTCTTTATGAATAAATCCAAAACCGAGTTCACCCACATATACCTATCGACAAAGCATGAAACTATAGAAAATGCCAACCCACTTCGTGGTGGCGCACCATGGAGGAAAAGTAAAATCCTGGGCTCACTGCTTTGCAGTACTGCTGACATTTCTGCACGCTGCGTCATGGGGAACATAGCTTTCCAGTCCTTCTGGAAGCTATGGATTCGTAGATCAAAGATGCCCTTGATAAAGAGGCTACGTTTATACAATGCAACCTGCGTATCCTTGGTGATGTATAACTGTAACAGCTGGGCAGCTCCAAAGGCAGCTCTAGACAAACTCGATGACTGCCACCACAAACACCTACACACCATCACTAGACACTGATGGCCAGACAGCATAATTTCCAACGATGCACTATGCAAGATGTGTAATACGTCGCCGCTGTCTGTAAAAGTCGCCCAGCAATGATGGTCCATGTTTGGCCATTTGCTAAGGATGCCAGAAGAGACACCAGCACAGAGCCTTGGAATTCGCCCTACTCGGAGCCAGCAAATACAGAGCCAGGAGAGGACGTCATTGCATAAATCTGCTAGGAGGTGACCTCAAGAAAGCAGGACTCGGTACACTCAAGTCAAGAATGGGCCTGAGGAAGCTAAGGAATTCGGCTGAGGACAAGACACAGTGGGCAAAAGCGAAGAAGGACTGCTTGCAGCTGTAGGATGTTTCTACTACTACAGCCGCAGAATACAGTAATCATACATACCTTCTGAGAATGCATTGTGCATACCGCTTCTGGCTGGTTATGGTGATAACCAACATGCAAACAGCATTGCTTTACAATTGGAATCTGATACAATGCATGTCAAGCTGTTTATATGAAGAACTAATTTCATAATATTATTGAATTGATACATCATTGGAAAGCTAACCAGATTTCTTATACATTTATGCATTCGTCTTTCTATTTCTGTAAGATTTAATACAGTCTATTGTGATTTTAAAATAGCCCCTATTGTTCACTCGATTTAATGAATCTAGTTATAATGGTGTATTTTATATAAGAAAATAAGCAACTGAAAGTTTTAGAAACATATAAACACCAATGCATTAATGTTTAGATAATTGAATGCACTTTCCAATGATGTATGACTTAAACAATATAGTGATTTTAGTTTATCATAGGAACGGTTTAAATTGCCGTGCATTTTAGTGCAATACTAACTCAAGTTGGGTCAGCTGCGTGTTGGTGGCGTTACCAGTCAGCAGTTTTGCTCTGAGCGTTAATTTAGGGGAAACCTGGCATAATGACGTCAATATGGGAAGGTGTATTACCATCAACCGAGGTCATTGGCGAGGCATCAGCGCGAAACCTGGGCGAGTGTCACGGTGCTTGAAGTCACAGAGCGAGCAGTTTTTAGACTCTATGCTCTATATTCGATTTTCTTTTGAGGCATTGCTGGCTTCCTTACGATATCTCCAGCCAATGAATGATCGTCTGTACACAGGCGCCAGATTTAGCAGCGTCCAGCAGGAGTCAGCCGTTGAATTGCGAGGTCGTACTCTTTACTAGCCTTTTCTGAGTATGCATAAGGATTCAGGAATTCGGGGATCGCTTTCATCGTGTCGTGATTCTCTCTTGTCATTAAAAGGAATCAGAATCTTCAGGCTTTCTAATGGTTCCAAACATTCCCGGAAACTTTTGTGATCATGGCGTGCAAAGATTATATATACAGCCTAAGCATGTCCACTCAGTCATCGGCATCATGCGAGCGTGGCCATGTCCCACTCTGCCCTTTACGGGATACTCCCAGTGGCCCGGTGCATGCACAGAGAGGGCAAATCGTTTTAGACATTCTTGCCTTCGTGAGTGCATTGAGTATAGTCATCCATAAGCCAGCCATAGAATAGCCCATGGAAACGGTTTACTGGTTCCGGGTTTGCTAGTCCTTCCTGTTACCTGACCACAATTGGGAATCATTCGAGGATTGGTGTGTTGAAGAAAGCATGACCTATTTGAAAGACACGAGCACACAAGCAAATGATGCATCTGGTGTGCTAACGATGTTTCAAAATGGTGACTGGGCTATCAGACAACCTAATACCAGATACAATAGTCTCTCCCGACATGGTGCTGGAGCAAACCTATAATGCTGATCTTAACCAAAACGGGTATTGTCTGGAAATGCCAAAGGCACATCCCTAGTGTCTATTCACAAAGTTAATTGAAGTCACGATTGAATGAATACGCCACCTTGTCCAGGAGACAAGCTCGCCATTGATTTAGCATAGTGGCAGCATGTCCCCTATCAACACGACTACAAGCATAATGTGTGTACACTGTGTTTGGAGATAGCTTAAAGATAGATATTGATACCTTTAAAATCACTCTGTCCAATTGTGAGAGAGTGACTTCTGTGTCTCAGAATTCACGCTGATCAAGTAGTATAAATTTTTCTTTTATGATAACTTGAACAGCGTATCATTACATCTCTATTTTTATTGGTGCATAGGTACTTTAAGTTAAAATAATTTGTCATCGTGCCGATTGGAAAGCGACATGTTAGATTTCGCGCCATTTGAAATGGAAATAAATAGATCCTAATATGTTCAGCGTAGTAATATGGATCTGAAAAGGGAGATATGTTATAGAAATAATTAAGTTCTTTCACTTATCCCATTTGACCAGAGATCATGGATGATGAGAAAGATACGTGTTAGAGATGTGTAAGGCGTACGCGCTTTCATAGCGCGTAGCGAGATTTTGAAAGGGGCATGGTCCCATAGTCGAAGAGGTGGTTGGTAGGCTTCATGCATGCCAACCAATGTAAATCTAACATCAGCCAAGTAGTCTTGCAAGTAGATTGCGTCTGCGCCCATTGATATGGGGTAAGTTGCTTTTTATTTAGATTGTATATAGGAGGTATGCGTGAATTATTCATTAAAGAAATATTCCTTCTCGACGCAGGTTTGTAGTATATTTAGACAGCTAATTTTGATGTCATCATTATCAAATTTCCCATAACACCCCCAGGAGCGCCGCTATTTTCGTTGGGTTGCATAGTTTGCTTATAATTTGATGTAGTACAAATTCTTGGATATAGTTTCAGCTTTAATCAAAAGTACAATAATATCAAGCCCTGGGCACGCCACTGGGGCTTATATATATATAAAGGAAGCCCATCTCGGATTTATTTTTGGACAGTTTCAAATTATTTAAATGCTGTATTGTTGAAATTACTCTTGATATATTGTGATTATAATATTACAATATATTATTGTGGAAATCTATACTTGAACCGCGGACATTCATTTTGGTGTTGATGTTGTTGAAAAGGGTTGTTGTCTATGACGGCAACGGGTTTCGACTACATCATTTCTAAAATGAGCACGCATGGCTCACATTTCGGAAGCTTTTCCCTAGCTTTGCCCACCTGATTGCATGGATGTGTGCATCTTTAGGGGGTGGGGATAATATGATTACCGGACATGTAGGTTCGATTGCATTTCGGAAGCTTAGCTTTTCCCTAGCTTTGTGCGCCTGTTTGCATGTATGCATGGTGTTTAAATGCTGGATGAGTGCATGCTTAGGAGGTGAGGATGACATGATGTTACCAGATAAGCATGTTTGATTGTATCAGGATAATTTCGGTCTTTATTGGGTAGATACTGATCTTATTTAGTCGCTGCGAGTTAATCAGAGGTCAATGTGACTACGATGGACCCAAAGGTCAAGATAAGGCCATGCCCTCGATAAATTTGAGCGCTATAATAATGTGTCTATGGTGTTAAGCTACTCGACAACTCCTGATCATCGGATAGACGGGTTGATAAGCAATGTCATTTGACCTGTATGACCTCAATCCAATGTCATCATCAAGTAACAAGTTTGATAAGTATCGGTCCAAGACTTTTAAGATGACATTAAATATTTATCCGACCCAATTAATTGGCTCATAAATATAATGTAGACTCAGTTATCGTGTCCGTGGTATCAATGTAGAATTATGAGTTAAACATATCATGATTGACCATATGACTCCAGGATATCTGCAGGTCTGAGATTAATGTGATGAACTACCAAGTTCATCCAGTCGGATTATGGAACGTAATAAGGCATCTATGGTTGTGCTTGCTCGATCAGGTTGAACCATGATAGTTATTATTCAGACATGATTGCAACTCGTTCGGGTTGAGGTAGACGATTTCTGTCCCGAAATAAATTTAATCGATGATGTCAAAACATCACAGAGGTCAAATTTAGATCGGTGAACAAATCGTCCGTCATCTCTAAGAATTATTGGTATTATGTCTACTATCAGGCTCCAAACTAATTTTAAAAACACAATATCATAATCTTATTCATAGAATCTATATGCTGCTATCCATTGAATGTCCATGAGTGTTGAAAACTTAAATGTAAACTACTGATTTCAAATAATAAAATAAAGTTTTATTCAGGCGTAAATAAAATGACTCAACATACACGGGATGAGATGGTGGCGATGAAAAATAGGACGAATCACGAATGAACCAATTCAATGAAGGGAAACGCATTACGAGAATGCGCAGACGATCGTATAGAAATATGATCACTTTAAATGCTAACTCAGCAAACTCTAATTTTATTATAAATAGAGTTTGAATTCTTTAATTTGATTAATTTATTAAAGGGATGAAAATGTATCTGATGGAGCGCGGTGGATTGTTTGCGTACTATTCAATTAGCATTGAATCCCACTCAAGACATCGAACATCGATCGCAGATTCAAATTTCACTACAATCATCGTCCAGGCTAATGGAATTTTGTACATTTAATTATTTGTACAACCAAATTTTGAATTACCCAAGATTAGTCGTTCAAATAATCAACCATATTATCTATGAACCTGGCTTAGATCAAGGCCATAAATTATAGTTATGAATTATTTAATTTACATTTTTACTAGTTCCCAAACCCCATGGATGTGTAGTGTAAACGGTGTGCTCGCAAATGATTGATATAATGTTAGGCACCTTTAACTCCTGAAATGCGCGTCAAGAATAATATCGACCACAGAAAATCCCAACGTCGAGTGGTCGACGCCGTGGAAGAGGCTGGCAGTTCGGAATTCGTCCTAAGAAGCTGGCGAATCGATCTCGGATTGGCGACGAAGCTGATGGCGTACTACAGGTCTAGGAACAAGATAAAGCTGGATGACGTCACGGAAATTGGGAGTCGGAAGATACTTCGATGATGGCGAAACTGACAGTGTAAACGAGATGAAGCTAGATGACGTCACATGTGGTGATCGTCAGGAGATACTTTCGATGATGGCGAAACTGAGTTGCCACGAGATGAAGCTATATGACGTCATAGGTGATGATCGTCAGAAAACGACTTCGATGATGAAGACAGGAAACGTGTATAAGACAGATATTTTAGGTAGGTACAGTTACCATACCAGAGTCTGAGCAATTCAGATAATAATAGACGAAGATGAAGGTCCGTAACAAAGTTATAAGATTCAATCGGATGGGCTAAAAGATTTGCCGCCCAATTCATATTGTCGAACCCCGTCCAAAACTTCAAAAGTTATTCACCAATACATCACTAGATATGACACCGCCAAAGTAATTAAAGATGGCGGCTGGACGGGACTAGAACTTCTCTGGCTAGATGAAATTTGTCTATGAGAAGCATGTAGAGGTCGTATATGGCTTATGACATGATGATGAAAATAATGATACAAGGCCCTCACATAAAGATGAATTTACTGATTACCACTTAAATACAATTTAAACACATCGTAGCCATCAGGAGACTTGAGATAAGATTCAGGGCATCCGCGAAAAGGTGGCGAGATGCCTGGCGCATATATGTAGACTAAAGAACACAATAGACCTGACAACGCACCACAATGCGTGTCACGTGGCCACCACCAAGAGTGGCCTGTATGCATGCTGATTACGTGGTATGTCACTGTGTATGATTTTTTTTAAAGAATGTCCCAACCCATAGGTCCTATAATTAATTCTTGTTATAAAACTTACTTAATTATAAATTAGTCTGGACCTATTGGTTATTTGATACTTAATATTTTTGGGACTTTGACATTTGGGATGAATACGCCTTATTATAAACAAACCGAAACAAATTAATTTCAGATATGGACAACAGCAGATCTATAAATACGTAGAAAACCTATAACTGCCTTACTACCATTGATAAGGCTAATTGTATGTGGAGAGAATCTACTAATTTAAGATCCATGGAAGTCATTGTTAATGCCAATTAGCATATGAATATACCAGACTTACAGAACTAGCAGTTCGATAAAATATACTGATTAAATTATGGGTCTATATATGTGGGTGTCTACATTGGATAGGCTCGTGATTATAGATCACTAACCCCGACATACCAAAGTTCCATGACCAAAAATGTAAGGGTGTAGGGCGTATGACGTCATAAATATACTATGACATCATACATGACAATTACTTGCAGGTGAAAGTATGCATATGTACGGGTGATTTGGCTAAATTTGGGTATGTCTGAAACAGAGGACCAGGGTTGGTCTGTTTGTTTGTTTGTGCCTGATTGTCTGTGACATGTGGGTTTACAGTCTAGTCTGGTTGGGATTTGGGGGGCTAGGGATACCTTTGATGGTCTGTGTTGAAATGCTCCAGAAGTGCAAATGTTTGTAAGTGTTCAGAATGATAGTAATTTGTATATATATTTACAAGTTCTATATTTATGAACACCGACTTAATTAAATTTTATTTGTCTAGGATTTTTGGACACCTTGACTTTGAACCATGATGACTTAACCCGACGTCGGTGTAAGATAGAATGGTGATTTGATTCGGTAAATTTTGATGGTTTAGTTTTTTATTTTAGAACCCGTATGCCCGTGTGTAAAGTCTTAATTCTTAATTTCCAAATAGATTGTTGATTGTTTTGGGGTTGCTCTGACTGAAATCATTTATTGCCCACGGCTGTATTGGGTTCTGGTTGGAATTGTTTCAAAACATTCCACGCTTGTCTGGACCATAATTGTTTTGTAAGCTAGGGTTGTGAAATATAAATTCTTATAATTATGAATAAACTGAAGATATTCTCCATTAATTATTCATGCTCTCGTCAAGCCATAAACTGACAATTAGTGCCACAGATGTTGAGACGTCGAGTAAAGTGTGAGATTATTGTCCTCATTTGTTCATCCAGCCATCACTTGACAATTAGTGTCACTGAGGCTGACCAGACGATAATCCCAGAGTGTCACTCCATGCCAGTCCATTTGTACATCTGTTCATATTATCGGTTGGCCACTAGATGATTATCATATGATTACTTGAGTGCATTTTGGTGTGTTTGGTGCATCCTAGAAAGATATTAATGGATGTGTTTGTTGTTTTCTTTTATTCTTTTCCAATAATACACAAGGGTATGTTCTGAGGGTGGATACTTCCCGATTGTTCCAGTGCTGGGGCGCAATATGTTTTAGGAATTGGCTGTCGGGAAGTGCTCCCATTTCACGTCATGGTTAACGGAAGCTAATACACTGTACTTGGAGGGATGAGTTGCGATGTTTCAGCGTGATGGACTGTTTGTACTAATAAAGTGGGTCTTTAGTTGACGGTTATTTATCCAGTGATATATTTAGCTTTTGGAACTGTTTCAGAAATTGTAATATGTAATTAAATTAGTTTTAAAAAACTTTTTCATCGCTCCTACTACCAATAGCGAAAAATTACCGTTTATTAATGTTAAATCAGCAATAGTCGTTAGCTTATAAAAAGAAATGAGGGTGGGGTGGGTTAGTCCTAGACAAATAAAATGTAATGAAGTCGGTGTTCATAAATATAGAACTCGTAAATAATATTTATAAATATATTTATTTATTTATTTTTGTTTGGGATCGAGTGTGCCTATCATGGAGGAACAAGTAATGTGGAACCTGTTATAAGATTCTTGTCGTTATTCTTATCCACTTTGATGTGATCATCATTAGCCTGACACGTCCTTATATGCCTACATTAAGGTACCTGGGACTGAGCAATCATAGTTTTGTTAAAATTTAATTTAGTTGGATAACATCTGGTTCTCAAATTTCTTTTCTCTAAAATGGTCTTGGTCACCATTCTAAAACTCATTTTTCACTACGGTATAGGTTGATCTATCTATCTAGAAGGAGGAATTGTATTTGAAAGAACTTTTTTCGTTTTCACGAATGCACAGAATATCTCCATCAGGTTTGGTCAATGACGATGGACACAGCAACGAGTAACTATTAGGGAAGGCTCTCGTGGATGGCAACCAGCACACACAAGGTCAAACCACTTCCCCATAATGGTAATGTTACTGTAATTGTAATTGGCGCGCTCTAATATAATTTGGGATGGTGCTTTACTGCAAGAGACTCATTTAAAGATGTTCAAAGATGGTATTGCCACGTCTTATAATCGGAATATTCCATATATGCAGCAACTATATATAAATTGGATACCTCTCTACAAAGCATGAAACTAAAGAAAATGACGATCCACTCCATGGCGGCGAACCATGGAGGAAAAGTAAAATCTTGGGCTCACTGCTTTACAGTACTGCTGACATTGCTGCACGCTGCATCATGGGGAACATAGTTTTCCAGTCCTTCTGGAGGCTATGGATTCGTAGATCAAAGATGCCCTTGGTAAAAAGACTACGTTTATACAATGCAACCTGCGTATCCTTGATGATGTGTAACTGTAACAGCTGGGCAGCTCCAAAGGCAACTCTAGACAAACTTGACGCCTGCCACCGCAAACACCTACGCACCATCATTAGAACCCGATGGCCAGAGAGAATAATTTCCAACGATGCACTATACAAGATGTGTAATACGTCGACACTGTCTGTAAAAGTCGCCCAGCAAAGATGGCCCATGCTTGACCACGTGCTAAGGAAGCAGGAAGGCACACCAGCACAGAGAGCCTTGGAATTCGGCCCAATCGGAGTCAGCAAATACAGAGCCAGGAGAGGACGTCGTTGCATAAATGTGCTAAGCGTGCTACGAGGTGGCCTCAAGAAAGCAGGATTAGGCACACTCAAGTCAAGAATGGACCTGAGGAAGCTAAGGATTTTGGCTGAGGACAAGATACCGTGGGCAAAAGCGAAGAAGGATTGATTGCAGCTGTAGGATGTTTCTACTACTACAGTCGCAGAATACAGTAATCATACATATACATAAAAACTGTAATTAGTACGATCGGTTGCTTAATTCAGGTTCACGTGAAAGGAACCGCAGAAGTATTGGAATATGTCCCATAGTGTGCAACATTCTATGTCATATTGTTGTCCCTGTTTTCAAAGACTTTATTATTGTTACTATTACGTTTCCTGTTTCAGGCATCGACAGTGCCTATTGGCCCTCATTTTCCACCCCCACATCTTTCAGGAGGAGTCCATAAACATGAATAGGTAATCATTATGGAAAGGATGGGGGGCAGCTTATACCAGAATTGTCGTGTACATATGAAGACCGGACGGAGCCCGCTAATACCAGACCTGCAGTGTAATTATGAAGACAGAACGGGGGCAACGTATACCAGACAAGCAGTGTACTTGTGAAGACATGACGGAGACCGCTTATAGCAGACCTCCAGTGTACATATGAAGGCAGGACGGGGCTCGCTTATACCAGCCCTCCAGTGTACGTATGATTGTAGGACGTGGCCAGCTTATAGCAGACCTGCAGTGTACATATAATGAGAGGACGGGGCCAGCTTATAGCAGACCTGCAGTGTACATATAATGACAGGACGGGGCCAGCTTATAGCAGACCTACAGTGTACATATGAAGACAGGACGGGGGCAGATTGTAGCAGACCTACAGTGTACATATGAAGACAGGACGGGGTCAGCTTATACAAGACATGCAGTGTACATATGAAGACAGGACGGGATCAGCTTATACCAGGCATGCAGTGTACATATAGTGACAGGACGGGGGCAGCTTATGCCAGACCTACAGTGTACATATAATGGCAGGATGGGGCAGCTTATATCAGACCTGTAGTGTACATATGAAGACAGAACGGTGCCTGCTTATACCAGATCTGCAGTGTACCTATGAAAGCAGGAAGGTGCCCGCTTATATCAGACATGCAGTATACATATGAAGACAGGGCGATGCCCGCTTATACTAGACCGGAAGTGTACACATGAAGACGGGACAGGGGCAGCTTATACCAGACCTCCAGTGTATATATTAAGACAGAAGGGGGCACCTTATAGCAGACCTTCAGTGTGTATATGAAGACAGGATGGGGGAAGCTTATACCAGACATGCAGTGTAGATATTAAGACAGGACGGGCCAGCTTATACCAGACATGCAGTGTACATATGAAGACAGGACAGGGGAAGCTTATACCAGACCTGCAGTGTACACATGAAGACAGGACAGGGGCAGCTTATACCAGACCTCCAGTGTATATATGAAGACGGAAGGGGGCACCTTATCGCAGACCTTCAGTGTATATATGAAGACAGGATGGGGGCAGCTTATACCAGACATACAGTGTAGATATTAAGACAGGACGGGCCAGCTTATACCAGACATGCAGTGTACATATGAAGACAGGACAGGGGAAGCTTATACCAGACCTGCAGTGTACACATGAAGACAGGACAGGGGCAGCTTATACCAGACCTCCAGTGTATATATGAAGACGGAAGGGGGCACCTTATCGCAGACCTTCAGTGTATATATGAAGACAGGATGGGGGCAGCTTATACCAGACATACAGTGTAGATATTAAGACAGGACGGGCCAGCTTATACCAGACATGCAGTGTACATATGAAGACAGGACAGGGGCAGCTTATACCAGACTTGCAGTATACATATGAAGACAGGACGGGGCAGCTTATACCAGACCTGCAGTGTACATATGAAGACAGGACGGGGACAGCTTATACCAGACATCCAGTGTAAATATGAAGACAGGACGGGGTAGCTTATACCAGACATGCAGTGTACATATGAAGACAGGCCGGGGCAGCTTATACCAGACCTGCAGTGTACATATGAAGACTGGACGCGGCAGCTTATACCAGACATCCAGTGTACATATAAAGACAGGACGGGGTAGCTTATACCAGACATGCAGTGTACCTATGAAGACAGGACGGGGCAGCCTATACCAGACATGCAGTGTACATATGAAGACAGGACTGGAGCAGCTTATACCAGACATGCAGTGTGTATGTGAAGACAGGACGGGGACAGCTTATACCAGACATACAGTGTACATATGAAGACAGAACTGGGACAGCTTATACCAACCCTGCAGTGTACATATGAAGACAGGACGGAGCAGCTTATACCAGACATGCAGTGTACATATGAAGACAGGACGGGGGCAGCTTATACCAGACCTGCAGTGTATATATGAAGACAGAAGGGGGCACCTTATCGCAGACCTTCAGTGTATATATGAAGACAGGATGGGGGCAGCTTATACCAGACATACAGTGTACATATGAAGACAGGACGGAGCAGCTTTTACAAGACGTGCAGTGTACATATGAAGACAGGACGGGGAAGCTTATACCAGACATGCAGTGTACATATGAAGACAGGACGGGGCAGCTTACACCAGACTTGCAGTGTACATATTAAGACAGGGTGGGGGCAGCTTATGAAAACCCCATCAGCAAATTATTATCTGTGTAATTTATAGCATAGATGTGGTCGTTGGGTCGAGACCGATCCAAATGTGTACATTCCAATCAATGACAGCGTGTATGGCGTACTAGAAAATTGCTGTCTCCTGTGATTCTTCAAGTATCGATGATACAAGCTTCGTATATCGTCTAGAACTGACACAGTTATGGGGGTACGCTCACCAAAACTTTTTCTTCTATCACACTTTCCCACGCATGCTCACACTCACACTCACACTCACACTCGCAGCATTACAAATTGCATCAGTTGAATGGACAATGAATGAATAACAACTCAAACCTGTTAGATTAAAGAGGCTCTAGTTTCAGGCTATAAAAGAAATGTGGATAGCCTTGGTGCATTGTTTTGCATACTAATGTCTATGCAAAGTTACGGCCCTGTCACCTATATGTGTTATTATTAGTTGTTTATTCTGGAATCTATAAAGCACGCACATATGAATTAATCGATATAGGATATTATTATATTTATGAAACAATTCAATTGCTAAGAACTTTAAAAAGTCTTAAGTATATCTAGACAGTACGCCGTGTTCAGACAAAGTCTCGCAGTCTACCAGAGTCTAATCTCGGGTTGTTTCCTCGCATCATAAACTCAACCCATATAGTCCAGGAGCAAGGACCTGTGAACAAATGAAATCGTACAACACCCCCTAAAGAAAGGTTTGACTTGACAGGGTGGTGGAATAGACCTTCTAGAACAAACCCAGGTAGTATCTCGTTTTAAATTGTGGTATCATAATTTTCCACGGGCCATTATATATGACAGGGATCATTCTGTTGTCAATTAAAATTTAGAGGGGAGGGGTAATATAAATGTGAATACATTTGTCCAGACTCAACTTATTTTAACCATTGATGTCTCAATCGCTTCATATTATAATTCCCAATCCGAATATCTTCATCAGTATGAATATTCCTTGGTGTTATACAGCCAGTACAATTAAAGTCACAAATCAAATCAAATATTATGACCATTTACTCGAACAGCTCTCAGATAGAGATCACGGTTACATCAAAGATAATAAACTAATTATCTTTGGCTACATGTACTTGTTGATTGATAGCAATACATCACAACGTAGTGAAATAGCCACATATACACCTGTGCAAAAGTTAAGCACCACCCTATTTTTACGCACATGCGAGGGTATATTCATGTGCTATGAAGAAAGCAATAGCATAAACATTTATGTACCCATCCATCTTAGTGCAAGAGGTAATAATGCAACTAGAGGAATGCTGATTATGATGGTGGGGAAACACTGTATGTTTTTGTTTGAACTTGAAAACGAGGCCTGAATATGGTTACGTTGACACAACTGACAACTATTACCCTACAGTTGACACACGTGGCTAGATTGTCATTAATGGTGTCTGAAAACGAAGTTTAACATCTGTGCACGAGCTTGAGACTGTCATTATTAATACCGGGTATATCCACCTTGTTCCTGGATGACGGCCTGGACACGACGTCTCATGCTGGTCACCAACCGACTGATACACCATTGTGGTATTCGTTGCCATTCAAGATGGAGTGCGTCTGTTAATTCCTGTAGGTTGTGCACAGGAGGATCCCTCCTTCTCACCATGTTTCCCAGAATGTCCCAGATATGCTCAATAGGGTTCATGTCAGGGCTCCTTGCTGGCCATGGTAGGGTTTCGATGGCATTCTGGCGGAGGTATTCATGCACAGCTCTAGCACGATGTGGTCGGGCGTTGTCATCCATGAATATAGGGTGGGTTCCAGGTGCATGATTTACAAAATGAGGGACCACAACTCTATCCAGTATGGAATCTTGATATCTTTGTCCATTTAGTGTTCCAGGTACAGTCAACAGATCCAGCTTACAATCAAATGAGATGCACACCCATATCATAACGGAACCTCCACCAAATGGAACTTCTTCCATGATGTTACGTTGGTCGTACGCCGTGCGTCTGGACCTCCATACACGAGTTCGACCATCTGTGGCATGAAGCAGGAACCGACTTTCATCGGACCAGTGTACCCGTCTCCAGGATCTCATGTTCCAGTGTCTTCTTTCGTTGCACCACCTCAGACGCTCCTCTTTGTGGTGTGCAGTGAGGAGAGGACGTCTGACAGGTCTCCTAGCTTTCATGCCAGCAGCATACAGTCTCCTTTTGACGGTAGACATTGACACTCTATTGCGCGTTTCCCATTGCTGGCTGAGCACTCTGCTGTTGGTGAATGGAAATCTCCTAACAAGGCGTACTAGGGCTCGATCATCACGGGCAGTAGTCTTCTTCGGTCTTCCAGATCTAGGCCTGTCCTTCACCTCGTTAGTTTGCCCAGGTTTTGCAATCAAACGACTGATTACAGTATGGTTAATGTTCAGCTGTCTGCCAATCTCTCTGCATGACATACCAGTGGTATGCATGCCTATGATTTGCCATTTCACACGATCACTTAACCTTCGTCTTGCCATAGCGGTTCACAATCAAGAGCTAATTCTCTCTGTACAAATAAACCACGGTCATGAACACAAAATTCCTAATCTTGTCGCCTAAATCTGTATGTAATGTTCTACACCTCAAACTGGACTTTTACATAACTGAACACGTGTGCTGTTTCCCGCCACGCACGGACATCAAGCGGCGTGAAGTCATGCATGCATGTGCATTTCGTACTTGGAATTATGTCAGCTAACGCGGGGACAAAAAGTATGGCAGCCTAGTTGTACCATCATGTTTCTACGTTCTATTGTTTTTGCTGGTGCTTAACTTTTGCACAGGTGTATATAACATAGATTATTATCTTTAAATGGGCATGTGCATTTATTCTCTTGTTTCTAGAGCATACCAGTCTGACAAGACAACCCTTTTCTGTAGTTTGCTCAGTTCCTTGTGGACTAGCATAATATATATTGGTTTCTGTCGTGGTCCATATTCACTGGACAACTAAATATAATATCTCGATCCTAGGTTTATGATAATGGTAAGAAAACAGGCTGTGTTTTAACATTGTTGCACTATTTTTCCATTGCCGATTGAACATCTAATATGGCAAGCCCAGAGAGTCAGGGAGCATTGGAGTTGCAACCGGCAAAGAGAAAGAAGCTGTCCAGCTTTCACAAGCGCATAATTTGTCAGCTGGACTCAACCAAGACGTTGCAAAAAGCCAGAGATATCTCAATACAAACACTTGTTGCAGCACTGGAACTCCGAAAAGATGAAGCATACACACGCTTGAAATCAGATCTCGACAGTTTGCCAGTCGTGAATTTAAATGGCTCCCTAATTGCTATGGAATAGGGACAAGAAAACCTGCGTTACATGCACATGCGAAGGTCGACATCCTTACCGACATCTTATGAAGTATCTAACATTAGCACACGGTCTGAGACAAGTGCTACAGAGCCATTCATGGTATCTGGGTCCCAGTCACTTTCCATTGACTGGACTATGTGCCTCTTCTGCTACAGAAAAACACACAAACGGTTAAAGGAAATGACCATGATACGCAATTTCCAAGCATGTCAAACAATTGTGCAAACAGCAATTGCAAAGGGCGATGAGGAGATATTGTGTATCTCTGGTGCTGTCATTAATGATCTAGTCGCAGCCGAAGCTAGATATCACAGAGCTTGTCATGCATTGTGCATCAGCAAAGGTAATCTGCAGTATGCTGGCTTCCATGAATGGAGACAACAAACATGTTATGATAAAGCATTTTCAAAATTGGTTGAAGATATCTCTGCTGACCTGGTTGGTGGAAAAGATTTTGACATGTCTATGGTGCTAGAGAGGTATACAATTTCGACAGTGAGTAACCGTTGAAGGCTACACTACTCAGTGACTTAATCTCCGATTAAAGAAACATTTTGGAGATGGCATTGTCTCCCATAAACCATATGATCGCAGTAAGTGCGAACCTCTGTGTTCAAGCTCCATATACATTCAAGATGTCATTAACACTACTTGCCAATGAAACAACCAAGGGGGTTCCTAAAAACAGCCACCACCTGTGGTAGATGACAGTTACAAAGTAAAGCTGCTGTACTGCACTGTCAAATTCATTAAGTCAGAGATCAATGACTGCCAAGACCTATCAGTCCGGCCACCTAGTATCACAGATTTAAATCATACAACATCTGTTATACCAGATAGTCTTTACTGGCTACTACGCTGGATCATTGACAAACCAGAAAAGGAAGGTGAAGATGAATTTTCAACAACAGAGTGTAGCAATTAATCAGATGAAAGCTGTGTTCGGATGGTGGCCCAGTATGTTGTACACTGTACTCTTCATGTGAGAGCCATCACGTCTAAACATGTGGCCTTGGAAATTGCCAATCTCCAATATGACTAGGTCAAAGCAGCTCATTACCATGCACAGCAGAATGGTCATGAAGAATGTGCAGTGTATGGTGGCAAGCCGTGGCCAAAATGGCAGCGTCATTACATTTGGCATTGCTATCTATATGAAGGCCAAAGAGATCTGAATGAGTCTGAAGACATGGTGATACATTTGGGAGGCTTTCACATTGCAATGACTTATCTGTCTGTTTTGTGAAAGAAGTGCCAGATATCAGGCGTTGAGGACATGCTTATAGAATTTGGCATGTATGGCAGTTCGACAACCTCTACCATTCTAAAAGGGAAGTTCCACACCAGTGGAGTGAGGGCTCACAAAATAGTTCTGGAAGCCATGCTTCGGCTGGAGGGCGCACCTTCACAAAGTGGCTCTATGAGACAAGAGTGCAGTAATGTAGATAAAAATTCAGTGAGAGAGCAAGTCATTGCATACCAACTAGCTCTGGAAGACATGAAGGATATCCAGAATACCATGTTGAGGATGTGTGATGCCATCACCTACTTAGAGTCAGAGTTGACAAGGTTCCAAACTGAGGCACGTGACAAGTCTCGGCTATTTGCATATTGGAGTGACTATGTGTCCATGGTACAGCGCTTCTTCAGTTCATCAAAGCAGAGAGGACTGCCGACTGGCTTCTGCATCTGTCAGCTACAGCTGAAATGGAACCCCACACCCTTCCAATGGATCAACCAACTACTCCAGGTGGCTTCTAGTTCATCTGACTAGCATGAACCAGCTCTCAGAAACGCATCCTATCGTGTATGAAGAATTAATGTCTGGAAACCATGCGATCAGTCGGTCGACTCGGCCATTTTGCAGTGGGAACTGGCATGGACTTAGAGCAGTTCGTCAACCTTGACAGCAAGACAAGTGATGGCATTATAGGCATCAGTCAGAGACCATGAGCCCTGGAGAGATGGTTCCTGGCATGCAATGAACGTGCGGCCATCACAACAACAACAACAACAACAACAACAACAATAACAACAACAACAACAACAACAATGAAGGAGATGCGTGCCTTACATGATCCAGATCACGTTGCTACCCATAGGGAAGCAGCGCCAAAGAGGGTCAAGGGAGATGAGCATGCTGTTCAAAAGCTATTGGCTGTCATCATATCAGAGCCTATGACAGATCCATTCTGCTTGGACGGGGATGATGATGTGACTTCTCCACTGGTCAACATCGCCACAGGAATAACAATGCTACCAGATGTTGCAGCACGCCTGATCAACTCCTTCGATATTGGAACTGCTCAGATGACAACATTTGGTGAACTTGAACAGAGACTCAATGCCAATGAAGTGAAATTTTGTGATTCTTTTCCAAACTTGAATATCAGAACATTTGCCACATTAGTCAAGAAGAAGTCAATAAGAATGTCTGATGAGAAAGCATTCACTCTTAGTGCTGACCATGAACTCCTTGGTCTTATGATTGCAGCAAAACATGTGACATCAAGCTAGTTACAAGTTAGCAACAGTACCTTTCTACCTGAACCCATTCTGATGACAGCCTGAGAAAAGTCAACAAGAGCACATAATAATTGCTGAGCTAGAGAAGATGGTATACGTCCAGCCAAAGCTGTCACAAATCACAACCAGTGAGATATCGACTGCCCACATCTTCGATGGTGTGTGTACAAATGACAAAGAAGGCTGGTGTAGCACGCTTTAGTAAAATAACATTCAAGCACTACAGCCTAATTACTACACCACTAGGTCGGAATGGATGTCAGCCAGTCGATGTTTTTTTGGACCAGTACTTCATCCTCTCGATCAAAGCTGGGGAATGAGAGAAACGAGGAACCTCGGCAGCTTTAGAGGGGACAATTCAAAGGTCAACTACTCCTCTTCCAGAAGCAATAGCTTAAGTGCATATGGAATATACAAAACAAACAGACTTTGTGTGCCTTCCTAGTTAACACCTTGTGCCACATCGGTGTAAAAAATCAGCTGGAAGGCCAACAGAATATCATCGGTGGTTGCTTTAATAATGCTCAGAGGGAAGTGTTGATCACCAGAGGTCATTACGAAGAGCTGATTCCCCTTACATCAGATCACGAAGAGACAAATACACGATCATTGTTACCCACGAAACATGCATCTCTTGAGTACAACAGGATTGTGATACAGTCACCTGACACAGATGTGACTATCCTCTGCACTGCACACCACAAGAACCTTCAGTGTGAAGGGCTGTGGTTTCGGACAAAATCCTGGACAAAGTAAGATATATACGTATCCACTGAACTAGGAGCAGCCCTGTACAATGCTTTTCTCGCCTTTCATGCAATCGCAAGGCGTGATTCAACCAGTGTACTCTAAGGACTTGGCAAGAAAAGGTTATCAATATTCTACTTGACAGAAAAGAGCACCAGACCAGTTTGAGACAGCTTGGAAAAGAAGCCGAACTCAGTAACACCACCTCAGAAGGATATGAGGCCTTATGTGCAGTCTACTCAACAGCAAATGATACAGGAAGTAAAGTGAATGATGGCAGATATTGGTTGTTCTGTCAGAAGGGACAGAGAAAACTTACCCCCTACTTCGAACAGCTTAAGCGTGGAAACTACCCGCCATATGTATGGAGAACAGCACTGGAACCTTTACATGATCTGCCAGTAGCAACTGGGCATGTCTGGAAAGTTAAAGATGGTGCTTGCGCCTGGAGAACAAACAACATGCGTTGCAGAGAAGCATGTGCATGCATAGTCAAGGAAATGTGTGAGAATCCAAGGGCGATCCTTGAGTCCAATGATGACAATGACTAATGTGCAATCGTGTTGACATACATAACTCCAAGCAGCATACATGAAACTATTAGAATTTGCACTCACGAATCCACACTGTGTCCCATACACATGTCACAGCATTAGGCATGAGAAGTAGTCTGTCCAATGTGTCTGGACAAAAACCTTCACACATACGTTATCCCTCTCCCATAAATTGCTATTGCCCGCAGTGGTGGACCGCCGCAATTCATAATGAGCTGTAGAATCTTAATGATACCACAATTTGAAAACACATTGTACCTGGTAGCGCTCTAGAATGTCTATACTAACACTATGCCATGTCAAATATTTTCTATATGGGAGGCGGGGTGGGGTGGAGTGGGGTGGGGGTTGTTGTACGAATTTCTTTATTTGGCCTCTTACGGGAAATGGCTCCTGGACTACTAATCAATAATGCCCTTTAAGAATTCATATATATATATATGCTGCCCTCGTGCTGCTTGCCTAATGATAATTACTCACGCCAAGGACGGCCGTGTGATATCTCTAGGCTACGTGTGTGCGTTGGTGGGTGGGTGCGTGCGTGCGTGAGTGCGTGCGTGCGTGCGTGCGTGCGTGCGTGCGTGCGTGCGTGTCCGTCTGTATGTTTATCAGAGGTTAATCCCGGGAATCCTATGAGGTAGAATCACCAAATTTGGCAAATACATTGATATTATGAGTGGCTAGAAGACTTTTTAGTTTGGGATCAAAAGGTAAAAAATACGTAGAAATTTCGTACATACATTGACATTATGAGTGGCGAGAGAAATTGTTAGGTTGGAATCCAAAGATGAAAAATCGAGGTCACTTGGTGTGTACGGAATACACATTTTCGTCAATAGCTCTGCAATGCAAGAAAGCAGAATCACCAAATCGACATACATTCATATTGTGTTTGGCTCGAATTAAAATTTTGTTTCAGGTCAATAGTTCAAATACCTAGGTTATGGGGTCACTAAATGCATCTCGAAATACACATTTTTAGACATAAATCTGGAACTCAAGTAGGTAGAATCAGCCAATTTTACCCATCCCTTCATACTATAGGTGGCTAGAACTTCTATTAATTTCAGGGCAAAGCATTACATATTTTTATTACGGGGTCACAAAGTGCATACTGGAATGTATCCTTCTGGCCATAGCTCTAGAACTCAAGAAGGTAGAATCACCAGATTTAGCACACGCCTTCATATTGTAGCAGCTTATGATAACTTTGAGTTTGAGGTCAAAAAGCGCATTGTCAAGACCGAGTGCAAAGGCGTGAGTCAGCCTCTCCCTCGAGTGAATTCTGGTTACTATTGCTTTAGTCTTTCATACCAATAACTATATGATTTAATTGCTTATATGACGATTGTACTGGCCGCATGCTTTGCTTGATTTGTGTAAACATACATGTTTGAAACCAGTTAGCGCGTAGGCCTGAGTGCATAATTCGCTTTAGCTAGAGATAGGATTTGCGAATAAGTCATAGTAAAGCCAATCTTGTGTTCTGTTTTACAATGCTGGACGGGCGCAAAACCAAAGCCTACATGCTGGCAGAATAAAACTACACAAAATTATACAGATGACATCAAAGAATTAATTACGTAATACAAATCTGTAAATGAAGCACAAGAGTACACTAAATAGTAGTTCTCTGGTTCCTCTGCAAACGGTCATGTATTCCACTCTCAGGTTTGCGTTTGCATTCTTAATATATGTGGAATTTATAATTTGCATTTTTTATGTTGAGTGGCCGTATAGACGCAGAATCTATGTCAACATTTTATATATATAAATATATATATATATATATATATATATATATATATATATATATATATATATATATATATATATATATATATATATATATATATATATATATATATATATATATATATATATATATATATATATATATATATATATATATATATATATATATATATATATATATATATATATATATATATATCATTAACCAATGAGAAGCATCTTATGGGCATGGGTCCGTATATTAAATTTCTAGTTCTATTACCCAGAATCTCTTAACTGCCTAACAATTCTCAGAAACTTGAAAAGGTAGCAAACGCATGAATATCGTGAATATAATTATTCCAGCAACAAATCGATGTCCTTATTTTAGTGGACGTGTGTGTCAAGGCAGACTGGGGAAGCTGTTTCATGAGCTGTATATTCCCCTCAGGGCAACAGTGATGGTGATCTTTATTTCGCCCAGGTCGACAGTGATGGTGATCTTTATTTCCTCCAGGGCGACAGTGATGGTGATCTTTATTCCCCTCAGGGCGACAGTGATGGTGATCTTTATTTCCCTCATGGCGACAGTGATGGTGATCTTTATTTCTCACAGGGCGACAGTGATGGTGAGCTTTATTTCCCTCAGGGCGACAGTGATGGTGATCTTTATTTTCCCCAGGGCGACAGTGATGGTGATCTTTATTTCCCTCAGGGCAACAGTGATGGTGATCTTTATTTTCCCCAGGGCGACAGTGATGGTGATCTTTATTTCCTTCAGGCCGATAGTGATGGTGATCTTTATTTCCCCCAGTGCGACAGTGATTGTGATCTTTATTTCCCTCAAGGCGACAGTGATGGTGAGCTTTATTTCCCTCAGGGCGACAACGATTGTGATCTATTATTATCTCATGTTTGGAAAACATCGAAGTCAATAATTAGAAGATAATGTTTGATACAATAGCTACATTTAGTTGATCTTGTCAGAACATTTGTATTAAAGTATGTTCCATTTTATTTTTCAATAATCACAGCACGCGCACAAAGGATCATTTCAATATAGTTTTAGGTTTTGTCTCAAACAACAGCTACAATATTAAACAACCTCAATGTGGCTTCCTAATACATCTCGGTTTCAATACAGAATTACATTTGTAGCCAGCCGGTGGTTATTCTTTAGCAAATATGATTTTCTTCAACCATCTGTGTGAAATAGCAGCCATTTCGGTTACACAAGGCGTGTGATCTTTCAAGCAGGCTAACTTAACCGCATATTTGTGTCTCAACATGTATATTAAGTAGTATATGAGAGTGTTCTGTCCACAGAATGTTAATCGTTAAGTGTCCTGTCCACCAATTCATTTTCACGAATATTAAAATTATGCTCTTTTTGGTGCAAAATCCGACTGGATGTGTGACTTGTGAATGACCCTGTTCTATCCTCCCTCCCTAGATATGTTTGTTCGCGCCCATGCATAAGGAAAATTGAATCACCCTTTTATAGCAGACGGTGTCCACCTAACCTATTTGCTCACACACGAGCATTTAGTGGTGTGACCAATACCGTAACAACCATGGTGTTAGCGCGATCATTGCTGTCTGTGGCTAGTCCCAATGTTAACCTGACAAGAGGAATACAGCAAGATTCTGAACAGATCACTTAGGTTTTATTAACGCTCTTTCCTCGACAACATATGTATCTGATTAAGTCGTCTCTCACTGTCTTAGCAGCTATGCAGTAGATGATCGGATTAAAGGCACTGTTACAACACGTGATCCACACGAGGAGGAGATAGACATTATCCTGAAACATGTGGTAATCCTTGGATGCAGTTCCCATGGTGACGTTATACAGGTTAACAGGAAACCAGCAAATAATATACATAAGTATGACTGCGGATACAGCACGTGCATCAGTGTTGCGCCCCTCTTGTTGTATGTCCAAATCTCGTTGAGATCTCGCGACGGCAACGTACTTCGCTGAATGCAGAACAGCGATGGAGACACTGGGAATAATGGTATTGATTACTAAGTATCCTATATTTGCAGCATGTGCATTTCCGATTTGCTCACAAACCAGCCCTGCTTCACCTCTAATGAATACCTCTTTAGGGCGATACACGATGCTATACAAAACACCTGCGTAATTCATGTGCACAACCCAGACTAAAGCCAACCATTTTAAAACAAACGAACACGTGACTCGTGCACGAGCAGCCAATGGATACTTGAGCTGATAGAACCGCAGAGCGGCAAAGAAGATCAGAATATATCCGCCAACACTCATTCCACCGAAACCAACAAGCATTGCCAAATGGCAGATCCACGCAAATTTCGGATAAGTAATGACAGGAAAAACAAATGCAGCCCAAAGAACAGCACCAACACATACAAAGGTGTCAGCAATGGCCAGACTGCCAATGACGGTGAATATCGGCGATTTCCAGCGTCCGGACCCCCCAACGTATATGAAAAGTATTATATTTAAGCAAGCTCCAAACGTGAAATACGCAATCGGGAACATATGGACGAGAAACGCTGGTAAGTGTGCATTCCAGATTATGTACTCTTCAAGCTGAGATCCATTTTCCGTTGTCCTCACGTCAATAGCTAGTGTGGGAATGTTATAAAATATGTCGACAGTTTCCATAGTAATGCTTCCACGTGTAATACTGAAATGTTCTGTTTTCTCAGACAGAGTTCTGTAATTTCAATGACACGATAACTTATAGATAATGTTATATACGGAATTACCAGAATGTGCTTGGGTATTTCAAAATTTATTTCGATCCGTTAGTTATTGGCCATTAGGCCGGCTTTCCATATAAGCGATATAGTGCATAGAAACACGCAGGTTAACGTCGCAATAAGAGGAAATCTGGGAGTACATATCAATGTATGTGATAACGCAACAATAACGCATTCGAGGTTCATCATGCGCGAGTGAAATGGAAATGCACACATAGATTTTCTCTTATTTAAACTTTCAAAAATCGGGTATCGCTTACCTGAAACGTGGGCCAAACAGTCCGCTTTCTGCTCTAATAATGTATTACAAGTCCTTCCTAAGATAGAATGGCATGTTAAAAAAACTTACTGTTGTACCTGTACGTGCCATTTTCATAGATAAATAACATGCTTATATATATAGCAGAGGCGTTCTTTGTGTGGATAATCAATCAATTCAAGTATACCTTTAACACTCAGCTCTCAACGTATTCTTTCATTCTTTCTCTTGCTAATTGTCATTTCTCAAGCTACCAGCGGTACATATGTTGCAATCGATAGCTCGAAACTACATGGCTCTTTATCTATCGTCTTTAGCAGCGATCATGACTACGTGTTAAAACTGTTAATCACTCATGAACTGAAGAATTGGGTATGCAGAATGCAGGTATCTATAGTACATCCATATTGCAACTATAGATGAGCGGCTAAGAAAAATGTGAGCAAGCCTTTTATACTTGGCACTGGCCATCATGCAGTGGTCTCATCAAGACCATGACTGTATTTCTTAAATCATTTCAACCTGAGAAATTTCAACCTCAACCGCGTTCGGCCCACAAATCTGGTAAGAAGATTTCTCATCTTACGAGTGAGCCAATTTCCCAAAGCAAATTTGAACTGGTGAAAACTTTTCGCACGTTAGTAAATATAATGAATGGCATACGCCAATAGCATACCAAATGTTAAGTGATAAAGCTATGATGTATTCAGTGTGTATCCGCTATATCGTATGCTCAGAAAATAAAATACATAAATAGTTGAAAACGAAAGAAAAGGTAAAATGACACCGTTCAGAAAAATGAGGATCCACCTACATAGATCGATGACGTGCTAGAAACAAAAGATAATCCGAGTGTAAGAAATGCGTAGATTGGGTTTTTTTCAGGCGGCATGTGAGGCAAGAATCATGAATTGACGACAATCAAACGCCTTTTTCTCTTGTAAAGATTTTCCCGTGCCAATTGTAACGTGACACATATTTTCACTTTCTTGCTTTCCTTTGCATATCTTTTCCTCGCCGACGACTATTAGTCGAGATTACAATTCGTTTGCACTCCGCGCCCACAGTAACGTAGTCTCTAATTCCTAGTTACGCCGATGACTAATAGGCGTGTTTTATGGCCAGTTACGGTCCATTACTAAATATCTGTCTGTAACATTTTTTCGGCCAGTGACGTTCTTCCTTTATTAGAACTTATATATAATTAAATATTTGCCACCAATCATTGTATGTTACATATTGTACTTCCCACACGCCGTCCAAAATAACACACCAACAATAGACTAACATGAAGAATACTTGATCTCAACACTCCACACTAGGAAACCCTTCTTGTGCCAAAAAGGACACAAGTTCGATGCAATCTAATATAGGTAGAAGCTCAGCTATTTGCGTTAGAAACTCCGTCGACAAGCCGAGCTGGTTGCTGTAATTGCCACACACGTCTACTGGCTAATACCTACAAGAGTCCAAAAAGGGACATAAAAGAGCCAAAAGAGCCTACAGCAACTGTCTCACTCTGTGTCTAACTCCTGCCTATCTTCGCCATATTTATTGCATTATATTTAAGTCCCTTCTTCGGTTCGGTTGTGCCATCACTGAAATCGCTTGGTTTCTCAGTGGACCCAATCCTACCGAAGACGCCATCACATCTCCCTCTGTATCTCACGATGCCTCATAGGCTAGTAACTTTCTGCCAAAGTAGGAACTCAATGCAAACGAACTAATTATTAATTATTGGCCTTAGTAGTGAACCTTGGGCAGCTTGAACATACACCTAGCTCAGGTCTAACCATTAACTCCCAGAAATCAAGTCTATGCAGATTGACTCAGACACATTGGCTCATGGCACAAGACATTCTAGGCAGACCAACACTGTGGTGACTTGGAAAGGTCGAGTGGGAGTTTGACGTTTTCTAAGCAAGTCTCCAACAGTCTATCAAGGGCTTCTTCGGCCAAGCCCTAAATAGTTTACTGTGCTTCTAAATAGATTTGTGGTGTATTGTCCTTGTCTTATTTGTTGTTGTGTCAGTCAGTCACTTGGTTAGGAGTTGCTTTTCAGCTCCAGTACCAGTCGCCCTGGCAAAGCTGTAATGCGCAGTCTGTTTGTTGGACCTGCTCACCGGTCAAATCCTATGGGAGGCCAGAGCTATCATTTGGCAAATAGACGAGCCCTGTTTGAAACGATAGGCTAAGGTGCTAGGCCTCTGTGCCATTAAACGTCTGTGTTTCAAAACCATTCGCTTCTAAATACATTTGTAGTGTCTTGTCCTTGTCTTGTCAGGCCGATGCAAACTGAAATTACCTTGGGCATAGTTCTCTATGACAAATAAAAAAAACTGGAGATGACATAGCAAAACTGCAAATATTAGTGGGTTATTCGCCTCTGTGAATTCCATACTACATTGTAGATGCTAAGAACAATATGTCCAGTATAGAGGGCAATGGACTTAATGAGGCTGTGATTGAATCTGATCTATATCAGCCTTTGACAATTCGTCAGATTCTAGAAGGAAAACATAGGAAAAGATCACTTGAAGCCCATATCACTTCCTTGCAGGTATTTCTTTATCCGTTTCAAGAAAGCTGCCTCAGGAACAAACTTGAAATGAAAGATATGTTGAGCAGAACCTTAGCTGATGCGCATAGCAGTATGGGAGCCAATGATATAGCACAACAACACAAAAAACTTGTAGATGTGGTTAAGCAGAACGAACTACAATAGCAACTGCAGAACTTGGTTAAAACCTGCATCTCTTATTTAAATTCATGCATCATTTTATGGAAATGGTGATGATTTTACTTCTCTTCATTCGTGCAACGCGGGAAGGAAATTGGCTACTGCATCTAAATTTATCTTCTATATACCAAATGTGCAGGTATTTATTTGTTAAAGCCCAACTGAATTATGCCAAGATAGTTCCCAAGTACATCGCTGAGATGTACAAACTATAAGATAGTGATGCTGAAATAGGGGAAGAATTATGCGGTGGGTGGCAACTTCTGTGCCCACAAAATTGAAATAGAACTAGAGAAGACCATGGCATTGAGCATATCAATAAGATGATGAAAGTCAAAGGCGGGCTTGGATGAATAACATACGAGCCTGCTGTACTCTCCAGTGGTTTCTTCATCGCCCAGAGCTTATTTGTCTTTCAGATGAGCTACCAAGTATGGCAAATATTTTCAACAACACAGAATAGAGCTTCATGAGCTATCTGAAGCCAAGAACAAAAATACAGAAGCTGAAAGCTGTAGTTTCTGAGTGTATTTTACCCAGTTATGATGTTGGAATGGAACTGTATAGTAAATTTGTAGAAGAACGCATCATAGACCACACTAATCTCTGGGATAGAATGATTAAACTCAAGCTGCTGAATTGGGCTGATGGAAGCAAAATTTGTTGAGGAAAAACAAAACAGATATCGGTTTACAAGACTGCTAATCAGTGCACGATCGTGCACAGACATTGATGTATGGGAAGTTATTGGCAAATACGAACTTCATTTCCTACTATGATCTTTATTTTCACCAGATGGTTCTCTTTCCTCCATCTACAGATAAAAGTAAATTGATGTCAAGGTTGGAAGCGATTACTGAAAGACAAATGCCTGTTGAATAAGTGATAAATCAAGATGTTGATGAACATGCCATTACTAGAGACATTGTCATTGATGCTATGCATGAAATATCTAGGCAGTTTCCATATCTTCCTAACTTGAAGTCAAGGAAGTATGAAATTGTACGTGTGGTATTTGATCATGATGATACAGAGCATGCAATCAAAATGCTATACGAAATCGTCGCCAAACGAAGGTCACACGTTATAACAGTTATCAAATCTCAGATTCAGTGGAAATCAAGATGCTACTCAAAAGCTTTGTCATCAATGGCAAAGAGGAAGTTGGTCTAACTGTCTATTTGGCTGGCAAATTACTTGACTATTTTAAGCATGATCCAAATGCCATGGTTGATGCCAACAATGATGGTGACAAATCCAACCATTACGATTTTAAGCACCTATCCAGTAATCATGAGTAAGCAGATACCATATTGATTCGTCATGCTATACATGCTGCTCAGCAGTTATGAGGAAGCAGATACCATGTTGATTCTTCATGGTACACATGCTTCTCAGCAATCATGAGAAAGCGGATACCATGTTGATTCTTCAGGCTGTACGTGCTGCTCAGCAATCATGAGAAAGCGGATACCATGTTGATTCTTCAGGCTGTACGTGCTGCTCAGCAATCATGAGAAAGCGGATACCATGTTGATTCTTCAGGCTGTACGTGCTGCTCAGCAATCATGAGGAAGCAGATATCATGTTGATCCTTCAGGCTACACATGCTGCTCAGCAATCATGAGTAAGCAGATACCATGTTGATTCTTCAGGCTGTACGTGCTGCTCAGCAGTTATGAGGAAGCAGATACCATGTTGATTCTTCATGCTATACATGCTGCTCAGCAGTTATGAGGAAGCAGATACCATATTGATTCTTCATGCTATACATGCTGCTCAGCAATCATGAGGAAGCAGATACCATGTTGATTCGTCATGCTATACATGCTGCTCAGCAATCATGAGGAAGCAGATACTATGTTGATTCGTCATGCTATACATGCTGCTCAGCAATCATGAGTAAGCAGATACCATGTTGATTCTTCAGGATGTACGTGCTGCTCAGCAGTTATGAGGAAGCAGATACCATGTTGATTCTTCATGCTATACATGCTGCTCAGCAGTTATGAGGAAGCAGATACCATGTTGATTCTTCAGGCTGTACGTGCTGCTCAGCAGTTATGAGGAAGCAGATACCATGTTGATTCTTCATGCTATACATGCTGCTCAGCAGTTATGAGGAAGCAGATACCATATTGATTCTTCATGCTATACATGCTGCTCAGCAATCATGAGGAAGCAGATACCATGTTGATTCGTCATGCTATACATGCTGCTCAGCAATCATGAGGAAGCAGATACTATGTTGATTCGGCATGCTATACATGCTGCTCAGCAATCATGAGTAAGCAGATACCATGTTGATTCTTCAGGATGTACGTGCTGCTCAGCAGTTATGAGGAAGCAGATACCATGTTGATTCTTCATGCTATACATGCTGCTCAGCAGTTATGAGGAAGCAGATACCATATTGATTCTTCATGCTATACATGTTGCTCAGCAATCATGAGGAAGCAGATACCATGTTGATTCGTCATGCTATACATGCTGCTCAGCAATCATGAGGAAGCAGATACTATGTTGATTCGTCATGCTATACATGCTGCTCAGCAATCATGAGTAAGCAGATACCATGTTGATTCTTCAGGATGTACGTGCTGCTCAGCAGTTATGAGGAAGCAGATACCATGTTGATTCTTCATGCTATACATGCTGCTCAGCAGTTATGAGGAAGCAGATACCATGTTGATTCTTCATGGTATACATGCTGCTCAGCAGTTATGAGGAAGCTGGTACCATGTTGATTCTTCAGGCTGTACGTGCTGCTCAGCAGTTATGAGGAAGCAGATACCATATTGATTCTTTTGCTATACATGCTGCTCAGCAGTTATGAGGAAGCTGATACCATATTGATTCTTCATGGTATACATGCTGCTCAGCAATCATGAGTAAGCAGATACCATATTGATTCTTCAGGCTATACATGCTGCTCATAAATCATGAGGAAGCAGATACCATGTTGATTCTTCATGGTACACATGCTTCTCAGCAATCATGAGGAAGCAGATACCATGTTGATTCTTCATGCTATACTTGCTGCTCAGCAGTTATGAGGAAGCAGATAACATGTTGATCCTTCAGGCTACACATGCTGCTCAGCAATCACGAGGAAGCAGATACCATGTTGATTCTCCATGGTATACATGCTGCTCAGCAATCATGAGTAAGCAGATACCATGTTGATTCTTCATGGTATACATGCTGCTCAGCAATCACGAGGAAGCAGATACCATGTTGATTCTTTATGGTACACATGCTGCTCAGCAATCACGAGGAAGCAGATACCATGTTGATTCTTCATGCTATACATGCTGCTCAGCAATCATGAGGAAGCAGATACCATGTTGATTCGTCATGCTATACATGCTGCTCAGCAATCATGAGGAAGCAGATACCATGTTGATTATTCATGGTATACATGCTGCTCAGCAATCATGAGGAAGCAGATACCATATTGATTCTTCATGCTATATATGCTGCTCAGCAGTTATGAGGAAGCAGATACCATGTTGCTTCTTCATGGTATACATGCTTCTCAGCAATCATGAGGAAGCTGATACCATGTTGATTCTTCATGCTATACATGCTGCTCAGCAATCATGAGTAAGCAGATACCATGTTGATTCTTCAGGCTGTACGTGCTGCTCAGCAGTTATGAGGAAGCAGTTACCATGTTGATTCATCATGCTATACATGCTGCTCAGCAGTTATGAGGAAGCAGATACCATGTTGATTCTTCATGGTATACATGCTGCTCAGCAGTTATGAGGAAGCAGATACCATGTTGATTCTTCATGCTATACATGCTGCTCAGCAGTTATGAGGAAGCAGATACCATGTTGATTCTTCATGGTATACATGCTGCTCAGCAGTTATGAGGAAGCAGATACCATGTTGATTCTTCATGCTATACATGCTGCTCAGCAATCATGAGTAAGCAGATACCATATTGATTCTTCAGGCTGTACGTGCTGCTCAGCAATCACGAGGAAGCAGATACCATGTTGATTCTTCATGCTATACATGCTGCTCAGCAATCATGAGGAAGCAGATACCATGTTGATTCTTCAGGCTGTACGTGCTGCTCAGCAATCATGGGGAAGCAGATACCATGTTGATTCTTCATGGTATACATGCTGCTCAGCAATCATGAGACTGCACGCTGATTGGCTACAGATCGCTCTCTGATTGGCTGAGCGTTCTGCCTGTGACGTCACGAGTAATATAAAAGGAGCACAGAACCAAGAATCGAGACAACACTTCGACGAGAGAGAACAAGTGGTAGGTTGTGTGGCCAGAGAAGTACAAGGCGTGGGCAACTGCTTACGGACTGTTGGTTACCTACACCGCAGTAGTGCCTCTCGGATTTCGGTTCTTAATTCTCTGGCCCGCAATCACAGCATCCGCATCTCAGTTTTTGTAAGCCCTCGGATGGCCATCCGGGAGCAACTAATTGAATAGAAGAGCCCCTCACTTCCAACACCTTAGAGGAGCCTTCCTGTGGGTGGGCCTTGCGGCCCAAATATAACCTCTCCAGTATGTAAAACGAGTGGTGAATCTTGGTGGACAACTCGTCAGATCTGATTTGTTGTCAATACTGTGATAGTTGGTTATATATATATATATATATATATATATATATATATATATATATATATATATATATATATATATATATATATATATATATATATATATATATATATATATATATATATATATCCAAAACAAGTAACTAGGATGGCTGCTGCTATATATAAATATATATATATATATATATATATATATATATATATATATATATATATATATATATATATATATATATATATATATATATATATATATATATATATATATAGCAGCAGCCATCCTAGTTACTTGTTTTGTTTATTTTATATAAAATACTAGGACCGCAGTACGTTAGGCTATACTATACAGCAGCAATAAATCCGCATCACATTTCCCCCAGCATCAATTTTACACTGAGGTCACTGCTCATGTTCTCATTGTGCGAACCTGACATGTAATCGACTAAACCTGGCTATTCTAGCTCGATAGGATAGGTTTAACAGTAGTTAGGGAGAACCACTCCTTAGGAGTCATTTGTGTACGCCTCTTTTCCGGATGTAGCGATATGTAACACCGCACACCGGCTAGACTGTGTCAAATTGGCCAGTTACCTTAGGGCCTCTTATTATTATATTGTCTCTTTCTATGCTCCTCCAGCCGCAAAACTTATTAATTGTCTGAAACTCCCATTGCCACATTGGCATGATCCGATTTCAGAAACTATTGGGATTTCCAAGCGGTGAAAACCAAAGTGTTGTGCGCGCACGCACGCTCACACACACACACGCACGCACGCACGCACGCACGTGCGCACGCACGCACGCACGCACGCACGCACGCACTCACGCACGCACGCACGCACGCACGCACGCACGCACGCACGCACGCACGCACGCACGCACGCACGCACGCACGCACGCACGCACGCACGCACGCACGCACGCACGCACGCACGCACGCACACACGCACACACACACACACACACACACACACACACACACACACACACTGTATCTTCGGATACTAGTTAGCATCGATAACCCCGCCAAAGTAGGAAGCACTGCGAAAACATTATATTTATTTTAACCGGCCAGCAGTGCATCTCTGGGCATTCTGGACTTAACCCTAATGACAGGCAAATGTTAGTCCCTGGGATCGGTTCTCACATGGTCCGCCCCCAACACACCAGGTCACGGATCTTCATCTAACTCTGTACAGTGACTGGGTGCGGTCTTGGAACCCACCATGCCCTCACGGGAAGGTCACTATAGTTGGATATCTGTCTCTTACTCCCCACGATAAACCTTTTGCGCTTTTCAATTGCTTATGTAATAATGACTTGTCCTAGTGATGTTGTATGTAGCTGCAGTGTGATATGTAACCAGATCATCATATGATTCTGAAGCTGTCACTCCATAACATGTCTGCACACTGCCTTTCTGAGGAAGATGCTCCGTAAGGTGACCATTCGAAAGCCGAGCGTCTTCGCCAGTCAGGCTCATGTATTAAAGCTAGGTAGAAATCCCTGCCACTTGTGGCCAAAAGCTTGGGCATGAACCTAGCAACTAAATGATCGTTTAAGATCTAACAGAAGGACCACATAAATAAATCGGCAACTACCAATACAGTATCTTGGCCTTACATAAGATGGCAGTGTTGAATTCTACGGAATTCATCCACTCCGTCTTCATGCAATACAGCGTGCATCACATTAATTATAATTTCACTAGGTTGACTCACACTACACATTTAGCATATGTTTCAACAAGGGAGTGGCCCTTTTTGCCAACTCTCTTCCTCCGCTTTGGTGTTGAAGGCATTTTCCTGTGATGGAGGCCCACACGAGGCACTTTCCTCTCGCAATAATAATGTTTTGTTAGGGATGTAATGGTTTATATTAAACTATATAAGTAGCCTCGTTAGGATTCTGCCTTGCAGGAATACCTTGTGGATATATAAGGATCGGTGAGGTACCTTTGACGAATCCACGTTAACAAGACACCAACTTAGTTCTATGTACTATATATTTTCTCTCTCGTACTAACAAACGAGTACCATTATCTGTATAGTTTTATTTTAATTATTATGTCTAGGTTCCTAAATTGAGTTATGGACTGTCATACTGATGACACAAATAGTTGGGACGAGATGGTGAGGTTCAATCTCGACGGCAATGGTCGCACGGCCCCACTGGAACGTTATCGTTCCACCGGCTCTAGAAGTCGGTCTTTGTACTTTTCAGAGAGTCGCGAAATGAGATCCGTAACCCCGA
The DNA here is from genome assembly GCA_034401795.1 of Chaetoderma sp. LZ-2023a. Lineage (NCBI taxonomy): Eukaryota > Metazoa > Mollusca > Caudofoveata > Chaetodermatida > Chaetodermatidae > Chaetoderma > Chaetoderma sp. LZ-2023a. Next base: position 170,413,762 of record CM067372.1, on the reverse strand, counting down.
GAACCGCAGCTAACCAGCCCTCCCACGTATCCTGTACATGTGGTGCAACGAAGTGGAGCAGCCAAACGGACCTGCGCAAAATCCCGCAAGCTACAGGACATTTGGTTTCGCTGACATAGTTTTTGGCACAATTTGCATGATATTAGATAAATAACATTTTCAGAGTCCCAATCTAGATTAGACTGAAGTTCGAACTGGCTTTTGTTCTGAAAGCCCGTGAATGTATTCTGTTTCGGGAGAAATTTATCCAACTTACACCTTTTCTTTCCGCATTGAGGTTCGCCTACACCTATAATCGGACGATTGTGAGAAATTTTGGTAGGCCGGTGATTTGAGGCATTATCTGGAATGGTTTCCAAGCCATCTAATGTTTCAGATTTGATTTTACGCAAGAATTGTGAAGAGTAACCTCATGGTTTGGGGGCTTTGAACAAGGTAGAGCACGCTGCATCCAAGTTTTTCCTATCACTCAAATTCCTGTGAAAACGGATTATTTGTGATTTTACAATTCCTTTAAAAGTATGCGACGGATGAAAAGATTTTTTGTGCAGTAACTGATGGAGTCGGTTGTTTTGAAATATACTTTGTAGTCGAAGTAGCCCATTGTTTCATACTTTAGACTTTTATATACAGCTACATGCAGAAGAGCTATGGACAGCTCGTCAATGTTTGCTTTTAATTTGATATTCGGATCATCAGGTTCAGAATTTCGAAAAATTCATCAAACTGTCTTTGTGTGCTGCCAAATCAGGAAAATGTCATCAAGGTACCTGCGATAAATAAACAGCTGTTTTGGACACTTTTGTAATGTTTTCTCCTCCCACTCTGCTACGTAAATATTGGCAAAACATGAGCCACAAATTTGTTGGTAAATTTTGCCATCGAATTCAAAATCATTTCCCTTTAAGTTAAGTTCTAATAAGGCTATTACTTATCTGTCTGTCCTGCTTGTATCTGGATATATATAGAACGCAATACATCATGTATGATGACTTCAAAGCATTAATCGGAGAGATTCAAGATTCAAGATTATTTATTCAATAGCAAAATATATATAAGTCATGGATTCAACTAGCTTGTCCGCTGAAGGTAATACCTACTGCATTGGCGGACATCTTACACATATATACATATATCTATATAAATTAATTAAACAGAACAGTTACATAACAAACTCCAATTCAGACATTACATTTACACGTTCTAAGTTAAGCACATGTTTTATTAGTTTAATAAATTCCAACTATGTATGTTATATATTAACCATAAACGAACCGAACAGCTAAGTAACATACAATCACAAGACGTAGACAAGTTAAATAAAAAATGTATACATGTTTTAGTAGTAGTAGTAGTAGTAGTAGTAGTAGTAGTAGTAGTAGTAGTAGTAGTAGTAGTAGTAGTAGTAGTAGTAGTAGCGGCGGCGGTGGTGGTGGCCGCGGTAGTACAAGGGTTGAACTGTAATTGATATTCTGTGTTTTCCCATGTCTGTGCGTGTGTATTTTTCATGTAGTTTGTGTCTGCTTCTAGTGTTATGTTGGTGGATGTTAAATTTGTTTACAAAGAAGGGGATATGAGTTTTGGGTAGGGTGTTGTGATGGAAGTCTTTGACAATAGTTAGCATTTGAGATTTACCTATGTCAGTAAATTTGAGTAGTTTTTCTACTTTAAACGAGTCTTGGCCCTCTGCTGGTCGAGAAAATAATTTAATGCTCTTTTTGTAGGCTTTGAATTTTAGATATTTTGTTTTTGTAGGTGTTAGTCCAAACAGCATTTCAGTATGTAAGGTGCGGAAGGAGTAATGTGTTGTAGAGTGTTTAACCATTGCACATGTCATATATGGTTTTAATCATTGTATGACACCTATTCCTCTTGTTACTTTCGCAGTAACTGTCTCGATTATTTTTTGCTCAGGTCCGATTTTTATCTAAATATACTCCTAGAAACCTTGCGTACGGCGCCTATTCATTTCTTTTCAGTTCATATAAATTTTCTTAATATCTTTATTTATTTGTTCTCTAGATTTAAAAAATAACAGTTTGTTTTTATCCACATTTAATGACAGCTTATTTAATGAAAACCAGTTAGTAATTTCTTCCATTTCCTCATTTACGGCTGGCGGGGGTGGGTGGGCGGGGGTGGGTGGGTGGGGTGGGGGTTTCGTGGCCAGAAAATTATTCATTACAGAGTTATCCCCCTTTAATTATCTTTAAGCCAATACATAAACTGCAGTACCAATCATCACTTGTCAACACAACTCCTAAAATTTAGCTGTGATTCTTTTGAAACATAGTAAGGGTTCTCAGTACCACTTGAAGATGTGCATGCGCTATCCGTATGCCTGTACATCCATGCGTCTATATAGAATGTATGTATGTCAGTCTGTCAGTCCGTCCATCTCTGACAATCATTTCAAGATGTCAACATAACTACAGTTTAGCTACGATTCCAGACGTCTCTGTTTGATTGACATTAAGGGAGTCTACTCCATCCAGAAACCTGGACTAGTGTAGAGTTGTGGTTCTTGCATTAGGAGGCATTAAATGCAAGATTAGAAATATTTCTGGCACTAAATGTAAGTAGATTTATTTAGCAAGTAGTGATTGAATGATAAGTATGTTTATGTGGTTAATAAAACTACAGACCAACCCTGTAATACTTAAAATTCATCAAAATTGTCTTGTTCGTGTCAGATCCTGAAGAATTTTGAACCTATGCTCTCAATTCCGTTGCCACTGAATATATGACTTGAAGAAGCAGTGCTATGATTCTATTTTGAAGAAATTCATCCATATTTTCGTGAGTTATCTCCCTTGAAAAACTTAAAATTCATCAAAATTCTCTTGTCCGGGCATAATAGTTGAACGGAATTGAACATGCACTTACAAATCTATCTTTCTTTAAGGTGAGATGCAGTGTCAGGATTTAATTTTTTATTGATTAGTTTTTCTAAAATATTGTCCTTTACAATTAACGTTACATGTATGTCCACTCTTGATGTATGTTTATCTGAAATGTTTGGATCCGGGTGGGGTGGGGGTGATCTGCCGTCTTCGATGGCTCTTGTTGCATATAGTAATTTTATCTGCGCCAGAGCAAAGGCATTGGTGTCATCAGCGAACAGTATTAGTGACATGTATTTGCATATATTTAGCAGATCGTTCATATACAAGAGGAACTGCAGAGGGCCATGGATGGTTACTGAGGAACACCGAAGGTTAGTCTCCTATTTTCAGAGCAGGTTGCATTAAATTTCACGCATTGTGTTTTCGCACTTAGGTAGCTTTGAAACCAGATGTATGCACTTCCTCGGATTTCATAGTAGGCAAGTTTTTCTAGTAAAATAGAGTGGTTGATCATGTCGAAAGCTTTCAAAAGGTCCAAGAAAATGCCTATTATGTGGTTTTACTTTTCAATTGAATCAATTATTTTTTCTGTCATTTCAATTAGTGCTAGCATTGTTGAGTGTTTTTCACGAAACCCGTATTGTGATGTATACAGGATTAACTTTTTGTCTAAATAGCTAATAAGCTGATTATACATAAGTCAATAGATTAATTTAGAGAAAAGTGGAAGCATTGAGACGAGTCTATAGTTTGTGAAGTTAGATGAATCCTTTGCTTTGAATATAGGTGTTACTTCTAGTTTTGATGGAAACCTTGTGTGATATATAGATTATAAATATGGTTATGGGGTATTAGTAGGTCTAGGTGCAGTGTTGAAAAATACTCCACTTAAATACATCGAGGCCAGCACTTTTTGCAGGGTTTAGAAGCAGAAAAAAATATAAAATTCAAGATTCAATTTTATTTATTCAGTAGCAAAAGAGGACCTTATAAGAAAAGACACAGAGGACCTTATAAGAAAAGGCACAGACGAGGACCAGGACTGTACCAGAAATACGCCTTATGTAAGAATAATTAAATTGATGTTGGGCACTTACAGCAACCCACCTAGGCATCTTACAAGGAACTGATAGGAACAGGAATATTAATACGACACGCCTTGACAAAGGACTGGAATCTGCCACAAAAATCATGTATGTCATATTATGAGTGGGACTACATGGCCGCAATGGATTAAACCCAGGAGTATGTCGCAAAATATGGACTGTATATATTCTCCCTATCTTACTGTATAGGCGCGAGCTCAGGAAATTAAACAGGAAACAGCAGGACCTCTTAGAGGTATTCCAGTGAGAGAAGCTACGCCAAATGCAAAACCTCCCAGAACGGACAGCGAAGATAGCAATTCTCGTATCATCCATGTTAGTGCAGAAATTGACATCAGAGCCATATGTATATTTAGAAACCTCATCGAAGACAAGAACTCAGCAGAATTCAGGGTCACTAGGCAGCAATTAGCAACTAAATACCACACCTCCTCCAGCTGTACTGAAAGGAGGCAATAAGAATATGGACTGGTGCAATGTATACACTGCTGGTTACCACTCCAAAGCAGGGTAGGTGGAATGAAGATGTCCGAAAAGGTCATCAGTCACTGGCAGATTGCAGCCTTCTCTCCTCATATCAGTGGACCCCTCCTCTTCCGCAAAGTGGCAACAGGATGGACTACATTTATAGCGATGACAATGCAAACACTCAAAGCGATGGTGAAAGCTAAGGTTCTATGTAGGGCACTCACACTACAGTCTACAAAGGCATACTTTGACAGATCAAAGGCAACCTCTCCAATCTGCAAATTATGCTGCAAAGAACCAGAGACTAGACTACACTTCATCCTACACTGTGAGGCATTGGAAGGAACCAGACTGCCATATGTTAACCGCCTACATGAAATTCTGAAAAACTAAGTACCAGGCATCCACTACAATGATGAGGTCATGCTACAACTCATGTCTTAGGATGTATTAGGATGTTTCTGTGAACTCGGGCTGATTTCAGCCTCTATGTCTGCCTCATCTTCCTTCACGACCATTCTGCGTATCTGACTTCCTGGTATATGGCAGGGCGCAGAGGGGTTGTATTTAAATTCCTGGTTTTCCCAAAATCTATCTAACGCTACTTCAAAAGCAAAGACCATTCTGGCAGGCACAATATCCTCTGGGAGGGTAGTCCATATATCATTTACACGGTTCGTAAACGAATGTTTCCACACATTAATCTTACCACGGTGCTTGACCACCCATAGGTAATGGCCTCTGGTGCGTCTGTTACTTGCTACTTCCAATAGGTTATCGGTTACATCTGGGTCATAGATGCCATGCAGTATCTTGTACACTTCGATCATGTCCCCTCTAAGCCTTCTGTAACACATAGATGGTAGCTTCAAGCCCAAGAGTCTCTCTTCGTAGCTGAGGTTGCTAAGTGAGTGTACTTGCTTAGATGAACGTCGTAGTACATTTTCGATAGCTTCGCTGTCCTTCCTTAGGTCTGGGCTCCATACACTCACTGAATATTCTATGTGTGGCGTGAGGCCTGGACAAGTTGATTAAACATGTCCTCATCTAGATGTGTCTAATGGCTTTCTATTGTTCTATGTTTTCAAGGGTTTTTGGACCCATTTTCACGATATAGGTGCTATGGTCTACTGCATGTCCCTTCTTGTTTCCCTCTTTTGCCTTCTACTGCTAGCACCTTACATTTGTCTGGGTGGAACCTTAGCAGCCACTTATCAGACCAGCCCTGCAGGGAGTCTAGGTCCGCTTGTAGATCATTTACATCATCCTCTCCTTTTATTTGCTTATATATCTTGGTGTCATCAGCAAATAAGTATGTTGATGCCTCGACACAGTTTGGTAAGTTATCAATATATATAACAAAATGTATCAGTCCCAGGACGCTACCCTGGGGTATCCCACTAGATACTGGATGACTTTCAGAGGGATGTCCATTATCAATGACACACTTACTCCTCTTTGAGAGAAAGTTTTCCACCCACGTGACCATCTAATTGCCTATGCCGTATCGCATAAGTTTTAGCATCAGGCGCTGATAAGGTACCGTGTCAAATGCCTTCATAAAGTCCATATAGATTGCATCAATCCTTCCTCCATTGTCAAATATGGCCGTCCAATCATCCAACACCTTTAGTAGTTAGATTGTTGTCGACCGCCCATTCATGAAACCAAACTGACTCTGGACAGACTTACTGGTCTATAATTTCCTGGTTCAGAATTCTTTCTCTTCTTCTATATTGCTGTAATATGAGATAATTTCCATTGATCTGGTACGATCCCAAATTGTCTTGATTTATTGAAGATAATGCTCAGGGGTTTAGCAAGTGTATCCTTTAACTCAGCCAGACCCTTTGAGTGTAATCCATCAGGACTAGGGGACTTTGTCTTGTCCAGCGTCTTGAGAGACTTCTGCACCTCAACTTCTGAGTACGTTTTGTCCTGGAATCTATGTTCCACTAATCTTTCCTCACATTCTGGCAATACTCCTTCGGGCTCCCGGGTGAAGACACAGGTGAAGAAGTCTGCAAGAACATTTGCCTTCTCAATATCCTCAATGGTTAGTTCCTTCGTCAATTTGGACTTGTAGCTCTGCTATCTATGCCTTTGTCTTCCTTTTGGTATTTACATATTTCCACAACTGCTTGGGATCTGATTTGACTCTCCTGGCTATCTCCTGTTCCCTTTCTCTTTTTGTCTTTCAGCTTAGATGTTTCACTTGGTTTCTTGATCATGTATATTCTTTATGCCGTTTTTGGTCTCTGGTCTCCATAAATCTCTGCTAACACCTGTGTTTTTTCCTAATCTTCGCCCATATTTCCTCACTAATTTGAGTTTGATGATGTCTTTGGTTCGCATTTCCATTTTTAATTTTAGTTAAACATTTTTCCTTCGCTGTGTTAAGATACTGCATTAAGATATCCACAAGTTGGTTTGGGTCTTCAGACATCAATAATGCCTCCCAGTTCAGATCTAGTTTGGCACTCATAGCTGCATGGTCACCCTTGAAGAAGTTCCATCTAACCGTTTTGTCTTTGGTCCTTTCACTATGTATCTGGTAATTAAAAACTAGCACATTATGATCGCTGGCCGTTAAGGGGCTTTGGTGGTCAGTCTCATCTATTGTTTCATCTTTAGTGAAGATTAAATCCAGCAAACTTGGTTCATTACCATATCGACCCTGATTGGGTTCTTTGGCGTGTTGATATAAAAAGCAGTCTCTTATGCATTCCACAAATGATCCACTCACCGAGTCCTCTTTCGTGGACCAGTCTGTTCAGTTAATATTGTGGTAAGTTAAATCTCCTATGATAAGTAGATGCTCACTTTCATTAATGTTGCTTTTTTATTATATTCTGCAACTCGTCTGCATTTTCTCCATTGTTACTTGGGCTCCTGTATAGACACCCTACTAGCAGGTTTTCCTTGTCTGTCATCATGATATTCACCCATATTGCCTCCTGGAGTATCCCCTTCCACTTTATATTCCTCTCCCTTTAACTGTCCATTAATATATAAGGCGACACCTCTCCCTTTGCCAGTTGCATAGTTATTTGTGAACAAATCATAGCCCTCTATGCTCAGTTCAGCTTTTGTTGGCAGATATCTACACTGTTTGTGGCACACTTCTGTTACTCCTACTATGTTAAATTGTATCGAATCATCCGTGAGTCTGGTCTTCAGCTCCTCTAACTTGTTTGGCAGACTATCTGCATTGGTGTATAGACACAACAGATTATCTGCTGTGTGGTTTCTGTTCATTACAGACTGGATTATCGACTGTAGATGCACCACACTCCCAGACAGACCACTGCACATGCTGAGCTCTCAGAACATACAACTACACATGGAGTTAATCTCCGAAGATCATTAAAGATATTACAATGTTTTATAGTCACAGTATAGTTCTCATTCGACAAGTTTTTTTCTCAACTGCCTGGAGTTTTCCAAGGTGCCTCTGACAGAGAGAGAACTTCCAACATAAGGACAGGGACAAGAAGGATTATCCATAATAGGAGTTGTGTAGCTCAGAGGTCTAGAGCGTTCACCTCTGCCGAGAGAATCGAATCCAAATGTTACAGGTTCGATCCAGCGATCAGGCATGTGGATAGGTGTAAAAAACCTGTCTTTCAGGGGTGGGGATGGCATAAAACTGTCGGTCCTGTCTTGTGTGGTGTCTGTACCTACGTTGATCGCATGTGGTAAATGGTGACGGTAGGTGAGGGTAAGTTACATACATAACAAGAAGAAAAGTGGAAAGACCTCGGATGCAAAAAAACAGGTTGGGATGAGATGAAAACTGCAAAGAAGCAACTGCGAAGAGTACAGAGAGAGCTAGTAGCGGAACATGGAAGCAAACCTGTACAATGGAAATAAGATGTTTAATACAATTAGACAGCTATGCAATGATAAGTCATCCAATGAAGTGCTGATAAACTTTGAAATCGTAAGATTAAATGTATCTACGGTAGACTGCAGGACAGAGTATTGCTCGCCCGATGATTGGCTGGGGCGTCCTGCCTCTGATGTCACTAATAGTATAAAAGGAGTAAAAAATCAAGAATCATGAGCACTCGGCGAGGAACAGCCGAGACAACAGCAAGGCTGCTGGACCAGTGCAGTGGTAGACGTGGGCTAACTGCTTACTGACTGTGGCATCCTATTCCGCAGCAGTGCCCTTCGGAATTCAGATCTCCTGCGCCGATGAGCAACCTTGGATCCACAATCACCAGTTTTTCTAAGCTCTTGGACGGCCATCCGAGGGAAAATTAACTAAATAAGAAGGATTCCCTTTCCGGAACACTCACATCCTTGCGGATGGGCCTTGTGGGCCCGATGTAAATTCTACAGGATGTAGACCCGAGGTGATTCTTGGTGGATAACTCACCGGACCATGCTGAAAAGTGGTATCAAACTTCCGCGCAGCATGTCATGTGTTTTAATTAACTTTTAGACCACAGTCTGGTGGGACTCTGCCCAGTGCGTCGCAAGAGCTATGCGATGTATCCCACACGGTGTACCCAGTTATGTACATGCATATTTAATTATCACTGTAGCCCTCTATGTTGTGGGCAACTTTCAAACCGCCGGACGGACACTTTACAATTTACTGTGTAAATTTATGTATTAGTTATTCTGACTATCTAATGGGCATCTCTCTACCGCTGTTCTTCTTCACTGTCTTGATAGTGAACCGCATCAACAGTCAGCTTGCAGAAAATTTCCCTGCAACTTCGGAATCATGCCACCTCGCACTACCCATCTGCAGTGCATCAATTCCCATGATTTATGAACTTTTACTGTACCAATGACCAATAGATACTCAAGTAACTATACTATTGTGCTATTCATTATTTCCGCAATAGGTACTGATGACTAATAGGTACCTTCCCAGTCTTAAGACCGCATTTTTATATTTTATGGTTCATACTGTATATATTATCCTTATTTCGGTGTGCTTGCAACTAACGAACATCGCAAGGTCCTATGACCTGGTATACTGTTAAGCACTGTACTAGTTAGTTATGTATATGGCAGGTAGCCATCCTAGTTTTTCTGTTTTGTTTATATAAAAACTCTAGGACACAGTACGCTAGGCTATACAATACAGCAACATTATATCCGCATTACTATTCCCCCCCCCCCCCATCAATTTTACACTGAGGTCACTGATCATGCTCACATTGCTCGAGCCTACATGTGACCGACTAAACCTGGCTATTCTAGCTCGATAGGATAACTTTAAAGTAGTTAGGGACAATCTCTCCGTAAGAGACACATTGTGTATGCTTCTTTTCCAGCTGTTGCAGATATGTAACCCCGCACACCGGCTAGATTGTATAAATTGGCCAACTACATTAGGGCCTCTTATTAATATTGAGTGACTGTCTCTTTCTACACTTCCCCAGCCGCAAGGCTTAATAATTGTCTGGACTCCCACTCGACACATTGGCAGGATCCGACTCTGGGGAACTATTGGGGTTTCCGAGCAGTGATAACTAAAGTGGCAATTTCGCATACACTCCCTCTGTAACTTCGGATACCAGTTAGTTTAGCTACCCCTGCCAATGTAGGAAGCACTGTGAAAAGAAATTATATTATGTAACCCCGGCCTGCAGAGCATCTCTGGGCATTCTGGAACATAACCATAATGACAGGTAAAATGTTAATTCTGTAACACACGGGTGATGGACGAGACGCAGATCTCCATCCAACTCGGTATGGTGACTGGGTGCAGTATTAGAGCCCACCACGCCCTCACAGGAAGGTCACTAGCAATGGATATCTGCCTCTTGCTCTCCGCCATAAATACTATTTCTAAACTGCCTATGTGAACTGTAAATTGTCCTAGTGATGTTATATGTGGTTATGGTGCGATGGTGACCAGATCATCATAAGATTCAGGAGCTGTCGCTCCATAACATGTAAGCACGCTGTCTTTCTGAGGAAGATGCTATGCGGGGCGACCTTCGGGAAGCCGGGCATCTTCGCCAGTTAGATGTATGTGTCAAAAGATAGGTAGGAATCCCTGCCACTTGCGGCCAAAGCTTGGAAGCATATCTAGCAACTAAATGGCAGGGTAGAACTTAGCAGAAGGTCCGCATAAATAAAGCGGCAACTACCAATGCAGTATCTTTGGACCTACATAAGACATTCTTCGGAAATCATCGGTCCCGTCTTCATATGTAAACCAGTGTGCATCACATTAATTATGGCTTCACTAGGATTGACCAGCATTTAGCTTGTTGTTTGAACAAGAGAATGGCACTTTTTGCCAGCTCTTTTCCTCCGCTTTGGAATTGAAGGCATTTTCCTGTGACGGAGGCCTGCGCGAGGCACTTTCCTCTCGCAACAACAATGTTTTGTGTGTGTTAGGGGTGTATTTAGTCTATGTTAAACTACCAAGTAGGCTTGTTACGATGCTCCCTTGCGAAGATACCTCTGCGGATTTAAGGATCTGTGTGGTACCTTCGGCGAAACCACGTAGAAAGAACACTGGATCACTCTATGTACTGTATTATTTGCTCATTCCTGTCAAACGAGTGATATTGTTTGTAGTGTGAATTATTTGTGACTATGAAATTATACCATCTTGTCCAGACTTCCAAATTGGTAATGGACCATCATACTTGTGACACCAACAGTTGGGACAAGACCGTGAGGTTCAATCTCGGCGGCAATGGTCGCATGGCCTCACTGGAACGTGAACATTCCACCGGCTCTAGAGGCTGGTCTTTGTACCTTCCGGAGAGATGTGATACGGGATCTACAACCCCGAGTACAGCAGCTAACCGGCCCTCCCATGCATCCTGTACATGTGGTGCAGGGGAGTGGAGCGATATGGCAGAACAGCGCGTACCCCCGTGAGCTACATTATTTACACTATACAGAAAAGAATACAATCTATTTACATGTGTACAATTGTTTTACTTTATAGTCTTGAAAAAAAATAAGTTGTGTCTGGTATTAGGTTAGTTACTTACTTAACACTTACATGACTTAGTTTATGTCTCTAGCTATTTGGTTACGGACAATATTTTTGCGTTCTTATTGCTTATTAATGCTTTAACCTACATAATTTACCAGTTTACCAGTGATTGCAGTCAAATACTTCAGTGTAGAAGAAGTGACTGCAATTTTTGGGAGTTAGACGACCGTAGGTCTATATAAAACCCTGTGACTTGAAGAATGAGTCTAGGTTGTTTTTAATGTGTTTAATGTTGGAGCGTTAATTGCTTCTGTTGGTAGAGAATTCCATACATTAACAACTCTATTTGTGAAGAAATACTTGCGTAGATCAAGTCGACAGGGTTGTTTGTAAAGTGTAAGTGCATGTCCCCTAGTGTGTGTAGATGTCATTGTGAAGAATTCTTTGGCTTAATATGGTCCTGGTTAGAAAAAATTGTATAGACTTCTATGATGTCAGCTCGGATTCTCCTGGTTTTCAATGTTGTAAGATTTAGTTTCTGGAGACGTGTTTCATAAGGTACACCTGCTAAGCCTGGGATCATGCGTGTCATACTGTCTTGTACCCGCTCCAGTAAGTCTGTCTTTTTGTCGGTGTGGGCACCAAAAGGGGATACAGTAGTCTAAGTGAGGTGTTGCAAGGGATTTGTAAAGCTGAAGAATAACAGGTCAAGATTTAAATTTTATTGTACGATATATCAGGCATAGGGCTTGGTTTGCTTTTCTTGATGCTACTTCACATTGTCTTGACACTTTCATTGATTGTTGAATCGTTATTCCCAAATCTTTTTCTTCAATGCTTTTTGCTGGTGTGTTGCTTCTCATTGTATAGCCATAGCACACGTCATTGTGTCCTAAATATAAAACACTACATTTATCTAAGTTAAAGAGCATCTGCCATTCTTGAGATCAGCTAAAGGTTCTGTGGAGATCTGCTTGGAGTGTAAGTGTACTTTCTTTGTTCAGAATTTCTTTACCTAATTTAGTATCATCAGCAAATTTACCAATTTGGCTTGTAATGTTTTCGTCTATGTCGTTTATATAGATCAGAAATAAAATTGGCCCAATGACCGATCCCTGGGGCACTCCACTCTTTACGCTTGTCCAGTTAGATTTCTGTCCGTTTATTACGACACGCTGTTTCCTATCTGGTAATTTGTAATCCATTGGAGTATCTCCCCATCTATCCCATGAGATTTAATTTTCTTGCACAGCCTCTGATGTGGGACTTTGTCAAACGCCTTTGCAAAGTCTAAGTATATTATGTCAACTGGATGTCCATTGTCTAATTGGGTAGTAACTTTATAAAAAAAGCAAAGTAGGTTTGTTAGTGTAGATAGGCCTTTCCTAAACCCATGTTGTGATTGGTGTATTAAGTAGTTGTTCTCTAGGTGGGCAACGATTTGATTTCTGAGTAATGTTTCTAAGATTTTCCCTATACATGAGGTGAGACTGATTGGCCTGTAGTTACTTGGCTGGTTCTTTCCCCCTTTTTTAAAGATTGACGTGATGTTGGCTAGTCTCCAACCCACAGGCACTTTTCCAGATCGAATTGATTTGATCATAATCTTGGATATAGGGTCAGCAATTTCTTTTGAGGATTCTCTCAGTACCCTAGGGTGTATATTGTCTGGTCCCGATCCCTTATCCAGCTTTAAGTTAGCAAGGGCTTCCTCGACAATGATGGCTGATATTTCTATGTTACCCAGTCTGGTTTGTATATTGGTTTGCTTTGGCATTGGGATGCTGCTTAAGTTTTCAGTCGTAAATACTGATGAAAAGTATTCATTTAATAGCTCAGCATTCTCGAATGCATCTAGAAGGATATTTCCATCATTATCTTTTAGTGGTCCTACCCTATGTTTTGTTTTTTGTTTTTTCCTTACATAAGCAAAAAAACTCATGCTGTATTGTTTAATTTTGTCTGATAGTTTCCTTTCAAATTTTATTTTTGCATTTCGGCATGCTGTTGTTGCCTCGTCGAGGGACTTTCTGTACATCTGATAAGTTATTGGCCCCCTGTTGTTTGAAAATTGTTTCCACTTTTTGTATTTTGTACGTACCTTTTTCAGTACCAGGCGGTCCATCAATTGGGGTTTGTTTGATTTTTTCGGAATTTTTGTAGGTATATGTTTACTAACTAGTCTATGGTAATTATGTTTAAAGATTTCCCAACATTCCTCAGAATCTTTATTCTGGAATAAATCATCCAATGAGATGAGGATTAGTTTGTTTTTCAGTGTTTGATAGTCCCCTTTGTTATAATCTATAATAGGCTTGATTTTTTCCTCTATTATGGTCTTTGTCACCAAGTCCCACACTATAATGTTATGGCACTCCCTCCAAAGTGCTCACGCACTTCTAAGTTTTCAACCATGTTTTCTTCTGTTGTTAACACTAAGTCTAGAATTGCGGATTCTCTTGTAGAGGAGTGAACATGTTGGTGTAGATAGTTGGAGTTCAAAGTCTCTAAAAATTTGGCACCCATGGAAGAACTCCAATTGTAGTTTTCCCAATCAATATTGCGGTAATTGAAATCACCCATGATCAAAGCCAGGCCTCTCCTACTATTTTCCTCTATAATTTTATTTAGCTTGTTATTGTAGTCTTCAGTAGCATCTGGGCTTCTGTAGCATACACCAAGTAGTATTTTTTCTGTAGGCACAAGCATAAAATCACACCATATGCATTCTATCTCATTGAAATTTAATTCAGAATACAGCCGTTCTAACGGTATGTATGTGTCCTTTACATAAAGCATTATTCCACTTTGACGATTTGCCCTGTCTTTTCTAACATATAAACCCGTCCAGTGCCAATTCAGAATCTAAGTGGTGTGAATTTGCCCATGTTTCAGTGAGCCCAATCACATCAGGTTCTAACAGGTGTGTGTATAATTCTAGTTCATCCAGTTTGTTCATTAAACTTCGGCAGTTGACGTAGATACAATTTAGTTTAGGATTTGTGAGTTTGGAATTACTGCCAGGGGAACTCTCTGTATTTTGCTTGTCTCTAAAATTTATTTGGTTGATCAAATGACCAATGTTTCTTAGTGGGGTTTTCTGATTATGTGTAGATTGGGTTTTAGCATTATCGTTATTTGAGGTAATGGAAGGTTCAATTAAGAAATGGGTTTCTATATCTTTGGATTCATTTAATTCATCCTTATGGAGCATAAAACGGTTTCGATTTGTTATGTCTCTGGCTTGACAAAGTAACTGATTTGGAAATGCTATGCATGTTATACCACTCGCATTCCTGGTACCGGGCCATGCCAAAAATCCTGACCTTGGAGCAGTTTAGAATATAGGTAACTTATGAAGTTGTCTGAGAGCAAACAGATTCCATGATAGTTGGGATGGATGTGATCTCGATACCCATCGTGTTTTGTCTTCCCGGTTTCTCTAGTGAACAAGTTGTAGATCTCGGACTGTACGTAGGGAGTCATGACCCTGCGCACATCTTATATTTACGAGTATAAGACCTCAGTGAAATTACATGTTTGAACACCAGGTAAGCTAAAAGACTATGTCTCCGTGTATGATTGAATGCATGAGCATCTGAATGCATGAGCATCAACTATAGCATCTTATTATTTGGATATATATTATCAGCACTGGATGACTGGCAATGGATACGTCGGTTAATGTGCAGGTACTATCCGCAGAAACTGAATCGAGTATGACTTTTGATGATTAGCACCAGTTTGAAATGTTGGAGTCAATTAAGGAATTAGATATGACAAACGGACTTAGTTAATTACGTAGCGGTCTGTGTTCCCACGAATTTTCGTGGCCAGATTAGTGGAGGCAGCTGGGTGCAATGGTAACTAGTGTACCGATTAACTCTAGCATTCTACAAATTGTCGACTAATAGGTAATGGACAGGACATGGACATAGTGGCTTCCTGTAGGCACTAAAGGGCACAACCGAAAGTTACTATCGAAAACGTAACAATTAGAGGCAAGCTAATTCACCAATAGGCCTTGCTATCAAATAAGCATCCGTCATTTGTGGCAAGTCATTCGTCAGAAATGATGTGCTAATCCAACAGGAATCCCAAACGCGCTAGGTAAAAGGCGTCCTCCCCAGTCAGGAGGGTCGGGGTTTTGATTCGTCAAAATGATGTCATAATCCAATGAGAATCAGAGCAACCTCCGGCGGTACGAAACCAAGATGGAGGGAGAATAGAAACGAAAATGGTATATAAACGGGAGTTTAACTTTAGTTCAGGGTCCGGCCGGCCTCGCACCTTGTGAAACACTCTTGCTGAATGGCTTTAAGTAGGCAAGAGTTAGTCTGATTTGAAAAGTTCTTGCTGAATGGTTTTAAGTAGGCAAGAGGTAATTTGAATAGTATAGCAAACCAGAGCAGCTGGGAGTAATGCTAGTTCATTGTGGAAGATTAGGAAACATTAAATTAAATCTGTCGTAAATACGTAAACTGGTAACAGTAAAAGTTACCGACTTTGTAGAATTACTGTATAGTTAAAATAGCGAATAAAACGATCACCTTGTGATATCAATACAAGGCAAAAGTTTGGCGCATAGTTTGTTGTTGACTCTGGAGACTACGGAAGATCACCGTAGCTTACCTGTAAATTCTAGTAGTCAGTCAGATCAGGCCCGGATATCAAATATAAGTATCGTTAAAGTTCATCTATAAACGAGGTGAGCTGATATCTATTTCTTTCATTCTCAGTAAGGTGGGTTGTCGCAGCAACCTTACATACAAACCTTAACCAAAACGGAAGAGACTTCATAGTCAAGTATATCTCATAAAAACGTATACGTAGCATAGATACAGGATACCCATCAGAAATCTTCAGTGGCTTCACCAGCCAGGATCCGGAGTCAACCGTGAGTAACTAGTATATGGCCCAACCAGAGACGCCACTCTCCAATTCAGCCATCGTATTAAGCGACGTAGCGGACCATGTAAAGACATTCCTAGACGCGGCTAAGTTGGCGGACAGCACCAGAATCACCCAGCATCACGAGTATCACACGGGTGCTGCCGTGAAGATAACTACAGAGGTAATCTGCCCCGAGCAACCCCGTCTTCAAAGAATCATTATCAGTTTTCATTATCAGTAAAAACGCAGAATGGCAACACCAACCAAGCGAGGCGTTGACCCTGCCCTGCCACCCATGGAGGTACCGCTGCAACCCCAGCTTAGACCCGAGACCATAGCCGCCATGCAGACGATGGGCGTAGCAATGGTGGGAGCCATTGTTGAAAGCAGTAACCATCGGGAAGCCGAGCGGGTGTACCGGAGGGAGATCTGGGACACAATCTACCACATACATCCCTGTGACGGAGTAGTACCGGAGGAGGTGAGAACCTTCCTCGATGAGACCCGGCGAGCATGGGTCGCTAATGAGGGATGCCTAGAGGGCATACCAGCCTACGTCATCACCCGAGCGGCACGAGGGCAGTTGTCCAGAGCCATAGATGGGTTCCTAGTGGGCAAGATCAGGGAACACGTCACATTTGATGAGTTCCATGATTATATCACGGTAAACTTCATATCAGCCAACGAAGGCGAACGTATAAAATACGATTTAGAGGGGGTGAGGCAACAGCGGAACGAAACCGTCATCACCTTCAATAGGCAGTTTAGAGAGATGAGCGCTAGAGCATACCCTGTCGAGAACGCCGACAACCGTCGGACCGTGATGGGAATTTACCCCAAGGGACTATCCAACCACCATCTCAGCAAGAGAATTGTCCGAAAGAAGGCCACCACCCTGGCCCGCGCTATTGAGATTGCGGAGGAGGAAGCCACCTGTGACGACCTGCTCCGAGCAATGAAAATAGAGGAGCGCCAGGAGGAGAGCATGGAGGTGAATATGTTAGGACCAGACGAGGAAAAAGAGGCCTGGAGAGTGGTGGGAACATTAAAAAAACAGATTGCTCAACAGAGCAAGATGATTGAGCGATTCTGTGGCTTGGTCGGTGACATGCAGCTACAGCAGCAGAAGCCGGTGGCTGGGGCCGCCCAGCCCACGAAGAAGACAGCCCCGCAGGCAAAGCAACACGCCCCACCCTCGCCCCGACCAGTCAGAACGGGACGAGACTTGCAGCACATTACCTGCTATAATTGTGGCCGGGTCGGCCATTACAAAAGTGAGTGTCATCAAGCGGTACAGCCGAGGGAGAACGTCGGCAGACAGGCTGCCCAGCGACCCCGACAACCGCGACGGGCGCCGCCGATGACCTGTTCCCAGTGCGGGAGAGAGGGACACACGGCCCAGAATTGTTTTGGGGCGTATATGAAACGGAAGACGACTCCTGCCATAACGGTAAGATGTTTCGGGTGTGGCAAAGATGGCCACTACATGAGAGACTGCCCACAGTACGAACATCTGCCGCAGAATGGTCCTGCATGGACCCAACAAAAGGGTCCAACCGGCCGCCGGGCGATCAAGCGTCCCCGCACCGACGATATGGACATCGACCTAGTCGACCGAAGACAGCAGGAGAGAACTGTCATGTCGAGGGACTGTTCACGGAATGTCAGAAAGGACATAAACAATCGTTTAAGAAGTAATGACGAATATGAGGACCACGATGGATTCGTGTTGACCGGTGAAGGGACGGATGAGCATGGCCGTTATTGATACGGTATCGGACAGGACTCATCCTCCTGTCAAAACAGTTATGCCGAGGTAGTTAGTGGACGGAGGAGTCCGTCAAACGACGATGGAGGAGACCGTTGGTGAGTTCACCGACCGAGCGGTTTCTAATCCATCTGAAAATGGATAAAAACGGTCTAACGGATCAGGGTGAGTACTTGCATGCCTTAGTGGATACTGGTGCTAGTACATCCTTGATTCGCAAGGATATATGGTGTGGCATGTTGAATGCTAGGCCATTGAAAAGAGCGAAGACCCTCTTGGCAGTAAATGGTTCCCCAATAGAGGTTTTGGGGGAGACCCAGGTAAAATTCAGTAACGCCCGTCCTATTCCGAGTACGGTAGTAGCGAGAATGCGGCATGAATGTTTGCTTGGTGCAGATGCTTTGCACTTGGGAAATGCGAAGACTGATTATCAGGCCAAAGTAGTAGTATGGTTTGGCCAGATATATCCCTTTAGATATCCCTATAGGGAGCAAATAGATTATGTGTATGAGAGTTGCAAGGAAACGACCGGATATAAAGCTATCGACAAAGTGCTTGAGGACTTTGCGGATAACTCTGATACGGCTCGTCCAAACACTTTAGTATTGGTCCCCAAAGTGAAGTGTACGGTACCAACAGGAGATGCGTTTCCTATAAGGCAGAAAGCCTACCGTCTACCGCTTGCCAAGCAGTATGTAGTCAAGAATCAAGTGGCTGAAATGCTGGCAGCGGGCGTCATAAGACCGTCGTCATCGCCCTGGGCGTCACCAATTACGTTAGTCCCTAAGAAGGGCAGGGACATGAGATTTTGTGTTGACTACAGGAAGTTGAATTCTGTATGTCGTAAAGACAGTTATCCATTGCCGAATATAACTGATATCTTTGACTCGATGCATGGCGCAACGATATTTTCGACTATGGACTTGAAGTCTGGCTATTGGCAGATACCAATGGACAGCCAAGACATAGAGAAAACAGCGTTCGTTTGCAGTGAAGGTTTGTTCGACTTTGTTCGGATGCCTTTTGGTTTTTGCAACTCAGGTGCCGTATTTCAGAGGGCAATGAACGATATTTTCCGAAAATTCGTGGGAAAATATTTGCATGTTTTCGTTGATGATGTAGTCGTATATTCAAGAAACCGAGCTGAACATGCACATCATTCCCATACAGTTATGCGTAGGATTCAAGAGTATAATTTGCAGGTTAAGAAAAAGAAATGCGAATTTGCCTGCAAGTCTGTGGACTTATTGGGGTATCGTGTTTCGGCACAAGGGGTGGCTCCTCAGGTTCAGAAGATCAAGGTCATAAGAGAAATGTCACCACCACGCGATGTGGGTGAGGTGAGAAGTTTCCTTGGAGCTACAGGTTATTACCGCTCTTGTGTGCAAGGCTATGCCGAAATTGCTAAGCCTTTGATAGAATTGACCAAGAAATATAAACGTTTTGAATGGGGTAAGGAGGAACAGCAAGCGTTTAAGAAATTACAAAACTTGCTGTGTAGTGAGATGGTTCTCACCTATCCGAATTTAAATGCTCCGTATAAGCTTTATACTGATGTGTCTAGCTATGCGATAGGTGCGATATTGGTACAGGTAGATGATAAGGGCATAGAAAGGGTGATACAGTGTGTAAGCTCTACCCTGAAGGACAGTCAGCTGAACTGGCCTGTAATAGAGAAGGAAGCTTATGCTGTGATATACGCATTGAAGAAGCTCAGGCCTTATCTATTTGGCACGCAGTTCACCGTGTACACTGACCACAAACCCCTAAAGAATTTGTTTGTGGGAGTGGTTAAAAACACGAAAGTGCAACGCTGGGCGGTGCTGATTGCCGAGTACGGATGTAAGATTGAATACATCCAAGGCTCGAAGAATATTCGAGCGGACATGTTGTCCAGGTTACGTCATCCAGTGGAGATCGCCAACTTAGACACAGGCGATTTTGTCATACCGGATGTAGACGAGGGTGCGTTACCGCATGTCCCTCTGGAGGTATTTGACATTCCCTACGAAGATTTGTGTGCCGAACAGACCAAGGAATACCCGGAGTTGTTTAAGATCACCCCGGAGGAGTATATGGTCAAGAACGGTATATTATATTCATTAATTACGCCTTCAGCGTTGGACGCTAAGTACCCCAGAATCATGTTACCTACCCTGTTCCGTGAGAAAGTGCTCCGGATGGCTCATGAACGAGCCGGTCACCAAGGTCTGCAGAAGACCATCGGTATGGTAAGAAATTCATTTGTATGGACGTCTTTAAGGAAAGACGTGGTACATATGCTAGAGACGTGCACGACATGCCAGGTTAACCGACCAGTCACGACTCGACCGAGGTACAGTGAGATGCCCATGGCCACTTATCCGAGTCAGATAATCGGTATGGATTTGGTAGGTCCACTGTTCAAGTCGAATAAAGGTAATGAGTATATCATGACGATAGTCGATCACTGTTCTGCGTGGGCAGAAGTGTATCCGATTCCAGCTAAGACGTCTCAAAATGTTGAAGACAAGTTCTTCAATGAGTACGTCGCTCGTCATGGTGTCCCTGAGATCGTAATAACGGATCAGGGGAAGGAGTTTTGTTCTAAGTCGCTAGAAGAGCGGTTTAGAGAGCATGGGATCGACCATAGAAGATCGAGTCCCTACCACCCACAAACCAATGGGCGTACCGAGAGGTTTAATCGGACCCTTAAGGACTTAATCCAGAAAGGGGTTAACAATGCTTCTCGTACATGGGAGGATGAATTGGGTGCGGCGTTAACCGCGTATCGCAATACTCGTCATTCCACGACAGGATACACGCCATTTTATCTGACCTACGGTCGACGGGCAAGACTGCCGTTTGCTATTCCAGTAGACGCATTGCAGGATCTGGGTGAGAGACTGACATGTCTCAACAATACCCTACTGCACGCTCGTATGGAAACGGCTAGGTCTCGTGAGGTCCACCGTGAGCAGATTCACAAGCGTGCAAACGCTGGTGTGTTTAAGGTGGGTGATTCGGTGGTCGTAAAGGCGGAGGAATGCATGAAGTTGACCTCGCACAGTGACCCCGAATATGAGATCTTTAAGATCAATGGGCCAGTGGCTCATGTCCGGCATCAAAGGTCTGGGAAGGTGCGCGTACTGAATATATCTAATTTACGCGTAGTCGACTCAGAAATGTGCTGGGACAAGGTACGGCCACGCCCTGTTCATAACCCTGCGAAGGGTACGAAAGATAGCCATCATCCAAGGATGATGATGCTCCCAATCTCCGAAGAAGAGCCAAAACCCGACTCTAAGGTAACCCTTGGTCAGAGAGCTCATAGGAAGCGACCAGCTTCTGATGACAGCCAAGGGTGAGCAAGAGGGGTAGGATGGTTGATAATAACATCAGTCAACCGGGTCCGAGTGAGACTCGAACCATGAGCCACCAATGGAAACTCACGTGACTCCTCAGACTGTAGTGATGGACACCTTGGAGGAGGTACCCGAGGATGTGCCGGAACCAATGGAAACGCAGCCAGCGCCTCGTTGCTTTCTGCGCAAGCGCAGTCATGCACCTGATGTCGAGCTCAACAACAAGCGACTCAGGATTGGCGCATTTGGCCGCGCCCTATACGATGACTTCATCGATCGTATAGATGCTGTTATAATGCGACATAGTCGCAGATAGCTATCATTTTTTTTTTGTTTGTTTTGTTTTTGGCTAATACTTTGTACCAGTAAACATCGCAGTGGGCGTAGCATCGTTTATTTCTCTCGATTATGATAGTGTAGAATCAGGCGTACGTTGCGAATCAGTGTAACCATAGGTTGTGTATGATGTTAGGGGCAGTTAAGGGACGAGGGGTAACCATGTCGGATAACTGTATTGAGGTCGATGGACCTGCAACTGTTACCCGGATGTTGCATATAATGTCATCGGTGTTACCGCTGGTCAAGATGCAATTATGGTTATATTACCCTTGGGTGATGGTTATAGCGTACGCGAAGGGGGTGCCTATTAATGGGAGATTCTCGGAAGAATATCACAATTGGGCTGGAGGCGACTGGCATTCTGGACCGGATATGAGTCTTTGACTTAGTTGGGTGTAGGGTCCTACCAACCTCCATAAAAACCGCTAGCAAATTATTTGCCAATAAGAAAGTGGACGTTGTGTTGCAAACATTCGGCGAAACAATGGAAATACACTGTGACGGACGACTGACCGACCGGTGTGTAGTGAGTAGTGGCGTGTATGCGTTAATGTCTGGTGAATGCGGGTACAGCGGGAAGGGCTGGCAATTTGAGCCGGTTGCGTCTTATAGTCGGACGTATGCTCAAGTTAGCCTAGCAATTGAAATGCCCCACTTGGATGTGACTGGAGTTCTGGACCAGTCCAGGATTGTGAATCATTTAAAAATGCAACCCTGGAACCATTTACAAAAGTCCAAGTACGTGCCGCTAGCTCCGCTATCCGCGATCGACCCAGTGATGGTCGATGGCATTGGAGTACGCTCTTTCATATCATATGCGACGGGCTCCTTCGTTGTGATAATTGTTGTAGTGTTTATTTTGTATAAATGTGGCATCTTACAACGCATGTGGATTTGTATTAAATGCAAGCCACCTGCCGCCCATAGTGGTGCGCCACGTCAGATTCATCCTGATGGCTGACCACTAGATCGACGTGGAGCGGTATGATGACATTGGTGAACCTCCTAACATGGATCTTAGTGACCGATTGGAATCATCCCAATGACATTTTCGTTAATTTCATATGCTGTGTATGGGACACGCAGGGTAGAAGATTGACTTTATACTATTTGAGTAATAATTGCACATGATTTGTAATGGTATTTGCACTGTGGCTTCAAGATGTTATTGCTGTTATTATATCAAGCATATTACACCGTTATATTTAATGATGCTATTAATGTGTTTCCGGGGATGGTCAGTTGCGCATGATATTCCATTACCCGGACAAGTTTGTAATTTGTATAGGATTATGCTGTTTTCCTATGTTTCCGGGGACGGTCATTGCGCATGATATTCCGTTACCGGGACATGTTTAATTACTGTTGTTGAAGTACGTAATGACGTAGTTATGATTGTGACATAGTCTGGAGGTGTCTGGTATGGCAGTGTAGGGTTGTTGATAGTGCACAACGAGTTAATTGTCACTCTCTGTAGGGCTAGAGAGATGGTTAATTAACTTCGGTTGAGGGGCATGTGTAGATATCGGACTGTACGTAGGGAGCCATGACCTTCGCACATCTTATATTTACGAGTATAAGACCTCAGTGAAATTACATGTTTGAACACAAGGTAAGCTAAAAGACTATGTCTCCGTGTATGATTGAATGCATGAGCATCTGAATGCATGAGCATCAGCTATAGCATCTTATTATTTAGATATATATTATCAGCACTGGATGACTGGCAATGGATATGTCAGTTAATGCGCGGGTACAATCCGCAGAAACTGAATCGAGTATGACTTTTGATGATTAGCACCAGTTTGAAATGTTTGAGTCAATTAAGGAATTAGATATGACAAACGGACTTAGTTAATTACGTAGCGGTCTGTGTTCCCACGAATTTTCGTGGCCAGATAAGTGGAGGCAGCTGGGTGCAATGGTAACTAGTGTACCGATTAACTCTAGCATTCTACAAATTGTCGACTAATAGGTAATGGACAGGACATGGACATAGTGGCTTCCAGTTGGCATTAAAGGGCACAACCGAAAGTTACTATCGAAGACGTAGCAATTAGAGGCAAGCTAATTCACCAATAGGCCTTGCTATCAAATAAGCATCAGTCATTTGTGGCAAGTCATTCGTCAGAAATGATGTGCTAATCCAACAGGAATCCCTAACGTGCTAGGTAAAAGGCGTCCTCCCCAGTCAGGAGGGTCGGGGTTTTGATTGGTCAAAATGATGTCATAATCCAATGAGAATCAGAGCAACCTCCGGCAGTACGAAACCAAGATGCAGGGAGAATAGAAACGAAAATGGTATATAAACGGGACTTTAACTTTAGTTCGGGGTCCGGTCCGCCTCACAACTTGTGAAACGCTCTTGCTGAATGGCTTTAAGTAGGCAAGAGTTAGTCTGATTTGAAAAGTTCTTGCTGAATGGTTTTAAGTAGGCAAGAGCTAATTTGAATAGTATAGCAAACCAGAGCAGCTGGGAGTAATGCTAGTTCATTGTGAAAGATTAGGAAACATTAAATTAAATCTGTCGTAAATACGTAAACTGGTAACAGTAAAAGTTACCGACTTTGTAGAATTACTGTATAGTTAAAATAGCGAATAAAACGATCACCTTGTGATATCAATACAGGCAAAAGTTTGGCGCATAGTTTGTTGTTGACTCTGGAGACTACGGAAGATCACCTTAGCTTACCTGCAAGTTCTAGTAGTCAGTCAGATCAGGCCCGGATATCAAATATAAGTATCGTTAAAGTTCATCTATAAATGAGGCGAGCTGATATCTATTTCTTCCGTTCTCGGTAAGGTGGGTTGTCGCAGCAACCTTACATACAAACCTTACCCAAAACGGAAGAGACTTCATAGTCAATTATATCTCATAAAAACGTATACGTAGCATAGATACAGGATAGACATCAGAAATCTTCAGTGGCTTCACCAGCCAGGATCCGGAGTCAACCGTGAGTAACTAGTATATGGCCCAACCAGAGACGCCGCTCTCCAATTCAGCCATCATATTAAACGACATAGCGGACCGTGTAAAGACATTCCTAGACGCGGCTAAGTTGGCCGACAGCACCAGAATCACCCAGCATCACGAGTATCGCACGGGTGCTGCCGTGAAGATAACTACAGAGGTAATCTGCCCCGAGTAACCCCGTCTTCAAAGAATCATTATCGGTTTTCATTTTCAGTAAAAACGCAGAATGGCAACACCGGCCAAGCGAGGCGTTGACCCTGCCCTGCCACCCATGGAGGTACCGCTGCAACCCCAGCTTAGACCCGAGACCATAGCCGCCATGCAGACGATGGGCGTAGCAATGGCGGGAGCCATTGTTGAAAGCAGTAACCGTCGGGAAGCCGAGCGGGTGTACCGGAGGGAGATCCGGGACACGATCTACCGCATACAGCCCTGTGACGGAGTAGTGCCGGAGGAAGTGAGAACCTTCCTCGATGAGACCCGGCGAGCATGGGTCGCTAATGAGGGATGGCTAGAGGGCATACCAGCCTACGTCATCACCCGAGCGGCACGAGGGCAGTTGTCCAGAGCCATAGATGGGTTCCTAGTGGGCAAGATCAGGGAAGATGTCACATTTGATGAGTTCCATGATTATATCACGGTAAACTTCATATCAGCCAACGAAGGCGAACGTATAAAGTACGGTTTAGAGGGGGTGAGGCAACGGCGGAACGAAACTGTCATCACCTTCAACAGGCGGTTTAGAGAGATGAGCGCTAGAGCATACCCTGTCGAGAACGCCGACAACCGTCGGACCATGATGGGAATTTACCTCAAGGGACTATCCGACCACCATCTCAGCAAGAGAATTGTCCGAAAGAAGGCCACCACCCTGGCCCGCGCTATTGAGATTGCGGAGGAGGAAGCCACCTGTGACGACCTGCTCCGAGCAATGAAAATAGAGGAGCGCCAGGAGGAGAGCATGGAGGTGAATATGTTAGGACCAGACGAGGAAAAAGAGGCCTGGAGAGTGGTGGGAACATTAAAAAAACAGATTGCTCAACAGAGCAAGATGATTGAGCGACTCTGTGGCTTGGTCGGTGACATGCAGCTACAGCAGCAGATGCCGGTGGCTGGGGCCGCCCAGCCCACGAAGAAGACAGCCCCGCAGGCAAAGCAACACGCCCCACCCTCGCCCCGACCAGTCAGAACGGGACGAGACTTGCAGCACATTACCTGCTATAATTGTGGCCGGGTCGGCCATTACAAAAGTGAGTGTCATCAAGCGGTACAGCCGAGGGAGAACGTCGGCAGACAGGCTGCCCAGCAACCCCGACAACCACGACGGGCGCCGCCGATGACCTGTTCCCAGTGCGGGAGAGAGGGACACACGGCCCAGAATTGTTTTGGGGCACATATGAAACGGAAGACGACTCCTGCCATAACGGTAAGATGTTTCGGGTGTGGCAAAGACGGCCACTACGTGAGAGACTGCCCACAGTACGAACATCCGCCGCAGAACGGTCCTGCATGGACCCAACAAAAGGGTCCAACCGGCCGCCGGGCGATCAAGCGTCCCCGCACCGACGATATGGACATCGACCTAGTTGACCGAAGACAGCAGGAGAGAACTGTCACGCCGAGGGACTGTTCACGGAATGTCAGAAAGGACATAAACAATTGTTTAAGAAGTAATGACGAATATGAGGACCGCGATGGATTCGTGTTGACCGGTGAAGGGACGGATGAGCATGGCCGTTATTCATACGGTATCGGACAGGACTCATCCTCCTGTCAAAACAGTTATGCCGAGGTAGTTAGTGGATGGAGGAGTCCGTCAAATGACGACGGAGGAGACCGTTGGTGAGTTCACCGACCGGGCGGTTTCTAATCCATCTGAAAATGGATAAAAACGGTCTAACGGATCAGGGTGAGTACTTGCATGCCTTAGTGGATACTGGTGCTAGTACATCCTTGATTCGCAAGGATATATGGCATGGCATGTTGAATGCTAGGCCATTGAAAAGAGCGAAGACGCTCTTGGCAGTAAATGGTTCCACAATAGAACTTTTGGGGGAGACCCAGGTAAAATTCAGTAACGCCCGTCCTATTCCGAGTACGGTAGTAGCGAGAATGCGGCATGAATGTTTGCTTGGTGCAGATGCTTTGCACTTGGGAAATGCGAAGATTGATTATCAGGCCAAAGTAGTAGTATGGTTTGGCCAGATATATCCCTTTAGATATCCCTATAGGGAGCAAATAGATTATGTGTATGAGAGTTGCAAGGAAACGACCGGATATAAAGCTATCGACAAAGTGCTTGAGGACTTTGTGGATAACTTTGATCTGGCTCGTCCAAACACTTTAGGATTGGTCCCCAAAGTGAAGTGTACGGTACCAACAGGAGATGCGTTTCCTATAAGGCAGAAAGCCTACCGTCTACCGCTTGCCAAGCAGTATGTAGTCAAGAATCAAGTGGCTGCAATGCTGGCAGTGGGCGTCATAAGACCGTCGTCATCGCCCTGGGCGTCGCCCATTACGTTAGTCCCTAAGAAGGGCGGGGACATGAGATTTTGTGTTGATTACAGGAAGTTGAATTCAGTAAAGACAGTTATCCATTGCCGAATATAACTGATATTTTTGACTCGATGCGCGACGCAACGATATTTTCGACTATGGACTTGAAGTCGGGCTATTGGCAGATACCAATGGACAGCCAAGACATAGAGAAAACAGCGTTCGTTTGCAATGAAGGTTTGTTCGACTTTGTTTGGATGCCTTTTGGTTTTTGCAACTCAGGTGCCGTATTTCAGAGGGCAATGAACGATATTTTCCGAGAATTCGTGGGAAAATATTTGCATGTTTTCGTTGATGATGTAGTCGTATATTCAAGAAACCCTGCTGAACATGCACATCATTTGCGTACAGTTATGCGTAGGATTCAAGAGTATAATTTGCAGGTTTAGAAAAAGAAATGCGAATTTGCCCGTAAGTCTGCGGACTTGTTGGGGTATCGTGTTTCGGCACAAGGGGTGGCTCCTCAGGTTCAGAAGGTCACGGTCGTAAGAGAAATGTCACCGCCACGCGATGTGGGTGAGGTGAGAAGTTTCCTTGGAGCTACAGGTTATTACCGCTCTTGTGTGCAAGGCTATGCCGAAATTGCTAAGCCTTTGATAGAATTGACTAAGAAATATAAACGTTTTGAATGGGGTAAGGAGGAACAGCAAGCGTTTAAGAAATTACAAAACTTGCTGTGTAGTGGGACGGTTCTCACCTATCCGAACTTAAATGCTCCATATAAGCTTTATACTGATGCGTCTAGCTATGCGATAGGTGCGATATTGGTACAGGTAGATGATAAGGGTATAGAAAGGGTGATACAGTGTGTAAGCTCTACCCTGAAGGACAGTCAGCTGAACTGGCCTGTAATAGAGAAGGAAGCTTATACTGTGATATACGCATTGAAGAAGCTTAGGCCTTATCTATTTGGCACACAGTTCACCGTGTACACTGACCACAAACTCCTAAAGAGTTTGTTTGTGGGAGAGGTTAAAAACACGAAAGTGCAACGCTGGGCGGTGCTGTTTGCCGAGTACGGATGTAAGATTGAATACATCCAAGGCTCGAAGAATATTCGAGCGGACATGTTGTCCAGGTTACATCGTCCAGTGGAGATCGCCACCTTAGACACAGGCGATTTTGTCATACCGGATGTAGACGAGGGTGCGTTACCGCATGTCCCTCTGGAGGTATTTGACATTCCCTACGACGATTTGTGTGCCGAACAGACCAAGGAATACCCGGAGTTGTTTAAGAACACCCCGGAGGAGTATATGGTCAAGAACGGTATATTATATTCATTAATTACGCCTTCAGCGTTGGACGCTGAGTACCCCAGAATCATGTTACCTACCCTGTTCCGTGAGAAAGTGCTCCGGATGGCTCATGAACGAGCCGGTCACCAAGGTCTGCAGAACACCATCCGTATGGTAAGAGATTCATTTGTATGGACGTCTTTAAGGAAAGACGTGGTATGTATGCTAGAGACGTGCACGACGTGCCAGGTTAACCGACCTGTCACGACTCGACCGAGGTACAGTGAGATGCCCATGGCCACTTATCCGAGTCAGATAATCGGTATGGATTTGGTTGGTCCACTGTTCGAGTCGAATAAAGGTAATGTGTATATCATGACGATAGTCGATCACTGTTCTGCGTGGGCAGAAGCGTATCCGATTCCAGCTAAGACATCTCAAAATGTTGAAGACAAGTTCTTCAACGAGTACGTCGCTCGTCATGGTGTCCCTGAGATCGTAATAACGGATCAGGGGAGGGAGTTTTGTTCTAAGTCGCTAGAAGAGCGGTTTAGAGAGCATGGGATCGACCATAGAAGATCGAGTCCCTACCACCCACAAACCAATGGGCGTACCGAGAGGTTCAATCGGACCCTTAAGGACTTAATCCAGAAAGGGGTTAACAATGCTTCTCGTACGTGCGAGGATGAATTGGGTGCGGCCTTAACCGCGTATCGCAATACTCGTCATTCCATGACAGGATACACGCCATTTTATCTGACCTACGGTCGACGTGCAAGACTGCCGTTTGCTATTCCAGTAGATGCATCGCAGGATCTGGGTGAGAGACTGACATGTCTCAACAATGCCCTACTGCGCGCTCGTATGGAAATGGCTAGGTCTCGTGAGGTCCACCGTGAGCAGATTGAAAAGCGTGCAAACGCTGGTGTGTTTAAGGAGGGTGATTCGGTGGTCGTAAAGGCGGAGGAACGCATGAAGTTGACCTCGCACAGTGACCCCGAATATGAGATCTTTAAGATCAATGGGCCAGTGGCTCATGTCCGGCATCAAAGGTCTGGGAAGGTGCGCGTACTGAATACATCTAAGTTACGCGGAGTCGACTCAGAAATGTGCTGGGACAAGGTACGGCCACGCCCTGTCCGTAACCCTGCGAAGGGTACGAAAGATAGCCATCATCCAAGGATGATGATGCTCCCAAGGTCCGAAGAAGGGCCAAAACCCGACCCTAAGGCAACCCTTGGTCAGAGAGCTCGTAGGAAGCGACCAGCTTCTGATGATGAGCCAAGGGTGAGCAAGAGGGGTAGGATGGTTGATAATAACCAGTCAACCGGGTCCGAGTGAGACTCGAAACCATGAGTCACCGATGGAAACTCACGTGACTCCTCAGACTGTAGTGATGGACACCTTGGAGGAGGTACCCGAGGATGTGCCGGAACCAATGGAAACGCAGCCAGCGCCTCGTTACTTTCTGCGCAAGCGCAGTCATGCACCTGATGTTGAGCTCAACAACAAGCGACTCAGGATTGGTGCGTTTGGCCGCGCCCTATACGATGACTTCATCGATCGTATAGATGCTGTTATAATGCGACATAGTCGCAGATAGCTATCATTTTTTTTTGGTTTTTTTTTTGTTTTGTTTTTGGCTAATACTTTGTACCAGTAAACATCGCAGTGAGCGTAGCATCGTGTATTTCTCTCGATTATGATAGTGTAGAATCAGGCGTACGTTGCGAATCAGTGTAACCATAGGTTGTGTATGCTGTTAGGGGGAGTGAAGGGATGAGGGGTAACCGTGTCGGATAACTGTATTGAGGTCGATGGACCTGCAACTGTTACCCGGATGTTGCATATAACGTCATCGGTGTTACCGCTGGTCAAGATGCAAGTATGGTTATATTACCCTTGGGTGATGGTTATAGCGTACGCGAAGTGGGTGCCTGTTAATGGGAGATTCTCGGAAGAATATCACAATTGGGCTGGAGGCGACTGGCATTACGACCGGATATGAGTCTTTGACTTAGTTGGGTGTAGGGTCCTACCAACCTCCATAGAAACTGCTAGTAAATTATTTGCAAATAAGAAAGTGGGCGTTGTGTTGCAAACATTCGGCGAAACAATGGATATACACTGTGACGGACGACTGACCGACCGGTGTGTGGTGAGTAGTGGCGTGTATGCATTAATGTCTGGTGAATGCGGGTACAGCGGGAAGGGCTGGCAATTCGAGCCGGTTGCGTCTTATAGTCGGACGTACGCTCAAGTTAGCCTAGCCATTGAAATGCCCCACTTGGATGTGACTGGAGTTCTGGACCAGTCCAGGATTGTGAATCATTTAAAAATGCAACCCTGGAACCATTTACAAAAGTCCAAGTACGTGCCGCTAGCTCCGCTATCCGCGATCGACCCAGTGATGGTCGATGGCATTGGAGTATGCTCTTTCATATCATATGCGACGGGCTCCTTCGTTGTGATAATTGTTGTAGTGTTTATTTTGTATAAATGTGGCATCTTACAACGCATGTGGATTTGTGTTAAATGCAAGCCACCTGCGGCCCATAGTGGTGCGCCACGTCAGATTCATCCTCCGCCACTGCGGGGAACTGCAGCTCTGCCGGTAATGGTGGAGATGTTGGCCGGGCCGTCGCCTAACGCTATTGCTAGGACTGAGATCGACCCGACGGCTGACCACTGGATCGACGTGGAGTGGTATGATGACATTGGTGAACCTCCTAACGTGGATCTTAGTGACCGATTGGAATCATCCCAATGACATTTTCGTTAATTTCATATGCTGTGTATGGGACACGCAGGGTAGAAGATTGACTTTATACTATTCTAGTAATAATTGCACATGATTTGTAATGGTATTTGCACTGTGGCTTCAAGATGTTATTGCTGTTATTATATTAAGCACATTACACCGTTATATTTAATGATGCTATTAATGTGTTTCCGGGGATGGTCAGTTGCGCATGATATTCCATTACCCGGACAAGTTTGTAATTTGTATAGGATTATGCTGTTTTCCTATGTTTCCGGGGACGGTCATTGCGCATGATATTCCGTTACCCGGACATGTTTAATTACTGTTGTTGAAGTACGTAATGACGTAGTTATGATTGTGACATAGTCTGGAGGTGTCTGGTATGGCAGTGTAGGGTTGTTGATAGTGCACAACGAGTTAATTGTCACTCTCTGTAGGCCTAGAGAGATGGTTAATTAACTTCGGTTGAGGGCCATGTGTAGATATCGGACTGTACGTAGGGAGTCATGACCCTGCGCACATCTTATATTTACGAGTATAAGACCTCAGTGAAATTACATGTTTGAACACCAGGTAAGCTAAAAGACTATGTCTCCTTGTATGATTGAATGCATGAGCATCTGAATGCATGAGCATCAACTATTGCATCTTATTATTTAGATATATATTATCAGCACTGGATGACTGGCAATGGATACGTTGGTTAATGCGCGGGTACAATCCGCAGAAACTGAATCGAGTATGACTTTTGATGATTGGCACCATTTTGAAATGTTGGAGTCAATTAAGGAATTAGATATGACAAACAGACTTAGTTAATTACGTAGCGGTCTGTGTTCCCACGAATTTTCGTGGCCAGATAAATGGAGGCAGCTGGGTGCAATGGTAACTAGTGTACCGATTAACTCTAGCATTCTACAAATTGTCGACTAATAGGTAATGGACAGGACATGGACATAGTGGCTTCCTGTAGGCACTAAAGGGCACAACCGAAAGTTACTATCGAAAACGTAGCAATTAGAGGCAAGCTAATTCAGCAATAGACCTTGCTATCAAATAAGCATCCGTCATTTGTGGCAAGTCATTCGTCAGAAATGACGTGCTAATCCAACAGGAATCCCAAACACGCTAGGTAAAAGGCGTCCTCCCAAGTCAGGAGGGTCGGGGTTTTGATTGGTCAAAATGATGTCATAATCCAATGAGAATCAGAGCAACCTCCGGCGGTACGAAACCAAGATGGAGTGAGAATAGAAACGAAAAAGGTATATAAACGGGACTTTAACTTTAGTTCGGGGTCCGGTCCGCCTCGCACCTTGTGAAACGCTCTTGCTGAATGGCTTTAAGTAGGCAAGAGTTAGTCTGATTTGAAAAGTTCTTGCTGAATGGTTTTAAGTAGGCAAGAGCTAATTTGAATAGTATAGCAAACCAGAGCAGCTGGGAGTAATGCTAGTTCATTGTGAAAGATTAGGAAACATTAAATTAAATCTGTCATAAATACGTAAACTGGTAACAGTAAAAGTTACCGACTTTGTAGAATTACTGTATAGTTAAAATAGTGAATAAAACGATCACCTTGTGATATCAATACAAGGCAAAAGTTTGGCGCATAGTTTGTTGTTGACTCTGGAGACTACGGAAGATCACCATAGCTTACCTGCAAGTTCTAGTAGTCAGTCAGATCAGGCCCGGATATTAAATATAAGTATTGTTAAAGTTCATCTATAAACGAGGCGAGCTGATATCTATTTCTTTCGTTCTCGGTAAGGTGGGTTGTCTCAGCAACCTTACATACAAACCTTACCCAAAACGGAAGAGACTTCATAGTCAAGTATATCTCATAAAAACGTATACGTAGCATAGATACAGGATAGACATCAGAAATCTTCAAAGTGTGTGTTCTCAATGTACATGATATTTAAGTTGGTTGCCAAGGAATAAAGCATTGCATTGAATTGGTAAACTTGGTTGTTTTCGTGTGTATCTTGCAAGGATGGATGGGTTAGCGAAGATGGCATTAGGATCTGTGTGTCAGGTGAGATGTTTTAACTTTATCAATAAGGTTGTTGTAATCTTGAATCATCCCCTCAAGTTTGCGCTTACCAATATCATTAGAGCCAACATGTGTGATGATGGCATCATAATGATTGGATAAGAGATAAGAATCCAGTTTGTCAGTTATTTCACTGATTCGCGCACCTGAGAAGGATCGGATCATAATATTTGTTTGTTCAGTTGACATGTATTGGCCGCTCAGCTTTGCCAGTGTTGAAACCAGTGATTTACCAGTGATTGCAGTCAAATACTTCAGTGTAGAAGAAGTGACTGCAATTTTTGAGAGTTAGACGACCGTAGGTCTATATAAAACCCCGTGACTTGAAGAATGAGTCTAGGTTGTTTTTGAATGTGTTTAATGTTGGAGCGTTAATTGCTTCTGTTGGTAGAGAATTCGATACATTAACAATTCTATTTGTGAAGAAATACTTGCGTAGATCAAGTCGACAGGATTGTTTAAGTGCATGTCCCCTAGTGTGTGTGTGTGTGTGTGTGTGTGTGTGTGTGTGTGTGTGTGTGTGTGTGTGTGTGTGTGTGTGTGTGTGTGTGTGTGTGTGTGTGTGTGTGTGTGTGTGTGTGTGTGTCGGATTCTCCTGGTTTTCAATGTTGTAAGATTTAGTTTCTGGAGACGTGTTTCATAAGGTATACTTGCTAAAACTGGGATCATGTGTGTCATCCTGTGTTGTACCCGCTCCAGTAAGTCTATGTCTTTTTGTAGGTGTGTTCACCAAAAGGGGATACAGTAGTCTAAGTGAGGTACGAGGGGTTTGTAAAGCTGGAGAATAACAGGTCGGGATTTATATTTTATTGTACGATATATCAGGCCTAGGGCTTGGTTTGCTTTTCTTGATGCTACTTCACATTGTCTTGACACTTTCATTGATTGCTGAATCGTCATTCCCAAATCTTTTGCTTCAATGCTTTTTGCTAGTGTGTTGCTTCCCATTCTATAGCTATAGCGCACGTTATTGTGTCCTAAATGTAAAACACTACATTTATCTAAGTTAAAGAGCATCTGCCATTCTTGAGACCAGCTAAAAGTTCTGTGGAGATCTGCTTGGAGTGTAAGTGTACTTTCTTTGTTCAGAATTTCTTTACCTAATTTAATATCATCAGCAAATTTACGAATTTGGCTTGTAATGTTTTCGTCTATGTCGTTTATATAGATCAGAAATAAAATTGGCACAAGGACCGATCCCTGAGGCAGTCCACTCTTTACACTTGTCCAGTTAGATTTCTGTCCATTTATTACGACACATTGTTTCCTATCTGATAACCAATTTGTAATCCATTGGAGTATCTCCCCGTCTATCCCGTGAGATTTAATTTTCTTGCACAGCCTCTGATGCGGGACTTTGTAAAATGCCTTTGCAAAGTCTAAGTATATTATGTCAACTGGGTGTCCATTGTCTAATTGGGTAGTAACTTTATCAAAAAAGCAAAGTAGGTTTGTTAGTGTAGATAGGCCTTTCCTAAACCCATGTTGTGAATGGTTTATTAAGTAGTTGTTCTCTAGGTGGGCAACGATTTGATTTCTGAGTAATGTTTCTAAGATTTTCCCTATACATGAGGTGAGACTGATCGGCCTGTAGTTATTTGGCTGGTCCTCTTCCCCCTTTTTTAAAGATTGGTGTGATGTTGGCTAGTCTCCAATCCAACGCTCTGGTCTACTCCGACTTAACCTTGATAGAAATCGTCCATGAAATCAAATGACGTCGCCATTAATTGTAAACAAAAACAAAAAATCCCAACTATATAGTGAAATCAAATAAGAATATACTTCATATTTGGATGTTCGCCTGAAGGGAAACTCCGAGAG
This sequence comes from Chaetoderma sp. LZ-2023a, assembly GCA_034401795.1. Taxonomy (NCBI): domain Eukaryota; kingdom Metazoa; phylum Mollusca; class Caudofoveata; order Chaetodermatida; family Chaetodermatidae; genus Chaetoderma; species Chaetoderma sp. LZ-2023a. Next base: position 170,378,667 of record CM067372.1, on the reverse strand, counting down.
CCGGAATTTACAAAACAAGAACAAGAGGAATGGCTTACAAACTTGCGAGAACAGTTTTGGCTCTACGAATTCAGCCGGTATATTTATTTTGTCGTTAGTTTACGAATTAGGGACATCTTGTAATTTGTGTAAAATATTAGAAGCGCTAAACAAAAGAAGTATTGTAAAGTTACCAGTTTTCGTGAAGTATGAGGTGGGGTATACTACGGTACTTACTACGCTACCGTAGTACTTAATACAATTTATAAATTCACATATAATATATGCCTGCTATACAGAACATTTGATTTGCGAATGTTCCAAACTTTATTAACACTTGTTTTATATACAAGGGTCACAGCTCATTCCGGAAAGTAGTGATAAGGACCGTGGTATACATCTATGATCTAATCTATCCATAGGGATGATAGATACATCTACATGTTTCAAGATTCAAGATTATTTATTCAATAATTCCAAGATAAACGAATTCACAAATCATACCAGGTTGTCCGCCTAAGGCAGTGCCTATTGTTATGGCGGACACCTTTACCGTACACACATATATACAGGTATATAATATATAAATTAGACAAGACAGTACTTACACAAACAATTATAAATTCAGACATTACATTTACTACTTCCTTATTAACCCTTTGACCCTTGATCCACATAAACAGTTTAAATTTCAAAGAGGAAATATGTCAATTCGCGGTTCAAGAGGAGACCACCCCTCCCCACACCCCAGCACCCTCCCTTACCCACACACTCCAACCCCCCCCCCCCCAGAGTTCACCACCGGTTCAATTATCTTGTCAGTCATTACAGTGGAAAGAAAAACTCCTGGAGTGGGCCTCTCTCAGTCCGCGAACCAACATATAATACTGTAACAGGGCGTGTGTAAGAGTTAGTCACTTGGGTTATTATTTGAGTCGGGCCATTTTTTAGCTGTACTGCATGAGTTAGATAATACTAGTATGTGTTAATCAAGTAGTTTTTTATTGTTTTCTTGCAGAATTTTGTTGATAGAATTTTCTCACGTGTTTCCTGTTTTGTGTTGTTCCATAGTTTAGTGGCTGCAAATGATATTCGGTGTTTTCCTATGTCTGTCCGTGTGTATTGCTCATGTAGTTTATGTCTGCTTCTAGCGTTATGTTGGTGGATGTTAATATTGTTTATAAAGAAGGGGGCTATAGATTTGGGTAAAGTGTCGTGGTGGAAGTCTTTGACAATAGTTAGCATTTGAGATTTTCCTATGTCGTTGAGCTTAAGCAATTTTTCTGCTTTGAACATGTTTTGGCCCTCTGCTGGCCTAGAAAATAGTTTGATGCTTTTTTTTTGGAGACTGAATTTTGGATATTCTGTTTTTGTAGGTGTTAGTCCAAACAGCGTTGGAGTAAGTGAGGTGCGGGAGGATCAAGGTGCTGTACAGTGTTTTAACCGTGGCCTGTGTCATATATGGTTTTAGTCTTTGGATGACACCTATTTCTCTTGCTACTTTTGCAGTAACTGTTTCGATTTGTTTGGCCCAGGTCAAGTTTTTATCTAAATATACTCCTAGGAACTTTGCATAAGGGGCCTCTTCAATTTCCTTATTGCTAATGTACAATTTTGGAACCTCTTTATTTATTAATTCTCTAGATTTTGAAAATAACATATAGTTTGTTTTATCCACATTTAGTGATAATTTATTTAGTGAAAACCAGTTAGTAATTTCTTCCATTTCCGTATTTACATTTTTATATAATGTAGCTATGTCTTCGTCAGAGCAAAAGGCATTGGTGTCATCAGCAAATAGTATTAGTGAAATATGTTTGCATATGTTAGGCAGATCGTTCATATACGCTGTTTGGAAAAAATCAATATTTTAATGTATGCCTACCTGAAGATCGACGATATCGTTGAACATCGCTGCTGGGATGAGCTTTTTAGTTGAGAAATTGTGAACACCTAACAATTGAGTATTGTTAAACATTATAAACACTAATCCATCAGTCAACCAATCAGCCACTATTGCTAAATAAAATACGGCTTATAGTGCGTATTGATACCGTTATTCAAACAGCAATACAAACACACTGCCGCTAATCCGTCAAATGACCATTCAAATGTAAAAGATATCACAATATCTTCCATATATTCCTTCAACCATTTAGATATTTTGATAAGTAAATAGAAAATTTTTTTTTGCCTGTAAGTCGTTGCTGCTTTAGGCAAATTAATTTCAAAATATTCAGCATATCAGTGATAACAACTTTGTGATCAGTCCAATGTTCTGAACTGTGAAAGCTTTAAGATGACCAGACACGTTTGTATACGTTTGATCAGTTGTATTGGAGTTCTCAAGCGTGAGTTCCTCGAGAGGGTGATTCCGCTGTTATGCAATCAAATACTGACACGTCACACTGACGTTTAGCACAACAGACAGAAACATGGCAGGTATTTTTGCAATTTGTAGGCCAAACAAGGCGACTAACATTGGGCTTGTAAACTCATTATTTATAAAAAATTAGATCAAATGGAATACTAAGGATGATTTGGGGATTGTGTTTACAATTAAATATGGTGGTTGAATCTGATTTATGGGCATTAACAACTTTGAGTTGTGCAAGAAAACATACAACAAATCATAGTCTTAAACAACGCAGTAAGTTCGTTTTTATTGAACACACGATACATTAGGTATATTTTTTAAAGTAAAAACATGCACAAATAATTATACACATACGATAATATAATCGATAATTAAGTACACGCAAAGTTACCAGTTTCCGTTGCACTTTTTCACTGCGTCCTCGGGAACGCAGAGGGTTAATTTTTCTGCGTCCCTCTGCCATTTTTATGCGTATATACGCGCAAAAGGACGCATAAGGGCAACTCTGGATGTGGTAGTACGTACATGTTGAATACTTTTAGGCTTACTCTTGGAGTCATGTAGTCCAGTCCCAGAGAGGCTATAGAATGTTCTTCTAGCCAGGGATATTCGGTTTTCAATATTGAAAGATATTTCGTCTTTAGAGCTACGGATTAGGCCGATGTGGGTAGCCTGCGATGAAAGTGAAACTTCAGTGTTACCAATATTCCAGCTTAAGTTTTTTATACTTTGCACTGTGTTCAGCTTACGTTTTTTGAGTTCTTCTATTCAGGATTATGCCTAACATGAAGTCCATCCTCCCTAATTTATGTTTATTGAGTATTTCGTGGTGTTATTACTCTTTTATGACTGTTAGTGGTTTTCGTGGTAGTCAATTATGCCTAAAGTTATCATCATCATTTAAAATCATGTAAAGATTTTGACAGCCATTCGCGCGGATAAGGAAGAGTTATCCAAGTCGGACAATAACCGGAAGGTTAGCGGGCATGGGGAAACTGACTTCTTCGATCAATACTCACCATTCTGTTACTTCTGGTATACAGCTGGCTCTGACAGCTGGCTCTAGGACTATAGACTTAGAAAGCTTTACCGACTCCTTGGAACCGGGTACTCGGCTCCCAACTGCCGAGTACCCGTCTACCATAGAGCTCATTCTTGTTTGCATAGCGACAAGAGAATACATGCTTTTTGCAGTTGGAAAGTCTTAAGATTGTTTAAGCCTAAGTCTTTTTACTGTGATTAATTGTGATAGCTTGTGCGTTCTCAAAAGGATATTTTGGATTAATATGGACGCTTCCGAGGATATCAGGTCGTATATTTCCATGTTATTCCATAGTTAAAAGACTTAGGTGTCTAAAATTTCGTATGTGTCGCATGTTCCAATTTCTAACCCCAAAGAATCTGGGATGTGTGTTAACAACGAAATATGCCAGATGATCGCCTTCCTTTAAATCCCCAACAGGCGATCGGCAGATATGAAATTAGGTGTTGGCTTATCGGTGTTTTAACACGATGATCGGCTGACGTCGTTCTCCATAAGATCCGAGCGGGTGTCGTCACACCCGTGTTTCTCGGATGTTTATGTGAAGAAAATGTTTCATTAATTCGCGCATCTGATTCTGGGTGCTGCGTACTTTAATTGGTACCAGAAAAACTTTGGAATTTTCAAGTTTTGCGTGTTACCACGATCTGTTTGCAATGATCAGTGGTTTCAAAATTCTTGATTTAGATGTGTGGTCTGCGGTTTTACCGTGTGCTACAGCAGTTTGTTTACATTTTGTTGTTTCTTCACATATCGTTTTGGCCTTCGTTAGGAGTATAATTTATATTTATTAGTAAATGTACCCCGAATGCTATGTGATATGATTCCTGGTTCCGTTATACATCTTTGAGGATCAGTGTATGGGTGTATTATTGCCCGCTTCGTTCTTGTCGCCATAATCAATGCGATCTTTGCTGTAACGTTGCAGGGTGGGGTGCGGGAGGGTGACAGTTAATTTATGGTCAATATATTTGGAAATTAATTGTCTGCCTTCCATTTTTGTTTCGTTCCGCTGGCTTATTGTAGGTTTGGTTTATAGGCCAAGCCAGCCCCGCCATCATGTGTCGAGTGCCACATATCGTACGGGTTCTATGCAAGGACCATGTCTGTTTCCACTGTACTAAGTGTAGTCTTGACAGTAGGTGTAACGTTTGCGCTGTGTGGTCGGTCGATATGATGCTTAAGTTCCTTGCCAGAAGGACTTGGCAGGGTCTGACGCGGGGTCAGGCGGTCCGAAAGTAAATCGTGGAGCGTCCGTTTCGGCCCCTGGGGGCGTTCCATGTCTGCAACCGGAGGTGGCGGAGATGGCAACGCCGGCGTGGTTTGGTCCGGCTAGGCAAGGTGTCTTGCATAGCGTTCTGCCCACGCTGGTGTCGTCCCTGCTGCGAAAAGTTGTAGGGCAGTCTCTCCCCATGTTTGATTCAGACCCTGTCCTTGGACATGGTTCTGGACTGGACACCGAGGGAGCCGTTTCGTACGGCCCCCTGGCAGTCCCGTCAGGCTCCGGCCTGATGGGTTCTGTCTCTCTGCGGCCACCTCCGGGTGATCCAGTAGCGGTGGCCGGTCCGTCAGGCATGGGAGCCGTCTGCCAGGACGGCTCCACGTTTTTCCTTGTCTAGTGACGACTCTTAAGGGTCTGAAGATGAGGAGGCCGAGGAGGAGAGGGTGCTGCGGCCTGTGAGGCCGCGGGTGGAGAGCATGGAGGTCGATTCAGTCCTGATGGAACCCGTCCTCCATCTGTCTGGCCTGGCGCAAGCCAGGGCAGCGGCTCCGCCCGTGGTAGAGGCCACTCCGGTACCGGGCACTGGTCCCGTGATGGTTGGTTTGCTGCCAACCAACACGGTGACGGGTGTGGCCGGCCAGGCATGGTACTCACCTATCTCGCTTGGTCCGGCGGGCAGACATGGGGTGCCGTTGGCGCCCGTGTTTGGCCACGGTTCCTCAACCGCTACGGGTCCGCACGGTTTTCCGTGCAGGCGTACTCCATGGACTGGTGTGTTCCATGGGGTGGCGGCGGAACTGTACGGTACCAGAGTTCCTGTCATATCAGCAATGGCTCCTAGCCGGGAGGCCGTTGCTGGTAGGGCCGTGAACATATCAACGGGTGACGTGTTCACGGGAGTGTCCTCATCGGAGACGGATTGGTCTGGGGCTCTGGCTTGGCTAGCCAGGGTGGACCCGTCTGTGGTTTCGACCACGGCCGAGCAGGATGTACCCCATCCATCGGTGCATCGATTCGGACGGGGATCTTTCCCGCAGCCCTGATCCAGTCTGTTGGACTGGATCCATGGTTTATGGTGTTGCTTGATACTAGTTATAGCAAACAAAGCATGAACAAGGGCCAGCTTCTTGCGGCCTCCATGGAGGTGCGGGCGAGGGGTCGTATTCCACAGGGGGAATACGACAGGTATGGTGTTGTCCCGTCGGTCACCGAGAATGACCGCTGGGTACTGGGTGTTCAGAGTGCTGGAGCGGGTGGCCCCGGTCCGGCACTTGTGGACAAGTCCCAGGCACACCAGGATGAAGTCCTGTCCCTATGCGATGAGGGTGTGAGGGCAGCTATGAGTGCTGTCAACCATTCGTATCGCCTTCTTCAGTCGGTGTGGGCTGAAGTGGGGGCAGGCCACCGTGTGCCACCTGTGGCGCTTTCGTGCGTCAATGACGGCTTGGTGCTGTCTATGGATGCACTGGCAAGGGTGCAAGCGCGTGTGACAAAGTCCAGGAGGCAAATGGTTCTTGACCATATGCGTCCGGCTACGGCAGTCAGGGAGCGTCTTCTTGGGACACCCCTGACAGGGCCTAGAATCTTCGGTGGCCAGGCGCGGGCCATCCTAGAGGACACTGCCAGCATTGCGCAGAATCGGTTGGCGGTAAACCTACAGCTGGAGCTAGTGAGGCAAGCGCACGCACGAGGGGCTGTAGGGAAGCCGTTAGCTGTCCAACCTTCGAAGAAGCAGAAAGGCAAGGCGAAAGCTAAGCCTACTGCGACTTCTGCTTCGTCTGGATTTTCTCAGCCGCCACCGGCTAAGAAAGCCAGGAAGGTTGTGGAGGCCCCTACCCTCCCCAATGTTGCTCCTGATCGCCCTAGAGGCGGGAAGGGGAAGGGTAAGGGTAAGTCCTCCAAGGGCGGAAAGAAGGGAGCGGATCGTACCTGAGGGTACGAGAGCTCCCTTCATATCCACCTGGACCGCACCTGTGCAACAGGAACAGCGGTGCCAGTTATACCTGCAGAGCCAAGACGGAAATGGTTCTCTCTCTCTCTCTCTCTCTCTCTCGTTAAGAAACGGGTGGGGGGAGCGGACCGTGAGCCGGACAACCCCGTTAGACGTCGAGGCGTCTATGGTGGGTGGAAGGCTCATGCGTTTCGTCGAGGCCTGGCGAGGTGTGACGTCAGACAGTCTGGTCCTGGGATGGTTATCCCAGGGGTACATGCTGGAGTGGTGGGACTTTCCGCCGCAGAATCTGTCTTTGGCACCTGTCTGGACACCCGTACCACGGGAACCAGACAAGTTAGAAGCCGTTCAAAAGAAGGATCGGGTTTGCTTCTGAAGGGAGCAATAAATCCAGCGAACCAGAACACTCCAGGCTTCTATTCCAATATGTTCCTTGTCCCCAAGAGCACTGGGGGATGGAGACCCATACTCAATCTCAGGCCATTAAATTGGTTTATCCATAAGCCTCGGTTCCAGATGGAAACGCCGAGGTCGGTAATGGCAGGATTGAGGAAGGGAGTGTGGTGTGTATCGATCGATCTGAGTGATGCATGTTCCCACATTCCTATGAACGGGAGTTGTCACAGGTTTCTGAGAGTTGCGTTTCAGAATCTAGTATGGGAGTTTAAACCTCCCATTCGGCCTGTCAACAGCTCCAAGTTTTTTTTTACCAGATTGGTCCTTGTGGTGACAGCGTTTCTCACAAAAGAGAACGTGGCGCTTCACACCTACATAGACGATTGGCTGATCATCAGCCAGGTTAGAGGTGGATACTGCTCGGAATCTGAAGTTGCTTTCAGATCTAGGCTAGATAGTCAACAAGGAGAAATCTGAGTTGACACACCACTCAACATTTCGTTTATTTAAGGATGCGATTCGATCTCGAGGAGGGCAGGGTTGTTTACCCGTCAGAGCCCATAGTGGTGTCTCTGTTAGCCGTCCGCAAGAGTTTCGATTGGGAAACCACATTCAGGCGAGGCGGTTTCTTCAGATGCTGGGCATGATGGTTTCCGTGTAGCAGGTCTACCCGTACACTGCTCGTATGCGAAGACCTATCCAGTTGTATCTGATGTCTCTGTGGAAACAGAGAATAGAACCCCTGTCAAAACTGGTGCCAGTTTTTGAGCCAATAATGTCGCATCTTGTAGGGTGGGAACAAGCGTCAGAATCTCCTAGTAGGAGTTTTTTCACTGCACCTACCCCAACCCCAGCTGTCCGTGTACACGGATGCATCGCTGGAGGGATGGCGCCCCTACCTGGGAGAACACCAGGTCTCGGGCACATGGACTCTCCAAGAGAGCCAGCTGCATATCAATCTGTTGGATATGATGGCAGTGGAACTGGCATTGGAAAGGGTTTCTTCCAAAAGTCAGGGGCAAGGCGATATTGATACGGTCGGGCAACTCGACAGTAGTATCATACAGAAATCGCCAAGGCGAGACCAAGTCACCCACACTATGTACCTAAGTGTGGCACTTGATTCAACGGCGCAGGAATTACTCGATTATTTTTTAAAGCAGCTCATTCCTGGGCGATTGGACATTCTGGCGGATGCTTTGTCTCGCAGACAGAGAATTCTGCCAACAGAATGGTCTCTCAACCCTCCAGTTCTTCACAGGATCTTCGAGCATTGGGGCAACCCCAACGTGGACTTGTTTGCCACAAGGGAAAATGCTCAAATCATGACTTATGTCTCGCCGATACAGATCCTAATGCCGTCGATACAGATGCTCTGGCGTTAAGCTGGAGAGGGATGCACGCTTACGCGTACCCACCCACCATTCTTCTACCGAAGATATTGGTGATGATCAGGGAGGAACCGTGCCTGGTCCTGCTATAGTGCCGTTTGGCCCAGCAAGCCGTGGTTCACGGATCTTCGAGGTCTGCCGGTGGAAAATCCAGTGCAGTTACCCGAGATTCCGAACATAATCTCCCAGGCCAAGGGACGCTTCCTACACGAGCGTCCCGAAATGTTATTGACTGCGTGGTTGTTGTCAAACAACGTTACACGTTGGCGGGCTTTTCTCGACATGCTGCAGATTTCATCGCAGCTGCGGGAGGGGGGTCAACCTTCAAGTCATATAACAACAAGGTTAACAGATTTGCAGACTGGTGTGAGGAAAAGGGTATTGTTACCTTTCATTCCACTATTCAGCAAATAGCAGACTTTCTCTGTGAGCTGTTCTTTTCAGGACTAGCTCCTGTCACAATTGCTGGATACAAGTCAGCTTTGGCATCAGTTATCCCGTGTCTAACCAACAGGGATAGTCCAGAGGTGGCCAGTTAAATGTGATGTTGAAGGGAATGAGCAATCTCCGACCGAGACAACCGGTAGTCATTCCAGCCTGGAGTCTATCTTTAGTGCTTAATGTACTGGCCAAGCACCCTTTCGAACCGTTGCGTTCGGCTAGTCTAAAGCATTTGACTCTAAAGGCGGTCTTTCTATTGGCAGCTTCCTCAGCTAGAAGGCGCAGTGAGATCCATGCGCTTTCAGCAGAGAGGGACCGATTTATTGTTTCTGGAGAAGGACTGCGTCTTCTGCCAAGAGCAGAGTTTATGTCAAAGATTCGATCTTTGAGATATCCCGGCAAACCGATCATTATACCGAAGTTAACTAGGTTTGATCGTGATGCCAGTGTCTGGTGCCCGGTCCGTGCTTTGACTAAGTACAAGAAACGGACTGACTCGTTACGGTCGAACGATAAACATCTGTGGATCTGCCATAAAAAGCCTTATGGCGCCGCATCCATGGATACTATCTCTCGTTGGGTGGTCGAATGCATTCAGACTACTCAGGAGATGGCGACTGGGCACCAGGTGCAAGGCGTAAGGGCACACAATGTCAGAGGAATAGCCGCCTCGACCGCCCTTTACAATGGTGTTCCGTTAGAGGACATCATGGCCGTTGCACAATGGCACTGTGAGTCCTCATTCACAGATTACTATATGAGGGATGTGTCAGACTCAGCCAATCCACTCGCTTTAGCTGTTTTGAAACGATAGCTATATGACCGCGCTGCTCTTCTTCCTTTTTTGGCATTTGTAAGAGAGAATTAAGAAGCAGACATGGTCAGGCGAGAGGATGTCAACCAGATTGTGTCACCGATGGCCGAACCGGTGAATGGTTGGAGGCGGTACGTCTGCAGTCCAATTATCATAAGGTAATTCAATAAGTGAGAGTTTTTTGTATTATGTATATGTATCATGTTCATTCATCTTATATATTCATGCTCATTCCCAGGCTAATACATGGAATATGCAGGGAGTAGTTAACCCTCTTGGCATATTTGTGTTTTCAGGCGAGATACATGTTCATTAGTTCTCTCCCTTTTCTTAGGAGAAAAAGGGGGGGGGGGCAGTGATGCGAATGTGATTCGGTTCCGTGAACTTGACGGTCCTTTTTAGGTCTCCATTAGTCAAGTTTGAAGTCTAAAATCTTTCTCCAAGGGGCAAAATTAGCATTTATGGCTTGCCCCTTCCCACCAGGTTACTGATCAAATCTGGTGTATATCAGAAGTAACAGAATGGTGAGTATTGATCGAAGGAGAATGCAGGAAATGTCGATTTCCCTTTCTCCGAGATCTAACAATACTCACCATTCTGTTACGGACCCAGCCTCCCAGCCCCACGGAGGCAAGCCATAGTTTTGTCTTGTTTGGTGGCTATGCAAACAATATGAGCTCTATGGTAAACGGGTACTCGGCAGTTAGGAGCCGAGTACCCGGTTCCCAGGAGTCGGTAAAGCTTTCTAAGTCTATAATCCTAGAGCCGCTGTCAGGGCCAGCTGTATATCAGAAGTAACAGAATGGTGAGTATTGTTAGATCTCGGAGAAAGGGAAATTGACATTTCCTGCAATGAACCTGCCTCATGTACAGGATGACGATCTGACGAATGGTGTCATTGCATAGGATTTAAAGTTCACGCCTGAGCAGCTAGGCAAACATTGATGTAATCAATAACAAGTTTTATTAGATCACTATCTCCATTATTATATGACATTGAAAATTTTAATTGGCTACACCTATCAAGTGAGACAAAATTAGGAAACTCATTAAGCTTTTTAAAGAGCGATTGTCTCTCCTGATCCTAATGTGGACATTCCATTATAAAGTGTTTTTCATCCTCAATTAGGTTCTGGTTGCAAAGCTTACAGAATCGTAGATGAGCAGGTATTAGTGGTGTTTTGTGCCTATCTTCCTCAGTTTGTAAGGTGTGTGCATTTATCCTGAGTTTTGTAAAGTTTCTGCGTTTTGTGAAATTCTTTTCAAAATGAAGATAAATTTCAATGGCAAAGCTTTGTTTATATTTTGAACCCTGGTTATGCCAGACACAAAGACTGTCAAAGGATTGCCATAGTTCACTTAACAGGCCCTTGCATTCAGTTCATAGAATCGTGATGACGTCATCACAATTTAATTTCCGTTCGTTTCCTAGAGCGACGCCATTTCTGGTGGGAGTAATTTAACATTTCGAGCAGTGGTTTAGGAAACCTTAATTTCTGGTACAGGATTTGGCTATATCTTGATTCTAACCCCTCCAATAGGCTTACTATGGGTTTTCGGTTTGCCACGAAATCTGGTTAAATCACTCTAAATAAAATTATCTATAATGTTTTCAGGGTCTTCAGCATTTTAATAAGTACGGCTATACTTCTATGATACCTTTTTCTCCATTCAAAGAAAGCGGTAAAATTAAAATAACCAAAATAAACGTGAGTTACCACTTTTTGTGAGGTCTAAGCATAAGGATATAGCCCAGGATTTTATGGTTTGAGCTTCATGGCATATGTAAACTATGTGTTTCTATGAGCAGTCCTCTTTAGTATGTAGTAAGTTTGCCCCAACTTTAAGGGTGGCCCTTATAAAAAGGGCTGGATGTTCTTCAAGATTTTTTCTTAGGATTCTAGGCTTGATGATCAGAATCGAGAATGTCATTCTCCTTCCATCAATACTTACCATTCTATTACTTCTGATAACAAGCTATCCTGATAGCTGGCTCTAGCAATCTAGACTTAGTAAGCTTTACCGGCTGCTGGAACCGGGTACCCGGTCCAAAAAAACGGGTACCCTTCTGCCAGTGAGGCTCATTCTTGTTTGCATAGCAACAAGAGCACACATGCTTTCTTTGCATTTGGAAATATCTTCGTGAATTTAAAGTTTTTCTCAGTCATTTTCTGTGGCTGTGGTAGCTGTTTTTCACTTCAAGGATTATTGGATTATCATGGAAGGAGCCGTTGAATCTCAGGTCGTATATTTCCATGTTATTCCATAGTTGTAAAAAGACTTAGGTCTATAAAATTCCGTCTGTCGCATGTTCCAATTTCTGATCCCGATTCTGGAACATGTGTTAACAACGAAATATAACCCCTCCAATAGGCTTAATATGGGTTTTCGGTTTGCCACGAAATCTGGTTAAATCACTCTAAAAAAAATTATCTATAATGTTTTCAGGGTCTTCAGCATTTTAATAAGTATGGCTATACTTCTATGGTACCTTTTTCTCCATTCAAAGAAAGCGGTAAAATTAAAATAACCAAAATAAACGTGAGTTACCACTTTTCGTGAGGGCTAAGCATAAGGATATAGCCCAGGATTTTATGGTTTGAGCTTCATGGCATATGTAAACTATGTGTTTCTATGAGCAGTCCTCTTTAGTATGTAGTAAGTTTGCCCCAACTTTAAGGGTGGCCCTTATAAAGAGGGCTGGATGTTCTTCTTGGATCTAGGACCCTTCTCTGCAGTCTCTTCTCCCAAAGGGTCCTCTGTTCCATCCAATCAGAAGCTATTATCATTAGAGGGGGTGCTGGTTTTCTATGATTGTCAAGGAGACTATAGAAGAGGTTCTACCTTGGAAAGTAGACCCGGCCTTCTGTTCAACAATCTTCATAGTCTCCAATTCTTAGAAGTCTGGCGTCCATTTATCTTCCTGAAGAAGTTATATCTTCTTTCTTTATCTCCTAAATTCAGGATGGAGTCCTTCTCCCCTATCGCAAGTCTATTTTCAGGCATGTGATCATTTTTTTATTGATTGTTAGGATGCCTATTTCATGTGCCTTTTTTACCTTTCCTTCCGAAGGTATATGAGTTTTGCTTTCAAAGATAGGGTATGGCAGTTTGAGCCATGCCCTTTGATCTGACCTTGGTGCCTTTCTTTTAACACGTCTGGTCTCAGCCGTGGCAGGTGTCTTGTGCCATCGTCTTATTCTTCTTCATGTCTTTAATCTTTATAGACGATCGGTTAATAAAAGCTAGGTCTTTCTCAATTCTTTCAAGATTTATTCCAAATGTTTGCAGTTCGCCTTGCAGTCTAGATTGAATTTTATTTTTCAATAAGTCAAGCCTAGTTCCTTCTCAAGTTTCTCCCATCTAGTCATTTCCCTCGAGCTGTTTTCAGGGTCAAGTTTTTTCCTTCAGAGACAAGGGTAGAGGCAATCTTGTGGATAGTGGTCACCCTGACATCCTCTTTCTATGTCAGGGCAAGATTTTTTCTTAGGATTCTAGGCTTGATGATCAGAATCGAGAATGTCATTCTCCTTCAATCAATACTTACCATTCTATTACTTCTGATAACACGCTATCCTGATAGCTGGCTCTAGCAATCTAGACTTAGTAAGCTTTACCGGCTGCTGGAACCGGGTACCCGGTCCAAAAAACTGGGTACCCTTCTGCCAGTGAGGCTCATTCTTGTTTGCATAGCAACAAGAGCACACATGCTTTCTTTGCATTTGGAAATATCTTCGTGAATTTAAAGTTTTTCTCAGTCATTTTCTGTGGCTGTGGTAGCTGTTTTTCGCTCCAAGGATTATTGGATTATCATGGAAGGAGCCGTTGAATCTCAGGTCGTATATTTCCATGTTATTCCATAGTTGTAAAAAGACTTAGGTCTATAAAATTCCGTCTGTGTCGCATGTTCCAATTTCTGATCCCGATTCTGGAACATGTGTTAACAACGAAATATGCCGGATTGGTCGTCTTCCTTTAATCTCAACAGGTGATCGGGAGATATGAAATAAGGTGTTGGCTATACAGTGTTTTTAAGACGAAAATCGGCTGACGTCGTTCTCCGTATTATCCGAGCAGGTAATGTAACACCCGGGTTTATTCTCAGATTTTTATGTGAAGAAAATGTTTCTTTAATTTGCGCATCTTGTGCTGGGTGCTGTGTGCTTTATTTGTACCAGAAAACTGGAATTTTAAAGTTTTTTGTGTTATCACGATCGGTTTGCAATGATCGGGGGTTTCAAAATTCTTGATTAAAGATGTTGTGAGGACTAGATACCCGATCGCTCTGATTAACTTGACAATCATAATACAGATTCTCCTTTACTAGAAGAACAAAATGGGTTTTTTAATTTTTGTAATCGGCCCAGCCAAAGCTGAGATAAGCATATAGCAACTACCTTGACAACCAAACGTTTTTAGCTATCGCGCTAGAGTTGTGATGTCACACCGGGATGACACCAATTCCTATTAGTCTAGATTATTATCTCGGGGAGCATAGCTAGGCTCTACTGCTGCGCGTATTAGGCACCTATGCACATATTCTTTGACAATTCATTGTTCACACAGGGACACTACATTGTTCGAGATGTACAAAGGTTCAATAATATCAAAGTTGATTAAACTTAAAGGATGCTACGCCACTGGATGTAGTTTTGAGAAACAAGGGGGTTGATAAACAATAGGATATACTTTTGGAAAAACTGCCGTCTGTTGTACAGAGATGGGTTCCTAAAGCTACAATAAAACAAAACATTAAGCATAATAGTGACAAGCATAAACTTTCTTCAGATAAAAGTATATTTCCCACAAGGGTGGCTATGAATTTTGATGGTGTATATCAGGTCCCTGTCAAGCAGGTCCCATTCACACCACAACAGCGCATATTTATATCCTACCTATATTTCCCCCAGTTCAGCATACATGTTTTACTCTTCCTCAGCTGTGCTCACACATAAATATTTTGACTAAAGGACATTGCTGAGAATGCAGGAACGTAGGAGTACAAATCTAATGCTGCTAATTGTCTGAAGCGACCACCACATTATGGACCACAAGAATAGAAGGATCCATTTATACTTATGCCCTGCCCTTTTCTAGCTTAGTTCCATCCAAGTTTTGCGTGTGTTGGGACCAATTTATATACTTTGAACCCGGAGCTAAACGGTTAGATATATTGAGGCTAAGTTGGGGGTGGGGGTGGAGGGGGGGGTTAGTGGTTGTCTATGGCAGGCGGCAGCAACGGTCAGGTTAGTTTCAAACTACTCAACAGAATGTTTATTAACTTGTAGATCGATCAAAGACATACAATTTGTACACTGTCGTCTTCTAACTCGGCTCCACATACGTTCTGCCAAGTTGGGATGAATTTATATACCTTGAACCCTGACTCCCATAATCTCAATTTCAGGGTAACTGTACAGTTAAGCTGTTTGATATTTTGAAGCTAATTTGCCTGAGGACATTGGCTGCCTATGGCAACAATGGCTACCGGTCAGGTTAGCTTCACACTTTTCAACAGAAAAGTTATTAACTGTCTCGCTGCTGTAAGCCAGCAGACAATAATTTCAATGGGCAATAACTCTGGAGCTGCTGAATAATTTGAAAACAATTTGACTGAAAATTGTCTTCAAATTATTCAGCATCTCCAGAGTTATAACCCCAGAGTTATAACCCCAGAGTGGAACATATTGTCTGCAAAAACTCAGCAGTCAGACGGTTAAACTATAAATCGATCAAACACATACAAGTGGTACTCTTCATTACAGACTATTCAATTTCCCCCCCCCCCCCCCCGACTGTGTTAAACCTGTTAAAGATTAATGACATTAGCCCTCTAAGGCTGAGTTTCCATAGAACCTCACGTCTCTCGGCTCACGCCTCATGCCTCACGCCTCATGCCTCACACGTGAATGGAAGAATTAACATATCAATAGCAATACGATGGTGTCCATAGGCATTGTCGCGTCACTTTTACTTTCGATTCATGCCTCACGCGCGATGCAAGGAATGGGAATGTTCATTCTTTGTGAGGTGAATCGTAACTGGTAGCTGTAGCAAGCATTTAAATCATTGTCATAATACAGGTAATTTCTAGAACTTACTTTCAGAATTATGATTTATAAATATTTTACATGCATAATTAAAGAATAAATCGGCATCTGGATGATCTAGCAGATGGCGGTATGTTCGATGAAACTCCCCTAATTCATTGCGCAATAGATAATGTTCCCGACACCACATGGAACGTTTTTTACATTTTTGTTTTCGTTGTTGAAAATTTAAAAGTAGCATCAGTGCGAACGTTTCTTCGTCGGAAGAATCCGTCCTATGCCAACAAACCGTACTCAGAAATGAAGCGTGAATTGGTTTAAATGACATTGATGGAAACGCGCATGTAGTGTGAGGCGTGAGCTTCTGTGCAAAGCCAGTCTAATAAAGTAATGTAATACGACATCAATTACTTGAGTGACAGATTAGTTATAGACACAATCTCTGTTCCCCAGACACCATGCTGGGAGTCAATGTGACTGGAATTAAACCTTTAACCATTATGTAAGATATAATCAGATAGATTGATAGTAAAGTTGTAGACTATTCACCTTTTCACATCCATGTGTAATTTGTTTATTTATCTACCTAATGGCTATTTAAAATAGAAAATAAACTCTTTCACTCATGCAAGCCAGAGAAACCCCATTTTTATCCTGTAACAATTATTCAATTTAATACTCTGAAATTAATTTGCGATTAAGCAGTTGCTGCCTTAGAAAGCAACAGCTTCTAGCCGAATTAGTTTCAAAATATTCCATTAATTTCCTATATTGTTGCTTGGAAATTCATAGAAAGAGGGTTTCATTGGTGAAAGGTTAACCTGTTGATTCTGAAACTCTGGAGTATAAGACTCTTTACAATAAAAATTGTATTCAATATTTTGAAACCAGTTTGACTGGAAGCTCTTAATGCCGATAACATTCTGCACATGCATGGCTGCCAGTTCTTTTTTGATACGAAGACCTGTGTCTGACGAACCCAAAACTATGTTGTCAAGAATCTAAGTCTAATATGTATAAGGGACACCCCACTAGTCCAGGGTTTGTACTGGTCATGGAAAGTCATGGAATTTGAAAATTTTAATTCCAGGCCAGAAAACTCATGGACATTAGCATTTTTTGGGCATATCACTATTACATATTACTATTACCCCATGTATGTATGTATGATTACTGTATTCTGCTGCTGTAGTAGTAGAAACATCCTACAGCTGCAATCAGTCCTTCGCTTTTGCCCACTGTGTCTTGTCCTCAGCCAAAATCCTTAGCTTCCTCAGGTATATTCTTGACTTGAGTGTACCTAATCCTGCTTTCTTGAGGTCACCTCGTAGCACGCTTAGCAGATTTATGCAATGACGTCCTCTCCTGGCTCTGTATTTGCTGGCTCCAAGTAGGGCAAATAACAAGGCTCTCTGTGCTGGTGTGTCTTCTGGCATCCTTAGCATATGGCCAAACATGGACCATCTTTGCTGGGCAACTTTTACAGACAGCTGCGGCGTATTACACATCTTGTATAGTGCATCGTTGGAAATTATGCTCTCTGACCATCAGTGTCCAGTGATGGTGCGTAGGTGTTTGCGGTGGCAGGCATCAAGTTTGTCTAGAGCTGCCTTTGGAGCTGCCCAGCTGTTACAGTTATACATCATCAAGGATACACAGGTTGCATTGTATAAACAGACATTATTACCCCATCCCTAGGCCCAACTAAGGAAGTTGTGATTACCTTTAAGTGCCAATAATATTCCCTTCATACATAAATAAGCAATTTGTTGTGTCAATTTCGTTCAACACTGCACTGCTAGACAATCTTTATGGTACATTGATCAAGTGGGTGATGGTGGAGGTGGAGGGCATAGCAACTGCTGATTGTCATTCACTTTATTTTTACAGTTAGCTGCTGCTCATAAGTTTGCCAGTGGAAGTGGCAAAGCGAAGAAACCAAATCTAGAATCTCCAGTAAAAGCCAGCACTGTGTCTCCTTCTGTGTCAAAACCTCCTCCTGCTGCTGCTATCCCAGTCAAGCCAAAGGCCAGTGCTGTGTCCAAGCAGAAGGCTGCTGCGTCAGAGATCATCGCTCAAGGTTCTGTGATGTAATAATATCTGTACTGATGCTTAGAGATTTAACCTTTTAGCACTCAAGCTGGCCAAAAACAGTTTCTACACTGGTCTTGAGAAATATTGATTTGCAGAACAACAGGGTGTTTTTGAAAATTTATCACTTGAATAACTGGCTTGATCTGCCTAATTCCCATTCACAGAATCCGGCCATATTCGCCAAAGTTATCGCCCTTGAAAACCTAAAATTTGTCGCAATTTTCTTGTCCGGCCCAGATCTCGAAGAGTTTTTAACCTACACTCACAATTTTTTGTTCAGCAGATGTTTTAGGGATAGACGAAGTGTCATTTCTCAAAGACAAACTTCACATTTAGCATTCCTCAAACAAGTATGCCTGCGGGCGTATGTTGAGTTTCACTAAAACTCTTGTTAGTGTCTATACATGCCTACCTAACTTTGCGTTAACCCATAAAATTCCAGTATCTCAATTTGAAGATCGTTGAATATTTTTAAACTAATTTGACTGGCATCAGTTGCTGAAGAATATTCCTTGCATCATATAGAATTAGTTTCCGCTTTATGAGCTTTAACCATTTAACACTCATATCAGCCAAAAACTGCTTCTGCCAGTAGTCTTGAGAAATGACCATTTGCATACCGAGATTATTTTTGAAAATTTACCACTGGAATGACTGGCTCGATAACCATTTTTTTTTACCATTAAAGGTTTAAAGGCCTTACACTTCAGATACCTCCTAATGCTAAATGAAGACCGTAGATCACTCCACATCTATCATT
This sequence comes from Chaetoderma sp. LZ-2023a, assembly GCA_034401795.1. Lineage (NCBI taxonomy): Eukaryota > Metazoa > Mollusca > Caudofoveata > Chaetodermatida > Chaetodermatidae > Chaetoderma > Chaetoderma sp. LZ-2023a. Next base: position 170,360,150 of record CM067372.1, on the reverse strand, counting down.
CAGAATTCTCAGATACCTGCTTTACAGGTAGATCACTCCACATCTATCATTCAGAATTCTCAGATACCTGCTTTACAGGTAGATCACTCCACATATATCATTCAGAATTCTCAGATACCTGCTTTACAGGTAGATCACTCCACATATATCATTCAGACTTCTCAGATACCTGCTTTACAGGTTGATCACTCCACATATATCATTCAGAATTCTCAGATACCTGCTTTACAGGTAGATCACTCCACATATATCATTCAGAATTCTCAGATACCTCCTAATAATGCTAAATGAAGACCGTAGATCACGCCACATATATCATTCAGAATTCTCAGATACCTCCTAATAATGCTAAATAAAGACCGTAGATCACTCCACATATATCATTCAGAATTCTCAGATACCTCCTAATAATGCTAAATGAAGACCGTAATCACTCCACATATATCATTCAGAATTCTCAGATACCTGCTTTACAGGTAGATCACTCCACATATGTCATTCAGAATTCTCAGATACCTGCTTTACAGGTAGATCACTCCACATATATCATTCAGAATTCTCAGATACCTGCTTTACAGGTAGATCACTCCACATATATCATTCAGAATTCTCAGATACCTGCTTTACAGGTAGATCACTCCACATCTATCATTCAGAATTCTCAGATACCTGCTTTACAGGTAGATCACTCCACATCTATCATTCAGAATTCTCAGATACCTGCTTTACAGGTAGATCACTCCACATATATCATTCAGAATTCTCAGATACCTGCTTTACAGGTAGATCACTCCACATATATCATTCAGAATTCTCAGATACCTGCTTTACAGGTAGATCACTCCACATCTATCATTCAGAATTCTCAGATACCTCCTAATAATGCTAAATGAAGACCGTAGATCACTCCACATATATCAGTCAGAATTCTCAGATACCTGCTTTACAGGTAGATCACTCCACATATGTCATTCAGAATTCTCAGATACCTACTTTACAGGTAGATCACTCCACATATATCATTCAGAATTCTCAGATACCTGCTTTACAGGTAGATCACTCCACATATATCATTCAGAATTCTCAGATACCTGCTTTACAGGTAGATCACTCCACAAATATCATTCAGAATTCTCAGATACCTGCTTTACAGGTAGATCACTCCACATATATCATTCAAAATTCTCAGATACCTGCTTTACAGGTAGATCGCTCCACATATATCATTCAGAATTCTCAGATACCTGCTTTACAGGTAGAACAGTCCACATATATCATTCAGAATTCTCAGATACCTGCTTTACAGGTAGATCACTCCACATATATCATTCAGAATTCTCAGATACCTGCTTTACAGGTAGATCACTCCACATATATCATTCAGAATTCTCAGATACCTGCTTTACAGGTAGATCACTCCACATATATCATTCAGAATTCTCAGATACCTGCTTTACAGGTAGATCACTCCACATATATCATTCAGAATTCTCAGATACCTGCTTTACAGGTAGATCACTCCACATATATCATTCAGAATTCTCAGATACCTGCTTTACAGGTAGATCACTCCACATATATCATTCAGAATTCTCAGATACCTGCTTTACAGGTAGATCACTTCACATATATCATTCAGAATTCTCAGATACCTGCTTTACAGGTAGATCACTCCACATCTATCATTCAGAATTCTCAGATACCTGCTTTACAGGTAGATCACTCCACATATATCATTCAGAATTCTCAGATACCTCCTAATAATGCTAAACAAAGACTGTAGATCACTCCACATATATCATTCAGAATTCTCAGATACCTGCTTTACAGGTAGATCACTCCACATATATCATTCAGAATTCTCAGATATCTCCTAATAATGCTAAATAAAGACCGTAGATCACTCCACATATATCATTTAGAATTCTCAGATATCTAATAATGCTAAATGAAGACCGTAGATCACTCCACATATATCATTCAGAGTTCTCAGATATCTCCTAATAATGCTAAATAAAGACCGTAGATCACTCCACATATATCATTTAGAATTCTCAGATATCTAATAATGCTAAATGAAGACCGTAGATCACTCCACATATATCATTCAGAATTCTCAGATACCTCCTAATAATGCTAAATAAAGACTGTAGATCACTCCACATATGTCATTCAGAATTCTCAGATACCTGCTTTACAGGTAGATCACTCCACATATATCATTCAGAATTCTCAGATACCTGCTTTACAGTTAGATCACTCCACATATATCATTCAGAATTCTCAGATGCCGCCTAATAATGCTAAAGCCTAAATGAAGACCGTAGATCACTCCACATATATCATTCAGAATTCTCAGATACCTGCTTTACAGGTAGATCACTCCACGTATATCATTCAGAATTCTCAGATACCTGCTTTACAAGTAGACCACTCCACATATATCATTCAGAATTCTCAGATACCTGCTTTACAGGTAGATCACTCCACATATATCATTCAGAATTCTCAGATACCTGCTTTACAAGTAGATCACTCCACATATATCATTCAGAATTCTCAGATACCTGCTTTACAGGTCCTGCTGAAGAGTTTGAAAACAATTTGATTGAAGCGATATTGAACGTGTAATAAATTAGGTACTCTGACTTAGGCTTGCACAATTATCCGATATTATCGAAAATCGCGATTTTTTTTTCAGCCACAATTTTTTACGATATGATTTTGAAAAAATCTAAATTTCGCGAAAATTTTACTGTCACGTCTTATTCTTGCCTATTTGCCATGTGTTCGTAGTGTATCCTTCTATTACGGCAAGCAATTTATTTCCAAACCAACATCTTTGTGGGAGGGGTGGGTTTATATTAGGAGTAGGTCAAGAAAAAGTTGAAGTTCATTCTTTAAAATTGTTTTAAAACATTGACAATAATACGAAAATTTAACACAATTTACCGGTACAATTTCTTGCCACGCATGACTGAAATTATTACCTGGGGAGGTATAAATATTGTATATTTCTTACTAAGCATGGTTTATAAAATCAAAAATGAATCCTAAATTTGACAATAAATGGCATCGCGAAAATATATAAATCATGTGATATTGCTTGCTCTCCTGTTTTTGGAGGCGAGAGGTAGTGCGTTCACAAACGTGATAGCTAAATGAGATGGTATACACACTTTAGCCTGCAAGGTGACCTATCCGAGATGTTTCTGATGGCTAACTATTATTAGTAAACGGGTACTCGGTAAATGCGGATCAGATCTAATCATTAGATATCAATGGATCTAAAGTGCATTCCTAATATCACGTGATTTGTACATTTTCACAAAGACAATGAAATGTCACATTTAAAAAATTAATTTTGATGTAATAAACGATGATTATAACAGAGTACGCAATATTTATGTCGTCCAATGCAATAATTTCACTCCCGCAATAATGGACAGGGTAGACATATAAGGTGTAAAAAATTTATACCGGGAAATTGTGTCCTATTTTCGTATTATTAACGATCATTCTTTTAGCATATTAGCGTCTGGATTTAAAGCTTTTGTTGAAATTTACCAATTAGAAAAAAAATAGCGAAGCCGATATGTCTACGTAAGTTAAACCATGCAGTCCAACTCAACCCAAGACCAATTCCGTGGATTCACCCCTTCAATTCATATACCATAAAATAGCCTATGCGATATATCGAAATATCGCGATTTTCTCGATACATGTATGGAGTACATAGCTTAACACTTTAATGATCAAATTTGGTCAAGAAAATTTAAATACCCGCCTATTGAATGTCCATTTACAGGACAAGAGAATACAATTTTGAAAATTTATCACTGGAATGACTGGCCGAGTTATCAAGCTAGTCATTCCAGTGATAAATTTTCAAAAATGTTATTCTTTTGGCATGTAAATGGAGCCATAAATAGAGGCTAGTTTTGGCCGGTGTGAACGTTAAAGTGTAAATGTTTCGCAACACTCCAGGCCAGATACAAACAAGTATTCATGATGTAAGAAATATCCTCTTGATATTTTGAAATTAATTTTACTGGAAGCTGTTGCTGTCATTTGAATTTACCATTGAATAAGCAATCTGTAGAATTTGGTAAGTCATTTATTGGGCAGCTTAGTGTTCAATGTTAATCCTCCTGACGGCACATAACCAGTACTTGTTTGTGTAAACGAAAGAATAATATGTTTGGTCTTGCATTATTCAAACCTCCAATATGATTTTGTATTCCACTACATCTACTTTCTGGAGGTTTAGAACAATCATACATCAAAATACAGGGCATTGCAAGCAATACAAATACCATCAGTTCCCGCTCTTGTTGAAATGAAATGTAAGGAATTTAGGCAACTCACTTGCCTGCTCTATAAAACTGATATTACATGTATGTACTTATATTACCGTGTTAGTTGTAATGGAATGACATCAAATTGGCGACATTTGTATTTTTCATGGGTGATAACTCTGGAAAATATTAATAGAAACTAGACCTCCGTCTTAATACTACTAATCTAAGTTCTGAATTTGGTTCAAATCCGTTCAGTCTAGCATGAGTTATTGCCTGGAAACTGTCAAATTGATTAAATTTCTATTTTCAAGGGCAGTAACTCTGGCAAATATAGACGCAAACTATCGAAACATGATTGTAATTTCCGTCTAAATAGTATTAATTTAAATTCTGAATTTTGTCCAAATTCGTTTAGTCTAGGATGAGTTACTGCCCGGAAATAGCCAAATTGTTTGTATATTTCAAATGGTGATAGCTCCGCTAAATGTTGACAAAAAATAATGAGGCATGAACTTGACATTCACCTCAGTAGTATCAAGCTATATTCTGAATTTGGTTCAAATCCGTTTAGTCTAACACAAGTTATTGTTCGGAATAAATAAAGTTCATATGTTTCAAGGTCAATAACTCTTGCAAATATTGACGGAAAAAACGGAACATGAATTTGACCTCTGCCTTTATATTATTAGTCCCCTACCGGTAAAACTGGGGGGACTTGCACTCCGTCTGTCGCAGTTGGTTTTCCGCACTTCTTTCGCAGTCCTTCAAGGTATTCAACTGAGAATTGGTATATTGCTTTGGTATGAGAAGTTACAGACCAATTTCGAGTTTCAGGCGTATGCGTCAATTTTTGATGGAGTTATTCCCCCTTTCGACGTAAGAAATACGAAAAATATCAGCTTTCCCCACTTTTTTCCGCACTCCTTCAAGAGATTTAAGCGAAAATCGGTGCATCGCTTTAGTATAAGGAGTTACTGAGCAAGTTCAAGTTTCAGACATTTTCGTCAATTTTTCATGGAGTTATGCCCCCCTTTCGACATATGAAATATGAAAAATATTAGTTTTCCGCACTTTTTTTCGCGGTCTTTCAAGATATTATGCTGAGAATTGGTACATTACTTTATTATGAGAAATTACAGACCAAGTTCAAGTTTCATGCATTTGCATCATTTTTTGTTATGTCCCCTTTCGACTTATGAAGTACAAACATATCAGCTTTCAAGACTTTTTCCTTCTTCACCATATATAACTGAGACTTGATTTATTGCTATGTTATGAGAAGTTACAGATCAAGTTCGAGTTTTAGCTGTTTTTGACAATTTTTAATGAAATTTTTGACTGTCAATCTCTAAAGATTTATATCACTAGTTAGGGGACATGTATTGCAAAGCAATACTTACAGAATGCTTGTTAAGTTATGTTCTGTATTTGGTTCAAGTTAAGTTACATATATTGCATATGAACGGCAACATTCCTATATAACCTCAAATTTCATTTTTGAGGGGGGTAATAAAATTCACTTAATTATGCAATTGACTTCTTATAAAAATTAAGCCACCTATTTGACTGCTAAGACAATAAATCATTGACCACCATCATTAATAGATGAAACTGAATTAAAACAGATCACAATTCAGCAGTGAAAGCATAAAGCCACACATCCTACATTAATGGACCTTTACATTTTTAGCAATGCCCCGCCTATCTCTAGCTAAGCTAGGCATAAGGGGGGGGGGTCCGTCCGTCCGTTTGTCTCCGTCTTGTCAACGCAACTCCTCCTAGAGGTCTCAATGGATTAACTTAAAATTTCATCCACCTTATCAGTATCATGTGTGGATGTGCATGTGCTTTTTTCGCGTCCGAAATATTGTTCATTACAGAGTTATAATCCTTTATATATCTTAAAGCTGATACATAAACTGCATTGCCAATCATTTCTTGTCAACGCAACTCCTCCTAGAGGTCTCAATGGATTAACTTAAAATTTTGTCCACATCAGTATCATGTGCGGATGTGCGTGTGCTTTTTTCGCGTCCGAAATATTGTTCATTACAGAGTTATCCCCCTTTATATACCTTAAAGCTAATACATAAACTGCATTGCCAATCATTTCTTGTCAACGCCACTCCTCCTAGAGGTCTCGATGGATTAACTTAAAATTTTGTCCACATTATCAGTATCATGTGCGGATGTGCATGTGCTTTTTTCGTATCAGAAATATTGTTCATTACAGTTATCTCCCTTTATATATCTTGAAGCCGATACATAAACTGCGTTGTGTTCATTTCTTGTCAACGCAACTCCTAGAGGTCTCAATGGATTAACTTAAAATTTTGTCCACATTATCAGTATCATGTGCGGATGTGCATGTGCTTTTTTCGCGTCCGAAATATTGTTCATTACAGCGTTATCCCCCTTTATATATCTTAAAGTCAATACATAAACTGCATTACCAATCCATTCTTGTCAACCCAACAGTTTAGCTCCGATTCTTTTGAAAATTGGTACGTGTTATCATTACCATATGTAGGTGTGCAGGTGCTATCTGTGTACCTGTATGTCCAAAATGTATGTATGTCCGTCCGTCTGTCAGTCCATCCATCTTTGACAATCATTTCTTGTCAACGCAACTCCTAGAGATCTCAATGGATTAACTTTAAATTTTGTCGACATTATCAGTATCATGTGCAGAGGTGCATTTGCTTTTTTTGCGCCGACAATTTGTTCATTACAGAGTTATCCCCCTTTAACTATCTTAAAGCCGATACATAACCTGCATTGCCAATCATTTCTTGTCAACGCAACTCCTACAGTTTAGCTCCGATTCTTTTGAAAATTTGTACGTGTTATTATTCCCACGTGATGGTGCGCATGTGCTATCTGTATACCTGTACGTCCATCCGTCTGTCCAAAATGTATGTATGTCCGTCTGTCAGTCCATCCATCTCTGATAATCATTTCTTGTCAACGCAACTCCTAGAGGTCTCAGTGGATTAACTTTAAATTTTGTCCACATTAATAGTATCATGTGTTATCCATATACCTGTACGTCCAACCATCTGTCCAAAATGTATGTATCTCCGTCTGTCACTCCATCCATCTTTGACAATCATTTCTTGTCAACACAGCTCCTCCTAGAGGTCTCAATGGATTAACTTTAAATTTTGTCCACATTATCAGTATCATGTGCAGATGTGCATGTGCTTTTTTCGAGCCCAAAAAAATTATTCATTACAGAGTTATCACCTTTTAAATATCTTAAAGCCAATATATAAACTGCACTGCCAATCATTTGTCAACGCAACTCCTACAGTTTAGCTGTGATTCTTTTGAAACTTGGTAAGTGGTATCATTACGACATGAAGATGTGCATGTGCTATCCATATACGTGTACATCCATCCATTTGTCCATCCTTGTCAATGCAACTCCTACAGTTTAGTTACAATTCTTTTGAAACATGGTAAATCTTGTCATTACCATCCGAAGATGTGCATGTGCTTTTTTCACATCCAGAAAATTATTCATTACAGCGTTATCTCCCTTTAAATACCTTTAAGCCGATACATAAACTGCAGTACCAATCATTTCTTGTCAACACAACTCCTAGAATTTAGCTGTGATTCTATTGAAACTTAGTAAGGATTCTCATTACCACTTGAAGATGTGCATGTGCTATCCGTATGCCTGTACATCCATGCGTCTGTATAGAATGGATGTGTGTCAGTCTGTCGGTCCGTCCATCTCTGGCAATCATTTCAAGATGTCAACACAACTACAGTTTAGCTACGATGTATGTTTATCTAAAATGTTTGGATCTGGGGGAGATATGCCGTCTTCTGATGGCTCTTGTTACCCAAACCCTTGGCCTCCATGGACAGAGGTGAATGCAATATTGATTAACTCTTTGGCTTTGAATGGCAGTGCTCATGAGAAATATTCAACCAAGAAGACTATTTTTGAAAGTTTGATGCTGGAATGGCTTAGTTGTTACGGAAACAAGTCATTCTGATTGTAAATTTTACAAAATAATTTCTGGGCATTCATTAAACAATTTGTTACTTTCTTGAGAAATTGTGGCCATTTAACATTAAAACTATTGTACTTGATGATGATCTTTCAGTACCAGTGATATTCTTTCATTACCAGTGATTATATTTCTGTATTTGGTGATGATCTTTCAGTACTTGGTGATATTCTTTCAGCATCAGTGATAATCTTTCTGTACTTGATGACCTTTCTGTACTTGGTGATGATCTTTCTGTACTTGTTGATGATATTTCAACACTTGACGATCTTTCAGTAATTGTTGATGATCTTTTAGTACTTGGTGATGATCTTTCAGTACTTGTTGATGATCTTTCAGTACTTGTTGATGATCTTTCAGTACTTGTTGATGATCTTTCAGTAATGGTTGATGCCCTCAGTACTTGTTGATGATCTTTCACTTCTTGGTATTAATCCTTCAGTACTTGGTGATGATTTTTCAATACTTGGTATTGATTGATCTTTCAGTACTTGTTGATGATCTTTCGGTACTTGATGCTCTTTCAGTACTTGGTATTGATTTTTCAGTACTTGCTGATAATCTTTCAGTACTTGGTGATGATCTTTCACTACTTGGTGATGATCTTTCAGTACTTGGTGATGATCTTTCAATACTTGGTATTGATCTTTCAGTACTTATTGATCTTTCAGTACTTGTTGATGATCTTTCAGTACTTGTTGATGATCTTTCAATACTTGATGATCTTTCAGTACTTGTTGATGATTTTTCAGTACTTGGTATTGATCTTTCAGTACTTGGTGATGATCTTTCAGTACTTGTTGACGATCTTTCAGTACTTGTTGATGATCTTTCAGTACTTGGTATTGATTTTTCAGTACTTGCTGATAATCTTTCAGTACTTGGTGATGATCTTTCAGTACTTGGTGATGATCTTTCAGTACTTGGTGATGATCTTTCAATACTTGGTATTGATCTTTCAGTACTTGATGATCTTTCAGTACTTATTGATCTTTCAGTACTTGTTGATGATCTTTCAGTACTTGTTGATGATCTTTCAATACTTGATGATCTTTCAGTACTTGTTGATGATTTTTCAGTACTTGGTATTGATCTTTCAGTACTTGGTGATGATCTTTCAGTACTTGTTGACGATCTTTCAGTACTTGGTGATGATCTTTCAGTACTTGGTGATGATCTTTCCATACCTGTTGATGATCTTTCAGTACTTGGTATTGATCTTTCAGTACTTGGTGATGATCTTTCAGTACTTGGTGATGATCTTTCAGTACTTGGTGGTGATCTTTCAGTACTTCGTATTGATCTTTCAGTACTTGGTGATGATCTTTCAGTACTTGGTGATGATCTTTCAGTACTTGGTGATGATCTTTCCATACCTGTTGATGATCTTTCAGTAGTTCGTATTGATCTTTCAGTACTTGGTGATGATCTTTCACTACTTGATGATGATCTTTCAGTACTTGTTGATGATCTTTCAGTACTTGTTGACAATCTTTCAGTACATTGTTATGATCTTTCAGTACTTGTTGATGATCTTTCTGTACTTGGTGATAATCTTTCTCTGCTTGGTGATTATCTTTCTGTACTTGGTGATGATCATTCAGTACTTGGTAATAATCTGTCGGCACCAGTGATAATCTTTCTGTACTTGTTGATCTTTCAGTACTTAGTGATAATCTTGCAGTACCAGTGATAATCTTTCTCTACATGGTAATGATCTTTCAGTACTTGGTAATAATCTTTCAGCACTTGGTGATGATCTTTCAACACTTGGTGATGATCTTCAGTACGAGTGATAATCTTTCAGCACTTGATGATCTTCAGTACCTGTGATGACTTTTCAGCACCTGTGATGCAATATTTAAATTAGTTTCAAAATATTAAATCAATGTTGCTCATAACGCTTTTTGTGTTTTGGAGCTCATAGTGTTGTCTCACACTGTATTGTTGGAGCTCATAGTGTTCAGTCTCACACTGTATTGTTGGAGCTCATAGTGTTCAGTCTCACACTGTATTGTTGGAGCTCATAGTGTTTAGTGTCACACTGTATTGTTGGAGCTCATAGTGTTGTCTCGCACTGTATTGTTGGAGCTCATAGTGTTCAGTCTCACACTGTATTGTTGGAGCTCATAGTGTTCAGTCTCACACTGTATTGTTGGAGTCTTCATTGTGAGTTATAGAGGAGTATTTTCCTCGTGAGACTTGGGCGAGTATTTTGTTCACTGATATGTCCACTTAGTACATGTCATGTGAGTGACATACCTGTCATGAGTGTGATGTACCTGTCATGAGTGTGATGTACCTGTCATGAGTGATGTACCTGTCATGAGAGTGATGTACCTGTCATGAGAGTGATGTACCTGTCATGAGAGTGATGTACCTGTCATGAAAGTGATGTACCTGTCATGAAAGTGATATACCTGTCATGAGAGTGATGTACCTGTCATGAGAGGATGTACCTGTGTCATTTCATTAAGTGTCATTTCATTAGCGTTGTGCATAATGCTCTGGTTAGCCCCTCCAAATGTCTGGATTGACACCCAGTGGCTTACACCCCTGCGCCACGTTGAGGCCGAGCATAGAGTCGTAAACAGGCGAATGTGATGTACCTGTCATGAGAGTGATGTATCGGTCATGAGTGTGACGTACCTGTCATGAGTGATGTACCTGTCATGAGAGTGATGTACCTGTCATGAGTGATGTACCTGTCATGAGAGTGATGTACCTGTTATGAGTGATGTATCTGTCATGAGTGAGGTACCTGTCATGAGAGTGATGTACCTCTCATGAGAGTGATGTACCTGTCATGAGAGTGATGTACATGTCATGAGAGTGATGTACCTGTCATGAGTGATGTACCTGTCATGAGAGTGATGTACCTGTCATGAGTGATGTACCTGTCATGAGAGTGATGTACCTGTCATGAGAGTGATGTACCTGTCATGAGAGTGATTTACCTGTCATGAGAGTGATGTACCTGTCATGAGAGTGATGTACCTCTCGTGAGAGTGATGTACGAGTCATGAGAGTGATGTACATGTCATGAGAGTGATGTACCTGTCATGAGTGATGTACATGTCATGAGAGTGATGTACCTGTCATGAGCGATGTATCTGTCTTGAGAGTGATGTACCTGTCATGAGAGTGATGTACCTGTCATGAGAGTGATGTACGAGTCATGAGAGTGATGTACCTGTCATGAGTGATGTACCTGTCATGAGAGTGATGTACCTGTCATGAGAGTGATGTACCTGTCATGAGAGTGATGTAGCTGTCATGAGAGTGATGTACATGTCATGAGTGATGTACCTGTCATGAGAGTGATGTACCTGTCATGAGAGCGATGTACCTGTCATGAGAGTGATGTACCTGTCATGAATGATGTACCTGTCATGCATGAGAGTGATGTACCTGTCATGAGAGTGATGTACCTGTCATGAGTGATGTACCTGTCATGAGAGTGATGTACTTGTCATGAGTGATGTACCTATCATGAGAGTGATGTACCTCTCATGAGAGTGATGTACCTGTCATGAGGGTGATGTACCTGTCATGAGAGTGATGTACCTGTCATGAGAGTGATGTACCTCTCATGAGAGTGATATACCTCTCATGAGAGTGATGTACCTCTCATGAGAGTGATGTACCTGTCATGAGAGTGATGTACCTCTCATGAGAGTGATATACCTCTCATGAGAGTGATGTACCTGTCATGAGAGTGATGTACCTGTCATGAGAGTGTTTTACCTGTCATGAGAGTGTTTTACCTGTCATGAGTGATGTACCTGTCATGAGAGTGATGTACCTCTCATGAGAGTGATGTACCTGTCATGAGAGTGATGTACCTGTCATGAGTGATGTACCTGTCATAAGAGTGATGTACCTCTCATGAGAGTGATGTACCTCTCATGAGAGTGATGTACCTGTCATGAGAGTGATGTACCTGTCATGAGTGATGTACCTGTCATGAGAGTGATGTACCTGTCATGAGAGTGATGCACCTGTCATGAGAGTGATGTACCTGTCATGAGAGTGATGTACCTGTCATGAGAGTGATGTACCTGTCATGAGAATGATGTACCTGTCATGAGAGTGTTTTACCTGTCATGAGAATGATGTACCTGTCATGAGTGATGTACTGAGAGTGATGTATCTGTGATGAGAGTGATGTACCTGTCATGAGAGTGATGCACCTGTCATGAGAGTGATGTACCTGTCATGAGAGTGATGTACCTGTCATGAGAGTGTTTTACCTGTCATGAGAATGATGTACCTGTCATGAGTGATGTACCTGTCATGAGAGTGATGTATCTGTGATGAGTGTGATGTACCTATCATAAGAGTGATGTACCTGTCATGAGTGATGTACCTGTCATGAGAGTGATGTACCTGTCATGAGAGTGATGTACCTGTCATGAGAGTGATGTACCTGTCATGAAAGTGATGAACCTGTCATGAAAGTGATGTACCTGTCATGAGAGTGATGTACCTGTCATGAGAGTGATGTACCTGTCATGAGAGTGATGTACCTGTGTCATTTCATTAAGTGTCATTTCATTAGCGTTGTGCATAATGCTCTGGTTAGCCCCTCCAAATGTCTGGATTGACACCCAGTGGGTTACACCCCTGCGCCACGTTGAGGCCGAGCATAGAGTCGTAAACAGGCGAATGTGATGTACCTGTCATGAGAGTGATGTATCGGTCATGAGTGTGACGTACCTGTCATGAGTGATGTACCTATCATGAGAGTGATGTACCTGTCATGAGTGATGTACCTGTCATGAGAGTGATGTACCTCTCATGAGAGTGACGTACCTGTCATGAGTGATGTACCTGTCATGAGAGTGATGTACCTGTCATGAGTGATGTACCTGTCATGAGAGTGATGTACCTCTCATGAGAGTGATGTACCTGTCATGAGTGATGTATCTGTCATGAGTGAGGTACCTGTCATGAGAGTGATGTACCTCTCATGAGAGTGATGTACCTGTCATGAGAGTGATGTACATGTCATGAGAGTGATGCACCTGTCATGAGTGATGTACCTGTCATGAGTGTGATGTACCTGTCATGAGTGATGTACCTGTCATGAGAGTGTTGTACCTGTCATGATAATGATGTACCTGTCATGAGAGTGATGTACCTGTCATGAGAGTGATGTACCTGTCATGAGAGTGTTGTACCTGTCATGCTTTCCTTATTAGAACCAATAATAAAACATTCAACCAGTACAGTTTGTGTTATCGGTTCCTACCCTTAAAACCAGGGTGGGGGGGTGGGAAACTAGGTTTGCACTCCATCTGTCCTTCCATCCGTCTGTCACAGTTGGTTTTCCGCACTTTTTTTCGCAGTCCTTCAAGCTATTCAACTGAGAATTGGGACATTGCTTTGTTATGAGAAGTTACAGACCCAGTTCGAGTTTCAGGTGTATGTCAATATTTTATGGAGTTATTCCCCCTTTCAACTTGAGAAATGCTAAAAATATCAGCTTTCTATTTTTTCGCATTCTTTCAAGATATGGTACTGAGAATTGGTACATTGCTTTGTTATGAGAAGTTACAGCCCAAGTTCGAGTTTCAAGCGTATGTGTCAATTTTTTACGGAGTTATGCCCCTTTCAACTTAAGAAATATGCAAAATACCAGCTTTCTGCACTTTTTTTCACACTCAAGATATTTATGGGAAAATCACTACATCGCTTTAGTATAAGGAGTGACAGAGCAGGTTCGAGTTTTAGACATTTTCCTAAATTTTTCATTGAGTTTTGTCTTATGAAATATGAAAAATGTTAGTTTTCTGCATTTTTTATCGCAGGCTTTCAAGATATTCTACTGAGAATCGCCTTATTGTTTTGGTATGAGAAGTTACAAACAAAGATCGAGTTTCAGCCATATGCGTACATTTTTTATGGAGTTATGCCCCCTTTCGACTTAAGAAATATGAAAAATATCAGCTTTCCACACTTTCGTTCGCACCCCTTCAAGGTATTCAAATTAGAATTGGTAGGTTTGTTTACGATAGAGAATCACAGAACAAATTCGAGTTTCGGACATTTTCTTCAATTTTTCATGGAGTTATGTCTCCTTTCGTCTTATGAAATATGCAAAATATCGTGGCGAAAAAAAATGTGGAAACCTAATATTTTTTGTATTTCATAAATCGAAAGGGGGTATAATTCCATGGAAAATTGACGAAAATCTCTGAAACACGAACTTGCTCTGTAACTCCCTATAATAAAGCAACCTACCAATTCTCAGTTGAATCCCTTGAAGGACTGAGAAAAAAAGTGCAGAAACAGATATCTTTCGTATGGCATAAGTCGAAAGGGGACGTAACTCCGTCAAAAATTTATGCAAACTCCTGAAACTTGAAGTTGCTCTGTCATTTCGCATAAAAAAAGCAAGGTACTGATTATCAGTTTCAGAATATCTTGAAAGACTGCAAAAGAATTGCGGAAAACTAATATTTTTCGTATTTCATAAGCCAAAATGGGGGCATAACTCCATGAAAAATTGATGGAAATGTCTGAAACTCGAACTTGCTCTGTAACTGATTATAATAAAGAAACCTACATATTCACACTCGAATAGCTTGACGGAGTGTGAAAAAAGTGTGGAAAACTGATATTTTGCATATTTTATAAGACGAAAGAGGTATAACTACATGAAAAATTGACGAAAATGTCCAAAACTTGAACTTGCTCAGTAACTCTTTATACTAATGTACCGATTTTCCCTTGAATATCTTGGGAGTGCGAAAAAGTGCGGTCAACAGATAATTTTTGTATTTCATAAGTTGAGAGGGGGCGCAATTCCATCAAAAATTGATGCAAGCTCCGGAAACGCGAACCTGCTCTGTAGCTTCGCATAACAAAGCAATGTAGCAATTCACAGTATAATATCGTGAAACACTTAAAAAAAAGTGCGGAAAACATGGCGATCGGGCAGTAATATGAAACTAGACGTTGGCTTTACGGGTTTTTAACACTGAAATCGGCTTGCATCATTCAACCGTATTATCCGAGCGGGTGATGTCACACCCGTGTTATCGCTCGGATTTGTGTAGCGAAGGACATGTTTCATTAATTCGCGCATCTTATTCTTGGTGCTGCGTTCGTTTTTGTAGCAGAAATGTTTTACATGGTAATCACGATTTGTTTGCATTGATCAATGATTTAAAAATTCTTGTTTAAAGATGTGTGTTCTGCGGTTTTACCATGTTCTACAGCAGTTTGTTTAATGCATTTTGTTGTTTCCTTCACGTATCGTTTTGCCTTCATTTGAGAAGTATAATTTTGAAATTAATTCTTAAATATACCGCGAATGCAATCGATATGGTTCCTGGTTCCGTGTGATACATCCTTGAGGATCAATTTATGGATGTATTAGTGGCCCGCTATCGTTGTTGTCGCCAGCTTGCGTGACCTTGGTTGTAACGTTGCGGGTGTGGGGTGCCGGAGTGTTAACATTTAATTTATGGTCAAAATATTTGAAAATTATTTGTCTGCCTTCCATTCCTGTTCCGTTCCGCTTGCTTATTTTAGGTTTTGTGCTTATTTTTTAGGCCAAGCCTACCCCGCCATCTTACCTTGAGTGCCACAAGTTTGTTACGGTTGCCTATAAGGACCATGTCTGTTTTAGATGCTCCAAGTGTAATGTTGACAATAGATGTAATGTTTGTGCAGTGTGGCCGGTTGAGTTTCTAGTTGAGTTACTTGGCTGGGTCTGATGCGGGGTCAGGCTGTGCGAGAAAAAATCGGGGAGTGTCCGTTTCGGGGCCCTGTGGGCGCTCCTCGCCTGCAGTCGGAAGCTTCGGAGATGGCACCTCTGGCGTGATTTGAGCCCGCTATGGAAGGCTTCTTGCATAGCGTCCTACCCACGCTGGTGTCGTCTCTGATACCGAGGACTAGGGCATTCTCTCCATGCCCGGTATGGACCCTGTCCTTGGACAGTGTTCTGGACTGATTACCGAGGGGTGGGGGGGTGCCATCTCATATGGTTCCCGGGCAGTCCCGTCAGGCTCCGGCCTGGCTGGTACTGCTTCTCTGCTTCACCTCAGGGTGGTCCATTAGCGGTAGCCGGTCCATCGGGCATGGGAGCCGTTCGCCAGGATGGCGCCAGTGTTTCCTCATCTGGTGACGACTTCAGGGTCTGAGGATGAGGAGGCCGAAGAGGAGAGGTTGTTGCGGCCGGAGGTAAAGCGGGTGGAGTGCATGGAGGTCGATTCCGTCTTGGACGGAACTGCCCTCCATTTGTCTGGCTTGGTTTTAAGTCAGGGCAGCCGATCCGCCTGTGGTTGAGGCCACACTGGTACCGGGCAACCGTCCAGTGCTGGTTGGTTTGCCACCAACCGACATGGTGACGGGTGTTGCTGGCCAGGCTTGTTACACGCCAATCTCGCCTGGTCCAGCGGCCACACGTGGGTTGCTGTTGGCGCCTGTGTGAGGCCATGGTTCCATAACCTCTACGGGTCCGTACGGTTTTCAATGGAACAGTTTGTCTTAGGGGGTGGCAGCGGAACCGTACAGTACCGGCGTTGCTGGCTTGCCAGCCGTGGCTCCTAGCCGGGAGGCCGCTGCTGGTAGACCTGTAAATACATCAACGGGTGATGTATTCACGGGGTTGTCTTCTTCGGAGACGGACTGGTCTGAGGCTCTGGCCTGGCTAGCCAGGGTGGACTTGGGGCGTACCGATATATCGAATACAGGTATCATAGCTATACCGTTAGTCATACCGATATGATTTTGCTGATACCGAAATATCGAGATATATGATAAAACCGGTATAACATTTTGTTAGGCAGATAATCTGCTAATCGATAACACGCAGGGCAAAATTTAACAAAATATGAGCCAAAAAATTCTTATACAGGTATATAACATGTAATTGGAGTTCAGAAAGATTGCAAAACATTTTTCCGACGAAGGAAAAATGGTACCGTAAAACGCTCATTAGTAGCCGCTGCTTCTCATAGGACAAGGGCTATAAATTCTTTTCCAAACCTCTGAGAAAGGGTGCCAACTTCTATTAGGTATATTTCAAGAAAAAATTGAAAAACATGATACCAATAAATAACAGTGGTAGAAATTCTTACCATCTTACGCCTATGCTTAATGTATACCTTATATCTATCAGCGCGGGAGTGAAATTATTAATTAGGACCGCCTAAATAGTGCGACTATTTTAATAAACATTGTTTATTTCATCAAAATGAATCTGAAGTTAGACATAAAATGGCGTCACGAAAAAATAGAAATCACGTGATGTATTAGGCTATATGACGAGTTCAGGTTGTTACCTGAGTAGCGCGAAGAGGCTAATAGTAGTAGCCGGTTAGAGACTTGCGCAGTCCACAAATAGGAGAGGAGCTTTGAGTTAGGGTTGGGCGATATTGCTCAAGGCATGACGATATCGGCATATCATTAAAATACCGCGGTATCACGATATATCGTCATTTGGGCGGGGTGTGGAGTTAGGGTGTAAACATAGAATAACATGTATTTCAAATTGGTGGTGTCTAAAAGTTATTTTCATTAAATTTGTTGCATTGAAACCGTAAATTGAGATCGCCTTGATTGCCATTTCCGCATATTTAATACACGAAATTCCACACTTTGACACCCTTCAATATACAGTTTAAAGCAACGAATGTAATGCAACTAACCGTATTGATCACAAATAAGAAAAATAAAGGATTTTCTTCTGTTCTTGTGTTGTATTTTGTGTTATCTTTACCTCACGACAACTGTCAAAAGATTGAGCAAGGAACACGCATTAACTTCATTGCGCAGAAAGGAATTCCGCAGAGCAAAGTCTGATTGGCCGCCGTATCATACTTGAGCCAATCAGAATTCACACTGCAGAATTCCGACAGCCGTTATCACGCCCACCGCTAGCGTAGACGATGCAAATTAATAAAATAACGCTGTATGATTTTGAACGAGAACCAGCGTGAAGACTGGAAACAATTATATCAGATTTTATTTGGTCTGTAATATTAAATACTAATTTGCCCCATTGTAGACCTATTCAAATTCGCTCACTACTTAGCGGTCTTATCCATTGATCTCAAGGCGTAGCCGGGATGTGTGAAATTAACTCAGTTAACACTGCAACCAAAACTGCCACAACAGATCGAAGACTGGAAATAATTAGGCCTAATTATTTATTTTAAGGCTGTTTCTCACTTAGAATAAATCTGTAATGTTATATGTGGAATGAATTTTGATCTGATTCATTTAAAAATGCTAAATATATTGTATAAAGTTACATAAAAACGTATAACGGTAAAGCAAGAGATTAACTTCCCCCTCACCCACCGTTCCAAGCTGTGGTATTGATAAGGGACTAAGTGTGTGTGGTTTCCTATCGACCTAAAAAGTTTTAAAGTTTAAATCTTTCACGGTCAGAAGAATGTTTAACCATGCAGATCAATGACTAATGGATAAATAGCTTGACCTGTAGTAATGACGTCATCAGATTGGAATGTGGTTAGTGCAAATGGTATTCCCCACTGACTAACACTCAGAATGAGGCAAGAAAAAACATGGCGTCGACTATTTATGTAATTATTAAAAGTGAACTACAAAGGATTATTTTGTGTACTTTAAATCATTTTATTAGTGCAAACAAACCATGAATTAAATGAACACAGATTATTTTGGAGTTTATTAAGTTTTTATTACCTTAGACAAAGACTGGATTATTACTTAAAGACTATTACTGGACCGAATAGAGGTAAGAGTATGACATTTCTAACTTAGTTATTTATATTATGCTCACAGTTAAAAGTGCAATATCGTCCTGTCGGTATTGACGATATTTACAATTTTTCGAAATTATGACGATTTCGGCATCGGTATTCGGTATATCGCGATATTGATGATAATATCGAAAAATCGCCCAACCCTGCTTTGAGTAGCTACGAGAGTGACGGCATGAACTCGTCTTATAGCTGATTAATACGGCGATTAATACTTGGTAGAATGTAACATAACCAAGTCGGCCAGGACGAAATCGCCCAAGTGAACAAAAATCTCGCCAGTAAATATATTACCGAATACATTTACTGATTAGGTAATAGTGAATTTATTGCTCAAATTATTAAAAAAAAATTATCTGTATATATTTATTATTAATTTTCGATATTGGCATTTGCGAGATTGCAAAATCTGTTTTTATTTGGGAGGTCTCCTAGTGCGCATAAATTTCAGTGGAATGCCTCCAATCACCAAAGAGCTTTAATTTGGTCATTCAACTTAAGAAGGGATCTAACGTCATTTTATTTCTTACATTGTTTTGGGTCATCTTATGTTGGTTTACAATAAAACATGTACAATAACTTGTCAGTTTGAGTTTTATTTCATCATTTAAGAATCGTACACGTAAGATTTACAAATATTACATAGAATACAATTATTACACACAATGTAGCCCACAATATTGGCTATTGCAATATGGCAGGCAGAGGAAAGAGCGGTTTCCCTTTGATATCGCATTTTTGGGCTGAATTGTACATCAGGGAGGCCGTTCTGACACAAAACTCTGAGCCCAAAGATGTGATAAAAGTGTATACTAATGCATACTACGCAGCGCCCCCCCCCCCCCCCCCCCCCCCCCCCCCCCCCCCCCCCCCCCCCCCACCCCCCCCCCCCCCCCCCACCCCCCCTTCTAGCCTTGAGCAAAATGAGCAGCTTAGATTCAGTCCATTGGGCTGGATCCACGGTTCAAGGAGTTGCTCGATGCTATTTATAGCAAGCAACTCATAACCAAGAGCCAGCTCCCTGCGGCCTCTAGGGAGGTACGGCAAGGTGCCGTATTCCAAGAGGGGAGTACGAGCACTATGGTGTGGTACCAACGGTCACTGAAGATGAACATTGGGTTCTTGGGGCTCAGAGCGCTGGAGCGGGTGGTCCCGCTGGTCCCGCTCAGGCACTTGTGGACAGATCCCTAGCACACAATGAGGAAGTCTTGTCCCTGTGCGATGAGGGAGTGAGGGCAGCAATGAATTCTGTCAATCACTTATCGCTTGCTTCAGTTGGTGTGGGCTGAAGCTGGGCAGGCTGCCCCGTGCCACCTGTGGTGCTGTCTTGCGTAAACAACGGCCTGGTGCTGTCGATGGACGCTTTGGGCCGGGTGCAAGCACATGTTACGAAGTCCAGGAGCCAGATGGTCCTTGACCATATGCGTCCGGCTACGGCTGTCGGATAGCGTTTGCTTGGAACGCCCCTGAACGGCCCTAGCATCTTTGGTGGCCAAGCACGGGCCATCTTAGAGGACATTGCTAACATAGCGCAGAGTGGGTTAGCGGTTAACCTTCAGCTGGAACTAGTGCGCCCGGCGCATGTACTAGGGGCTGTTGCTAAACCATTGACCATTCAACCTTCCTCCAAGAAACAGAAGAAGCATAAGAGCAAGGCGAAAGCCCAGCCAGCGTCTGCTATTGCTGGGCCTTCGCAGCCGCCTGCGGCTAAGAAGGCGAGGGAAAGTTGTGGAGGCTCCTGCCCACCCCAGTGGTGTTCCTGATCGCCCGAGAGATGGGAAGGGCAAGGTTTAAGTCCACCATGGGCGGAAAGAAGGGAGCTGATCATACCTGAGGGTATTGTAGCTCCCTTCGTATCTGCCTGGAGCGCGCGTGTGCAACAGGAACAGCAGTGCCAGTTAGACCAGTCAAGCCAAGACCAAAATGGTTCACTCGTTAGGGTGGGAGGGGGGGTGGAGAGTGGATCGCGAGCCAGACACCCGCATTAGGCGTCAATGCGCCTATAGTGGGTGGAAGGTTCATGCATTTCGTCGAGGCTTGGCGAGGTGTGATGTCAGAGAGTCTGGTCCTGGGATGGATATCCCAGGGGTACATGCCAGAGTGGTGGATTTTCCACCACAAAATTTGTCTTTGGCACCTGTTGGGAACTCGGTACCAAGGGAGTTGTTGTTAACCGGGTACCCTGTTCCAGGAGCCAGTAAAGCTTTTGAAATCTGAATTCCTAGAGCCAGCTAGCAAGCTATCTGTATTATCAATGAGTAATCTAATGGTAAGTATTGTTAGATCTCGGAGAAAGGGAAATTTAAATTTCCTTCATTCAGTCATCATAGCACAAACTTAGATATTATAACATCACAGAGCGTGAATTAGTTATGAGTGCTTTATTACATTGTGACTACTGACTGTCCAATAGACATTAGTGTGGAGTGCTTTATTAGATTGTGACTACTGCTATTGAGTTTATGAATATTATTGGTTATTAGATTGTGACTACTACTATTGAGTTTATAAATATTATGTGTTAATAGATTGTGACTGCTGCTATTGAGTTTATAAATATTATGGCTTATTAGATTGTGACTACTGCTATTGAGTTTATGAGTATTATGGGTTATTAGATTGTGACTGCTGGTATTGAGTTTATAAATATTATGGGTTATTAGATTGTGACTACTACTATTGAGTTTATAAATATTATGTGTTATTAGATTGTGACTGCTGCTATTGAGTGTATAAATATTATGGCTTATTAGATTGTGACTACTGCTATTGAGTTTATGAATATTATGGCTTATTAGATTGTGACTGCTGGTATTGAGTTTATGAATATTATGGGTTATTAGATTGTGTCTGCTGCTAATGAGTTTATGAGTATTATGGCTTATTAGGTTGTGACTGCTGCTATTGAGTTTATAAATATTGTGGCTTATTAGATTGTGACTGCTGCTATTGAGTTTATGAGTATTATGGCTTATTAGATTGTGACTGCTGCTAATGAGTTTGAGTATTATGGCTTATTAGATTGTGACTGCTGCTAATGAGTTTATGAATATTATGGCTTATTAGATTGTGACTGCTGCTATTGAGTTTATGAATATTATGGCTTATTAGATTGTGACTGCTGCTATTGAGTTTATGAATATTATGGCTTATTAGGTTGTGACTGCTGCTATTGAGTTTATGAGTATTATGGCTTATTAGATTGTGACTGCTGCTATTGAGTTTATGAGTATTATGGGTTATTAGATTGTGACTGCTGCTATGAGTTTATGAGTATTATGGCTTATTAGATTGTGACTGCTGGTATTGAGTTCATGAGTATTATGGCTTATTAGTCTGTGACTGCTGCTATTGAGTTTATGAGTATTATGGGTTATTAGATTGTGACTGCTGCTATTGAGTTTATCAGTATTATGGGTTATTAGATTGTGACTGCTGCTATGGAGTTTATGAGTATTATGGCTTATTAGGTTGTGACTGCTGCTATTGAGTTTATGAGTATTATGGGTTATTAGATTGTGACTGCTGCTCTTGAGTTTATGAGTATTATGGGTTATTAGATTGTGACTGCTGCTATTAAGTTTATGAGTATTATGGGTTATTAGATGTGACTACTGCTATTGAGTTTATGAACATTATGTTCACAGGATGCGATATAAGAAATGGAGAGAAGGGAATTAAATTGACATTTTCTCGAGAGGGTCGACCAAGCGGTGAGGCATTTGTTGAGTTGTGCTCAGAAATGGATGTGGAAAATGCCATGACAAAACACAATGAGAACATGGGCAATCGATACATTGAAGGTTAGTGTGTTAGCAGTGAGTATGAAATGTAGTATAGAGCTCCACATGTAAGTAAAGTTTTCTGTAACATACACTTGTCCATCATTTACAGGGAGTCACTGACTGTAACACACTTGTCCATCATTTACAGGGAGTCTATAACATACACTTGTCCATCATTTACAGGGAGTCTATAACATACACTTGTCATCATTTACAGGGAGTCTATATCATCCACTTGTGCATCATTTACAGGGAGCCTCTATAACATTCACTTGTCCATCATTTACAGGGAGTCTATAACATACACTTGTCCATCATTTACAGGGAGTCACTGACTGTAAGACACTTGTCCATCATTTACAGGGAGTCTATAACATACACTTGTCCATCATTTACAGGGAGCCTCTATAACATACACATGTCCATCATTTACAGGGAGTCTATAACATGCACTTGTCATCATTTACAGGGAGTCTATAACATCCACTTGTCCATCATTTACAGGGAGCCTCTATAACATTCACTTGTCCATCATTTACAGGGAGTCTATAACATACACACTTGTCCATCATTTACAGGGAGTCTATAACATACACACTTGTCCATCATTTACAGGGAGTCTATAACATACACTTGTCCATCATTTACAGGGAGCCTCTATAACATACACTTGTCCATCATTTACAGGGAGTCTATAACATGCACTTGTCCATCATTTACAGGGAGTCTATAACATACACTTGTCCATCGTTTATGGGGAGTCTATAACATACACTTGTCATCATTTACAGGGAGCCTCTATAACATACACTTGTCCTTCATTTACAGGGAGTCTATAACATACACTTGTCCATCATTTACAGGGAGCCTCTATAAACATACACTTGTCCATCATTTACAGGGAGTCTATAACATGCACTTGTCCATCATTTACAGGGAGTCTATAACATACACTTGTCCATCGTTTATGGGGAGTCTATAACATACACTTGTCATCATTTACAGGGAGCCTCTATAACATACACTTGTCCTTCATTTACATGGAGCCTCTATAATATACACTTGTCCATCATTTACGGGGAGTCTATAACATACACTTGTCCATGATTTACAGGGAATCTCTATAACATGCACTTGTCCATCATTTACGAGGAGTCTATAACATACATTTGTCCATCATTTACATGGAGTCTATAACATACACTTGTCCATCATGTACAGGGAGTCTCTATAACATACACTTGTCGATCATTTATGGGGAGTCTATAACATACACTTGCCCATCATTTACAGGGAGTCTATAACATACACTTGTCCATCATTTACAAGGAGTCTCTATAACATACACTTGTCCATCATTTACAGGGGGCCTCTATGACATACACTTGTCCATCATTTATGGGGAGTCTATAACATACACTTGTCCATCATTTACAGGGAGTCTCTATAACATACACTTGTCCATCATCTACAGGGATTCTATACCATACACTTGTCCATCATTTACAGGGACTCTATAACATACACTTGTCGATAATTTACAGGGAGCTTCTATAACATACACTTGTCCATCATTTACAGGGAGTCTATAACATGCACTTGTCCATCATTTACAGGGAGTCTTTAACATACACTTGTCCATCGTTTACGGGGAGTCTATAACATACACTTGTCATCATTTACAGGGAGCCTCTATAACATACACTTGTCCTTCATTTACATGGAGCCTCTATAATATACACTTGTCCATCATTTACGGGGAGTCTATAACATACACTTGTCCATGATTTACAGGGAATCTCTATAACATGCACTTGTCCATCATTTACGAGGAGTCTATAACATACATTTGTCCATCATTTACATGGAGTCTATAACATACACTTGTCCATCATGTACAGGGAGTCTCTATAACATACACTTGTCGATCATTTATGGGGAGTCTATAACATACACTTGCCCATCATTTACAGGGAGTCTATAACATACACTTGTCCATCATTTACAAGGAGTCTCTATAACATACACTTGTCCATCATTTACAGGGGGCCTCTATGACATACACTTGTCCATCATTTATGGGGAGTCTATAACATACACTTGTCCATCATTTACAGGGAGTCTCTATAAGATACACTTGTCCATCATCTACAGGGATTCTATACCATACACTTGTCCATCATTTACAGGGAGTCTATAACATACACTTGTCGATCATTTACGGGGAGTCTATAACATACACTTGTCCATCATTTACAGGGAGTCTCTATAACATACACTTGTCCATCATTTCCAGGGAGTCTGTAACATACACTTGTCCATCATTTACAGGGCGTCTCTATAACATACACTTGTCCATCATTTACATGGAGTCTATAACATACACTTGTCCATCATTTCCAGGGAGTCTGTAACATACACTTGTCCATCATTTACAGGGAGTCTATAACATACTTGTCCATCATTTACAGGGAGTCTGTAACATACACTTGTCCATCATCTACAGGGAGTCACTGTAACATACACTTGTCCATCATTTACAGGGCGTCTCTATAACATACACTTGTCCATCATTTACATGGAGTCTATAACATACACTTGTCCATCATTTCCAGAGAGTCTGTAACATACACTTGTCCATCATTTACAGGGAGTCTCTATAACATACACTTGTCCATCATTTACAGGGAGTCTGTAACATACACTTGTCCATCATCTACAGGGAGTCTATAACATACACTTGTCCATCATTTACAGGGAGTCTATAACATGCACTTGTCATCATTTACAGGGAGTCTATAACATCCACTTGTCCATCATTTACAGGGAGCCTCTATAACATTCACTTGTCCATCATTTACAGGGAGTCTATAACATACACACTTGTCCATCATTTACAGGGAGTCTATAACATACACACTTGTCCATCATTTACAGGGAGTCTATAACATACACTTGTCCATCATTTACAGGGAGCCTCTATAACATACACTTGTCCATCATTTACAGGGAGTCTATAACATGCACTTGTCCATCATTTACAGGGAGTCTATAACATACACTTGTCCATCGTTTACGGGGAGTCTATAACTTACACTTGTCATCATTTACAGGGAGCCTCTATAACATACACTTGTCCTTCATTTACATGGAGCCTCTATAATATACACTTGTCCATCATTTACGGGGAGTCTATAACATACACTTGTCCATGATTTACAGGGAATCTCTATAACATGCACTTGTCCATCATTTACGAGGAGTCTATAACATACATTTGTCCATCATTTACATGGAGTCTATAACATACACTTGTCCATCATGTACAGGGAGTCTCTATAACATACACTTGTCGATCATTTATGGGGAGTCTATAACATACACTTGCCCATCATTTACAGGGAGTCTATAACATACACTTGTCCATCATTTACAAGGAGTCTCTATAACATACACTTGTCCATCATTTACAGGGGGCCTCTATGACATACACTTGTCCATCATTTATGGGGAGTCTATAACATACACTTGTCCATCATTTACAGGGAGTCTCTATAACATACACTTGTCCATCATCTACAGGGATTCTATACCATACACTTGTCCATCATTTACAGGGACTCTATAACATACACTTGTCGATCATTTACAGGGAGCCTCTATAACATACACTTGTCCATCATTTACAGGGAGTCTATAACATGCACTTGTCCATCATTTACAGGGAGTCTATAACATACACTTGTCATCATTTACAGGGAGTCTATATCATCCACTTGTGCATCATTTACAGGGAGCCTCTATAACATTCACTTGTCCATCATTTACAGGGAGTCTATAACATACACTTGTCCATCATTTACAGGGAGTCACTGACTGTAAGACACTTGTCCATCATTTACAGGGAGTCTATAACATACACTTGTCCATCATTTACAGGGAGCCTCTATAACATACACATGTCCATCATTTACAGGGAGTCTATAACATGCACTTGTCATCATTTACAGGGAGTCTATAACATCCACTTGTCCATCATTTACAGGGAGCCTCTATAACATTCACTTGTCCATCATTTACAGGGAGTCTATAACATACACACTTGTCCATCATTTACAGGGAGTCTATAACATACACACTTGTCCATCATTTACAGGGAGTCTATAACATACACTTGTCCATCATTTACAGGGAGCCTCTATAACATACACTTGTCCATCATTTACAGGGAGTCTATAACATGCACTTGTCCATCATTTACAGGGAGTCTATAACATACACTTGTCCATCGTTTATGGGGAGTCTATAACATACACTTGTCATCATTTACAGGGAGCCTCTATAACATACACTTGTCCTTCATTTACATGGAGCCTCTATAATATACACTTGTCCATCATTTACGGGGAGTCTATAACATACACTTGTCCATGATTTACAGGGAATCTCTATAACATGCACTTGTCCATCATTTACGAGGAGTCTATAACATACATTTGTCCATCATTTACATGGAGTCTATAACATACACTTGTCCATCATGTACAGGGAGTCTCTATAACATACACTTGTCGATCATTTATGGGGAGTCTATAACATACACTTGCCCATCATTTACAGGGAGTCTATAACATACACTTGTCCATCATTTACAAGGAGTCTCTATAACATACACTTGTCCATCATTTACAGGGGGCCTCTATGACATACACTTGTCCATCATTTATGGGGAGTCTATAACATACACTTGTCCATCATTTACAGGGAGTCTCTATAACATACACTTGTCCATCATCTACAGGGATTCTATACCATACACTTGTCCATCATTTACAGGGACTCTATAACATACACTTGTCGATAATTTACAGGGAGCTTCTATAACATACACTTGTCCATCATTTACAGGGAGTCTATAACATGCACTTGTCCATCATTTACAGGGAGTCTTTAACATACACTTGTCCATCGTTTACGGGGAGTCTATAACATACACTTGTCATCATTTACAGGGAGCCTCTATAACATACACTTGTCCTTCATTTACATGGAGCCTCTATAATATACACTTGTCCATCATTTACGGGGAGTCTATAACATACACTTGTCCATGATTTACAGGGAATCTCTATAACATGCACTTGTCCATCATTTACGAGGAGTCTATAACATACATTTGTCCATCATTTACATGGAGTCTATAACATACACTTGTCCATCATGTACAGGGAGTCTCTATAACATACACTTGTCGATCATTTATGGGGAGTCTATAACATACACTTGCCCATCATTTACAGGGAGTCTATAACATACACTTGTCCATCATTTACAAGGAGTCTCTATAACATACACTTGTCCATCATTTACAGGGGGCCTCTATGACATACACTTGTCCATCATTTATGGGGAGTCTATAACATACACTTGTCCATCATTTACAGGGAGTCTCTATAACATACACTTGTCCATCATCTACAGGGATTCTATACCATACACTTGTCCATCATTTACAGGGAGTCTATAACATACACTTGTCGATCATTTACGGGGAGTCTATAACATACACTTGTCCATCATTTACAGGGAGTCTCTATAACATACACTTGTCCATCATTTCCAGGGAGTCTGTAACATACACTTGTCCATCATTTACAGGGCGTCTCTATAACATACACTTGTCCATCATTTACATGGAGTCTATAACATACACTTGTCCATCATTTCCAGGGAGTCTGTAACATACACTTGTCCATCATTTACAGGGAGTCTATAACATACTTGTCCATCATTTACAGGGAGTCTGTAACATACACTTGTCCATCATCTACAGGGAGTCACTGTAACATACACTTGTCCATCATTTACAGGGCGTCTCTATAACATACACTTGTCCATCATTTACATGGAGTCTATAACATACACTTGTCCATCATTTCCAGAGAGTCTGTAACATACACTTGTCCATCATTTACAGGGAGTCTCTATAACATACACTTGTCCATCATTTACAGGGAGTCTGTAACATACACTTGTCCATCATCTACAGGGAGTCTATAACATACACTTGTCCATCATTTACAGGGAGTCTATAACATGCACTTGTCATCATTTACAGGGAGTCTATAACATCCACTTGTCCATCATTTACAGGGAGCCTCTATAACATTCACTTGTCCATCATTTACAGGGAGTCTATAACATACACACTTGTCCATCATTTACAGGGAGTCTATAACATACACACTTGTCCATCATTTACAGGGAGTCTATAACATACACTTGTCCATCATTTACAGGGAGCCTCTATAACATACACTTGTCCATCATTTACAGGGAGTCTATAACATGCACTTGTCCATCATTTACAGGGAGTCTATAACATACACTTGTCCATCGTTTACGGGGAGTCTATAACTTACACTTGTCATCATTTACAGGGAGCCTCTATAACATACACTTGTCCATCATTTACGGGGAGTCTATAACATACACTTGTCCATGATTTACAGGGAATCTCTATAACATGCACTTGTCCATCATTTACGAGGAGTCTATAACATACATTTGTCCATCATTTACATGGAGTCTATAACATACACTTGTCCATCATGTACAGGGAGTCTCTATAACATACACTTGTCGATCATTTATGGGGAGTCTATAACATACACTTGCCCATCATTTACAGGGAGTCTATAACATACACTTGTCCATCATTTACAAGGAGTCTCTATAACATACACTTGTCCATCATTTACAGGGGGCCTCTATGACATACACTTGTCCATCATTTATGGGGAGTCTATAACATACACTTGTCCATCATTTACAGGGAGTCTCTATAACATACACTTGTCCATCATCTACAGGGATTCTATACCATACACTTGTCCATCATTTACAGGGACTCTATAACATACACTTGTCGATCATTTACAGGGAGCCTCTATAACATACACTTGTCCATCATTTACAGGGAGTCTATAACATGCACTTGTCCATCATTTACAGGGAGTCTTTAACATACACTTGTCCATCATTTACGGCGAGTCTATAACATACACTTGTCCTTCATTTACATGGAGCCTCTATAATATACACTTGTCCATCATTTACGGGGAGTCTATAACATACACTTGTCCATGATTTACAGGGAATCTCTATAACATGCACTTGTCCATCATTTACGAGGAGTCTATAACATACATTTGTCCATCATTTACATGGAGTCTATAACATACACTTGTCCATCATGTACAGGGAGTCTCTATAACATACACTTGTCGATCATTTATGGGGAGTCTATAACATACACTTGCCCATCATTTACAGGGAGTCTATAACATACACTTGTCCATCATTTACAAGGAGTCTCTATAACATACACTTGTCCATCATTTACAGGGGGCCTCTATGACATACACTTGTCCATCATTTATGGGGAGTCTATAACATACACTTGTCCATCATTTACAGGGAGTCTCTATAACATACACTTGTCCATCATCTACAGGGATTCTATACCATACACTTGTCCATCATTTACAGGGAGTCTATAACATACACTTGTCGATCATTTACGGGGAGTCTATAACATACACTTGTCCATCATTTACAGGGAGTCTCTATAACATACACTTGTCCATCATTTCCAGGGAGTCTGTAACATACACTTGTCCATAATTTACAGGGCGTCTCTATAACATACACTTGTCCATCATTTACATGGAGTCTATAACATACACTTGTCCATCATTTCCAGGGAGTCTGTAACATACACTTGTCCATCATTTACAGGGAGTCTATAACATACTTGTCCATCATTTACAGGGAGTCTGTAACATACACTTGTCCATCATCTACAGGGAGTCACTGTAACATACACTTGTCCATCATTTACAGGGCGTCTCTATAACATACACTTGTCCATCATTTACATGGAGTCTATAACATACACTTGTCCATCATTTCCAGAGAGTCTGTAACATACACTTGTCCATCATTTACAGGGAGTCTGTAACATACACTTGTCCATCATCTACAGGGAGTCTATAACATACACTTGTCCATCATTTACAGGGAGTCTATAACATGCACTTGTCATCATTTACAGGGAGTCTGTAACATACACTTGTCCATCATCTACAGGGAGTCTATAACATACACTTGTCCATCATTTACAGGGAGTCTATAACATGCACTTGTCATCATTTACAGGGAGTCTATAACATCCACTTGTCCATCATTTACAGGGAGCCTCTATAACATTCACTTGTCCATCATTTACAGGGAGTCTATAACATACACACTTGTCCATCATTTACAGGGAGTCTATAACATACACACTTGTCCATCATTTACAGGGAGTCTATAACATACACTTGTCCATCATTTACAGGGAGCCTCTATAACATACACTTGTCCATCATCTACAGGGATTCTATACCATACACTTGTCCATCATTTACAGGGACTCTATAACATACACTTGTCGATCATTTACAGGGAGCCTCTATAACATACACTTGTCCATCATTTACAGGGAGTCTATAACATGCACTTGTCCATCATTTACAGGGAGTCTTTAACATACACTTGTCCATCGTTTACGGGGAGTCTATAACATACACTTGTCATCATTTACAGGGAGCCTCTATAACATACACTTGTCCTTCATTTACATGGAGCCTCTATAATATACACTTGTCCATCATCTACAGGGAGTCTATAACATACACTTGTCCATCATTTACAGGGAGTCTATAACATGCACTTGTCATCATTTACAGGGAGTCTATAACATCCACTTGTCCATCATTTACAGGGAGCCTCTATAACATTCACTTGTCCATCATTTACAGGGAGTCTATAACATACACACTTGTCCATCATTTACAGGGAGTCTATAACATACACACTTGTCCATCATTTACAGGGAGTCTATAACATACACTTGTCCATCATTTACAGGGAGCCTCTATAACATACACTTGTCCATCATCTACAGGGATTCTATACCATACACTTGTCCATCATTTACAGGGACTCTATAACATACACTTGTCGATCATTTACAGGGAGCCTCTATAACATACACTTGTCCATCATTTACAGGGAGTCTATAACATGCACTTGTCCATCATTTACAGGGAGTCTTTAACATACACTTGTCCATCGTTTACGGGGAGTCTATAACATACACTTGTCATCATTTACAGGGAGCCTCTATAACATACACTTGTCCTTCATTTACATGGAGCCTCTATAATATACACTTGTCCATCATTTACGGGGAGTCTATAACATACACTTGTCCATGATTTACAGGGAATCTCTATAACATGCACTTGTCCATCATTTACGAGGAGTCTATAACATACACTTGTCGATCATTTACGGGGAGTCTATAACATACACTTGTCCATCATTTACAGGGAGTCTCTATAACATACACTTGTCCATCATTTCCAGGGAGTCTGTAACATACACTTGTCCATCATTTACAGGGCGTCTCTATAACATACACTTGTCCATCATTTACATGGAGTCTATAACATACACTTGTCCATCATTTCCAGGGAGTCTGTAACATACACTTGTCCATCATTTACAGGGAGTCTATAACATACTTGTCCATCATTTACAGGGAGTCTGTAACATACACTTGTCCATCATCTACAGGGAGTCACTGTAACATACACTTGTCCATCATTTACAGGGCGTCTCTATAACATACACTTGTCCATCATTTACATGGAGTCTATAACATACACTTGTCCATCATTTCCAGAGAGTCTGTAACATACACTTGTCCATCATTTACAGGGAGTCTCTATAACATACACTTGTCCATCATTTACAGGGAGTCTGTAACATACACTTGTCCATCATCTACAGGGAGTCTATAACATACACTTGTCCATCATTTACAGGGAGTCTATAACATGCACTTGTCATCATTTACAGGGAGTCTGTAACATACACTTGTCCATCATCTACAGGGAGTCTATAACATACACTTGTCCATCATTTACAGGGAGTCTATAACATGCACTTGTCATCATTTACAGGGAGTCTATAACATCCACTTGTCCATCATTTACAGGGAGTCTATAACATACACACTTGTCCATCATTTACAGGGAGTCTATAACATACACACTTGTCCATCATTTACAGGGAGTCTATAACATACACACTTGTCCATCATTTACAGGGAGTCTATAACATACACTTGTCCATCATTTACAGGGAGCCTCTATAACATACACTTGTCCATCATTTACAGGGAGTCTATAACATGCACTTGTCCATCATTTACAGGGAGTCTATAACATACACTTGTCCATCGTTTACGGGGAGTCTATAACTTACACTTGTCATCATTTACAGGGAGCCTCTATAACATACACTTGTCCTTCATTTACATGGAGCCTCTATAATATACACTTGTCCATCATTTACGGGGAGTCTATAACATACACTTGTCCATGATTTACAGGGAATCTCTATAACATGCACTTGTCCATCATTTACGAGGAGTCTATAACATACATTTGTCCATCATTTACATGGAGTCTATAACATACACTTGTCCATCATGTACAGGGAGTCTCTATAACATACACTTGTCGATCATTTATGGGGAGTCTATAACATACACTTGCCCATCATTTACAGGGAGTCTATAACATACACTTGTCCATCATTTACAAGGAGTCTCTATAACATACACTTGTCCATCATTTACAGGGGGCCTCTATGACATACACTTGTCCATCATTTATGGGGAGTCTATAACATACACTTGTCCATCATTTACAGGGACTCTATAACATACACTTGTCCATCGTTTACGGGGAGTCTATAACATACACTTGTCCATCATTTACATGGAGTCTTTAACATACACTTGTCCATCGTTTACGGGGAGTCTATAACATACACTTGTCATCATTTACAGGGAGCCTCTATAACATACACTTGTCCTTCATTTACATGGAGCCTCTATAATATACACTTGTCCATCATTTACGGGGAGTCTATAACATACACTTGTCCATGATTTACAGGGAATCTCTATAACATGCACTTGTCCATCATTTACGAGGAGTCTATAACATACATTTGTCCATCATTTACATGGAGTCTATAACATACACTTGTCCATCATGTACAGGGAGTCTCTATAACATACACTTGTCGATCATTTATGGGGAGTCTATAACATACACTTGCCCATCATTTACAGGGAGTCTATAACATACACTTGTCCATCATTTACAAGGAGTCTCTATAACATACACTTGTCCATCATTTACAGGGGGCCTCTATGACATACACTTGTCCATCATTTATGGGGAGTCTATAACATACACTTGTCCATCATTTACAGGGAGTCTCTATAACATACACTTGTCCATCATCTACAGGGATTCTATACCATACACTTGTCCATCATTTACAGGGAGTCTATAACATACACTTGTCCATCATTTACGGGGAGTCTATAACATACACTTATCCATCATTTACAGGGAGTCTCTATAACATACACTTGTCCATCATCTACAGGGATTCTATACCATACACTTGTCCATCATTTACGGGGAGTCTATAACATACACTTATCCATCATTTACAGGGAGTCTCTATAACATACACTTGTCCATCATTTACATGGAGTCTATAACATACACTTGTCCATCATTTCCAGGGAGTCTGTAACATACACTTGTCCATCATTTACAGGGAGTCTCTATAACATACACTTGTCCATCATTTACAGGGAGTCTCTATACCATACACTTGTCCATCATTTCCAGGGAGTCTGTAACATACACTTGTCCATCATTTACAGGGCGTCTCTATAACATACACTTGTCCATCATTTACATGGAGTCTATAACATACACTTGTCCATCATTTCCAGGGAGTCTGTAACATACACTTGTCCATCATTTACAGGGAGTCTATAACATACTTGTCCATCATTTACAGGGAGTCTGTAACATACACTTGTCCATCATCTACAGGGAGTCACTGTAACATACACTTGTCCATCATTTACAGGGCGTCTCTATAACATACACTTGTCCATCATTTACATGGAGTCTATAACATACACTTGTCCATCATTTCCAGAGAGTCTGTAACATACACTTGTCCATCATTTACAGGGAGTCTCTATAACATACACTTGTCCATCATTTACAAGGAGTCTGTAACATACACTTGTCCATCATCTACAGGGAGTCTATAACATACACTTGTCCATCATTTACAGGGAGTCTATAACATGCACTTGTCATCATTTACAGGGAGTCTGTAACATACACTTGTCCATCATCTACAGGGAGTCTATAACATACACTTGTCCATCATTTACAGGGAGTCTATAACATGCACTTGTCATCATTTACAGGGAGTCTATAACATCCACTTGTCCATCATTTACAGGGAGCCTCTATAACATTCACTTGTCCATCATTTACAGGGAGTCTATAACATACACACTTGTCCATCATTTACAGGGAGTCTATAACATACACACTTGTCCATCATTTACAGGGAGTCTATAACATACACTTGTCCATCATTTACAGGGAGCCTCTATAACATACACTTGTCCATCATCTACAGGGATTCTATACCATACACTTGTCCATCATTTACAGGGACTCTATAACATACACTTGTCGATCATTTACAGGGAGCCTCTATAACATACACTTGTCCATCATTTACAGGGAGTCTATAACATGCACTTGTCCATCATTTACAGGGAGTCTTTAACATACACTTGTCCATCGTTTACGGGGAGTCTATAACATACACTTGTCATCATTTACAGGGAGCCTCTATAACATACACTTGTCCTTCATTTACATGGAGCCTCTATAATATACACTTGTCCATCATTTACGGGGAGTCTATAACATACACTTGTCCATGATTTACAGGGAATCTCTATAACATGCACTTGTCCATCATTTACGAGGAGTCTATAACATACATTTGTCCATCATTTACATGGAGTCTATAACATACACTTGTCCATCATGTACAGGGAGTCTCTATAACATACACTTGTCGATCATTTATGGGGAGTCTATAACATACACTTGCCCATCATTTACAGGGAGTCTATAACATACACTTGTCCATCATCTACAGGGAGCCTCTATAACATACACTTGTCCATCATTTACAGGGGGCCTCTATGACATACACTTGCCCATCATTTACAGGGAGTCTATAACATACACTTGTCCATCATTTACAGGGAGTCTATAACATACACTTGTCCATCATTTACAAGGAGTCTCTATAACATACACTTGTCCATCATTTACAGAGGGCCTCTATGACATACACTTGTCCATCATTTATGGGGAGTCTATAACATACACTTGTCCATCATTTACAGGGAGTCTCTATAACATACACTTGTCCATCATCTACAGGGATTCTATACCATACACTTGTCCATCATTTACAGGGAGTCTATAACATACACTTGTCGATCATTTACGGGGAGTCTATAACATACACTTGTCCATCATTTACAGGGAGTCTCTATAACATACACTTGTCCATCATTTCCAGGGAGTCTGTAACATACACTTGTCCATCATTTACAGGGCATCTCTATAACATACACTTGTCCATCATTTACATGGAGTCTATAACATACACTTGTCCATCATTTCCAGGGAGTCTGTAACATACACTTGTCCATCATTTACAGGGAGTCTATAACATACTTGTCCATCATTTACAGGGAGTCTGTAACATACACTTGTCCAGTCCATCATTTCCAGGGAGTCACTGTAACATACACTTGTCCATCATTTACAGGGCGTCTCTATAACATACACTTGTCCATCATTTACATGGAGTCTATAACATACACTTGTCCATCATTTCCAGAGAGTCTGTAACATACACTTGTCCATCATTTACAGGGAGTCTCTATAACATACACTTGTCCATCATTTACAGGGAGTCTGTAACATACACTTGTCCATCATCTACAGGGAGTCTATAACATACACTTGTCCATCATTTACAGGGAGTCTGTAACATACACTTGTCCATCATCTACAGGGAGTCACTGTAACATACACTTGTCCATCATTTACAGGGAGTCACTGTAACTCCATGAGTCAATCAAAATATAACGTTTTTGGCGGACAACTTTCATTTTCTGCAAATTTCTGAGAAAAACATCAAAGGACAATTATTAACCACTGGGCCAATTTTAATAAAACTTGGCTAAACTTTCGACAGAAAGGTAAAATTTTAGCGGTCATTTCATTTTGTTTGGTTGTGCCAGTCAACAATAATTCCAGGTGAGTGACACAGGCCCCATGGGCCTCTTGTTTCAGAAAAACCAAAACAAATACACCGAGGTGTGAGCGGCCAATAAAACCAAACCAACAAAACCATGGTTCGCACGGGTCATGGAAATTCTGGAACGTCATGGAAATTAGTCACTTTGATCATAGTCATGGAAAATGATAATCTCCCTAAATAAAAAAAATGGGATGCAGTACAATTCCACCATACGGCAACAGCTTATCAAAGCAACACGTCACAACATGGTATTCCCTCACGCTATTGTTATTCCGCAATCACTTAGTTAATCCATATTTCACTGAAATTCCAGATTCAAAACCTGAAAGTACATAGAAATATATAACTGCTATTCATTTTGAGAACTGTTTCCGTAAGCCGTTGCTGAATACATTGGGTAAATTAAAATGTTGTGCAACAGGTGTATGTGTTAATATCCTGTAAGTGTTCCTTCACTCATATGTGGAACTTGGGTTTTGTGTGAGTACTTGTGAACTCTCAGACTTACTGTCCATTTTATGACAGAAAAAGTATTTTCCTGGTGCATGGGTACAGGGAATATTTTGTTGAAAAACAATTGCGTAGCAGTAACTGCTAAACAAATCGAATAATGCATAGCAGTTCATAGCACTTGCATAGCAAACAAACTGTGTTGAAACTGGTTGGTGTTCCAATGGGGAAACGTTTCAAAACATGTTTGCATGATCAGAAACGGCTTTTCGTCTACACACGCTATGAGCAAGTGAATCCGAAAACAACCGAAAAGTATAATTTTCCGATTTCGCAAAATGTTTTCCCTATGGAATGTAGGACTGGTTCCAATGTAACAGTCATTGATACATATACCATACCAGGAGCTAGTCAATATTTTCAAGCAGAGAGAATTCATGATTTTTATCATGTGTTGGTGCTTCGATCGTGTTGTTCAAGCCACGAACAGAATAAATATGGAATGTAGTCTTTTCTAATATGGTTTCGAAATAATCTAGATGGAGATCAGTGTTAAAATTTGTAATTTAACCATGGTTCGAAATTAGCGAAAAGTTGATCTTCGGCCTACCAGACGTGGCAAATCGGTAGTCCGTCTAAAAAATTAGTAGTCCGTAAGGCGTGTAATATGCGACATGTAGTTTACACAAATTGCACAAATGTGACATGAACAGATGGTTGAATAATTAATATTGGACTTCTGAGAATGTTATTGAGGATAGTGTATCAGTCTTCAGGTCTACAGTAGCCAGTATTGTCATTTGTCAGTATAACATATGTCAGATTCAGAATATGCATGTACTGGCTCTGGCCAAGGTCAGGGAGTATAGGAAACCTAAAATAATACGTATTGGCAGATTAGGCAATTACATTGATTGGAAGCGGTTGCTGCTTAAGGCAGCAACGCACCTCAGTCAAATTATTTTCAAAAAAATCAATAATGTACCTCCCATGAATACTGTGATTTCATTGACTAGGGTTAATATATATTTTGTAACTTACCAACCTACATCACATATCAATTTCAACTGGTAGGCTAAACAAAGTACACATCGTTCAATACAATGTAAGAAGGCTGAATAGTGTTAGTGCTTAACTGGGAGCTGTTGCAGGCTATGGCAGCTGTGAGAAACAGGTCCCCCTTAAAAACTTACACTATATCAACAGCTTATTAAGATGAAATAGAGGTTTTGCGATACTATGACTCCAGTTGAAAGAGTTAACAATTTTTATTTAAAAATTACTAATGGTTTAAATAGTGAATGATAAAGTTTTACTGTGATCAGCGTGTATCAATCGGCTCACGTGTTACTAGTTTTACTACGAATACTATATATATACTACTACATCATTCTTAAAACTACAGCGTAAAACATTGTTTATTTTCTTTACCATCTGTAGTCTCCTGGCGATTCATTGGTTGCTCTCTATATAGTTGTATTTATTAACCAATAATCTTGCGAGAAAGTATGTTCCCGACATTGGAGAAGAGTACTCGAGAACACTCGCACGCATGCGTCGATCTTGGCGACATGCCATTCTAAATCTGTCGCTTACGCGAATCAAGTGCGATACGCCGCCGTAGCATGGCTAACTATACTGTGTCGGCCTTGATTTGGGGATGCGCTAACAGGAGTTTAGCATTCGCGATGATATAATTCAGTTTCTGAGACAAGCATTGTCTAATCGACCAGAATCAGCCTAGATAAACTTGTATTTTTAAAGTTTATCATAACGCTAACTAATGACGAGGCAATGAGCAATAGCCATACCCCCCTATAGGAGAATTTAGATGTAAAAGAGAGTTTGTTGCGAGCAATATGTCGAAGACCGTGAATACCCCGTGATACATATTGTGAGTTTTCGACTGGTGTCCAAACTGAAAACTGAAGTCTGTAACAGTTTATTATTATACCAGAAGGAAGCCGCTAACGCATGCGCGCATCGCTAGCTTGTAGAATTTTGATCTATAGAGCGCTTGCTGAACTCGCTTCACCGGCAGTCATTTGTCCCATAGTGAAAGAAGGTATGAAGATATGCGCTCTATGGCTATATATGTCTATGGGCTATATCGGAAATCAGTCTCCAACGCATGCGCATCTCGCTTCCTTTCTAAATTTGACAATCGTTTTGCAACTTTTAGCGACTTTTATCAAAAATATTTCAAAATTAAGTGAATTGACTGAATTTTACATCAAAATTATGTATCGCAGCAAATAGCTAAGCGAAGTTGTAAATGTGTAGCAACAGGTACTCATTTGCATCGCATTTTGCGATGCGATACCGCTCAAAATATTCCCTGGGGTAGATAGGGTTCAGGAAAATTATTCCTTGGAATCCCGTTTTGGCAGGAAAATCAAATTTGGCTGAAACAAGATCTTTGAATGTGGAAGTCCATAATGCATGGGATACGTGTGTTTTTCTCCAAGTTCTTTTGGTTTAGGTACAAGTAGATCATACCTTGAGCGTGTACAAACTTTCTGATAACTATTCAGAAGCTAGGGAGGATAGTCTCTTTACTGATAATATCCAATGAGTTCAAGGGCATGTGTGTGGAAGTCAATATCCTTGCTGCAGATTCTGCGTAGTCAAAGGAATTGTCCATATGGGTTGGAATTTTTGGTAGAGTGGTGATGTGCGGATTGAAAGTGTAGGTATCCATGTGTGTCTGGGTTTACAGTACAGGTCAAAACTGATTGTACGGTCTGTATCAATGTATACATAAGTATCCAGAAAGCTCACTTTGGCCATAGATTGTTTGGCGGTCAATTTGATAGTGATGTGATGTATTCATATAGTTGATGAATTCATCTAGTTTTTGTTGACCAGATGT
Source organism: Chaetoderma sp. LZ-2023a (assembly GCA_034401795.1). Taxonomy (NCBI): domain Eukaryota; kingdom Metazoa; phylum Mollusca; class Caudofoveata; order Chaetodermatida; family Chaetodermatidae; genus Chaetoderma; species Chaetoderma sp. LZ-2023a. The sequence continues at coordinate 170,319,596 of CM067372.1, read as the reverse complement.
CCAAATCGTAAGAATGTCATTGATGTAGCGGAGATAGTGGGCCGGTTTGTGTCGTGCTTTAGAGACTAGTTTTTTCTCTAATTGTGCCATGAAAATGATGGCATATGTTGATGCTACTTTGGTGCCCATTGCCGTCCTCCAGTTTGGAAATATTGTTGGCCATTAAATTCAAAATTATTACATCTCAGTACTATAGATAGTAGATCAAGTAGTGACCTAGGTGTAAGATCGACAGGCATACCGAATTCCCGGATATGTTGAGCACTGACATTCGGATTTCGATCCAACGTGATCAAGCGCAAGAAAGCTTAAAAAGAAGAGTTCCTGATCAGTTGATCAATTTAACTTTCAGCATTATTGTTTACATAATCTACACAAATCTTAATTGTACTGACCGTTTAACAACTCATCTTTGAAAACGGCAAGATTATGGTTAAAGCAAGTTTTTTTGTCTCACCTGCAAAGCAGAAAGCGAGACATGTGTCTAGTCACTTTTCCGAGGGAAAATATTTTCATGTTATATTTCGAGGTTGCTTAACCTTAATGGAACACAACTCAAATCATTTGTATTTCAGGATTGGTAATCCTTTTGGAACTAAAGTTAAATACATGGTTACCTATGATATTAGGAAGCAGCATGATAACACGGTCACACGGTCAAAGGTGAATGCCACTGTGGAAAACAGGAGACATACGTCGTCCATCCCTCCATCAACTTTTCCTTTAAACGACTTCTCAAGAACCAATGGGCCAATTTCAATTATATTTGGCAGGAAGCATCCTTAGGGCATAGGGATCCAAGTTTGTTCAGATGAACCTGATCGGCCAATTTTGCCGGCGACCATCTAGAATTTAGGCCGATTTTAGGAAAAGTCTAAAAATCTTCTCCGAAACCGCTGAGGGGATTGATGCAAATCTCATGAAATATGATCTAGGGCAAGAGCTGAACCAAGTTTGTTCAAGGGAACTTGATTGGTCAAATGGTTCGGCGGCCATCTTGGTTGACCTAGTTGTAGCGAAAACGACTTCAGAACCGCTGAAAGGATCGGGCCGAAATATGGCAGATATGATGAGGGCCTAAGGGCCATTAAAGTCTGTTCAAGAGATGATCTGTCAAAAAACATGGCCGCCGTGGGCCAATCAAAATATAGCGTTTGGCAGCCATATTGGATTTTTTATTTGAAGGATTTTGAGGCCGAAATTTGTTTTGTATGTGTTTTGCTGTATTCTGATCACAAATTTGCAATTTTCCAAACTGGCGGATAAACGGTTTGGCGGCCATCTTGGATCATTTTCCAACCAAAAGCTCTCATACTAAAGCAATGGGAAATTTAAAATGTTTTCTCGAGAACTACTGGACCGATTTCAATTGTATTTGGCAGAAAGCATCCTTAGGGTAGAGAGATTCAAGTTTGTTCAAACGAAGCCGATCGGCCAATTGGGCCGGTGGCCATCTTGGACTTTGGCCGATTTTTAGAAATGTCTTTAAAAATCTCCGAAATCGCTTATGGTAGATGCAAACCTGATGAAATATGATTTAGGGCAAGAGCTGAACAAAGTTTGTTCAAGGGAACTTGATTTGTCAAATGGTTTGTCGACCATCTTGGTTGACCTAGTTGTAGCGAAAACGACTTCTCCAGAACCGCTTAAGGTATCGAGCCGAAATTTGCCAGATATGATTAGGGACCAAGGGCCATTAAAGTTTGTTCAAGGGAAGCTGATCCATCAAAAAACCAGGACACCCATGGGCCAATCAAAATATAGTATGGTTGGCGTCCATATTGGATTTTTTTTGCTGGAATTTGCGGCCGAAATTCGTTTTATGTGTTTTTGGGTATTCTGATTTCAAATTTGCAATTTTCGAAACTGTCGGATAAACCTCCCTTTGGTATAGAACACCCAAAAAAAAATTAAAATGTTTTCAAAACAAGATGGAATTTCTGTTCTTGTTTTGTAAATATAGTAACGTATTTATATGTATGAACTGTACTGTAGACTAAGAAGTCAGCGAGTATAGAACACCTAAAAAATAAATTAACTTGTTTTTAAAACGAGAGATTTCCTTTTTGTTTTGTGAATATATTAACTTATTTATGAGCTGTACCATAGCCTAAACAGATAACATGATGATATAGAACATCTCCAAAATATTTTTGGCTTTTCTTTCTTGTTGTTTCTGTCTCTCTCAAGATTACCCAATGGAGAACGAAAACACAGAATTCATTAATTCTGTTTCTTTTACTAAAGGAAATTTTGTAATGTTTACAGTTAGATTATACAGCTATATATTTACAGTGTAAGTTAGACGGTTGACAAGTCTCCATTCAAAATAGAATCATCCCCTCCAATCATTCCTTGGGCCTTATATATGCCTGGGTTTGTGTGGGTTGCGGGCACCCTCCGAGTTTTATGAGCTTTGAGTGTGTTACTCGAGCTCGAGTATGATTAGTGTATTACTCCAGTTGTTGAGTTTAATTAGTTTTGAGTGTGTCACTCAAACTCACTAGCCTGCCCTTGAGCTGAGACATGGAAGTGACACACAAACTCTGTCTAGAGTGCTGAAACTCGGCTTTGTAACCTCTGCAATATGACCATTCCTAACAAATTGGCCCCAAAGAGAATCAGCAGTGAATTGTATGCATGGCTGGCCAGCTGGCTCACTCACTCCTGCTGCTGTAGTGAGTTCCTGCCTTGAGACACAGCTGTCCATTCACTCAGCACACACAGGCCAGATAACTACATTCAAACATGCTCTAAAAGTCACCTGTTTATAAAAGGGTGTTTTGGGTGGTTCACTTGCTGTCTTTTATAGACAAGTTATGCTGTACTCACACGCATTCTCTTTCTCATATTAGCCACAGTTTGTAATGTTTTGAAAAATAATTACCTAACACTATCCTCCACCTGTAGATCACGTCCTCATTGTCCGAATCCACAGTTAAAATTTCCCAAAAGTGGTCATTTTCATTGTCAGTTTTCAAAATTAATCGATTATCTGGCTTAACATCTGTCACTAGCCATAAAATTGTCACCTAATTGCTGGTAATGTCATAGGTAGCTGAGAACATTTTACACGGATACTTACTCAAAAATGAACAAGAAGATGATTACAATTAAGTCAGCACTAGAATGATTACTACTGCAAGTTGAACTGTCACTGCAGCTGTTCTGCAACTCTGCCTCATGAGAGGTGAAGGATCCACACGTAATGACCACAGTTTCTAATATAAGGCTCCATATAGCCTGTAACATTTCAGGATTTGGAACAGCGGGTTGCATAATTCAGAGAAATTGCCATCTTTAGAGTGTACACCAAAGTTACTGAACAGGTACTACTCTGTCAGGTAACACTAAGTTCTACCTTGCAATCGGGACAGTTGAATATTTTTTACATTTCGGTCCCTGGCGGTTGATTCAAAGTGTACAGAGCTTGGCTAGGGCAGGGAATAGCTAGCAGAGCTCTATAAATGTGTGCTGCCTAGATTATAAATGTGTTCTACATCTACCTCCAGATGTTTGTATAATCTTGAAATGTTTTTTTTGTGTAGTTTTCCGATCAAAGAAAAGTGAGATGGACTGGGTGATAAAGCGTACTTTCACTAACCAGGCGCAGTCTGGCTCGGAAACAGTGGTCCGCTTACGTGGACTGCCATTTGGATGCTCTAAAGAAGAGATTGCACAATTCTTCACAGGTACGTGGCCGAAATTGTACACCAGCGCTTCATTACTATGGGGAAACCACTAAGTCGCTACGTACACAGTACCAGCTATTGCATATTTGAAAACAGCAAATACTTCCACTCAATTAAACTAAATTCAAAGTACTCAATGCAATATTTCAATAATTTATATAATTATTTCTCCAATCAGAAAGGTCAAAGAGTATATAATTTGATTAAACGTTCATATTCAGTTATTCACACCAGAATGCCTAAAAATAGAATTATTGAAGTTACTTACATTTAGAGGCTTAAATTGTGTGCCTCGATGTAGCAAAACGAATTACATCGTAACAGATGATGATTCCATTCCGTAAAAATTATTATAATTTGTTGTGAATTTGAATTAGGGATATGTGTGTCTAATTTAGTTTTGCAACTTAAAAAAATTATTAATTAATACATGTAAGGAATGGAATCATATGTTAAGATGTATTTCATTGTCTTTGAACAACTTCTTGGGGCACAGACCCAAGCTTGTTCAAAGGAAATTGATAGGCCAATTTGCCTGCTGGCCATCTAAGTTTGGCCGATTGTTAGAAATGTCTAAAAATCTCTGAAATCGCTTAGGGGATCGATTCAAAACTCGGGAAACATCATCTAGGGAAATGATAATGTGTGGTTGGTGACCATATTAGATTTTTCTGTTTGATAGGTTTTTGAAGAGGAAATTGGTTTTGTATAGATTTTTAGGTATACAGATTTTGAATTTGCCGTTTTCTAATCCGTCAAATAAATGGATTGGCAGCCAGCCATGGTGGATCTTTTCCCTGCCAAAAGCTCCCATAGTAACTAACGCAATAGGAATTTTTTTTTTTTTAGTACCACGGGCCGATTTCAATTAAATTTGGCAGTAAGTTTCCTTAGGGTATAGAGATCAAAGTTTTTTTCAAACGAAGCCGATCAGCAAATTTGGCTTGTGGCCATCTTGGATTTTGTCCGATTTTTAGAAACATCTTTAAAACCACTTCTGGGATCGATTCAAAATTCATGAAACATCATCTAGGGCAATACCATAACCAGGTTTGTTCAAAAGAACTTGATTGACCAAATGTTTCTGCGACCATCTTGGATGACCTAGTTTTCGCAAAAACGTACCACCATCCTGTAGACAACAAGAACTCGGCATCTCACTGTAGACTTATTACTATTGGAAATCTGGATCCTGATTGGATGAGAAAATGGAATGTTGCCTTTAAAATTGCAATTATGCGGAGCCATGCCATGTCTTAGTGCGCATTGAACAACATATGAATGTCGTTAAGCTGTTAAGGTATCATTCACATTCGCCTGTTAGCAGCAATCCGTATCAATAGTCTACAGGTTAATTTAGTGTAAATTTGTCTGTTAATGGACAAGTATTTTCTTTCTAATGTATGCCTAAGATATTTTCTGTATGAATTGCTTTGTGGATTGAATCATGCACCTCTCAGACGTAGCCATCATTGGAATTTTTCTTTCAATTACCATATTGTGTTTGTAGAAGTTGTTTGTGATTTGATCAGGTTACAATTTGTATGTTCATATGTTTGTTTCCTTCCTTCTTCGTTCCTGCCTTTTCCCTCGGGATGGGTACATATAGGTTTGGAGATTGTCCCGAATGGGATTATGCTACCGGAGGACCGACAGGGGCGGAGTACGGGGGAGGCCCATGTACAGTTTGCATCATCCGACATAGCCGAGCGGGCCTTGAGTAAACACATGGAGAGGATAGGGCACAGGTGGGGATATAAAGGAGGCGGTGGTGGTGGCTAGGGCTAGTATCACATCCTAACACTCAATCATGGGTGCTTGGAGATCACGCTCACAGCCATACACCATATATATACTAGTAAAGTAATGGGTCATACTCTCACTGGCATCTCTCATCACGCTGCTGGGTCGTCAGTGGCACGGGCTGGACTGGTGGGTTGGTAGATAAAGCTTGCACGTGTATGACGGTAAGGCCTGTGCCTATTTTTCGTGTGTTTATTTGGGAGAGTTTGATGAGAGTGGGTGTAGATGAATAAGCAAAGTATAAAGTGTCAATGCTTTTGAACGAGAATATGGATAGTTAGTGTGTACCCTCAGTATAAGAGTAAGTTTTGACATTTCATGCTGGCTCGGGAAGTTAGTCAAGTCGGATCAGAAGATATGTTGGCTATAAAATGCTATTATTTCAACGCTAGGAACATTAACCATGCTGGTATATAAATCACTTAGCTTTCTTTAGGCAGCAACAGCATAGTCAAGCAAAGCAACATCATAGTCAAGCATAGCAACATCCTAGTCGAGCGTAGCGACATCCTCGTCAAGCATAGCAACAGCATAGTCAAGCATAGCAACAGCATAGTCAAGCATAGCAACATCATAGTCAAGCATAACAACATCCTAGTCAAACATAGCAACATCCTAGTCAAGCATAGCAACATCCTAGTCAAGCATAGCAACATCCTAGTCAAGCATAGCAACATAATAGTCGAGCATAGCAACATCCTAGTCGAGCATAGCAACATCCTAGTCGAGCATAGCAACATCCTAGTCAAGTATAGCAACGTCCTAGTCAAGCATAGCAACTTAATAGCCGAGTATAGCAACAGCAGGGTCGAGCATAGCAACAGCATAGTAGAGCATAGCAACAGCATAGTAGAGCATAGCAACAGCATAGTCGAGCATAGCAACAGCATAGTCGAGCATAGCAACATCCTAGTCAAACATAGCAACATCCTATTCGAGCATAGCAACATCCTAGTCAAGCATATCAACATCCTAGTCAAGCATAGCAACGTCCTAGTCGAGCATAGCAACATCCTAGTCAAGCATATCAACATCCTAGTCAAGCATAGCAACATCCTAGTCAAGCATATCAACATCCTAGTCAAGCATATCAACATCCTAGTCAAGCATAGCAACATCATAGTCAAACATATCAACATCCTAGTCAAGCATAGCAACATCCTAGTCAAGCATAGCAATGTCCTAGTCAAGCATAGCAACGTCCTAGTCGAGCATAGCAACATCCTAGTCAAGCATAGCAACGTCCTAGTCAAGCATAGCAACGTCCTAGTCAAACATAGCAACATCCTAGTCGAGCATAGCAACATCCTAGTCGAGCATAGCAACATCCTAGTCGAGCATAGCAACATCCTAGTCGAGCATAGCAACATCCTAGTCGAGCATAGCAACATCCTAGTCGAGCATAGCAACATCCTAGTCGAGCATAGCAACATCCTAGTCAAGCATAGCAACGTCCTAGTCGAGCATAGCAACATCCTAGTCGAGCATAGCAACATCCTAGTCGAGCATAGCAACATCCTAGTCGAGCATAGCAACATCCTAGTCAAGCATAGCAACGTCCTAGTCGAGCATATCAACATCCTAGTCGAGCATAGCAACAGCATAGTCGAGCATAGCAACAGCATAGTCAAGCATAGCAACAGCATAGTCAAGCAAAGCAACATCCTAGTCAAGCATAGCAACATCCTAGTCGAGCATAGCAACATCCTAGTCAAGCATATCAACATCCTAGTCAAGCATAGCAACATCCTAGTCAAGCATAGCAACGTCCTAGTCGAGCATAGCAACATCCTAGTCGAGCAAAGCAACAGCATAGTAGAGCATAGCAACAGCATAGTCGAGCATAGCAACAGCATAGTCAAGCGTAGCAGCATCATAGTCAAGCATAGCAACATCATAGTCAAGCATAGCAACATCCTAATCGAGCGTAGCAACATCCTCGTCGAGCGTAGCAACATCATAGTCAATCAAAGCAATAGCATAGTCAAGCATAGCAACATCATAGTCAAGCATAGCAACAGCAACGTCAAACAGCAACTTCTTAGTCAAGCATAGCAATAGCATAGTCAAACATAGCAACATCTTAGTCCAGCAAAGCAACAGCATAGTCTATCATAGCAACTACATAGTTGAGCATAGCAACAGCATAGTAGAGCATAGCAACAGCATAGTCGAACATAGCAACATCCTAGTCAAGCATAGAAACATCCTAGTCAAGCATAGCAACAGCATAGTCAAGCATAGCAACAGCATAGTCAAGCATAGCAACAGCCTGGTATATCATAGCAACATCATAGTCGATCATAGCAACAGCATAGTCGAGCATAGCAACAACATAGTCAAGTATATCAACAGCATAGTCAAGCAAAGCAACAGCATAGTCAAGCAGCAACAGCATAGTCAAGCATAGCAACAGCATAGTTGAGCGTAGCAACAGCATAGTCAAGCATTGCAACCGCATAGTCGAGCATCATCATTGTCAAGCATAGCAACAGCATAGGCAAGCATAGCAACAACATAGTCAAGCATCATCATAGTCAAGCATAGCAACATCATAGTTGAGCATAGCAACAGCGTAGTCGAGCATAGCAAGAGTGTAGTCGAGCATATTAACAGCGTAGTTGAGCATAGCAACAGCATAGTCGAACATAGTACCAGCATAGTCGAGCATAGCAACAGCATAGTCGAGCATAGCAACAGCATAGTCGAGCAAAGCAACAGCATAGTCACGCATAACAACAGCATAGTCGAGTATAGCAACAGCATAGTCGAGCATGGCAACAGCATAGTCGAGCATAGCAACAGCATAGTCGAGCATAGCAGCAGCATAGGCAAGCATAGCAGCAGCATAGTAGAGCATAGCAGCAGCATAGTCGAGCATAGCAGCAGCATAGTCAAGCAAAGCAACAGCATAGTCAGGCATAGCAACAGCATAGTCGAGCATGGCAACAGCATAGTCGAGCATAGCAACAGCATAGTCAAGCATAGCAGCAGCATAGGCAAGCATAGCAGCAGCATAGTCGAGCATAGCAGCAGCATAGTCGAGCATAGCAGCAGCATAGTCAAGCAAAGCAACAGCATAGTCAGGCATAGCAACAGCATAATCACGCATAGCAACAGCATAGTCAGGCATAGCAACAGCATAGTCGAACATTGTCAAGTTTCCTATAATGCAGCCTTTAAAAAGTATGAGTTTAATAGAACCTTCAAATACAGATATTCTCAATATTTGTGTGATTAATATTTTGAAGAGAGCTAGCTAAAAGAGCTGTTGTTACTATTTATTGTGGTTTATAAATTGATCACAGATTGAAAATCAAATCCCGGCATTAGTGTGCAAATGTCTTAGTGTACTGAATGATTAGTAGAGATGGGAGCCATGTCTTATAGGAGTGTTTGCATGGTTTTTATACGGCGGGTTCACAGGGAATGTGGCGGAATTGAGGCTCAGGAGGAGGGGAGGGAGCCAAGGGAGAATGTGTAAGTCAAGGTAAGGAAGATGTCTGGCTGCCTTGAGGCACGATCAGGAGGGGAGGGAGAAGGTGTAAGGTAAGGAAGGTTTCTTTCTTTGCTGAATTATAAAACGATCTGTGAGATATTATTATCTCTGTTATTTACCAGGGACATGATGGAGTAAAGCATATTGTCCAGTATTTCAGTAATTTTGATTGCAATGTTTGTTACGTTCTAATTTAATAAAAAATGTAGTTTCAAGTTTAGTTCATATGTAAGTATCCAGTGAATAAAAGTAGCTGTAGTGAAGCTATATCATAGCTAAATATTGTGAATGAATCAATGAATAGTATGCATGTATTGGTGAGTAGCAGCTTTAGGAAATGCCTGTACCATTGAAGGAATCCACACTTATTGATACATAGCCTTTCAAGTTTTCAATACAGTAACTAATCATGAATATTTACCTTGACAGGTATATCGAGATCTTCAAAAGCAGCATGAGTGAAGCTTTCGGGGCCGTCGGACAAACAAGAGGACGAGGTTCTGGCCGACCTGGACCCTATGACCGCAATGAACGCTTTGGTGGGATGGGTATGGGTGGTGGTGGGATGGGTATGGGTGGGATGGGTATGGGTGGGGGAGGCGGCGGTGGAGGATTTGGAATGGCCAATTATGGACGAGGAGGACGTGGAGGTCGAAATCTTAAAGGCGATTTTGGTAGGTAGCCCTAATTTATGATTGTCTGCTTATTAAATCACAACTGATTAAGTCATCTGTTAATGGGGTGTTTCAAAATAATATTAAATTTGAAACAGGTCATGTAACAGGCCACAGAAAAATAACCATGCCTATTTATTTGTCTAACTTATCCATGTAGGCTTGTAGTACAGATACAGTGAACAGTTCAGCTTTACTGAGGCTTGTGCTACAGACCCCACTGTGAGCAGCTCAGTTTTAGTTAGTCTTGTGCTACAGACCCCACTGTGAACAGCTCAGTTTTACTGAGACTTGTGCTACAGACCCCACTGTGAGCAGCTCAGTTTTACTTAGGCTTGTAGTGCAGACCTTACAATGAGCAGTTCAGCTTTACTGAGGCTTGTGCTACAGACCCCACATGGAGCAGTTCTGCTTTACTTAGGCGTGTGGTACAGACCCCACTGTGAGCAGTTCAGTTTTACTGAGGCTTGTGCTACAGACCCCACTGTGAGCAGTTCAGTTTTACTGAGGCTTGTGCTACAGACCCCACTGTGAGCAGTTCAGTTTTAGTGAAGCTTGCACTACAGACCCCACTGTGAGCAGTTCAGTTTTACTTAGGCGTGTGGTATAGACCCCACTGTGAGCAGTTCAGTTTTACTGAGGCTTGTGCTACAGACCCCACTGTGAGCAGTTCAGTTTTACTGAGGCTTGTGCTACAGACCCCACTGTGAGCAGTTCAGTTTTACTGAGGCTTGTGCTACAGACCCCACTGTGAGCAGTTCAGTTTTAGTGAAGCTTGTGCTACAGACCCCACTGTGAGCAGTTCAGTTTTACTTAGGCGTGTGGTACAGACCCCACTGTGAGCAGTTCAGTTTTACTGAGGCTTGTGCTACAGACCCCACTGTGAGCAGTTCAGTTTTACTGAGGCTTGTGCTACAGACCCCACTGTGAGCAGTTCAGTTTTACTGAGGCTTGTGCTACAGACCCCACTGTGAGCAGTTCAGTTTTACTGAGGCTTGTGCTACAGGCCACTGTGAGCAGTTCAGTTTTAGTGAAGCTTGTGCTACAGACCCCACTGAGAAGTTCTGCTTTACTGACCCCAAATGGCCATTTCCCAAGACAACTACAGAAGCTGTTTTGGCCGACTAGTCTTAAATGGTTAAAGTAGTCATGCCCCTCCCCACCCCAACCTCCCGCTCCCCTTTCATGTTATTTCCTAAGGCCAGCAAACTGTCAAATTTAGCCGTTACTGTTAAATGTTTTGGCAGAGGTATGGTGTTTGAGACGCATTGATATTAATCAACTAACTAGTCAGTTATGCCAATCAAATTTTAATTCTGAATGAAAATATATTTTTATATCAAAAATTTGTTTATTTTATATCTAGCTGTGTTATGGCGCATACACAATTAGTCTATAGAGATACACTAGCATTCTAAAGAATGTGGCATATTGGAAAATGAATACATATTATTGGTATAATGATACTTGTCATTCTGAATTCTGAGATTTGACTTAAAGGAGGCACATTTAGAAGCTAGTTTGACTGAAAGAAATTGCGGACAGCAATCAATCACTTACAAGTTAGTCCGATTGTTTTCAAAATAATTAGCAGAACTTCAACTACAACATACACGTATATGTATCATTTACATATTATATAACACAGAAGGAAAAGTGTTAACACTCCACATTTTCACTGAGTAGTTCTTTATTTAGAAGGGGAATTCCAGTTTTTGCTTACTATTTGATTAAGATGAACTACGGTATTGAAGTGCTGACAAGATAGGTTATTGCAATTAGAATATTGTTCATTTAATCTTGGCCAGTGTTTACACTATATAATCCCAGTTTAGAAGCGCTAATATATTGTTTACTATAATAAGAGAGCAGATCTTTTAATGTGTCGGTAAACTAAATCATGTGAAGAGAACTTGCAGTTGTTATTGAGCAAAGTAATGCTTTGGTCTACCGAAATTGTTGTAAATTTCATATTAAAAGTTATTGCTATAATTACCTCTCCAACTAAAATAAGTGTGAAAAAACAAGTTTTTAGAAATAGTTCTGTATATTTTGCCGTATTTAATGAAATATTCACAATTGAAAAATCTTCCATCTCCACTCATATGTTATCCGTAATTACAAAATGCAATATAAGATATGCCTTCGTGGAGATTCAGATTGTCTGACCACCATGGCACATAAGATGTGCCAAATTTATATTGTGAAGTGTCGTAAAAACAAAGTTCTTATCTTGAACGTTCTTTTCGAATAATATTTTGAACAATGACCGCACAACATAAGATGCGTAAAATTTCTATTGTGAAGTATCTAAAAAATGAACCTCTTATCTCAACCGTTCGGTTTAGGTGTTTAGAATAATGCGAAGTGATGGCTTTAGATAACTCTAGATTAGCCATTTTAAAACAATGTCATGTTATGTACGGAAATAGGATAATTGGCTTATGTTGCGAACAGTGGTGCATGTTTCCCACAATATTAAGCATTATGTTTATCAACGTCATGGAATATTTCATTTTGGCGAGTCTAATAGATAATTTTGGCAAGAATTTTGCACTAGTCCACCGGACATGTGACTAATAGACTCTGAGTAGTCCGTGTTGGAATCAGGTAGCCTCGGACTAGCGAACATAACTGAAGATCGAACCCTGCTTAGACTTGCTTTTCAGGCAAGTCTTGACACTATAAGCTGGTGCATTCCCGATAGGGAGCTTGATCAGACCATATCCCAAGGTCAGTCATAATCAATGTGATTGTGACTTTAGGTGGAGCTGTTCATAGTCATCGATCATACTGTCAGCCATCGCTCGTACTGTCAGCCATCATTCGTACTGTCAGCCATCGCTCGTACTGTCAGCCATCATTCGTACTGTCAGCCATCGCTCGTACTGTCAGCCATCGCTCGTACTTTCAGCCATCGCTCGTGCTGTCAGCCATCACTCGTACCGTCAGCCATCGCTCGTACCTTCAGCCATTGCTCATACCATCAGCTCATACCGTCAGCCATCGCTTGTACCGTCAGCCATCACTCATACCGTTAGCCATCGCTCATACCTTCAGCCATCGCTCATATCTTCAGCCATCGCTCATACTGTCAGCCATCGCTCATACTGTCAGCCATCGCTCATACTGTCAGCCATCGCTCATACTGTTAGTGAAATCTTTCATGCTTTGAGAAGTTACAGTTGTTTGTTGGTGAATATATGTATTATGAACCAGGCCTAGTTTGTTATTGGCAAAAATTAGAATTTTCGCCAATATATGGATGTGTTCCATTACGCTATCTGCCTGTCTGTCCATCTGTCTGTCTGTCCCTGCCTGCCTGCTTGTCTGCCGGCCTGTTTTTGGTTTAGTTCAACATATTGTCCAATATCTCTGCTTCACCTATTGGGACCAAACTTGGACATATACTGCCTTATATGAAGTGGATGGATCACAATGATATTAAGATTAGGCGGTTACAGTTCAAGGTCACTGTGACCTTGGTAAATAAGTACTTTTGCGGTTAAGTTTTTGGTTTAGTTCAACATGGTGTTATATCTTGGGATCAGTTCACCTTATTGGGGACTAAACTTGGACAAACGCTTCCTTCCTCAATGAGATTGAGCACAATGCTATTGAGGTCCACTGGTCAAGGTCACACTGAAATTGTTATAAAACTTTTTAAGGTTAATTTTTAGCTCACCTGTCCATCAGTCCATCAAATTGTTTCTTAATTGTTTGACAGATTTCAACCAAATTTGGCTGGAATGATCCTAAGCTGGTACCCTCCAGACGTTTTTTTTCCGATTTTTGATTGATAAATTCTTTTAGCTTGAGATTTTATGAAAAATCTACCGGAAATGGTCAAAATGCTACTAGCTGCTTGACATATTTCAACCAAATTTGGGTAGATGGATTCTATCGTGGTAGGCTCTAGATCTTCTTTTCAGAATTTTGATTGGTAAATTTTTTGGTTGAAAATCTGAGATTTTATGAAAAATCAACCGGAAATGGTCAAAATGCTACTCTTCCTTAGCTGCTTGACATATTTCAACCAAATTTTACTCGATGGATTCTATGGTGGTAGGCTCTACAACCTCTATTCAGAATTTTGATTGATTAAATTTTTGCGTGAAAATCTTAGATTTTATGAAAAATTTAATGGAAATGGTCCAAATGCAACTCCTCCATAGCTGCTTGACTTATTTCAACCAAATTTGACTTGATGTATTCTATGATGGTAGGCTATAGAACCTCTGTTCAGAATTTTGACTGATTAATTTTTTGGGTGAAAATCTTAGATTTTGTAAAAAAAATACCGGAAATTGTCCAAGCACTACTCCTCATTAACCGCTGGGCGGATTTCAACCTACTTTGCCTGGAAGGACCCTATGGGTGTAGGTTTCAGAACATATTTACAGAATTTTGATTGGTAAATCTTTTCTGTGAATATCTTGAATTTTATAACAACCCTATGGCAGCAGGCTTCAGATCTAGTATGCAGAATTTTGATTGGTCAATTTTTGCGTGGACATCTTTGATTTTCCAAACGCTTTGGTAAATCAGTTAAAAGCCTACACCTCATTAACCGCTTAGTGGATTTCAATCAATCTCAGCTGGAAGGTCCCTAGGTGGGTAGGTTTCAGAACGTATATGGTCGTCTGTCAAAAGGTGGGGGAATTTGTTACATGGGTGTTTTGGGTAAAAGAAAAATTCCCCATAAAATGGTCCAGTACACCATACATGATCAGATTCATGTACAATTTAGCATGTATTCTCAATGCAAACCTTGATTTAGGCAATAAAAGTAATTAATTTTACATGTAAATCAATGTAAATAGTAAACTTTAAATGCGTTTTTCTCGAAACCGTCCCATCAGTGAGAAATATGATCTAAAATGAAAAGTCCTTGAGCTATTACTTTGAAACTTTCAGTAATTGTAGATAAGAAGATAGTTCTTCTGGGATGAGAAAACTGCATAACTAGCTTTTTATTTGCTATGTCAAAATATTCAATGAAAATGAGTAAAAAATTTTTTTTTCAAAAACGTAACATTTAAAACTTTAGCTAAATAAATTTGAACAGATAACTAAAGCCACTTAAATTACAAGTCTTGTTAAATCAGATATATTACAACTTCTCTAAATAATATAGGATTGCTCTTAGTGGTAGAAAATGGTAGTCTTCCGGTTTTGGAGACGCAAACCCAGTCGTCATAATAACCTAAAGGTCTTGTGAGGACTTGCGGTCGATAATGAGTTTTAATTAATTTTATGGTCTACTACACTATTTAAACACAATAGCGTCAATTTGGAGTGAGAAAAATATGTTAGGCAGCCCAAATAACGAGATTAAATGACGCGTCAATCTGAATCACATCGCCACTCGCTGTGACGTCACACGGGGAACGGCGCTGTGAGCTGGGTCAATATTTCTCTGTCTGTAGTACAAAGGTAACATATTTTAAAACGTGCGTTTAACAGGATAGACTTTACCTACCATAACAAAAATTATGTCAGGTTGAAGTTCAGTCTTCAAGAAATAAAAAATCATGATTTAAAAAAATCTAATTATGATATTTAATCATTTTTAATGGTTTCATGGATAGCTATATTCGCATAATAATAGGCCTATAACTACGGTAAACTATGGGCAATGCTGAAAATCGGCAATATTTCAATGCATGTGACAAATACTCTGTAGTCTAGTATGCCTAATTGCGGATCCATTACCATTCTTGAAAGGACTAGGTGTAATATGTAATATCTGGGATGGATGGATGTGAGCATGATGATCGAAGTGGGTGGGAGAGGTTGACGATGGCTATAAGTGTACTATTATTCATATCTAAATGTATATGCTATAGAGTGCAGCTACAACCTTTTCTGAAGATTACGGGTGTACAATAAGTGTGTCAGTGTGTCCTATGTGAAATTTCCCGTGATTACTGATTAGAATGTAATTGTTTACCTATAAGCTTTTGGCAATGTGTTTGTATGATAATAATAATAATAATAATAATAATGTAGAGGCATGTACGGGTCAACACATACGTTGGTGTGTGTGTATGGGGGGGGGGGGGCGTCACGCCTGTAACAACCATATGAACTATATCGTTTTCAAACCAACTTCTTCCATGTATGGAAGTAGCATACACTCATATTTCAATCTTATGAAAAAGCAAAACTGTAGCAGATGAACAAATTTTAAATAGGTAGGTGAACTGACAGATGTTCAGAGGTCGCTAGCGTATCATCTTTACTTACAGTACAGCTCATAAATAAGTTTAAATGCTTCCAAAGCAAAAAACACAAATATGGTAGTTAGAACCATATGAACATGATACAAGAAACGTTATGTTGAAATCCAACCCAATTATGTTCAAAATATTCAACAGTATATCTTATTTAAGTTGTACTATAAGCGTGCGGACGACAGTGAAAGCCTCGCTACGCATCTCGACCGCTGCCTAAATTGTAAACAAACCGCGTACTGTCAATAATATGCCAATGTAGACTATACGCAAATAGATTAGTTTAGATTAGATTTATATTTACCCGCCATTTTAGTTAACTTTAAACACATAACTGGAGTAACTGCTATATTGCAATCATAAATTTATTCATAAGCCTACACAATCGTACGTGCACTGAGCGGTGTAGGCCTACTTAACTATCATTTAAAAAGTTGTGTACATGCATGCCTATCATCTATGCAAAATCTCTGCAGTCAATCCAGAAATATAAAATATATATGCATTTGTAGAATTGTATTCCAAGAAGTGTGTGGGTGGGTTTGATTAAATATAGCCTAATTCACGTACACGAAATCCGATGTTACTGTCCCCTCTAACAGGCCGTTAGAATTGTGATGTTACCGTGACCATAAGGTCTGTCCTTTAAGTTTAATCAGCAAAAATATCATCAACTTCGATATTATTGAACCTTTGTGCATCTCGAACAATGTAGTGTCCCTGTGTGAACAATGAATTGTCAAAGAATATGTGCATAGGTGGCTAATACGCGCAGCAGTAGAGAGCCTAGCTTTTCTCCTCTAAATAATAATCTAGACTAATAGGAATTGGTGTTATCCCGGTGTGACATCACAACTCTAGCGCGATAGCTAAAAACGTTTGGTTGTCAAGGTGGTTGCTATATGCTTATCTCAGCTTTGGCTGGGCCGATTACAAAAATTTTAAATGCATTTTGTTTCTCTAGTAAAGGAGAATCTGTATTATGATTGTCAAGTTAATCGGAGCGATCGGGTATCTGGTCCTCACAACATCTTTAAATTACAATGACTGATTTTGCAACTCCAAGGCTTGAAGAAATAACCACAATCTTCCGAGTCCAAAACTTATTTCATATCTAACCAGTGATTTACTGGACTCTACTCTTTCTTTCACTCATGATTCAGTCTGAAACACATAGAAAACAATGCTAAATTATACTTGTAGAACCAGCTGTTGTATAAAGTAGTACTTATAAATTGTCTTGCCTTACAGACTGGGTTTGCGTTACATTTTTTCCAGAGTTTTTCATTAGCCTGTAAAATATGGAAAATGAACCGAAAGCTAGACATATTATGTACCATTTTAAAGCTTAGCTCATGAGCATTCAGAATCAAGTATTATTAATGGTCTAATATAAAAACAGCTCATTCTGGTTTGACCGAAAGTTGATACGGGCTCATAATATTGTCGAAATTTGGATGTGTACAAAAAATTTGGGGTAATTCACTAAGCTGCTACTAAGCTGATTGACACGTGTACTGAAATCAACAGTGCATTTCATAAACTAGAGCATATGAGCATTTGAAACATATCTGTTCAAATTGTCTATGTCTATTTCAAAGCAGGTAGAAAGTCTGACGAAGTCGACATGTAAAAAATGTAGGGTGAATGGGAAAGTGTTAGCTAACAACACATTTTAGGCTGTCTGCTGAGAAGTATGGTAGCTAGGCAGCAGAATTGAGCTTTACATCCTAAGGCAGATATCAATCATGCCAACAAAAAAGACTAAATTAAAATTAGTGGCATATTAAGATTGTAGTGCAACAAACTGACAATTTTTTCCAACATGGCTGTAACGGGGGACACATAAAAATCACTGATTTTTAGATATTTTATGCTAGCCTCTCCTGTTTTAAAAATAGTGAGAGGCTTTATATAAGGTTTGAAAGAACAGAATCTCACCTTTCCATTGATGTATGATATGTCAGCGTAGGGCAAAAGGACTGGGGTTGAATGTGATTACTCAATGTGACAGTACTCAAATTTCCCCACCTCACGACACACTACCATATACAGACTTGATTGGTCAATTCTTTTGGTGGCCATCTTGGATTTCCAAAAAATTAGCCACCATGTCTTTAAATGCAAAGGGTTCAAATGCTAATGGTCCAGGTGAGCGTCACAGGCCCTCTTGTTTTGTTTAGCTCATAACGTCGTATATCGGCATGGCTTCACCTTATTGGGACTAAACTTGGAAACATGCTTCCGTGTATCAAGGGGACGAAGCACAATGATAGAGGTCAAAAGTAATTTTGCCTTTATTTCGGAATTGGCGATATTATTGGAACTAAGCATGGTCCTGCAGTTACCTCAACCAGTGGGAGCAGCACACAGAGAATCAGACTTCTGCAGTCAAGGTCATTGTGATCTTGATACAAATCTAGATTTGTATTTCGAAATGCAGAATGCTAAGATTTTAGCCAATATCCTGTCAGTGTAACACTGATATCTTGTTTAGCCAATATCTTGTCAGTGTAACACTTATATCTTGTTTAGCCAATATCCTGTCAGTATAACACTGATATCTTGTTTAGCCAATATCCTGTCAGTATAACACTGATATCTTGTTCAGCCAATATCCTGTCAGTGTAACACTGATATCTTGTTTTTGGATTCGTTTTGACAATCCACACTATCCATCCCTTTACAGATGAGACTACATGCTTCTTTCTGTGTTATTGTTAAGGTAAATATGTTTGCGGTTGCACATAAACAGGTGATTATGGCATTATGGTCCCCTAATGGATATCTTTCCAGGTGTCTGGCGGTATTGTGTGTTTTTATCAACTTCCGTTACTATTCTTTCAATTCAGGATACTCTGATGATGACTACGATCTTGATGATTATGGAGGCGGTTATGGTGGCGGCGGTGGTGCTGGTGGTGGTGGACGATTTGGAGGCAAGATGGGTGGTGGTGGAGGAGGAGGAATGAGAGGAGGCGGAGGAGGACGTTTCCAGGGTGAGCAGCAGAATAGGGAGCATGGTTCCACACCAGGTAGCCATTATATCAGCGACACTGGTCATTCAGTACACATGCGAGGATTACCATTCCAGGCCATTGAAGAGGATGTGTGCGAGGTACAGAGTATAAATACACACTTTGCTTCACTCTCCTGTCTCTGTCTCAGTATAATGTACAGCTCAGAAATAACGTAACACATACTGCGGAACATTTTGAAGATAATTGGACTGGAGGTAATCTTTTCTGATCCAATTATACTCAAAATATTCACTGGAACTACTTCCATCATGTTTTTCCTTTGGGAGCAGCTTAATTTATGTTTAGCTATACTGTATAAAGGTGTTTAGTTATACTGTATAAAGGTGTTTAGCTATACTGTATAAAGGTGTTTAGCTATACTGTATAAAGGTGTTTAGCTATACTGTATAAAGGTGTTTAGCTATACTGTATAAAGGTGGTTAGCTATACTGTATAAAGGTGTTTAGCTATACTGTATAAAGGTGTTTAGCTATACTGTATGGTGTTTAGCTATACTGTATAAAGGTGTTTAGCTATACTGTATAAAGGTGTTTAGCTATACTGTATAAAGGTAGTTAGCTATACTGTATAAAGGTGGTTAGCTATACTGTATAAAGATGGTTAGCTATACTGTATGGTGTTTAGCTGTACTGTATAAAGGTGTTTAGCTATGATGTATAAAGGTGGTTAGCTATACTGTATAAATGTGGTTAGCTATACTGTATAAAGGTGTTTAGCTATGATGTATAAAGGTGTTTAGCTATACTGTTTTCACTTCAAGAGTATACTTACCTCCCTAATACTTTTGATATTGCTAAATATTGGCTTTCACTCAATAAACACTCAGATTTAAAACAGTTAGGTGCCCCTACTGGGCAGGGAGTCAGAGCGTAGTCTGGCGGATGCCAGCCCCACCACCGCGCATGCGCAGACTAGCACTTCCTCTTTGCTAGATTATTGGCAGAGAGATCACACATGTCTTTTTGTAGCAATAGCTTTTCCTTAATCTTAGACTGTTTAAGTGGTGTTTTTTGGAGTGATAGTCACTGATTTGGATGGCAGGACGGAACAATTCGCCAAAGGGGGACTTAGGACCTTTAAATCAGGTGACTTCTAGTAAAATTAGCGAGTTTTCTTCCCGGTGTATTGTGTTTCCGGGACTCGCGGTTACCGTGATAAGCGCCTTGGTTAGTTGGTTTATGTCAACTCGGTGCTACCTATGACTAATTTCTCTTTCTGTTTATGTCCACAGGTCTGTATGACGCTAGGTGGTCGCATCACAGCAGCAGAGAGTTAGTTTTCTCTCCACCATGGTTCCATTTCCTACTAACACTGTTAGGTTATCTAACCAAATGAAAAATTAATGTCCAGTGAGTTGGAGGCCTAGTATAAAGGTCTTCTCACTTTGCCCTCTTGATCCAATTCCTTCCCCATGAGGTGGAGAGAGTTAAGAGGCGTGCAGATGGTGGAGTTCTCCGGTTCGTCATGTTGGATGGTTTGTCTATACAAAGTGTCAGGTATCTAGTTATTGATAATGTGGTGATGTTAATTATAGTAACAAGCAAAGGGAGATAATTAACATTTTTGCCAGAAAAGAGTTATCTATATGTATCTGATGGTTGTGTAGTCGACTTATCCATTCAGCATACAATTCGTCCTTGCACTTGGATGTTTTGTTGGGATCGAATTTTTCCTGTCACGGGATTAATGACGTCATAATCAGCCTGGCTATGTATTTATCAGCAATTCAAGTCGCTCTGCTGGTTTCTGATGTATATTGATCTGTATGATCGTTTTCCTTCTCTTTGAGTTGGTTTGAGTGTCTAAGCTTAACTAGTTTGCTCATACTCCTTGTCCTTTGCCCTGTTTCAGGGACCGGGTTGCGCGTCCTGTGGACGTTTTCTACCGGATAAGTTCTGGCCTCATCGTTGCTATCGATGTAGCCCTTGTGGTCCCTTGGTTAATTGTGACATATGTAAGCACTGGGGGGGCGAGTTAATGTCCGAATTCTTGTGCTGCTTACAGGCGACGGACAAGGTGGTAGAGGAGGAGAAGAAGAAGAAGCGGAAACGAGAGGTTGTAAGTAGGAAGGGTAAGGGGAAGGTCTCGTCCGCGGTGGATATGGAGGCCTTCCGGACCGAGATGTTGGGAGAGATGAAGAGGACATTAAAGGATTTGGTTCCAGGGTTGCTTCGTGGCATGCTTCCTGGACCAAATCCTTTACTGTCCTCATCATCGGCTTCGGAGCAGGTAATCCCCGCCTCTGGATCGGTTTTCCTTAGACCGCTTCCGTTGTTCGACGATTCAGAGGTGGCCCCATTAGAGGGGGCGTTCCACGACCCTGGCAGCAGGCTTATTGCCGCGCCGATAGGGGACCGTGGACGGTTGTCGCTGGAACCCGCGGGCTGCTTATCAGTCCAGGGGTATCCGCACGCCGCGGTGGCCAGTACCTCCTATGGCACCGTTCCTGGTCAGCCCGGGTTAGCTCTCTTTGCTGACCCGGGGTCTAATCTTTCTGACCAGGGTGATGAGGATTACCTGCTAGGGTCGCCGTCTGACGACGTGGACATGGATGAAGACGTTTGTGCACCCCTCGCGGGGAATACAGGCGCCTTATTCCACGGTTTTACTCACCCTGGAGTAGAGTCCGCGGCTCAGGTGGTGGCCCAGGGCGCTGCTGATGGCCAGCGGTACCGCATACCTCGGCTTGCCGAGGGTGTTGCTGGTGCTGGCCGGGCCCGTGGTGAGGCTATATATACCCCGCGCTCTGCCACGGTGCCTGCTCCTGGTCAAACCAGTGATATTCTCATGCCGGTGCTGTCAGGCCCGCGTGTTTTCCCTGGCTTGCCAGGTGTATCAGCATACCCGCCGTCAAGCTCTACTGCTTGCGCTCAGGAGGAAGACGAAGGACCCCGTCTTGTAGAGCGCTCGCAGTTAGCCACGGAGGAGGATTGGTATGACGCTTGCCAGTGGTTGGTGAGCGTTAGGCCTGATCTGCCCGTGGAGCAGTCGGCTAGCCAGCGTGTTCACACGCCGTGGTTAGCTGGGAAACCGACTGCTAACGCTATGCCTTCTCTGCCGCTTGCGGAGCATGTCGTTGACATGTTCAAGGCGGCGGAGTCGTCCATTAAGTCGAGTGGACGTCTCGCGAAGGCCCCTCGCGAGGTGGCCAGGCGTTGTCGCATCGTGCCCCTGGATTACCAGCAGTACGGTGTGGTACCCAAGCCCAGCGTGGATGACCGCGCGGCTTTGGGTGAGGATGCGCGGCCAGGCTCCCGTTCTGACACGGGTGTCTTGTGCTCGAACGCGTTGCGTTCGGCGAATACCGCGTTGCATGATGCGGAGGAGAGTGGGAGGGCTTCGATTGCCGCTCTGTCCCACGTCTCCCAGCTGTTACAGGGGGTAGTAACGGCATCTGCATCGCGCCAGCCAAGTCCGGTCACTGTCCAGCGAACCATCCAGGATGGTATTAACCTGGCGCTGGACTGTATGACTCGGGCGGTGACCAGGAGTGTCCGGGCAAGACGCACGTTTGCCCTGGACAATCTGTGCCCGTCTCAGGACCTGTACAATAGGCTACTGCGTACGCCTATGACGGACCCTGGTCTTTTTGGAGGTGAGGGATGTCGACACCTCCAGGAGACGGTCACCCTGGTGAATAACCAGAGGGCGCTGCGCGAGCAGTTTGATGTGCTGCGTCGTGCTAACGTTCGCGCCGCGGCCCCGGCGTATCGTCCCCTGCAGGCTCGAGGTGGTGCTGGCCAGGTCAGAGGCCAGCCACCGTCGCAGCGTCGGCCTCGGCCGCGTGCGATTCGGCCAGCAGCGAGGGGGGCGCAGGTTCCTCAGGCGCCGTCAGCCAGGCAGCCGCCCGCGCACCGAGGTGCGCGCGGGGCGGGGCGGGGCGCGCGAGGATCTGGGCGTGGTTATCGGTCCTGACAGGACGCTTACCGCGGTAAGAACCACTCCGGTGTGTATGGCGACGGAGACAGTGCCGCTCTTGCATGCCTCGTGTCCACCGCGGTCCCTAGGTGGACCGGTGGGAGGCCGGCTAGCCGACCACATGCAAGAGTGGGAACGGTTAACTCAGGACCGTTTAGTCTTGCGATGGCTTTCCGTCGGGTATCATCCAGAGTGGGTGACAGGCCCGCCGTCGCGACTGTCTCTAGTGCCAGTCTGGACTCCCATTCCGAGAGATCCAGAGCAAAGGTTGTGTATCGAGGAGGAGATAAATTCCCTCATACAAAAGGGAGCTATTCAGCCGGCACAAAGGTGTCCGGGCTTCTATTCAACCCTGTTCTTAGTAACAAAACGCACCGGAGGGTGGAGACCGATTCTCAACCTCAAGCCATTGAACAAGTTCATCGAGACGCCCAGTTTCAAGATGGAAACGGTGCGCTCGGTGTTGGCGGGGTTGGAGAGGGGGATGTGGACGGCGTCGATAGATTTGAAGGACGCTTATTTCCACATCCCCATCCACGGGAGTTTCTGTCGCTTCCTGAGATTTGCATTCCAGGGCAGACAGTGGGAATTCAGGGTGTTGCCCTTCGGAATTTCCACGGCTCCTCGGGTTTTCACCCGTGTGGTTCTTGCGATCACAGCATACCTCCGCAGGAGAAGCATAGCAGTCCACACGTACATAGACGACTGGCTGTTGAAAGCGCACACCCGGGAAAGTTTGTCCGCCAATCTGGAGATTGTTTTGAAAACTCTCACAGACTTGGGCTGGATGATCAATTTCCCAAAATCAGAGCTGACTCCATCCCAGAAGTTTGTTTACCTGGGGATGTTCTTCGATCTAGAGACAGGATATGTTTATCCTACTCAGGAGAGAGTTCAGAAACTCATCTCATTGATTCAGTCAGTGTGCGACAGTCGTCATGTCCTGGCACGGGTTTACTTGAGAATGCTGGGGTTGATGGTTTCGTTGGAACCAGTCATTCCTCAGGCCGCCTTACGCAGGCGGCCGATCCAGTTGTTTCTCATGACACAATGGACCCAGAGTACAGGTTCGCTGGACTCAAATGTGTCAGTGTTGGCGCCTCTGATTCACCACCTGCAATGGTGGTTGAATACAGAGAATCTCTTGCCGGGGGTTTTGCTAACCCCTCCCCACCCTCAGGTGACTGTGTATACAGATGCATCGATGGAGGGCTGGGGAGCTTGCCTGGAAGAATCCACGATATCAGGGCTTTGGAATCTGGAACAGTCAAAGGAACATATAAATCTACTGGAGCTAAGAGCAGTAGTCCTGGGCCTGGAACATTTCTTACAGAAAGTTCAGGGCAAGATTGTTCTTATTCGTTCAGACAACTCAACAGTTGTGACTTACATAAACCGCCAGGGCGGAACGAAGTCGCCCAGTCTCTGTATGATGACATGGAAACTGCTTTGTTGGTGTCTGGATCACCAGATTACCTTGAAAGCAGTTCATATTCCGGGAAGGTTAAACCTGCTAGCAGACTCATTGAGCCGAAGGATGAGTGTTTTACCCACGGAATGGCAACTAAATCAATGTGTGGCGGATCGTCTGTTCGACCATTGGGGGAAACCCAACATCGATTTGTTCGCAACGAAGAAGAATGCGAAGATGACGACGTACGTCTCTCCGATTCCGGATCCAAGCGCTTTCGCAACAGATGCGTTAGCTATCAGCTGGGGGAGAATGTATGCATACGCATTCCCTCCAGCAATCTTGATTCCAAAAATTCTTCAGAAAATCAGACAAGAGGAATGCCAAGTGCTTCTGATCGCCCCGGATTGGCCAAGCCGATCATGGTATACGGATCTGCTGGACCTTCTGGTCTGCAATCCGGTTCCTCTGCCTCTGATGGACGATATTATCTTCCAGGGCAAGGCCCTTCACAACAATCCGTCAATGTTCAGATTGACTGCGTGGATGTTGTCAAGGAATCTAGAATTAAGGAGGGCTTTTCTGAGCAAGCAGCCATGTTTATGGCCAAAGCCAGGAGGGGGTCAACCTCCAGAGCATATAATTATAAAATCAACAGATTTGCAGAATGGTGCTCAAAAAGATGTATTGATCCAATGGATTCATCTATTCAAGTAGTAGCTGATTTCCTCTGTCACCTCTATGATGCCTATAGCCTCAAGCCTAACTCTATTGCTGGTTATAAGTCAGCATTAATGTCTGTTATTCCTTGCTTGGCTAAGAGGGGAAGTGATGAAGTAAATACATTGAATGTATTAATTAAAGGCATGGGCAATCTAAGACCAAGGAATCCACCTGTGATTCCGTCTTGGAGTTTATCGCTAGTGCTTCAAGTACTAGGTGATAAGCCTTTTGAACCACTTAGTTCCATTTCTATGAAACTATTAACACTGAAGACTGTGTTTTTAATTGCTGCGGCCTCGGCTAGGCGTAGGAGTGAAATTCATGCCTTATCAGCCGAGGATGACCGTTTTGTGGTTTCAGGGGAAGGCCTTAAGCTGCTACCTAGGATTAATTTCTTGGCTAAAAATCAGTCGTTGAAATATCCAGGTCAACCTATTATTTTGCCTGCTTTAACTAGATATGATCCTAATTCTAAAGCATGGTGTCCCGTCCGGGCGCTGCGCCGGTACAAACAACGTACGGTGGCATGGCGCACCGACCAGTCAGCGTTATGGTTGTCATATATTGAACCCCATGGGAGGGCTTCTAAGGACACCATTTCCAGGTGGATTGTGGAATGCATTCAGTTTTGCCATAAATCCGCCACCGGGAAGCAGGTTGACGTGGCCAAGGCTCACAGTGTCCGCGGCGTAGTGACATCCACGGCCCTATTTAATGGGGTCCCTGTGGATGATATTATGTCGGTGGCTCAGTGGCACTGTGAGTCAAGTTTTACAGACCATTATCTCCGTGACACCTCTAATCCTCTCGCCTTGTCGGTTTTGAAAAAATAAATCGGTTTATATTTTTTGAGGAGGTTTTTCCTCATTACTTATATATTTCACAATTAATTTATGGAAACACCCACTTTTTTGGGCCTGCATCAGTCTTTACCAATGGGAAGATGATGTCAGCAGCCTTTTCAACAAGGTCAGTCTTGTTCATGTGTTGTCCGTTGTTGATTGTATTGTCACGATTACCCGTTATTAATATGGTGATGGTTTGTGTATTTGTGTGGTTCATTGTTGAGAGTTACGAAAATGGAGTTTTTTCGTCTCTGTCCTGTAGTACATGGCACTTGTACGTAGAGAGCGTATAGGACATTGAGGTCAGTCGACTCTTCCTCCCTGGAAGGAGGGGGGGGAGCGCATATGACATTCGGTCATCTCTCATACATCGGTGGTGTTATCCGATGGTTAGTCAAATCCTGACTGTTTTTTCTTACAGTTTCAGAAGTTTAAGTGCCTTAAACGCAGAAAAGCGTATAGGGATGAGCTGGTCTTTTGACCTCGCCTCCCTCCCGCCAGATTCACTTTCGAATTCTGGCAATATCAAAAGTATTAGGGAGGTAAGTATACTCTTGAAGTGAAATAAACGAAATCTAGGATTTCTTTTTTCACGAGAGAGTTGATACTTACCTCCCTAGATACGGACCCGGCCTCTCCACCCCACAGAGGCTCGGTCTTCAGGCTCTTAATAGTTGCATGTGTGTCAGCCAATAATCTAGTCAGAGGAAGTGCTAGTCTGCGCATGCGCGGTGGTGGGGCTGGCATCCGCCAGACTACGCTCTGACTCCCTGCCCAGTAGGGGCACCTAACTGTTTTAAATCTGAGTGTTTATTGAGTGAAAGCCAATATTTAGCAATATCAAAAGTATTAGGGAGGTAAGTATCAACTCTCTCGTGAAAAAAGAAATCCTAGATTTCGTTTAATAAAGGTGTTTAGCTATACTGTATAAAGGTGTTTAGCTATACTGCATAAAGGGGTTTAACTATACTGTATGGTGTTTAGCTATACTGTATGAAGGTTGTTAGCTATACTGTATAAAGATGTTTAGCTATACTGTATAAAGGTGGTTAGCTATGCTGTATAAAGGGGTTTAGCTATACTGCATAAAGGGGTTTAGCTTTACTGTATAAAGGTGTTTGGCTATACTGTATAAAGGTGTTTAGCTGTACTGTATTAAGCTGTTTAGCTTTACTGGATAAAGGGGTTTAGCTATGCTGCATAAAGGGGTTTAGCTTTACTGTATAAAGGTGTTTGGCTATACTGTATAAAGGTGTTTAGCTATACTGTATAAAGGGGTTTAGCTATACTGTATAAAGGTGTTTAGCTGTACTGTATGGTGTTTAGCTGTACTGTATAAAGGTGTTTAGCTATGATGTATAAAGGTGGTTAGCTATACTGTATAAATGTGGTTAGCTATACTGTATAAAGGGATTTAGCTATACTGTATAAAGGGGTTTAGCTATACTGTAGTGTGTTTAGCTATACTGTATAAAGGTGTTTAGCTATACTGTATAAAGGTGTTTAGCTATACTGTATAAAGGTGTTTAGCTATACTGTATAAAGGTGTTTAGCTATACTGTATAAAGGTGTTTAGCTATACTGTATAAAGGTGTTTAGCTATACTGTATAAAGGTGTTTAGCTGTACTGTATAAAGGTGGTTAGCTATACTGTATAAAGGGGTTTAGCTATACTGTATAAAGATGGTTAGCTATACTGTATGGTGTTTAGCTGTACTGTATAAAGGTGTTTAGCTATGATGTATAAAGGTGGTTAGCTATACTGTATAAATGTGGTTAGCTATACTGTATAAAGGGATTTAGCTATACTGTATACAGGGGTTTAGCTATACTGTATAAAGGTGTTTAGCTATACTGTATAAAGGTGTTTAGCTGTACTGTATAAAGAGGTTTAGCTATACTGTATAAAGGTGTTTAGCTGTACTGTATTAAGGTGTTTAGCTTTACTGTATAAAGGGGTTTAGCTATACTGCATAAAGGGGTTTAGCTTTACTGTATAAAGGTGTTTGGCTATACTGTATAAAGGTGTTTAGCTATACTGTATAAAGGTGTTTAGCTATACTGTATAATGGTGTTTAGCTTTACTGTATAATGGTGTTTAGCTATATTGTATAAAGGTGTTTAGCTATACTGTATAAAGGTGTTTAGCTATAGTGTATAAAGGTGTTTAACTATACTGTATAAAGGAAGGGAAAAACTATCAAATAATGTTTATTGGTAATTCACCTTTCCAGAGTACCCACCCATCATATGACGTCATAATGAACTGCGTGAAGTGTACAATGACATCATAATGAATGACGTTGATAAGTACGTCACGAACTCATATTTGAAGACGGTCTATGTGTTGTTGTACACATTTTTTACTTTTACTATTTAATAAATATTCTGTTGAATATTTTGAAACTAATTTGACTGGGCGCTATTGCTGCCATTAATTACAAGATATTCAACAGCTTCCGTGTATAGTTTTCAGGAAATTGATAACTAGGGCATTTGGGGATCGATCAATCCCAACATGGGGAGGTGTGGGTGGAGCTTAGCTAGTGATGGGCAGGGCATAGCTAAAAATGGAAAGGTCCATTGCATACAATGTTAAATACGCCGGTAAAAAATGAGTAATTTGAGAAGACATTTATTATCCTCTTGTAGCGCTTAACTTGTAACACGTGATGTTGCTGATCCTACACCGTACACACATTGTCTGACTAAATGAGGAATTTCACAATTAAGACCTAAAGATGTTTCTTTCAGGGGTAGAATTAACTTTTTCAAGCACCACAGAAGTCACTGATCCGCAGCATTTCTACTGATCCGCAGCATTTTCTACTGATCTGCAGCATCTGACTGAAACCTGCACTAAGAGAAGAATATTTAAAAAAGATTTAGAACTGGAATGATAGGCTCGATAACCAAGGCAGTCATTCCAGTTGTCAATTTAAAAAAATAGTCTTGGCCTGCAAATTGACTTTAAATAATGAAATGTTTTAACCCTAACCACTCTGATGTTAATATTCTATCTTTTAGTGCTTTGTCAATAGCAAAAAACTGGTGTACATTTTTCAACAATTTTGGTGGACGATGCAGCAACATCTTCCATCCCATTTGTTGAAAAATGAACACCCGTTCATCTTTTAACTTAAATTAAAGGAAAAATTTGGATATCGGATTGATAAGGATCAATGTTCTTGACTAAATTTACTGACTAAAGGGTCAGAAGCAACCCTAGAATCAGTTGACCAGACCAGTCAGACCGTATTGTTTACATTCCCGCCTGAGTTGACCAGACCAGTCAGACTGTAGCGTTTACATTACCATCTGATCAACACTAAACATACTATAATCGCTTAATTTAAGCTTTACTAATGTGTACGAGGAAGAGATCTTAGTGGTGAAGGATCAGGAGGTACATGAGATCTTAGCGGTGAAGGATCAGGAAGTAGGTGATACATGCTGTCAGCCGTAAACCTATCACGCTATGACAGAAAAAGCTTGTCTCTGTTGCTACTCTTCAATCATAAATATTCGTCAAATCTTTCATTTCAGTTCTTTTCCCCCTTATCGCCGGTGAAGGTGGAGTTTGAGTCCTCGCCTAATGGACGTTCTACGGGAGAAGCTAATGTGGACTTTGCCACGCATCAGGATGCCCTAGAAGCAATGAAGAAGCACAAGTGTAACATGCGTAAGTACACGCCGCTAGATCATATAAACATCTACCTGTGTAAGTACATGCCGCTAGATCATATAAACACCTACCTGTGTAAGTACACGCCGCTAGATCATATAAACACCCACCTGCTTAAGTACACGCCACTAGATCATATAAACACCTACCTGTGTAAGTACACGCTGCTAGATCATATAAACAGCTACCTGTGTGTGTAAGTACATGGCGCTAGATCATAGAAACATCTACCTGTGTAAGTACACACCGCTAGATCATATAAAGACCTACTTGCGTAAGTACACACCGCTAGATCATATAAACACCTACCTGCTTAAGTACACGCCGCTAGATCATATAAACACCTCGCGTAAGTACACAACGCTAGATCATATAAACACCTACTTGCATAAGTACACGCCGTTAGATCATATAAACACCTACTTGCGTAAGTACACGCCGCTAGATCATATAAACACCTACTTGCATAAGTACACGCCGTTATATCATATAAACACCTACTTGCATAAGTACACGCCGCTAGATCATATAGACACCTACTTGCGTAAGTACACGCCGCTAGATCATATAGACACCTACTTGCGTAAGTACACGCCGTTAGATCATATAAACACCTACCTGTGTAAATATACCTTATTACATGGTGTCTTTAATTGTTCTGTTCTTCTGGTACCAAATAGAGGCTTCTGTGGAAAAGCAGCCCTTCATCTGTTACTTGTTTCCAAAATTAGCCAGTATTAGTTGATGGTATGTTAAAAAAAGATGCCCGTCCTTATGTATTCACAGATGAAAATTTGTCGAACATCCTGAACAGAGAATGATAGCTTAGTTTCTGTTGAAGGGAACTTATCATTTCACTTCAAGAGTATACTTACCTCCCTAATACTGATAGATATTGCTAAATATCGGCTTTCACTCAATAAACACTCAGATTAAAACAGTTATGTGCCCCTACTGGGCAGGGAGTCAGAGTGTAGTCTGGCGGATGCCAGCCCCACCACCGCGCATGCGCAGACTAGCACTTCCTCTTTGCTAATTTATTGGCAGAGAGTAAACACATGTTTTTGTGCTTTGCGCTTTTCTACTCATTTTTAAGTCGATTTAGCCTGTTTAGTAGAAGTTTCAAGCCTGTTTGGAATGTCTGAGAGAGTTGCTTCACCGGAGGATGGCCCAGGACCTATCCATCAGGTGACTTCTATTAAGATTTAGCGAGTTTTACCCGGTGTAATGTGTTTCCGTGATTCGCGTTTACCGTGATAAGCGCCTTGTTTAGTTGCTTTATTTCAACTAGGTGCTTTATAATACTAATCTCTCTTTGTGTTTATGTCCACAGGTCTTTGTGAGGATATGTAATGGACATCACAGCATCAGAGGGTTTGTTTCTCTCCACTATGGTTCCATTTCCTACTAATACTGTTAGGTTATCTAACCAAAATTTTTTGTGTTCAGTGAGTCGGAGGCCTAGTATAAAGGTCTTCTCACTTTGCTCTCTTTATCCAACTCCTTCCCCTAAGGTGGAGAGTGTTAGGAGGCGTAGTCTTGGTGGAGTGCTCCAGGTCATCACGTTGAATGGTTTGTCTATACAAGGTGTCCGGTATCTAATTATTGATATGAGGTGATGTTAATTATTTAAGAAAAAAAATTAACTGTATTTGCCATTGTTATCAGTATGTATCTGATGGTTGTGTAGTCGGAATGTCCATTCTGTAGATGTTCTGGTTATGGATACAATTCGTCCTTGCACTTGGATGTTTGTTATGGATCAATTTTTTTCCTGTCATGGGATTAATGACGTCATAATCAGCCTTGCTCTTTATTAACAATTAAAGTTTTGTGCAATGCTGGTTTCAGATGATTGGTGATCTTTATGATCATTCTCCCTCTCTTTGAGTTGGTTTGAGTTTCTAAGCTTAACTATTTTGCTCATTGTCCTCGTCCTTTGGCCTGTTTCAGAGACCTGGTTGCTCGTCCTGTGGACGTTTCTTAAAGGAAAAGTTTGTTCCGCATCTCTGCTATCAGTGTAGTCCCTGTGGTCCCTTGATTAATTGCGAGATATGTAAGCACTGGGGTGGGCGAACTAATGTCCAAATTCTTGTGCTTACAGGCGAAGGACAAGGTGGTGGAGGAGGAGAAGAATAAGCAGAAAAGAGAGTGTGTGAGTAAGAAGGGTAAGAGGAAGGCCTCGTCCGCGGTGGACATGGAGGCCTTCCGTAGTGAGATGTTGGGAGAGATGAAGAGGACAATAAAGGATTTGGTTCCAGAGTTGCTTCGGGCATGCTTCCTGGACCAAATTCTTTGTTGGCCTCATCATCTGCTTCGGAGCAGGTAATCCCCACCTCTGAATCACCTTTCCGTAGGCCGTTTGCGTTGTTCGAAGATTCAGAGGTGGCCCCATTAGAGGGGGCGTTCCACGACCCTGGCAGCAGGCTTGGTGCCGCGCCGAGGGGTCGTGGACGGCTGTCGCTGGAACCCGCGGGCTGCTTATCAGTCCAGGGGTATCCGCACGCCGCGGGTGCCAGTACCTCCTATGACACCTTTCCTGGCCAGTCAGGGTTAGCTCTCTTTGCTGACCCGGAGTCTAATCTTTCTGGCCAGGAGGAAGAGGATTACCTGTTAGGGTCGCCGTCTGAGGACGTGACCATGGATTAGGACGTCTGTGCACCCCTCGCGGGGAATACAGGCGACATAGTCCATGGCTCTACTCACGCAGGAGTAGAGTTCACGGTTCAGAAGGTGGCCCTGGGCGCTGCTGATGGCCAGCGTTACCGCATACCTCGGCTTGCCGAGAGTGTCGCTGGTGCTGGCCAGGGCCGTGGTGGGGCGGTTTCTGCCCCGCGCTCTACCACGGCGCCTGCTCCTGGTCAGGCCAGTGAGGTTAGCATGCCTGTTCTTTCGGGCCCGCATGCTTTCCCTGGGTTATCAGCATATCCGCCGTCAAGCTCTGCTGCTTGCGCTCAGGAGGAAGACGAAGGCCCCCGTCTTGTAGAGCGCTCGCAGCTAGCCACGGAAGAGGATTGGTCTGACGCTTGCCAGTGGCTGGTAAGTGTTAGGCCAGGTCTGCCCGTGGAGCAGTCGGCTAGCCAGCGTGACCACAGGCCGTGGTTAGCTGGTAAGGCTACTGCTAACGCGATGCCATCTCTGCCGCTGGCAGAGCATGTCGTTGACATGTTCGAGGTGGCGGAGACGTCCATTAAGGCGAATGGGCGTCTCGCGAAGGCCCCTCGCGAGGTGGCCCGGCGTTGCCGCATCGTGCCCCTGGATTACCAGAGGTACGGTGTGGTACCCAAGCCGAGCGTGAATGACCGCGCGGCTTTGGGTGAGGATGCGCAGCCAGGCTCCCGTTCTGACACGGGAGTCTTGTGTTCGAACGCGTTGCGTTCGGCAAATGCCGCGTTGTGTGATGCGGAGGAGAGTGGGAGAGCTTCGATTGCCGCTCTGTCCCACATCTCCCAGCTGTTACAGGGGGTAGTAACGGCATCCGCATCGCGCCAGCCGAGCCCGGTCACAGTCCAGAGAGCCATCCAGGATGGTATCAACCTGGCTCTGGACTGCATGACTCGGGCGGTGACTAGGAGTGTCCGGGCAAGGCGCACGTTTGCCTTGGACAATCTGTGCCCGTCCCAGGACCTGTACAATAGGCTACTGCGTACGCCTATGACAGGTCCTGGTCTCTTTGGAGGTGAGGGATGTAGACACCTCCAGGAGACGGTTACTCTGGTCAATAACCAGAGGGCGCTGCGCGAGCAGTTTGAAGTGCTCCGTGGGAGCGCGTTCGCGCTGCACCCCCTGCGTATTGTCCCCTGCAGGCGCGAGGTGGAGGTGGCCAGGTCAGAGGCCAACCACCATCGCAGCGTCGGCCTCGGCCGCGTGCGATTCGGCCTGCAGTGAGGGGGGCGCAGGCTCCTCAGGCACAGTCAGCCAGGCAGCCACCCGCGCACCGAGGTGCGCGTGGTGCTGGGCGTGGCGCGCGAGGATCTGGTCGTGGTAATCGTGCCTGATGGGCCGGTTACCGCGATGAGAACCACTCCAGTGTTTCTGGCAAAGGAGATAGTGCCACTCTTGCACTCCTTATGTTCACCTCTCTCCCTAGGTGGACCGGTGGGAGGCCGGCTAGCCGACCACAAGCAAGAGTGGGAACGGTTGACTCAGGACCGTTTAGTCTTGCGATGGCTTTCAGTCGGGTATCATCCCGATTGGATGACAGGCCCGCCATCGCGACTGTCTCTAGTGCCAATCTGGACTCCAAATCCGAGAGATCCAGAGCAAAGGTTGTGTATCGAGGAGGAGATAAATTCCCTCATACTAAAAGGAGCTATTCAGCCGGCACAAAAGTGTCCGGGCTTCTATTCAACCGTGTTCTTGGTAACAAAAACCACCGGAGGGTGGAGACCAATTCTCAACCTCAAGCCGTTGAACAAGTTCATAGAGACGCCCAGTTTCAAGATGGAGACTGTGCGCTCGGTGTTGGCGGGGTTAGAGAAGGGAATGTGGACAGCTTCAATAGATTTGAAGGATGCTTATTTCCACATTCCCATAGCGAGGAGTTTCCGTCGCTTCCTGAGATTTGCATTCCAGGGCAGACAGTGGGAATTCAGGGTGTTACCCTTCGGAATTTCCACCGCTCCTCGGGTTTTCACCCGTGTGGTTCTTGCGATCACAGCATACCTCCGCAGGAGAAGCATAGCAGTCCACACATACATAGACGACTGGCTGTTAAAAGCACACACCCAGGAAAGTTTATCGACCAATCTGGAGATTGTTTTGAAAACGCTCACAGATTTAGGCTAGATGATAAATTTTCAAAAATCAGAGCTGACTCCATCCCAGAAGTTTGTTTACCTGGGGATGTTCTTCGATCTAGAGACAGGATATGTTTATCCTACTCAGGAGAGAGTTCAGAAACTCATCTCAGTAATTCAGTCAGTGTGCGACAGTCGTCATGTCCTGGCACGGGTTTACTTGAGAATGCTGGGGTTGATGGTTTCGTTGGAACCAGTCATTCCTCAGGCCGCCTTACGCAGGCGGCCGATCCAGCTTTTTCTCATGACACAATGGACCCAGAGTACAGGTTCACTGGACTCGAATGTGTCAGCGTTGGCGCATCTAATTCACCACCTGCAATGGTGGTTGAAGACAGAGAATCTCCTGTTGGGGGTTTTGCTAACCCCTCCCCACCCTCAGGTGACTGTGTATACAGATGCATCGATGGAGGGTTGGGGAGCTTGCCTGGAAGAGTCCACAATATCAGGGCTGTGGGATCTGGATCAGTCAAAGGAACATATCAATCTACTGGAATTAAGAG
Organism: Chaetoderma sp. LZ-2023a; assembly: GCA_034401795.1. Lineage (NCBI taxonomy): Eukaryota > Metazoa > Mollusca > Caudofoveata > Chaetodermatida > Chaetodermatidae > Chaetoderma > Chaetoderma sp. LZ-2023a. The sequence goes on along the minus strand of CM067372.1, from coordinate 170,284,767 downwards.
CAGTAGTCCTGGGCCTGGAACATTTCTTATAGAAAGTTCAGGGCAAGATTGTTCTTATTCGTTCAGACAACTCAACTGTAGTGACTTACATAAACCGCCAGGGCGGAACGAAGTCGCCCAGTCTCTGTATGATGACATGGAGACTGCTTTGTTGGTGCCTGGATCACGGGATTACCTTGAAAGCAGTTCATATTCCGGGAAGGTTAAATCTGCTAGCAGACTCATTGAGCCGAGGGATGAGTGTTTTACCCACGGAATGGCAACTAAATCAATGTGTGGCAGATCGTCTGTTCGACCATTGGGGGAAGCCCAACATCGATTTGTTCGCAACGAAGAGGAATGCGAAGATGACGACGTACGTCTCTCCGATTCCAGATCCAAGTGCTTTCGCAACAGATGCGTTAGCTATCAGCTGGGCGGGAATGTATGCATGCGCATTCCCTCCAGCAATCCTGATTCCAAAAGTTCTTGAGAAAATCCGGCAGGAGGAGTGCCAAGTGCTCCTGATCGCCCCGGATTGGCCAAGCCGATCGTGGTATACGGATCTGCTGGACCTTCTGGTCTGCAATCCGGTTCCTCTGCCTCTGATGGACGACATTATCTTCCAGGGCAAGGCCCTTCACAACAATCCGTCAATGTTCCGATTGACTGCGTGGATGTTGTCAAGGAATCTAGAATTAAGGAGGGCTTTTCTGAGCAAGCAGCCATGTTTATGGCCAAAGCCAGGAGGGGGTCAACCTCCAGAGCATATAATTATAAAATCAACAGATTTGCAGAGTGGTGCTCAAAAAGATGTATTGATCCAATGGATTCATCTATTCAGGAAGTAGCTGATTTCCTCTGTCACCTGTATGATGCCTATAGCCTCAAGCCTAACTCTAATGCTGGTTATAAGTCAGCTTTAATGTCTGTTATTCCTTGCTTGGCTAAGAGGGGAAGTGATGAAGTAAGTGCATTAAATGTATTAATTAAAGGCATGGGCAATCTAAGACCAAGGAATCCCCCGGTGATTCCGTCTTGGAGTTTATCGCTAGTGCTTCAAGTACTAGGTGATAAGCCTTTTGAACCACTTAGTTCCATTTCTATGAAACTATTAACTCTTAAAACTGTATTTTTAATTGCTGCGGCCTCGGCTAGGCTTGGGTGTTAAATTCATGCCCTATCAGCCGGGGATGACCGTTTTGTGGTTACAGAGGAAGGCCTTAAGCTGCTACCTAGGATTAATTTCTTGGCTAAGAATCAGTCTTTGAAATATCCAGGTCAACCTATTGTTTTACCAGCTTTAACTAGATATGATCCTAATTCTAAAGCATGGTGTCCCGTCTGGGCGCTGCTCCGGTACAAACAACATACATCGGAGTGGCGCACCGACCAGTCAGCGTTATGGTTGTCATATATTGAACCCCATGGCAGGGCGTCGAAGGACACCATTTCCAGGTGGATTGTAGAATGTATTCAGTTTTGTCATAAATCCGCCACCGGGAAGCAGGTTGACGTGGCCAAGGCTCACAGTGTCCGCGGTGTAGTGACATCCACTGCCCTATTTAATGGGGTCCCTGTGGATGACATTATGTCGGTTGCTCAGTGGTACTGTGAGTCAAGTTTTACAGACCATTATCTCCGTGACACCTCTAATCCTCTCGCCTTGTCGATTTTGACAAAATAACTAGGTGTACATTATTTGATGAGGTTTCCTCATTGCTTATATATTTCACAATTAATTATTGGAAACAACCACTTTTTTGGCACTGCATCAGTCTTCACCACTGGGAAGATGATGTCAGCACCCAAGTTCAACAAAGTCAGTCTTGTTCATGTGTTGTCCATTGTTGATTGTATTGTCACGTTACCCGTTGTTATTAGCATGATGATGGTTTGTGTGTTTATGTGGTTCATTATTGAGAGTATACGAAAATGGAGTTTTTTCGTCTCTGTCCTGTAGTACATGGCACTTGTACGTAGAGAGCGTATGGGACATTGAGGTCATTCGAGTCTTCCTCCCAAGAAGGGGGGGTGAGCGCATATGACATTCGGTCATCTCTCTTACATCGGTTGTGTTATCCGATGGTTGGTCAAATCCTGACTGTTTTCACACAGTTTCAGAAATTTAAGTGCCTTAAACGCAGAAAAGCGTATAGGGATGAGCTGGTCTTTTGACCTCGCCTCCCTCCCGCCGAATTCCCTGTCGAATTCTGGCAATATCAATAAGTATTAGGGAGGTAAGTATACTCATGAAGTGAAATAAACGAAATCTAGGATTTCTTTTTTCACGAGAGAGTTGATACTTACCTCCCTAGATACGGACCCGGCCTCTCCACCTTACAGAGGCTCGGTCTTCAGGCTCTTAATAGTTGCATGTGTGTCAGCCAATAAATTAGTCAGAGGAAGTGCTAGTCTGCGCATGCGCGGTGGTGGGGCTGGCATCCGCCAGACTACACTCTGACTCCCTGCCCAGTAGGGGCACCTAACTGTTTTAATCTGAGTGTTTATTGAGTGAAAGCCGATATTTAGCAATATCTATAAGTATTAGGGAGGTAAGTATCAACTCTCTCGTGAAAAAAGAAATCCTAGATTTCGTTTAATCTTTGGTGGAAGCTTGTCCTTAGTAGGGCTGGCCGGTATTGACATTTGGGTGACAATAACGATGTCACAGGAAAATAGCGCAATAACGTGTCATACCGCAGTATTCTGGTGTCCCGAGAATATGAGGATGATGATGAACTTAACGCTTGTCACGAATCGGCCTAGAGGTTTCTGCTATTTCAACAGTAATGAGAAATGTCTCGCGCGACTGCGCAGTGATAGGTAATAATAATCAATAATGCACAGTCTTAGTTTCCGATTGGCTCTCGGGACATTCGATGTCATTAGGCATGAATGAAAATTACTATCGTAGTAAAATTTTGATCACGTACCTCGTCATTCATAACGAATTAATCACATGATTTATTTCAACCAATCTGTGCAACTCGAGATCAATATTGATGGATAATGGCGGAAGGAAAAATCTAGTTACTGTAACGCTTTTAAATGCAGTAAAGCAATATCTTAGCGCCTAGTTATTGTTTTATATTAGAAATGTAAACACGAAAAAACTAGAATATTATTCAGATTTATAACGGCAAAAGTGGAAAATACCATGGCCGACATATAGAGATTTAGAAATGCGACGCTAATGACAATGTTATCGCGGTTATCCCGGTATTATTGGGAAACCTCCCAGCCCTAGTCCTTACGTGTGCCGAAGAGCCCTATCGACTTTAGGGTCAAAAGGTCAGGTGTCATGGTGACCTAATTAAAAAATAGACCAATATAAGACTGATAATGTGGAGTGGGGGTGGGGGTGTATAGTGGGGGGAGGGGTGGTGTATAGATCAACACTAAGATTGTCATCCTTGTTTATGCACTGCCTAGTGATCATGATGTATACACTGTGCCTTGTGGAAGATCCATGCGGACTTCAATTGATCATGATGTATACACTCATGACTGTCTTGAGAGAGATCCATGCAGGCTTCAATTTGTTATTCGTAATTGTCTAATCATTATAGTTAATCATTAACATCTAGTCTTTGTACATCTGTAGCTTGGTGCTGAATCTTGCTCTCTCATATAAAGCTGTTTTGTACATCTGTAGCTTGGTGCTGAATCTTGCTCTGTCATATAAAGCTGTTTTGTACATCTGTAGCTTGGTACTGAATCTTGCTCTGTCATATAAAGCTGTTTTGTACATCTGTAGCTTGGTGCTGAATCTTGCTCTGTCATATAAAGCTGTTTTGTACATCTGTAGCTTGGTGCTGAATCTTGCTCCGTCATATAAAGCTGTTTTGTACATCTGTAGCTTGGTGCTGAATCTTGCTCCGTCATATAAAGCTGTTTTGTACATCTGTAGCTTGGTGCTGAATCTTGCTCTGTCATATAAAGCTGTTTTGTACATCTGTAGCTTGGTGCTGAATCTTGCTCTGTCATATAAAGCTGTTTTGTACATCTGTAGCTTGGTGCTGAATCTTGCTCTGTCATATAAAGCTGTTTTGTACATCTGTAGCTTGGTGCTGAATCTTGCTCTGTCATATAAAGCTGTATCTAATTGATTCTTTAATGTTGTTTTTGTCATTGTGCAGAACATCGATATATTGAATTATTCCTGAATTCGACACCAGTTGATGAGCGTGGCGGTGGCGGCGGTTTTGGTGGTAACTAGGGCGGTGGCAGCTTTAACATGGGAAATAATATGAGTAAGTGTAGTAGATATCTGCTGGTGTGTGGATGAAGGAGCCACTATCATGGTCTGTGGCCTGCATTAGCGATAAAGATTACACCAATGCAAAGTTAACACTAATACTAAGTAATCATAAAGAAAATTGAAATTGTAGTCTATTGAATGTCTATTTACGGACGAAGAGAATACTGTTTTTGAAAATTCACCCTGGAATGACTGGCTCAGTTATCTAGTCCATCATTACAGTGGTAAGCAAAAAAAAATAGTGATCTCTTGGTCTGAAAATGAACATTGTACAAGACCAGTACAGAGGCTTGACCGTTAAAACTTGAATGGTTATGGGTTTGAAGGCTGTCCCGTTAATTATAGTGCAATTTCCGCTGCATATTTGATGCTGTTGTCTACTATAGAGTTAGTATAGCCATAGTGATATGCGCATACATTCACTATGTGTATAGTTGTCCCGACCACTTGTGACGCAAGTTCAGTAAACTGCAAGTGCGCATGGCTGGTTATTCACTGACTGGCTGACGAAGATGATCAGCTGCGTATATAGCCTCCAAAAAGCAGCAAATTAAACAAATCCCTCAATTCCCTACTGGGAAAGATATTAGTTTGCTGTCACATTTCATAGCTTTTAGTGCTATTTATTGGCTTGGTGGGTGGGTACCTATAGGCATAAGCCATATAAGAACTAGCCGAGTCTAAACATAGTTTATTAATAATATAGGTCAACGGTCAATTTTGACATTGGAAGCAAATGTTAAGTATTCTGGCTGTAGTTTCAAGAGTTTCATATACAGTAACCAAACTTGGTGTATGGGTGCTTTGTAGATGAATGGCTTGTTAGCTCACCTGGATAGAATTGGCAACTAAGCTTATGGCATAGTGTCCTTCGCCGTCGTCTGTCAACTTTTTCTTTAAACCATGTATTCTCAAGAATCACTGGGCTGATTTTAATTATATTTGCCGTGAAGCTTTCTTAGTGCATAGAGATCCAAGTTTATTCCAAAGAAGTCGATTGACCGATTTGTCTATCAGCCATCTTGGGTTTGGCATAGTTTTAGAAAAGCCTTAAAATCTCCAAAACTGCTTGGCAGATTTTTGTGAAACTTCATCTAGGGCAATAGATTTTAAGCAAATTTGTTCAAGACAACCTGATTAACTGATTTTATTGTCAACCATATTGGATGATCGAGTTTTCACAAAAATAACTTCAACATCTGCCAAGGACCAATCAGAATTCAATGTGGTGTCAGCCATATTGGAATTTCTTATTTGATTGATTTTGAAGTCAAAATTGTTTTTATATAGGTTTATGAGTATGGTGATGTCAAATTCTGCACTTCCTTTTGTCAAATAAATCTTGGATTATGTTGGCGCGAAAACTTGTATAGAAAAAGATTAGGAAAATTCAAATGTTTTCTCAAGAACCACTGGACTGGGAGGATGCTTCTTTATGGCAAGTTTGTTCAAAAGAGCCATGTGTCAGATTTGGCTGACCGCCATCTTTGATTTTGCACTATTTTTAGAAACCCATTTAAAAATCCTGTCCGAAAACCATTTGTCAGATTGATATGAAACTTGAGAAACTTCATCCGGGGAAGTAGCTGTACCAAGTTTGTTAAAGAGAATCCTATTGGTCGATTTGAATTTTTAGAAACACGGTTAAAGATCTGAAAGTGCTTATTAAGGATATGGCTAAAATGTTAGTCCTAGATTCGGAACCAATAATAAACCATTAAGCCAATACAATGTGTACATGTATTTATGAGCTCACCTGGCCTGGCCTGAAAGGACAAGTGAGCTTATGCCATGGCACCCGTCATCCGTTAGTCGTCTGTTAGACAACTTTTCCTTTAAACAACTTCTCAAGAACCACGGTTCCAATTATATCAATTATATTTGTCAAGAATCATCCGTAGGGCAGAGGGATCCAAGTTTGTTCAAACGAAGCCGATCAGCCTATTTGGCCGGCGGCCATCTTGGAATTTAGCCGATTTTAGGAAACGTCTAAAAATCTAGAACTTCTTGAGGGATCGATTCTAAACTCATGAAATATCTGGTAAGAGCTAAATCAAGTTTGTTCAAGGGAACTTGATTGGCCAAATAGTTCGGCGGCCATCTAGGATGACCTAGTTTTCCCGAAAACGACCTCTAGAACCGCTGAAGGGATCGGGCCGCGATATTATGCAGTAAGGGCCATTAAAGTTTGTTCAAGATAAGTTGATACGTCAAAAAACATGGCCACCCTGTACCAATTAAAATGTAGCGCATTTGGCAGTCATTTTGAATTTTTTTATTTGATTGATTTTGAAGCCGAAACTGTTTTTATATATGTTGTTGAATATGCTGATTTCAAATTGTAGTGTTTGGCGGCTATATTTGATATTTTTATTTGATGGATTTTGAAGCGGTTTGTCGGCCATCTTGGATCTTTTTCCTACCAAAAACTCAAATACTAAAGCGATGGGAAATTTAAAATGTATTATTCTTGAGAACCACTGGGCCGATTTCAAGCATATTTGATAGGAGGCATCCTTTGGGAATAGGGATACAAATTTGTTCAAAGGAAGATGATTGGCCAATTTGGCCCGTGGCTATCTTGGATTTTGGTCGACTTTTAAAGAAACGTCCTTTAAAATCTGAAACTGCATGGGAGATCGATGCAGACCTCATGAGATATGATCTAGGGCAAGAGCTGAATAAAGTTTGTTCGAGGGAACTTTATTTGGTGACCATATTGGATGACCTATTTTGGCAAAAACGACCTCCAGAATTGCTGAACGGATCGGGCTGAAATTAGGCTAGTATGAATAAGGCGGAAATGCCATTAAAGTTTGTCCATGGAAAGTTAATGTAAAAAAACCCATGAATCAATCAAAATATAACGTTTTTGGCGGACATCTTGTATTTCCTGCAAATTACTGAGAAAAAGATAAAAAGACTTAATTATTAACCACTGGGCCAATTTTAATAAAACTTGGCTAAACTTTCTTCACAGAAATTTGATTGGTAAATTTTTACAGGTCTCATCACATTTTGTTAGTTTGTGCCGGTCGCCAATAATTCCAGGTGAGCGACACAGCCTCTTGTTATTATTATTAGCTCACCTGTCCTTTCAAGGCCAAGTGAGCTTATGGCATGGCGACCGTATTTGACAGGAAGCATCCTTAGGGGATAGAGATTCAAGTGTGTTCAAACAAACGTGATTGACCAATTTGGCCGGTGGCCATCTCAGGTTTTGGCCGACTTTTAGAAATATCTTTAAAAATCTCCGAAACTGCTTGGGACATTGGGATGTATAGTTTGGCATTCCGTTCCATCTTGGATGACCTAGTTTTTCCGAAATGACTTCCAGAACCGGTAAACGGATCGGACCGAAATTTGGCAGATATAATTAGTGATCTAAGGGCCATTAAAGTTTCCTCAAGGGAAGTTGATCCGTCAAAAAACATGCCCGCTATGGGCCAATCAAAATGTAGCGTATGTCGGCCATATGGGATTTTTTTATTTGATGGATTTTCAAACCGAAATTGGTTTTATATATGTTTTGGGGTATTCTGATTTCAAATTTGCCATTTTTGCAACTGTTGGTTAAACGGTTTGGCGGCCATCTTGGATCCTTTTTCCATCAAAAGCTCCCATACTAAAGCCATACAAAATTTAAAATATCTTCTCGGGAAGCATTGAACCGATTTCAAGTATATGTGGCAGAAATCATCCTTAACACAGGGATCCAAGTTTGTTCAAAGGAAGCCAATCGGCCATCTTGGATTTTGGCCTATTTTTAGAAACGTCTCCATTTTCACAGACTACGCCATTACATCACTACGTCATTGGCCTTCCTTTCCATACATTCCTTTTTGTAGGGGAGTTTGGAGTAGTTTTTAGGTCACCTGGTCTAAGTGAGCTTATGCCATGGCGGCCGGCCATCGTCTGTCCCTCCGTCAAATCGCGCCTTAACGGCTATCCTCCGGTCATTTCTTTCAGAATTTTGATTGATCAATTTTGTGTTTGAAAATCTTAGATTTTATTAAAAATCTACCGGAAATGGTCAAAATGCTACTCCCCCTTAGTTGCTTGACATATTTCAACCAAAGTTGTATAGATGCATTCTATGGTGGTAGGCTCTAGAACTTCTTTTCAGAGTTTTGATTGATCAATTTTTCCCGTGAAAATCAGATTTTATGAAAAATCTACTGGAAATGGTCAAAATGCTATTCCTCCTTAGCTGCTTGACATATTTCAATCAAATTTGACTAGATGGATTCTATGGTCGTAAGCTCTAGATCTTTTCAGAATTTTGATTGATCAATTTTTTGGGTGAAATTAGATTTTATGAAAAATCAACCGGAAATGCTCAAAATGTTACTCCTCCTTAGCTGCTGGACATATTTCAATCAAATTTGACTTGATGCATTGTATGGTGCTAGGCTCTAGACCTTTTTATTCAGAATTTTGATTGATAGATTTTTTGGGTCAAAATCTTTGATTTTATGAAAAATTAACCTGAAATTGTCAAAACGTATGTTTTAACCGCTTCAAGGATTTCAACAAAATTGTACTGGAATGATCCTATGTGAATTGGCTCCAGATGCTGTATTTAGAATTTTAATTGGTCAATCTTTTGGGTGAAAATCATAATTTTTTAATGAAATATTTACTGGAAATTGTCAAAACATCTTAACAGCTTGGCGGATTTTAACCAAATTTGACTTTGATGATCCTACAGTGCTAGTATCTGGACTTTCTATTTAGAATTTTGATTGGTCGATTTTTCCGATGGCCATCTGTTTAATGTAAAGATTCATGTATACACCTGTGCAAAAGTTAAGCACCACCCTATTTTTACGCACATGCGAGGGTATATTCATGTGCTATGAAGAAAGCAATAGCATAAACATTTATGTACCCATCCATCTTAGTGCAAGAGGTAATAATGCAACTAGAGGAATGCTGATTATGATGGTGGGGAAACACTGTATGTTTTTGTTTGAACTTGAAAACGAGGCCTGAATATGGCTACGTTGACACAACTGACAACTATTGCCCTACAGTTGACACACGTGGCTAGATTGTCATTAATGGTGTCTGAAAACGAAGTTTAACATCTGTGCACGAGTTTGAGACTGTCATTATTAATACCGGGTATATCCACCTTGTGCCTGGATGACGGCCTGGACACGACGTCTCATGCTGGTCACCAACCGACTGATACGCCATTGTGGTATTCGTTGCCATTCAAGATGGAGTGCGTCTGTTAATTCCTGTAGGTTCTGCACAGGAGGATCCCTCCTTCTCACCATGTTTCCCAGAATGTCCCAGATATGCTCAATAGGGTTCATGTCAGGGCTCCTTGCTGGCCATGGTAGGGTTTTGATGGCATTCTGGCGGAGGTATTCATGCACAGCTCTAGCACGATGTGGTCGGGCGTTGTCATCCATGAATATAGGGTGGGTTCCAGGTGCATGATTTACAAAATGAGGGACCACAACTCTATCCAGTATGGAATCTTGATATCTTTGTCCATTTAGTGTTCCAGGTACGGTCAACAGATCCAGCTTACAATCAAATGAGATGCACCCCCATATCATAACGGAACCGTCACCAAATGGAACTTCTTCCATGATGTTACGTTGGTCGTACGCCGTGCGTCTGGACCTCCATACACGAGTTCGACCATCTGTGGCATGAAGCAGGAACCGACTTTCATCGGACCAGTGTACCCGTTTTCAGGATCTCGTGTTCCAGTGTCTTCTTTCGTTGCACCACCTCAGACGCTCCTCTTTGTGGTGTGCAGTGAGGAGAGGACGTCTGACAGGTCTCCTAGCTTTCATGCCAGCAGCATACAGTCTCCTTTTGACGGTAGACATTGACACTCTATTGCGCGTTTCCCATTGCTGGCTGAGCGCTCTGCTGTTGGTGAATGGAGATCTCCTAACAAGGCGTACTAGGGCTCGATCATCACGGGCAGTAGTCTTCTTCGGTCTTCCAGATCTAGGCCTGTCCTTCACCTCGTTAGTTTGCCCATGTTTTGCAATCAAACGACTGATTACAGTATGGTTAATGTTCAGCTGTCTGCCAATCTCTCTGCATGACATACCAGTGGTATGCATGCCTATGATTTGCCATTTCACACGATCACTTAACCTTCGTCTTGCCATAGCGGTTCACAATCAAGAGCTAATTCTCTCTGTACAAATAAACCACGGTCATGAACACAAAATTCCTAATCTTGTCGCCTAAATCTGTATGTAATGTTCTACACCTCAAACTGGACTTTTACATAACTGAACACGTGTGCTGTTTCCCGCCACGCACGGACATCAAGCGGCGTGAAGTCATGCATGCATGTGCATTTCGTACTTGGAATTATGTCAGCTAACGCGGGGACAAAAAGTATGGCGGCCTAGTTGTACCATCATGTTTCTACGTTCTATTGTTTTTGCTGGTGCTTAACTTTTGCACAGGTGTATATATTTAAATGCAAATGTTTCAATGATGTAGTGACGTAGTCTGTGCAAATGGAGACCAACAAGAAGTTATATTATTTTGAAGAAAAAGAACTTGTATTTTATAAGTTTTTGAATAAGTACTGGTCAATTATAGTGTTGGGTGTGTGTGTATAAACATATCTTTATCATTCTTACATCTTCAGCGGTGGAATCCATGTCCGTTTCGAGAAATGCATGAGTGATATAAATTTCAGTCTGTGTGCTTTTCACATATACGGTCAACGCTTGACAACCGGCATTTCAAGATTTGGAGGGATCCTTTATAGTAAGCGATGGCGAGTGTGCTGGTAATGGCCAGAGAAGACGAATACGGCTGTATATTTTTTTTGCACAGCAGCTGCTGTTTTTGTGACATCATGACAGCTATGAATATGGAGCATACATGCCCACCTCTGGACACATCCTTATAATGACTTGGCATGACAATCACCTTGGCATCAAAAGGTCCAAACTTGGACGCATACTAATGAGAGGGGATGAAACAATTACTTTGGGGTCAAACGGGCCAATGCTCAGGGTCATTGAAAAGTATATTCATAAGCCTTCTATATTTTTAGGGCCCCACACCTCGCCGCACATTTGGGTGCGGAAGCCCTAAATTGTAATCACTGCATCTGTCCACTATATCTCATAAACAGCATATCATACAGAATTGCTTCAGATAGTTTAATGAAACTTGCCAGGTGATGGCTAACTTGCCAGGTGATGGCTAGATCTTATGTTAATCATGCTGCATCCAAACATGAATACTTCCTAATGAGAAGGGATGAGACCAAATGTCAAAGGTCATGGTCATTGATAAGTCTATTGACAATCCTTATAAATTTATCCTTATAATCCTTATAAATAAGAGTCGAGCTTCAAAATGTAATAATGTGTGTCAGGTGTATGATGTGATTCTTGATTGACACAAAATCTTTTTGTTTTTCAGATATGAACAATTACGGCGGTGGTGGTGGCGGCGGTGCCTATGGCAGTTGAAATATGGGAGGTGGAGGCGGAATGGGTAGTGGTGGTATGGGCATGGGAGGTGGTATGGGTGGAGGTGGTGGCATGGGTGGAGGCGGTGGCATGGGTGGAGGTGGTGGCATGGGTGGAGGTGGGATGGGTGGTGGCATGGGTCTTATGGGTAGTAGTATGGGTGGAGGTGGTATGGGTGGTGGAGGAATGGGCGGGGGTGGAATGGGGGGTGGTGGTGGAATGGGCGGAGGAGGTATGGGCAGTAGCATGGGTGGGGGTGGTGGTAACTACGGTTACAGTGCCTTTTAAAGTTGGTGCTACAAACAGTTTGCCTCTGTTAGTGCCGTGTAAAGTGCACTGTGCCATTGTTTCAGACTATATTGGATGTGTTTGACTTACGGCTGAATGTGACAGTGCGGATCATGTTTAATACAGGCCACTAGTTTATGTGCAGGCACTTATGTGCGTACATTGTGTTTTAAATAATAGAGTAAACCTAAGCCGATTGTTCAACAAAGCTGAGTAGTGGAGCTTCATGTGATAAGTGATTACTGGAGACACCTCAAACCACAAACCAATCACCGGATAATGTAGACATTTTCCATGTACACTCCAGAAATGACCGTTTTCTACAATGTGTAATTATGTTCATATCATCATGTCCGTTTCTTGGGTAAAAGAGAAGAAATTTATACATGTTCAGCTTGTATAACCTGTGTTATCTGTGATGAGTTGCTGTACAGTACAGATCAGAAATGTTTTCAAAATATTCAACAGTATCGTTTATCTTGTTTTGAACTTGATTGAATTGGAAGATATTACATTACATTGCTGGCTGCAGTGTCTTCCAATCCAGTTGTGTTCAAATATTGAACAGAGCATTTCTTGCTAAGTGACATGCTTGTGTTATTGTTTTGGAAACAGGCTAGCTTATTTCTGAGCTGTATTATATTGTCTCTACCAAGCACACTTACCCAGGATATTAATTAGTCCAAATATTCATGGAATATAGAAATTAATTCTCACCAAAAACCCCGCCCAGGTGAGCAAAGATTGTCACCAAAACCCCCGCCCAGGTAAGCAAAGATTGTCGCCAAAACCCCTGCCCAGGTGAGCAAAGATTGTCACCAAAACCCCCGCCCAGGTGAGCAAAGATTGTCGCTAAAACCCCCGCCCAGGTGAGGAAAGATTTCTTAACACTTTAGTGCTAAAGTCATCCAGTGTAAAAGTTTGAGAAAGTTTCCTTGGCTTGTAAATGCACATTCACTCGGCAAACATTGAGATTTTCTTTTGAGTAACATGAGAGAAATATTCTCACCTTGGAGAATTTATGCTCAAATTTGGTAGAGAAAGTCTAAATGTCCATTTGAATGTCCATTTGCAGAGCAAGAGATGACGATTTTTGGAAATTTACTTGACGGGCTCAATTACCAAGCCACTGATTCCAGTGATAAACTGTATCTTGCCCTGCAAATGCCCATTCCGCAAGACCACTTAAGCGTCCCGTTTTGGCCGGCGTGAGCAGTAAAGGGTCAGTTCTGCTATATTAGAATATTTACTGATATTTTATGTACTAAGGTCTCTTCATTAACATTATTTGGCAGAGTGTTTTTCAGACATTGATGCAGATGTACAAATAATGACTGCTTGGAAAACTTGATCGTCTTTGTCTTTTTTAAACATAAGTTGACGGATGGACGGCGGACAGCAGATGGTTTCCATGCATATCACTGATTTTGATCTTTTGGTCAGAACATCATTGTGTGATGCCGTGCCATGTTAAGAAGGCATGTGTCCAAGTTTGGGATCAGTATGGTTAACCAAACATTAACAGATGCACACATTGCAGGGCTACTGGCATATTTCATACGGCCAATTCCTCTTTAATAACAAAATTAAATAGTAGCTAGTACATTCTTCTGTTGTACTGAAGAGTTAGCTCCCCTGATGGTGTAGGTATCATAGCATCAGTCATACACTTTTGGAATTCTTGGTGTGCAAGATGCATACCAATAAGATGATGTCAAGCAACAGTCTTCACTCCTTATTAGGTTGCATGAAGGTACATAGCGACCAGCCTACTACTTCTGCAGAATCGCATGATTATTTCAGCCAATCAAGTTAGATTATACCATAATTGGTCCAAGAATGTAACCATGTTAGTTGATAGCGGAATCGCCCTGTTCATTCCATTCTGGATGCCAGTCTGTGAACAGCTAAGTTTTGCCACCACCGCCCCGCCATCCGACCTATTAATATGGTGAAGAACATAAAGAAGTATTGTGCAGTATCGTGAGGGCAGTATTGACCAGTTAACTTGTGCAGAGATCATTTATGATTGGCATTGAAACAATTTCACTCATAAGTTGTTCCATCACAATTTAGTTTGTCATGTTGCAGCTTGAGTGGATGATGTTGAACGGGATCCCTTAGCGTACGCCTCGATTACAAGTCATAGTTTTGGGCAGTATCTGCCAAGGGCAGTATCCTCCAAAAGTTGACAGTATAATTGAGTACAAATATGAAGTACTGACTTTATCATAGAATAGAAAGTACATAATGCAGTATCAATACTCTGATCTATTGTATATAATGTTTATTATTTAAATTTTGCTAACCAATCGGTACCATGGCTTAATGCAGTGTACACACAGGGTAACCGTTAGTTACCTGGGATCACCATGGCTTAATGCAGTGTACACACAGGGTAACCGTTAGTTACCTGGGATCAAATCAAGTGCCATGTACACACTGAGTAACCGTTTGTTACCGTGCTTAAATGCAGAGCATACATTAATACAGAAGACTGTATTAAGTGTATTTATACATAAGTGGTAATCGCGTGTTACCAGACGGCAAATGCAACGCAAACACATGGTAATCGCTAGTTACCATGTATCAAATCAATGAAATGCACACTCACGGTCTTAGCCATTCAAGTATCAAGGATGCCTAACAATGTTAGGTAACCAGGACATAGGATTGTTAACCAGGACATAGGATATAAGTGCAGGAGCTTCAATCCTATGTCTTTTATGCCTATGATGAACGATCTGATGGTGCGACGAATGCAAACTGTACTTTTAACCAGGATGATAGGGCATTTGGTCCTATTTCTGGGTGCTTGACTGGGGGAAATCGTCTGGGAGTAGAGGTTCCGACAGCAACCAAGCATGGTCAAGGTTATGCGATGGAGAGCTTGCCACGCATTGAGATTGTGTCTCCTAATTTGAGGCAGGCGATAATTGCAGGTAAAGATGTCAATCTAGCCCTGCTGTTGATGCCTGATGCAAATACAGGGGAGATAATCTCAATGGATGCAAAAACAGGCATGGCTGTGAGAATGCGCAAAGATGTGAGGTTGCAGAAGAATTTGACACTTTCAGAATTTTTGTCAGCATTTATTGTATACAAAAAAATCATGTGTGAGGCATACCCACAACGGATTCAGGAACTTGATGGTTATCTGCAGTTGATTGTCGAATTATATACGCAGTTTGGGAAATCGATTTTCTATGCATACCATAGGGCATTTTCTGCCAAGGCAGCAGCCTGGTTGCAACAGCATGGCAAAAAAATTGACTGGTCGGTTAAGGAAAGGGATATAATCCAGGCCGTCACGACAGGGTCGGTTTTGACCTCTTGTGACTTGTGTCAACAACATGATCACACAGCAAAATTTTGTCCCTCGGTTCTAGAATTCCGGCCATATTTTCGTCCTGGCGGGAGGAACAATTTTGACAGTGGTGCTAATGGGGGCCGTACTAGAATGAAAGTGAATTACCTAGGTAAGGAAATCTGTAATAATTTCAATGGCAACCGTGGCTGCTTCGCAAAATTCTGTCGCTACTTGCATGTCTGTTGGAACTGCAAGGCTAGTCACCCTGCACCTACATGCCCGAACTCGTCCAAGCGAACAATTCAGAGTCGCAATTTTGGCAAGCCGGTGGATAGCACCCAGTCTAATTGACTAGCCAGTGGGACAGAGCCAGCAAATATGCAAGTGGAGTCTGAGGTAGTGGAGGGGGGCTATGTTATAGCAACTCCTATAAACATTAACCAGCTGTCGATCGAGCTGCTTTAAAAACAACCGAGTAATTCCTGCACCATTGAATCAAGTGCCACACGTTGATACACAGTGTGGGTGACCTGGTCCCGCCTTGGCGATTTATGTATGATACTACCGTCGAATTGCCCGACCGTATCAATATCACCTTGCCTCTGACCATTGGAAGAAACTGTTCCAACGCCAGTTCCACTGCCATCATTTCCAACAGATTTATATGCAGCTGGCTCTCCTGGAGAGTCCATGTGCCCGAGACCTGGTGTTCTCCCAGGCAGGCCCCCAACCCCTCCAGCGATGCATCCGTGTACACGGACAGCTGGGGGTGGGGTAGGTGAAGCGAAACCCCTACTAGGAGATTCTGACGCTTTTTCCACCATACAAGATACGACATTATTGGCTCCAAAACTGGCACCAGTTTTGACAGGGGTTCTGTTCTGTTTCCACAGAGACATCAGATACAACTGGATAGGTCTTCGCATTAGAGCAGCGTATGGGATCACCTGCTCCATGGAGACCATCATGCCCAGCATCTGAAGAAACCACCTCGCCTGAATGTGGTTTCCCACTCGAAAACTCTTGAGGATGGCCAACAGAGACACCACTCTGGGCTCTGACGGGTAAACCCTGCCCTCGTCGAGATCGAATCGCATCCCTAAATAAACGAAATGTTGAGTGGGTGTCAACTCGGATTTCTCCTTGTTGACTATCCAGCCTAGATCTGAAAGTAACTTCAGAGTCAGAGCAGTATCCACCTCTAACCTGGCTGCCGTGTCTGCCTTGATCAGCCAATCGTCTATGTAGGTGTGTAGTGCCACGTTCTCTTTTCTGAGAAAGGCTGTCACCGCAAGGACCACTCTTGTGAAAACCCTTGGAGCTGTCGACAGGCCAAACGGGAGGACAATAAACTCCCATACTTGATTCTGAAAACGCAAATCTCAGAAACCTGTGACAACTCCTCTTCATTGGAATATGGAAATATGTATCTTTCAGATTGATCACCACATTCCCTTCCTCAATCCTGCCATTACCGACCTCGGCGTTTCCATCTGGAACCGAGGCGCATGGATAAACCAATTTAATGGCCTGAGATTGAGTACGGGTCTCCATCCCCCTGTGCTCTTGGGACCAAGGAACATATTTGAATAGAAGCCTGGAGTGTTCCGGTTTGCTGGTTTTATTGCTCCCTTCAGAAGCAAACCTGACACTTCGTTTTGAATGGCTTCTAACTTGTCTGGTTCCCTTGGTACGGGTGACCAGACAGGTGCCAAAGACAGATTCTGTGGCGGAAAGTCCCACCACTCCGGCATGTATCCCTGGGATAACCATCCCAGGACCAGACTGTCTGACGACACCGCGCCAAGCCCCTACGAAACGCATGAGCCTTCCACCCACTATAGACGCCTCAACGCCTAATGGGGTTGACCGGCTCGCGGTCCGCTCCCCCCCCACCTCTCTTAACGAGAGAGAGAGAACCATTTCGGTCTTGGCTCGGCTGGTCTAACTGGCACCGCTGTTCCTGTCGCACAGGTGCGGTCCAGGCGGATATGAAGGCAGCTCTCGTACCCTCAGGTACGATCCGCTCCCTTCTTTCCGCCCTTTGAGGGCTTACCCTTCCCCTTGCCCTTCCCGCCTCTAGGGCGATCAGGAGCAACATTGGGAAGGGTAGGGGCCTCCACAACCTTCCTGGCTTTCTTCGCCGCGGCGGCTGAGAAAAGCCAGACGAAGCAGCAGCCGCACTAGGCTTAGCTTTCACCTTGCCTTTATGCTTCTTCTGCTTCTTGGAAGGTTGTACGGTCAGCGGCTTCCCTACAGGCCCTAGTGCGTGCGCTTGCCACACCAGCTCTAGCTGTAAGTTCACCGCCAACCGATTCCGCGCAATGCTAGCTGTGTCCTCTAAGATGGCCCGCGCCTGGCCACCAAAGATGCTAGGACCTGTCAGGGGCGTCCCAAGAAGACGTTCCCTGACGGCCGTAGCCGGACGCATATGGTCAAGAATCATTTGCCTCCATAGACAGCACCAGGCCGTCATTGACGCACGAAAGCACCACAGGTTCCACATGGTGGCCTGCCCCCGCTTCAGCCCACACCGACTGAAGCCCACACCGGTCATCCTCGGTAACTGATGGTACAACACCATACCTGTCGTATTCCCCCCGTGGAATACGACACCTCGCCCGCACCTCCCTGGAGGCCGCAGGGAGCTGGCCCTTGGTCATGAGTTGCTTACTATAAATAGCCTCTATCAACTCAATAAACTGTGGACTGGATCCAGGCTGCGGGCAAGATCCCCATCCCAATCAATGCCACCGATGGTCGGGGCGCATCCTCCTCGGCCGTGGCCGAAACCACAGACGGGTCTACGCTGGCTAGCCAAGCCAGAGCCTCAGACCAGTCTATTTCTGAGGAGGACACATCCGTGAACACGTCACCCGTTGACACGTTCACGGACCTACCAGCCACGGCCTCCCGGCTAGGAGCCGCGGCTGACACGCCAGGAACTCCGGTACCATACGGTTCCGCCGGCACCCCATGGAACACACAAGTCCATGGAGTAGGCCCGCACGGAAAACTGTGCGGACCCGTAGCAGACACGGAACCGTGGCCGGACACGGGTGCCAACAGCACCCCACGTCTGACCGCCGGACCAGGCGAGATAGGTGAGTACCACGCCTGGCCTGGCACACATGTCACCGTGTCGGTTGGCATCAAACCAACCATCACGGTACCGGTGCCCGGTACCAGATTGGCCTCAACCACGGGCGGAGTCGCTGCCCTGGCTTGCGCCAAGCCAGACAGATGGAGGACAGATGGAGGACGGGTCCGTCCAGGACGGAATCGACCTCCATATTCTCCACCCGTGGCATCACAGGCCGCAGCAACCTCTCCTCCTCGGCCTCCTCATCTTCAGACCCCGAAGAGTCGTCACTAGACGGAAAAAACGTGGAGCCGTCCTGGCGGATGGCTCCCATGCCTGATGGACCGGCCACCACTACTGGACCCCCCGGAGGTGGCCGCAGAGAGACAGAACCCGTCAGGCCGGAGCCCGACGGGACTGCCAGGGGGCCGTACGCAATGGCTCCCTCGGTGGCCAGTGCAGAACCCTGTCCAAGGACAGGGTCCGAATCAAACATGGGGAGAGACTACCCTACAACTTTTGGCAGCAGGGACAACACCAGCGTGGGCAGAACGCTATGCAAGACACCTTGCCTAGCCGGACCAAACCACGCCAAAACGATATGTGAAGAAACAACAAAATGTAAACAAACTGCTGTAGCACACGGTAAAACCGCAGACCACACATCTTAATCAAGAATTTTGAAACCGCCGATCATTGCAAACAGATCGTGATAACACGCAAAACTTGAACATTCCAAAGTTTTCTGGTACCATTTTAGTACGCAGCACCTAGAATAAGATGCACGAATTAATGAAAAAGTTTTCTTCACATAAACATCCGAGCAACACGGGTGTGACGTCACCCGCTCGGATCTTACGGAGAATGACGTCAGCCGATATTCTTGTGTTAAAAATACCGTAGCAAACACCTATTTTCATATCTGCCGATCGCCTGTTGGGGTTTAAAGAAGGCGATCATCTGGCATATTTCGTTGGTAACACACGTCCCAGATTCTTTGGGGTTAGAAATTGGAACATGCGACACAGACGAAATTTAGAGACCTAAGTCTTTTAACTATGGAATAATAAGGAAATATACAACCTGGTTATCATCGGCGATATCCATATTAATCCAAATATCCTTGCAGAAACGCACTAGCTATCACAAAAAACACAGTTCACAAAAAGACTTAGACTTTAATTCTTAATCTTTCCAACCGCTAAAAAGCATGTATTGCTCTTGTTGCTATGCAAACAAGAATGAGCTCTATGGTAGACGGGTACTCGCCAGTTGGGAGCCGAGTACCCGGTTCCAAGGAGTCGCTAAAGCTTTCTAAGTCTATAGTCCTAGAGCCAGCTGTATATATATATCAGAAGTAACCAGAATGGTGAGTATTGATCGAAGGAGAATGTCATTTTCTTTCAGATTGAGAGATTAGGCTACCAGAATCATTTGCCATGCCACATTGTTTTCAGGACGTGTTGGTGAAAAGGGATAAACTACTAAACATAGCAAAAACTGGAATTGGTAAGAGGATAAAGCAGAAATTTTGATTTTCTAATCGATGGATCCACTTTTAGCTATGCCCCGGCCATCTCTAGGTAGGCTCCGTCGATGCTTTGTGACTGTGTGTGTGTTGGGATCAATAAGTACCTTGAATCCTGAGTTCCAAACTTCATGGTAACTATAGATACAGTTAACCTGTTGAATATTTTGAAACCAATTTCAAATAATTTGACTGGGGTCTGTTGTTAAATATTCAACAGAATGTTTACTAAGTAGTAAAGACATACAATTCGTACAACTGACTCTTAAAAGTTTAACAGATTTAGCTACGTCAGCCTACATATGATGTAATTCATTATGACATCATATACTTAACCCTTTAACACTCATGCAGGGTTTTGCCGCGGCAGGGCCCTTGCACCATTTAGCACTCTAAGATTCCCAATGTCCAAACATTACCTTCACACATGGTCATTTGCCCACTGGATTCTAGGCCATAGATATCAGTTGATGCCATCTTTGCTAAATCTCATTAAATATGCATGTGTTCTCGACCAATCAGACGGTGATACCCGTTGCCGAAAACGGGTAATACGGTTACATACTCGGATACTCCCGGAGTGAGTTCGGAAAGGCGAATGTTCGCGTTCTATGCAGTACGGTGTTCAGTTAGTAACGGAAGACTTTTTTCGCGCTCCTGAACGCACCCCAGGCACGGGTAAAACAACTATGTACGCATGTGCATGTCTATGTAAAAGCGGAAATTTTCGGTTACATATTATTTATGAAATAGCGAAATCGAAAACAACCGAATGTCTGGTTTGCAGATTTTGTAAATTGCTTCCCTTTCCGTTATAAGACATAACACTATAGCCGCAACTGGTGCATATATTGTTCTAAAAAGTTATGCCTATTACGTCGGCTCAAATTAGACTATATTGTAATAAACTCATATATTATATCTTGCTATATTCATCCAGATTTCAAAAGATATTGTGAATTGAAAATTTATTAAAATATATGCACTGTCATCACACTAGCTTCATACACAGTAAAGAATACCCAGGTGCGGAGTTCACACACGTCCATTTTATACAAAATTATGATTGACGATTACGATGATAACATTTCGGCAATTATCATTTACGGCCACGAAAAAAGCTAAAGGTGATGCATGTACTTAACACATATATGGCTCCAATTGCAATTTAAATTTACATGTATGGGTCCTTAACAGACTGTAGACCGATTCCACTTTATGTTTAATGACGCGTAGTAAGAATCTTTGTCGCATTACTGAATACATTTGATTGTGCGTTTGACTTTTTCCGTGACGGGTTTAAAATATTTCATGATACGTTTAACGTATTGTAGGATGGAGTTGACTTTCCGTTAGACACGCCCATAAAATAAATTAAATCCGTTTGGTGTTTGGACACACCTGGAAACGCGACGAGCTTTTGACGCTAAAAAGACACATTTTTGTTTCGTTTTTGCTTCGTCAAACAATAAAACTAACTATGATCTGTACTATAAAGGGTGTGGCCACACACTAGGATGATTGGATCCCACAACTTTGTGGATGATATGAAATCCTGAAAATCGGGGGGAAAAATCAAAAAATCTGGACCCCTCCGCTATGAGATTCTATCGTCCTTGTTTTATTTATACATTGTAAATAATCGTGACTGTTAGAGTTTTTATTAATTGTATATGTCAATACACCACAGAGATATATCAGCATCATTAAGTGTTTGGTTTTTCTTGAACGTTTATATAGTGATAAAGAAATAATTAAATAAATTGCCCCACATTTCTTACCAATGATCTTTCCGGTGATATTAAAAATTCTTGTTGTGCAAGGTGGAAGATTTGTAAAACATCACAAAGATACATGCGCATGCAGTTGTGCATGCACGCACGCATATATATGTGGTTAATTTAATACAAAATTTCAGATCTATAGGATGATTGACAGCCTAAATATATTGATAGTACTCAGGGACAGACCTATCACTGGCTAATGATTTCAAATGAGTAGGTTGTACCTGGTACTTCTTTTTCAAATGGCGATCCATTTTGATATTTCAAGTTATTTAAATTCTCAGCCATGAGGAAATTACCTCAGAGATAACATTTTCAAATTGTCGGCAATGAAGAAAATTAACTCAATTTGACTTCATTTTGCAAATTCTGAGCCATGAGGAAATTTCCTCAAATTGACTCCATTTTGCAAATTCCCAGCCATGTCATGGATCAATGTGTTCATTAGCTCAACTGGCCAGAATGGCCAAGTGAGCTTATGTTGCGGCATCCGTCTGTCTCCAACTTTTTCTTTAAACAATTTCTCAAGAAACACTGAACTGATTTCAAATATATTCGGCAGGAAGCATAGTTATGGCATAGAGATTCAAGTTTGTTTAAACGAAGCCGATTGACCAATCTTGGATTTCGGCCGCATTTCAGAAATATCTAAAAATCTCCGAAACCGCTTGGGGAATCGATTCAAAACTCGGACATTATGTAGAGCAAGAGCTTCGCCAAGTTTGTTCAAGAGAACTCAATTGACCAAATGGTTCAGCGGCCATCTTGGATGACCTAGTTTTGCGAAAATTGACTTCTCTAGAACCGCTGAACGGATCAGGCCGAAATTTTTGCAGATATAATTGGGGACTAAGAGCCATTAAAGTTTGTTCATGGGAAGTTGATCCGTAAAAAAACATGCCCACCCCCCCCCATGGACCAATCAAAATGTAACGTGCTTGGCGGCTATATTGGATATTTTTATTTGATGGGTTTTGAACCCAAAATTGGTTTTACATAGGTTTTTAGGTATTCTGATTTCAAATTCACCATTTTCAAAACTGTCGGATTAACAGTTTGTCGGCCATCTTGGATCATTTTCCTGCCAAAAAATCATACTAAAGCAATGGGAAATTTAAAATGTCTTCACGAGAACCACTCGGCTGATTTCGGGTATATTTAACAGGAAGGATCCTTAGGGAATAGGGGTAGAAGTTTGTTCAAAAGATGATGATCAGCCAATTTGGCCTGCGACTATTTTGGCTGACTTAGAAATCTGAAACTGTTTGGGGGATCAATGCAAACCTCATGAAATATGATCTAGGGCAAGAGCTGAACCAAGTTTGTTCGAGGGAACTTGATTTGCCATCTTGGATGACCTAGTTTTCGTGAAAACGACCTAGAATTGCTGAACGGAAGGGGGCCGAAATTTGGCAGATATGATTATGGCCGAAACACCATTAAAGATTTTCCATGGGAAGTTGATATGCAAAAAAAACATGTCCACCATGAATCAATCAAAATTTTGCATTTGCATCTTGTATTTTCTGCAAATTTCTAAGAAAATCATGTATAGAGCTGCTCTCAATCATCCATGCCTTCACACTATAGAGCTGCCCTTAGTTTGTCCATCCATGTCTTCACACTATAGAGCTGCCCTTAGTTTGTCCATCCATGTCTTCACACTATAGAGCTGCCCTTAGTTTGTCCATCCATATCTTCACACTATAGAGCTGCCCTTAGTTTGTCCATCCATGTCTTCACACTATAGAGCTGCCCTTAGTTTGTCCATCCATGTCTTCACCTTATTGAGCTGTCCTTAGTTTGTCTGTCCATGTCTTCACACTATAGAGCTGTCCTTAGTTTGTCCATCCATGTCTTCACACTATAGAGCTGCCCTTAGTTTGTCCGTCCATGTCTTCACACTATAGAGCTGTCCTTAGTTTGTCCATCCATGTTTTCACACTATAGAGCTACCCTTAGCTTGTCCATCCATGTTTTCACACTATAGAGCTGTCCTTAGTTTGTCCGTCCATGTTTTCACACTATAGAGCTGCCCTTAGTTTGTCCATCCATGTTTTCACACTATAGAGCTGTCCTTAGTTTGTCCATCCATGTTTTCACACTATAGAGCTACCCTTAGCTTGTCCATCCATGCTGGCGGTCTTCACTTTATTGAGCTGCCCTTAGTTTGTTCGTCCATGTCTTCACTTTATTGAGCTGCCCTTAGTTTGTCCATCCATGTCTTCACTTTATTGAGCTGCCCTTAGTTTGTCCATCCATGTCTTCACACTATAGAGCTGCCCTTAGTTTGTCCATCCATGTTTTCACACTATAGAGCTGCCCTTAGTTTGCCCATCCATGTCTTCACACTATAGAGCTGCCCTTAGTTTGTCCATCCATGTCTTAACACTATAGAGTGGCCCTTAGTTTGTCCATCCATGTTTTCACCTTATTGAGCTGTCCTTAGTTTGTCCGTCCATGTCTTCACACTATAGAGCTGTCTTTAGTTTGTCCATCCATGTCTTCACACTATAGAGCTGCCCTTAGTTTGTCCGTCCATGTCTTCACACTATAGAGCTGTCCTTAGTTTGTCCATCCATGTCTTCACACTATAGAGCTGCCCTTAGTTTGTCCATCCATGTCTTCACACTATATAGCTGCCCTTAGTTTGTCCATCCATGTCTTCACACTATAGAGCTGCCCTTAGTTTGTCCGTCCATGTCTTCACACTATAGAGCTGCCCTTAGTTTGTCCATCCATGTCTTAACACTATAGAGCGGCCCTTAGTTTGTCCATCCATGTCTTCACCTTATTAAGCTGTCCTTAGTTTGTCCATCCATGTCTTCACACTATAGCGCTGTCCTTAGTTTGTCCGTCCATGTTTTCACACTAGAGCTGTCCTTAGTTTGTCCGTCCATGTCTTCACACTATAGAGCTGCCCTTAGTTTGTCCATCCATGTTTTCACACTATAGAGCTGTCCTTAGTTTGTCCATCCATGTTTTCACACTATAGAGCTGTCCTTAGTTTGTCCATCCATGTTTTCACACTATAGAGCTGTCCTTAGTTTGTCCATCCATGTCTTCACACTATAGAGCTGTCCTTAGTTTGTCCGTCCATGTCTTCACACTATAGAGCTGTCCTTAGTTTGTCCATCCATGTCTTCACACTATAGAGCTGTCCTTAGTTTGTCCATCCATGTTTTCACACTATAGAGCTGTCCTTAGTTTGTCCATCCATGTTTTCACACTATAGAGCTGTCCTTAGTTTGTCCATCCATGTCTTCACTATAGAGCTGTCCTTAGTTTGTCCGTCCATGTCTTCACACTATAGAGCTGTCCTTAGTTTGTCCATCCGTGTTTTCACACTATAGAGCTGTCCTTAGTTTGTCCATCCATGTTTTCACACTATAGAGTTGTCCTTAGTTTGTCCATCCATGTCTTCACACTATAGAGCTGTCCTTAGTTTGTCCGTCCATGTCTTCACACTATAGAGCTGTCCTTAGTTTGTCCGTCCATGTCTTCACACTATAGAGCTGTCCTTAGTTTGTCCGTCCATGTCTTCACACTATAGAGCTGTCCTTAGTTTGTCCGTCCATGTTTTCACACTATAGAGCTGTCCTTAGTTTGTCCATCCATGTCTTCACACTATAGAGCTGTCCTTAGTTTGTCCGTCCATGTCTTCACACTATAGAGCTGTCCTTAGTTTGTCCGTCCATGTCTTCACACTATAGAGCTGTCCTTAGTTTGTCCGTCCATGTCTTCACACTATAGAGCTGTCCTTAGTTTGTCCGTCCATGTCTTCACACTATAGAGCTGCCCTTTTTTTTTTTTAATGTCTTAAAGGTCATATATGGAGTGTGTATTTTAAGACATTATAATATATCCAGTCCTACAAAATCATATAGCTGTTATCAATTTGCTAATACATAGCATATTTTTATATTTATTGCCGATAAAGTACATAGCTTTAGAATATTGCGTCATGAATTACCTCCCTTGAATTCCAAGCAGCTGTGACGTCATAGTGGAACAACTGCTAGGCAAAGCTAATACAGGCATCACTGTTTAACGAGGGTAACTTTCATTCTATTGTATTTTGCAATGAATTTTGAAATGGCAATGATCTCAATGATATTCCCAGTAGACATTAGTCAGAAGTTTATAATAGCGCCGATGCCATATTTAAATATGAATATCTCGGGCACGAAAACGCCTTTTTAGATGAGATCTGTTTCGATAAAGTGAAAGAGGGACGATCAATAACCGATGTCAGTCTTCCTATGAATTCGTTCATCTGCTACTATTTTTGTGCTTTCATCACACGGAATGCTTGTTTTATCGCCCGGTGGTAATTTTCAATAAGCCCGGTGGTAATTTATCAAAATAATATGCTTTGCATCAACATGAAAATATGCAGGCCCGTCGATTCCCCAACTGGCAATCTCTCCCCACCCCACCCACCCTCCTCCACCCCATACATCTCCCACCCCACCCCCGCCCCATCATCCAACCATTGCTACGGTCATGTAATATCGATTATTTTTCTTGGCATATTCAACTGTAGTCTTACTATTGACACAGGCCTATGCATGTTAGGTAAAACCAGAAGGGTTTCTGATAAAACATACAAACAGTTGGTCTCGAAAATGATGAGTATATGCTAAGTTTTAAAAACTCACACACTTGTGCATTAAATTATCTTGTCATTTACAGGCTAATTTTGTTCACGCACATTTCTATCGAGCCAAAATCGCCATTGAAGCAATCGTGTTCTCAAACATGTCTGGAAACATAAAACCGAGAAAAATCTGCCGCATTGGTTTTTCGTACATGTCTGTTGCCGTTTTTGCGTGATTAACTTATAATTATACCCAGCCTCTAGGCCTAAATCATGTAGCCTACATAACCACAGCAAAAATGTCAGAATTAAAGAAAATGTCTAGATCTCATACAATTTTTGTTTTGGACAGATAAGAAAGATCTAGCTGACCTACGTGTGTCTGTTTTATGTATGCACATGTATTTAAGTCAGCAAAAAGACCAACTCATTCCGCTATCTAGTTAGGCTATATTATGTATGTTACGTAAGAGCGCACATTAGACTCTATGGTCAGTTGTTTATTTAGGGTTAAAATCAATCAACATATAACTTGCTATTATTTTTATTGGCGTAAGACCTGAAAGTTATTTTTATCTTGACCTGATCGGGAAAATGCAACCAAACTGTACTTATTTCCTGCTGAAGTTGAACGAAGCTGCATGTATTCAACGTTACCGTATAATAGCTTGTTCCACTATTACGTCATTATTAACGCTGAAGAGCTCAAAATCAAGGGAGGTAAGTCATATCACGTAATTTCGTGTATTCGATCATACGCCGACTTCGCGGCTTAATATTAGCTATTTGGTGAATGCTAGACACATACAGCTGGTTTGTTATTAATTACTATACAATAATGCCTTAAATACTTGCAAAATTGTACATAAGTGATTTTTCCAAACATGACCTTTAACACTATAGAGCTGCCCTTACCATAGCCATCCATGTCTTCACACTATAGAGCTGCCCTTACCATAGCCATCCATGTCTTCACACTATAGAGCTGCCCTTACCATAGCCATCCATGTCTTCACACTATAGAGCTGCCCTTACCGTAACCATCCATGTCTTCACACTATAGAGCTGCCCTTACCATAGCCATCCATGTCTTCACACTATAGAGCTGCCCTTACCATAACCATCCATGTCTTCACACTATAGAGCTGCCCTTACCATAACCATCCATGTCTTCACACTATAGAGCTGCCCTTACCATAGCCATCCATGTCTTCACACTATAGAGCTGCCCTTACCATAGCCATCCATGTCTTCACACTATAGAGCTGCTCAGCTGCCCTTAGTTTGTCCATCCATGTCTTCACACTATAGAGCTGCCCTTACCATAGCCATCCATGTCTTCACACTATAGAGCTGCCCTTACCATAGCCATCCATGTCTTCACACTATAGAGCTGCTCAGCTGCCCTTAGTTTGTCCATCCATGTCTTCACACTATAGAGCTGCTCAGCTGCCCTTAGTTTGTCCATCCATGTCGTCACACTATAGAGCTGCTCAGCTGCCCTTAGTTTGTCCATCAATGTCTTCACACTATAGAGCTGCTTAGCTGCCCTTAGTTTGTCCATCCATGTCTTCACACTGTAGAGCTGCTCAGCTGCCCTTAATTTGTCCATCCATGCTAGCAATCTTCACTCTATAGAGCTGTCCTGACAGGGAGGTCACCAGATCATATGTCAAGGTCACCTTATTGTTCGACCTCGGCTTTTTTCAACCAATTTTCTCAGTTTAGCAAATGAATGACATTTGTATTTCAGAATTACTTTATACTACAAGAACTAACTTTGGAGACATGGTTCCTTATACGATAAGGAAGCTATGGAGCACAATATTGGTGCCATTGCCATTATTTACCAACAGGAAAAGTACCATTGATCAATGGGGCAGCCATCACAGATACTTGATCAATAGTTCAATTGTCACAACACTGACATTTACCAAAGGGGCATTGGTGAGGTCACAGTAACAAATTTGGATGGTGAAATGCAAGAATATTGACATGATTGACCAATTGGAAGAGTACCATTAATCAATGGGGCAGCCATCCCTGACACTCTTGCCATTTGATTGACATGTATTAAAATAATTCTCACAAATTTAGTTTTCGTCCCTTACAAATTTACGAAATGTGACAGATTATTTTCCCCATCTAGGGTTCAATACTTAAATGCTTTAAAGAACCAGAGTTATGGCCCTTATTTCAAGTCGTGGCTACTTCATATTCATAGGGTGAATAGATATTGCCTGAAGGAACATATCGGCTAAATTTGATTTTAATCCATCAACAATTAATGAAACAAATGGATTTTCACCATGGCTAAGACTAGCTAGAGGTCATTTCTTCATCCAATTTGTTCCATTGGTAAATGCCATCTGCTATGTCAATAATGTCAGAGATGTCTGGCCCATTGATCAGTCGTATCGTTTCCAATTATAATGTCAATGACATCAATATTCTTGCATTTCCTCATCCAATTTTTTTACTGTGACCATTGTCCCATTGGTAAATGCCATCTGCTGGGTCAATAATGTCAGGGTTGGCCAAAATCCAAGGTGGCTGCCAGCCAAGGGTGTCCATCTTGAAAATTGGTTTCCGGATGATGACTCCATTACCGTTTATCGGATTGCTTTGAAACTTGATATCGTCATAGGTTGTACTAGCCTGCGAGAAAAACTTGGAAGTCATTGATGATCCTAAATCCAAGATGGCCCTCAGCCACTGGGGGCCATCTTGAAAACTGATCTTTTCATTTCTGTTTAGCGGACCGGTTCGAAACTTCATGGGATGACAGGACTAGGTCTGAGGAAAACTTATTGAAATTGAAAAATGATTTTCAGACGATCTTGACTGTTTAGCGGATCACGTTAAAACTTCATAGGATGACGACTGGTCTACGTCTGATAGCTCTCATTCATTGAGTTGTCATGTGGTATTATGCACCGTTTGCGGAGTTTTTGTATTAGTGGTAAAGATGATTGCCGCATTGGTCAATAATGATAAGGACCAGTGCCATCTGTTTATGTTAACAGTTATGGTTGCCTGATGGTCCAATGATGCTTGTGCATTAATTGATCTAAACATTTAGTTCCTCATCAGCTAGCTGAGCTCTATGGACCTTGATACATTTATTTTATATGCCTGTTTGATTGCATCCATCGGTCTGATATCTGTCAGGGTCACATTTTGAAGTTTTGAATCTACTCACAATTTTTTCAGCAGATATATGACATAGACGAAGTGTCATGATTTCTTTCGGCAAAATCCTCAAATATTCACCTAAGTTATCTCCCTTGAAAGATTAAAATTGATGCTGATATGTGTCTAGGCGCTATAATGTGACTGGACGCTATAAGGTGACTGGACGCTATAAGGTGACTGGACGCTATAAGGTGACTGGGCGCTATAAGGTGACTGGGACCTATAATGTGACTGGACGCTATAATGTGACTGGACGCTATAATGTGACTGGGCGCTATAAGGTGACTGGACGCTATAAGGTGACTGGGACCTATAATGTGACTGGACGCTATAAGGTGACTGGGCGCTATAAGGTGACTGGACGCTATAAGGTGACTGGGAGCTATAAGGTGACTGGGACCTATACGGTCACTGGACCCTTTTTAGTGGGGAAGAGCTTACATAGTAAAATCGAGAGTTCATTACCCTGCTTGTTTTAAGTGATTTTTTGATGTATTCTAATATATTTTGAGACAAGGAACAAGAATCAGGTGCCCCAAAAATCGGACCTAATTAGGTCACAAGTTTGACCTCTAGCGGTCATTCAAGCTCAAATAATGTTGAAAAAACAACTATAGGTCCTATGAAGTTCAGATTGGTGTCAAATGAAAGGTCTCGGTAAGACAAAACATGTATACTCCGGTGCATAAAGTGGTAGTTTCAACCATTTGACCTCTAGAGGTCATTTAGGGTTAAATAATGTAAACATAGAGGCAACTCTGATTATGTCTACCATTCTTCAAACAAGAAACTGCTCGACATCCTCGGATGACGCAATCTTCCCAGGTTACCATAGCTATGTGGAATGTACATGGTCTGAGTGCAACATCAGAGGCAAGCAAACCTTAGGTGCAGACTGAACGCTATAACATCGATATTGCATGCATTCAAGAGACTAAAGTAACTAAACACTCAGAGCAGCAACAACAGACAGGCCATAAGCTAGTGCCATGGAGCAAAAACAGGCCACATACCGGGCTTAGGCGTCGTAATCGGACCAAGGGTCATGGATCATGTCATTAGTTTTGGATACGGCAGTGATCGCATTGCATTCATCGACCTGGCCATACCTACACGAAAACACACCACCACTAACTGTCGAATTGTCAAAGCATACGGCCCAACTACCGAAAAAGCCAGAGAATCCAGCAATATTAGATTCCTTCTACAGAACTGAGCTCCGCAATTACAATCCCAGCTAGATGGCAACTCTTCGTGTGTGTGGATTTCAACTCTAAGCTGGGTAAACTCGGAATTGCGGACAAAAGTTCAAGACATGGCTTATGCATGGGATCCTATAGAGAGGGCACATGCAACAGCAATGGAGATGCACTGGTGGCATTCCTTAGTTCCAATGGCCTATTTGTCACAAATACGGCTTTCAAACACCCATGCCGGCACCGAACAATATGGACTGGATACATTACTGATCGCAAAGCTCCAAAATCTTCTAAGGCTACAACAGCTGTCTTCAACCAAATAGACTTAATACTATGCTAGTCAGAAGCAAAACCCTTATTCCGGAACACTCGTTCGTATGGAGGCACAGATCTCAATTCCGACCATAAGCTAGTCATTACACGCCTTCAGATGAAAGATCTCTACCTAATATATAAACACCATACCAGGTAAGAGGGTAGAGCCACCTACAACCTACCCTAGCTCATCAGCGACACTGACACTCAAATGTCATACAAAAAAGGTACATTATCTCAAAACCGATCACGCACCTAATCAATTTAGCTTTTATGCATCACCTTACCATCGACGCTGTAGGCCAAGGCACCTGTATCGCACTACCCAACCCCAAAAAGCCACCTGGCCCACCAGCCAATCTGAGGCCCATTGTGCTCCTCAACAGCATATGGAAAATCCTATCCAATGTTACTCTATGCCACATCTGAGACAAGATCTATGACTTCACCGGATCATGTCAAAGTGGCTTCAGACATGGACACAGCTGCGCAGACATTGTATGGGCTCAACGCATACTTGTCGGTAGTCATGTCCAAACACTGGGACTTCCACAAAATGGGCATTGACATGTCACGAGCCTTCGACACAATTAAATGCTCAAAGATCCTAGATGTACTATGCCAGGCCAGTTGCAATGAAAATGAGCTACGACCAGTGAGACTACTGCTTGCAGACACCAAGCTGAGAGTACGAGTCAAGTCTGTAGAGTTTGAGACATCAATCGGCTCCCCACAGGGAGATGGTCTATCTCCAGTGCTTTTCACCTGCTGCCTTGCTGCCGCATTGAAATCTGTGCGGGAAAGTTTCACAAGACCCCCCACCCCCCCCCACCCAGTGTCAATATTCGTCATGGGGAACATAGCTTTCCAGTCCTTCTGGAAGATGGATTCGTAGGTCAAAGATGCCCTTGATAAAGAGGCTACGGTTATACAATGCAACCTGCGTATCCTTGATGCTGTATAACTGTAACAGCTGGGCAGCTCCAAAGGCAGCTCTAGACAAACTCGATGCTTGCCACGAGAATCCATTTTAAGAAGGTGAAACAGAATTAGTGCCTTTGTGGACGGGTATGGCTATTAATATCACCACTTGAAGTAGTTCAGTCAATTGACAAACTTAGTTTGTCACAATATGAAGACTAGCAGATCTGTTCTGGTAACTAGGGCACGTGGTCTGTGTGTTCCAATTAAAAAGACGAAAGTAAGCTTCTTCAAACAGGTCAAGCAACGGAAGACAACAATGCAACAAAAACTGTCCCTCTTCAAAGATCAGACTTCGCTATATGGACAACTCTGTCTCGTTGCATACGCGCCAAGGGAATTTGGCTCATTTCGAGTATGAGTCCACAACGCCTCCCCCTACAATGAAGATGACAACTGACAAGGCTGCACTGTACCACTGCATCACTGAAGATTGCACTGATGAAGGAGCCGAATCGTTGGAACCAGATGAGGTCGCTCCTACAAGTTACGATACTTTACTCATTGATGGTGGCGCACTTAAACATACTATGCAACCAAAGCCAACTTGCTCAACACTTGATGATTACGCGTCCACTGTTTTCTGTCCTCGTTTGCGCCTGGAACTTAAGATGTGTGATCGCCTTGACGTGGTGTGGGATCGGTATTTCCCTAAAAGCATCAAAGGAAATACACGAAGCCAGAGGGCTGACGGAACTGGTGGAGGAACACGACAGTGCATCCATGGATCAGCAAAGATTCCACAAGGTCAGACAAACTGGAAGAAATTTCTGGCGGACACTTCAAACAAAGAGGAACTGTTCACGTTTCTGTCGAATAAATCTGTAAAAAAATCCATACCACCCGACAACAAGAGTTTATATTTGCCATTAGCTGACCGTGTCGTGTATGTTGGGCCTGGAAGTGGGATGACAGAAACTTCAAATCACGAGGAAGCAGATACGAGAATCGTTGTGCATCTCGTTGATTCACTTCAGGATCGGAACTTTACTCTGGTTCATACAGGAGATACTGATGTTCTTGTCATTCGCATGGGACGGTTTAGCCATTTCCAGTCGATAAATCTGTTTGTGGAACTATAGATTGCCTTTGGTAATGGAAAGCATCAGCAGTTGTTACATGTTAAATAAACTCTGTCAGCATCTTGGTCCAGAACACTGCCTTGGGGTACCAATGTGCCATGCCATATCAGGCTGTGACACAATAAATAGGCTGAAAAACAAAGGTAAGCGCGTTTGGTGGAAAACATGAAAAAACAACCCAGAGATTACAAATACACTTGTGAAAGTTGTCCGGTTTCCCTTCCAAACATTTGAAAGTGATGAACTGGCTATTATCGAGTCATTCGTATGTCGACTTTATGCCCCAAAATCCACTACTCCTGAAGTTAATGTTCTTCGGATGAACATGTTCAGTCAGAGGAGCCAGGATGTTCAGTGTATTCCACCAACTAAGGATTCACTGCAGCTCCATATTCGACGGGCACTGTATCAGGTCTTTATCTGGGCTACTACATCCACATCTCCCGGATGAGAAGCCATATTCATTCGGCTGGCAAGAGGAAAGTGACAGTGTTCTACCTGTGTGGACTTCTAGGGGCACCGCTACTGAAGTGTTTAAACTCATCATGAAATGTGGCTGCCGAGCTCATTGTTCTGGTTCGTGTTTGTGCAAGGAGAAAAATCCTGTTTGTACCCAACTGTGCAAATGTTCATGTTCGAAGTAATTTGTGGAATGTGTGAAAACATGACTACTTTCTGAACTTAAGCCGTTAATCATTCATACCACTGGTTATATTAATTACTCGTTCTAAATCAATGTTAGATTTCTTAATATTTTAAACCTTTGAAGTTGAAATTTAGTCAAGGAAAATCTAAATTTCTCTTTAAAATGTCCATTTGCAGATCAAGAGAGAACTATTTTTGGAAATGTATCACTGGAACGAGTGGCTCGTTTATCGAGCTAGTCATTCCAGTGGTGGGTTTTCCAAAATTGTCCTCATATGGACATTTATCAAGGCCACTCAAAAAGCATAGGTGTAGGCCTTAAAGGGCTAATGTAATTGCTAATAAAAGTAGATCTAGAAACTTCTGTAAGTTTTAATGTTAGTTTATACTTTTGCTGCTTTAGTTATGCAGCTGCTTGATAGCATCGTCTGCATACAAAACATTTTGTAGATCCAGAGGAATCAAACCTAAGCAACCTTACAATCATGAGAATGTATGAACTGAAATGCAGCAAGCAACGTGCAGCATGCTACGCAGCAACGGTATTAAAAGTATAAACTAATTCTTAAACATTTCATGTTCCAGTATCTCAATATCAAGACACTTATGTAAGCTGTGGAATAATTTGAAACCAATGTAACTGGAAACTACTGCTGCCATATCTGCTGCAACAATTCCCAATGATATTAATTTCAAACCATTCAACGGAATAATTATGTATTCTGTGATTGATTTTTTTCAATAATGCCTTATTGTGTTCAGCCAAATTGGGTAGAAAATGGTCGATGACGATCCAATCAAATTTCGCGAGCCACGATGATTTATAATATCTGGATTTTGTTCAAAGAACTTAGGCTAGACTGGACTTCTTTTAGAGTATTAGCAACGCCTCACTATAATGAGGGTTGTTTGTAAGATGTCTGGCTGGTTGTTTTGGGGTAAGCTATTCATTCATTTTGCACAACAAAGATTGTCCAAATAATGCTAGTATCACGAATTACCAAACTTGGGGCTTGGTCTAACAAGAAATCTGAGATTCCAAAAATGCAATGGCCGCGAATAAGCATTATATGATTGGTCCTGTTAGGCCTGTCAATCAACGGATACTACTCCACTCATTATTTACATACATCACTAACCTTATTGTAACTTGTGTCTTGACTTTGAATCACTTTAAATGTCTAGGTTACATGGCTAAGCGAGCAACATTAAATGTCGTAAAATTATTCTTGTCTGCTATATTCATTCTTTTTTTTATTAACCCGTAGCACTCTGGTGTTAATCTTCTCAACCATTGCTGAGCCTGTTGCAAGCAGATTGCGAGATATTTTAAAACAATTTTAGTGCAAGAAGTTGATGTCTAAGACAACAACATCTTCCACCAAAATTGATTTAAAATGTTCGCCAGTTCATGCTTAAATTTAATTTGAAAATTTAGAATTATGACACCAGTGTGATAAGAGTTAATTGACCTTAAATGACCTCAAAAGTCAGACTGCTAACCTTACCACAATGCAGCAAGAGAAAAATGTTTTATCTTCACAGCAGCATTCATTTGACACCAATGTGACATTCCTATCATCTTAATTTTTTTAGATTATTTGACCTTGAATGACCTCTAGAGGCCAAAGGGTTGACCCCCACAAGTGTATGCACGAGAATAAAAATGTTTTGTCTTACCAAGACCTTTCATTTTACACCAGTATGAACTTCATATGACCGCCAGTTGGTATTTGAGGTTTTTTAGATTATTTGACTGTGAATGACCTCTATAGGTCAAATTTCTGACCCAATTAGGTGTCAGATTTTTGGGGCACCCGATTTGTGTTCCTTGGCACAAAATACATTGGAACACGTCAAAAAATCGCTTTTCACAGGCATGGTAACGAACTTTGGTATGGCCGACCCCACCATTTGCTCAGCTTATAGGTATACGTATAGTTACCTCGAAATTTAAATTCTGTGAATACATGGTTCAAAGTACATAAATTGATTCCAACACATAAAGTGGCCGAAGCTTAGCTAGAAATGGGCATGGCATAGAAATGGGTACATTTATAATTGTTTCATGTGTTTCGGCACGTGTTCTGGTTTAAGAATCAATTCTTGTGAGAAATGATGTCATCAAGATTGCCACCAATTGGGTTCTTTCCAATGAATTTAGATCTTTGACATACAAACTTACCTTTATATATACCATATCTTTGATATACAAACAAAATCTTTGACACAAACTAAGTCATTAACATACACTAAATCCAATGCATTTGACATCATTCAGCAATTTCAACTTTGTTTCTAAAAGGAGCACGAAATCAAAATTTAACAATCGGCTTCATTTGAACAAAATCAAAAAATCTACAAACATGCCAGAGATGACGGTGCTTGCATCCTAACTCTGTTTCACATCAATCAGCTAAACAATCCTACCTCTGCTTCACATCAATCAGATAAACCTTACATCCTAACTATACCTCGCATCAATCAGATAAACCTTACATCCTAACCCTGCTTCAAATCAATCAGATAAACCTTACATCCTAACTCTGCTTCAAATCAATCAGATAAACCTTACATCCTAATTCTGCTTCAAATCAATCAGATAAACCTTACATCCTAACTCTGCTTCAAATCAATCAGATAAACCTTACATCCTAATTCTGCTTCAAATCAATCAGATAAACCTTACATCCTAACTCTGCTTCAAATCAATCAGATAAACCTTACATCCTAACTGCCTCAAGTCAATTAGATAAACCTTACATCCTAACTCTGCCTCAAATCAATCAGATAAACATTACATCCTGCCTCAAATCAATCAGATGAACCTTACATCCTAATTCTGCCTCACATCACTCAGATAAACCTTACATCCTAACTCTGCTTCAAATCAATCAGATAAACCTTACATCCTAACTCTGCCTCACATCAATTGGATAAACCTTACATCCTAACTCGGCTTCAAATCAATCATATAAACCTTACATCCTAACTCTGCTTCAAATCAATCACATAAACCTTACATCCTAACTATGCTTCAAATCAATCAGATAAACCTTACATCCTAATTCTGCCTCAAATCAATCAGATAAACCGTACATCCTAACTATGCTTCAAATCAATCAGATAAACCTTACCTCCTAACTATGCTTCAAATCAACCAGATAAACCTTACATCCTAACTCTGCCACAAATCAATCAAGTAAACCGTACATCCTAACTATGCTTCAAATCAATCAGATAAACCTTACCTCCTAACTATGCTTCAAATCAATCAGATAAACCTTACATCCTAACTCTGCTTCAAATCAATCACATAAACCTTACATCCTAACTATGCTTCAAATCAATAAGATAAACCTTACATCCTAATTCTGCCTCAAATCAATCAGATAAACTTTACATCCTAACTCTGCTTCAAATCAATCAGATAAACCGTACATCCTAACTCTGCCTCAAATCAATCAAGTAAACCTTACATCCTAACTATGCTTCAAATCAATCAGATAAACCTTACCTCCTAACTATGCTTCAAATCAATCAGATAAACCTTACATCCTAACTCTGCTTGAAATCAATCAGATAAACCTTACATCCTAACTATGCTTCAAAGCAATCAGATAAACCTTACATCCTAACTATGCTTCAAATCAATCAGATAAACCTTACATCCTAACTCTACTTCAAATCAATCAGAAAAACCTTACATCCTAACTCTGCTTCAAATCAATGAGATAAACCTTACATCCTAACTCTGCTTCAAATCAATCAGATAAACCTTCCATCCTAACTCTGCTTCAAATCAATCAGATAAACCTTACATCCTAACTTTGCTTCAAATCAATCAGATAAACCTTACATCCTAACTCTGCTTCAAATCAATCAGATAAACAATCCTAACTCTGCTTCAAATCAATCAGATAAGCCTTACATCTTAACTCTGCTTCACATCAATCAGATAAACCTTACATCCTTACTCTGCCTCAAATCAATCAGATAAACCTTACATCCTAACTCTGCTTCAAATCAATCAGATAAACCTTACATCTTAACCCTGCTTCAAATCAATCAGATAAACCTTACATCCTAACTGCCTCAAATCAATCAGATAAACCTTACATCCTAACTCTGCCTCACATCAATTGGATAAACCTTACATCCTAACCCTGCTTTAAATCAATCAGATAAACCTCACATCCTAACTTTGCTTCAAATCAATCAGATAAACCTTACATCCTAACTCTGCCTCAAATCAATCAGATAAACCTTACATCCTAACTCTGCTTCAAATCAATCAGATAAACCTCACATCCTAACTCTGCTTCAAATCAATCAGGTAAACCTCACATCTTAACTCTGCTTCAAATCAATCAGATAAACCTTACATCCTAACTTTGCTTCAAATCAATCAGATAAACCTCACATCCTAACTCTGCTTCAAATCAATCAGGTAAACCTCACATCCTAACTCTGCTTCAAATCAATCAGATAAACCTCATATCCTAACTCTGCTTCAAATCAATCAGATAAACCTTACATCTTAACTCTGCTTCAAATCAATCAGGTAAACCTCACATCTTAACTCTGCTTCAAATCAATCAGATAAACCTTACATCCTAACTGCCTCAAATCAATCAGATAAACCTTACATCCTAACTCTGCCTCACATCAATTGGATAAACCTAACATCCTAACCCTGCTTTAAATCAATCAGATAAACCTCACATCCTAACTTTGCTTCAAATCAATCAGATAAACCTTACATCTTAACTCCGCCTCAAATCAATCAGATAAACCTTACATCCTAACTCTGCTTCAAATCAATCAGATAAACCTCACATCCTAACTCTGCTTCAAATCAATCAGGTAAACCTCACATCTTAACTCTGCTTCAAATCAATCAGATAAACCTTACATCCTAACTCTGCTTCAAATCAATCAGATAAACCTTACATCCTAACTCTGCCTCACATCAATTGGATAAAGCTTACATCCTAACCCTGCTTCAAATCAATCAGATAAACCTTACATCCTAACTTTGCTTCAAATCAATCAGATAAACCTCACATCCTAACTCTGCTTCAAATCAATCAGGTAAACCTCACATCCTAACTCTGCTTCAAATCAATCAGATAAACCTCACATCCTAACTCTGCTTCAAATCAATCAGATAAACCTCACATCCTAACTTTGCTTCAAATCAATCAGATAAACCTTACATCCTAACTATGCTTCAAAGCAATCAGATAAACCTTACATCCAAACTATGCTTCAAATCAATCAGATAAACCTTACATCCTAACTCTACTTCAAATCAATCAGAAAAACCTTACATCCTAACTCTGCTTCAAATCAATGAGATAAACCTTACATCCTAACTCTGCTTCAAATCAATCAGATAAACCTTCCATCCTAACTCTGCTTCAAATCAATCAGATAAACCTTACATCCTAACTTTGCTTCAAATCAATCAGATAAACCGTACATCCTAACCCTGCTTCAAATCAATCAGATAAACCTTACATCCTAACTTTGCTTCAAATCAATCAGGTAAACCTCACATCCTAACTCTGCTTCAAATCAATCAGATAAACCTCACATCCTAACTCTGCTTCAAATCAATCAGATAAACCTCACATCCTAACTTTGCTTCAAATCAATCAGATAAACCTTACATCCTAACTATGCTTCAAAGCAATCAGATAAACCTTACATCCAAACTATGCTTCAAATCAATCAGATAAACCTTACATCCTAACTCTACTTCAAATCAATCAGAAAAACCTTACATCCTAACTCTGCTTCAAATCAATGAGATAAACCTTACATCCTAACTCTGCTTCAAATCAATCAGATAAACCTTCCATCCTAACTCTGCTTCAAATCAATCAGATAAACCTTACATCCTAACTTTGCTTCAAATCAATCAGATAAACCGTACATCCTAACTCTGCTTCAAATCAATCAGATAAACAATCCTAACTCTGCTTCAAATCAATCAGATAAGCCTTACATCTTAACTCTGCTTCACATCAATCAGATAAACCTTACATCCTTACTCTGCCTCAAATCAATCAGATAAACCTTACATCCTAACTCTGCTTCAAATCAATCAGATAAACCTTACATCTTAACCCTGCTTCAAATCAATCAGATAAACCTTACATCCTAACTGCCTCAAATCAATCAGATAAACCTTACATCCTAACTCTGCCTCACATCAATTGGATAAACCTTACATCCTAACCCTGCTTTAAATCAATCAGATAAACCTCACATCCTAACTTTGCTTCAAATCAATCAGATAAACCTTACATCCTAACTCTGCCTCAAATCAATCAGATAAACCTT
Source organism: Chaetoderma sp. LZ-2023a (assembly GCA_034401795.1). Classification (NCBI taxonomy): domain Eukaryota; kingdom Metazoa; phylum Mollusca; class Caudofoveata; order Chaetodermatida; family Chaetodermatidae; genus Chaetoderma; species Chaetoderma sp. LZ-2023a. Next base: position 170,244,689 of record CM067372.1, on the reverse strand, counting down.
ACATCCTAACTCTGCTTCAAATCAATCAGATAAACCTCACATCCTAACTCTGCTTCAAATCAATCAGGTAAACCTCACATCTTAACTCTGCTTCAAATCAATCAGATAAACCTTACATCCTAACTTTGCTTCAAATCAATCAGATAAACCTCACATCCTAACTCTGCTTCAAATCAATCAGGTAAACCTCACATCCTAACTCTGCTTCAAATCAATCAGATAAACCTCATATCCTAACTCTGCTTCAAATCAATCAGATAAACCTCACATCCTAACTCTGCTTCAAATCAATCAGGTAAACCTCACATCTTAACTCTGCTTCAAATCAATCAGATAAACCTTACATCTTAACTCTGCTTCAAATCAATCAGATAAACCTCACATCTTAACTCTGCTTCAAATCAATCAGATAAACCTTACATCCTAACTGCCTCAAATCAATCAGATAAACCTTACATCCTAACTCTGCCTCACATCAATTGGATAAACCTAACATCCTAACCCTGCTTTAAATCAATCAGATAAACCTCACATCCTAACTTTGCTTCAAATCAATCAGATAAACCTTACATCCTAACTCCGCCTCAAATCAATCAGATAAACCTTACATCCTAACTCTGCTTCAAATCAATCAGATAAACCTCATATCCTAACTCTGCTTCAAATCAATCAGGTAAACCTCACATCTTAACTCTGCTTCAAATCAATCAGATAAACCTTACATCCTAACTCTGCTTCAAATCAATCAGATAAACCTTACATCCTAACTCTGCCTCACATCAATTGGATAAACCTTACATCCTAACCCTGCTTCAAATCAATCAGATAAACCTTACATCCTAACTTTGCTTCAAATCAATCAGATAAACCTCACATCTTAACTCTGCTTCAAATCAATCAGATAAACCTTACATCCTAACTGCCTCAAATCAATCAGATAAACCTTACATCCTAACTCTGCCTCACATCAATTGGATAAACCTAACATCCTAACCCTGCTTTAAATCAATCAGATAAACCTCACATCCTAACTTTGCTTCAAATCAATCAGATAAACCTTACATCCTAACTCCGCCTCAAATCAATCAGATAAACCTTACATCCTAACTCTGCTTCAAATCAATCAGATAAACCTCATATCCTAACTCTGCTTCAAATCAATCAGGTAAACCTCACATCTTAACTCTGCTTCAAATCAATCAGATAAACCTTACATCCTAACTCTGCTTCAAATCAATCAGATAAACCTTACATCCTAACTCTGCCTCACATCAATTGGATAAACCTTACATCCTAACCCTGCTTCAAATCAATCAGATAAACCTTACATCCTAACTTTGCTTCAAATCAATCAGATAAACCTCACATCCTAACTCTGCTTCAAATCAATCAGGTAAACCTCACATCCTAACTCTGCTTCAAATCAATCAGATAAACCTCACATCCTAACTCTGCTTCAAATCAATCAGATAAACCTCACATCCTAACTCTGCTTCAAATCAATCAGGTAAACCTCACATCTTAACTCTGCTTCAAATCAATCAGATAAACCTTACATCCTAACTTTGCTTCAAATCAATCAGATAAACCTTACATCCTAACACTGCTTCAAATCAATCAGATAAACCTTACATCCTAACTCTGCTTCAAATCAATCAGATAAACCTTACATCCTAACTCTACTTCAAATCAATGAGAAAAACCTTACATCCTAACTCTGCTTGAAATCAATGAGAAAAACCTTACATCCTAACTCTGCTTCAAATCAATCAGATAAACCTTACATCCTAACTCTGCTTCAAATCAATCAGATAAACAATCCTAACTCTGCTTCAAATCAATCAGATAAACCTTACATCTTAACTCTGCTTCACATCAATCAGATAAACCTTACATCCTTACTCTGCCTCAAATCAATCAGATAAATCTTACATCCTAACTGCTTCAAATCAATCAGATAAACCTTACATCCTAACTTTGCTTCAAATCAATCAGATAAACCTTACATCCTAACTCTGCTTCAAATCAATCAGATAAACAATCCTAACTCTGCTTCAAATCAATCAGATAAACCTTACATCTTAACTCTGCTTCACATCAATCAGATAACCCTTACATCCTTACTCTGCCTCAAATCAATCAGATAAACCTTACATCCTAACTCTGCTTCAAATCAATCAGATAAACCTTACATCTTAACCCTGCTTCAAATCAATCAGATAAACCTTACATCCTAACTGCCTCAAATCAATCAGATAAACCTTACATCCTAACTCTGCCTCACATCAATTGGATAAACCTTACATCCTAACCCTGATTCAAATCAATCAGATAAACCTCACATCCTAACTTTGCTTCAAATCAATCAGATAAACCTTACATCCTAACTCTGCTTCAAATCAATCAGATAAACCGTACATCCTAACTATGCTTCAAATCAATCAGATAAACCTTACATCCTAACTCTGCTTCAAATCAATCAGATAAACAATCCTAACTCTGCTTCAAATCAATCAGATAAACCTTACATCCTAACTCTGCTTCAAATCAATCAGATAAACCTCACATCCTAACTCTGCTTCAAATCAATCAGGTAAACCTCACATCTTAACTCTGCTTCAAATCAATCAGATAAACCTTACATCCTAACTCTGCTTCAAATCAATCAGATAAACCTTACATCCTAACTCTGCCTCACATCAATTGGATAAACCTTACATCCTAACCCTGCTTCAAATCAATCAGATAAACCTTACATCCTAACTTTGCTTCAAATCAATCAGATAAACCTCACATCCTAACTCTGCTTCAAATCAATCAGGTAAACCTCACATCCTAACTCTGCTTCAAATCAATCAGGTAAACCTCACATCTTAACTCTGCTTCAAATCAATCAGATAAACCTTACATCTTAACTCTGCCTCAAATCAATCAGATAAACCTTACATCCTAACTCTGCTTCAAATCAATCAGATAAACCTCACATCCTAACTCTGCTTCAAATCAATCAGGTAAACCTCACATCTTAACTCTGCTTCAAATCAATCAGATAAACCTTACATCCTAACTCTGCTTCAAATCAATCAGATAAACCTTACATCCTAACTCTGCCTCACATCAATTGGATAAACCTTACATCCTAACTTTGCTTCAAATCAATCAGATAAACCTCACATCCTAACTCTGCTTCAAATCAATCAGGTAAACCTCACATCCTAACTCTGCTTCAAATCAATCAGGTAAACCTCACATCTTAACTCTGCTTCAAATCAATCAGATAAACCTTACATCTTAACTCTGCTTCAAATCAATCAGATAAACCTCACATCTTAACTCTGCTTCAAATCAATCAGATAAACCTTACATCCTAACTATGCTTCAAATCAATCAGATAAACCTTACATCCTAACACTGCTTCAAATCAATCAGATAAACCTTACATCCTAACTCTGCTTCAAATCAATCAGATAAACCTTACATCCTAACTCTACTTCAAATCAATCAGAAAAACCTTACATCCTAACTCTGCTTCAAATCAATGAGAAAAACCTTACATCCTAACTCTGCTTCAGATAAATGAGATAAACCTTACATCCTAACTCTGCTTCAAATCAATCAGATAAACCTTACATCCTAACTCTGCTTCAAATCAATCAGATAAACCTTACATCCTAACTCTGCTTCAAATCAATCAGATAAACAATCCTACCTCTGCTTCAAATCAATCAGATAAACCTTACATCTTAACTCTGCTTCACATCAATCAGATAAACCTTACATCCTTACTCTGCCTCAAATCAATCAGATAAACCTTACATCCTAACTGCTTCAAATCAATCAGATAAACCGTACATCCTAACTTTGCTTCAAATCAATCAGATAAACCTTACATCCTAACTCTGCTTCAAATCAATCAGATAAACAATCCTAACTCTGCTTCAAATCAATCAGATAAACCTTACATCTTAACTCTGCTTCACATCAATCAGATAAACCTTACATCCTAACTGCCTCAAATCAATCAGATAAACCTCACATCCTAACTATGCTTCAAAGCAATCAGATAAACCTTACATCCAAACTATGCTTCAAATCAATCAGATAAACCTTACATCCTAACTCTACTTCAAATCAATCAGAAAAACCTTACATCCTAACTCTGCTTCAAATCAATGAGATAAACCTTACATCCTAACTCTGCTTCAAATCAATCAGATAAACCTTCCATCCTAACTCTGCTTCAAATCAATCAGATAAACCTTACATCCTAACTTTGCTTCAAATCAATCAGATAAACCGTACATCCTAACTCTGCTTCAAATCAATCAGATAAACAATCCTAACTCTGCTTCAAATCAATCAGATAAGCCTTACATCTTAACTCTGCTTCACATCAATCAGATAAACCTTACATCCTTACTCTGCCTCAAATCAATCAGATAAACCTTACATCCTAACTCTGCTTCAAATCAATCAGATAAACCTTACATCTTAACCCTGCTTCAAATCAATCAGATAAACCTTACATCCTAACTGCCTCAAATCAATCAGATAAACCTTACATCCTAACTCTGCCTCACATCAATTGGATAAACCTTACATCCTAACCCTGCTTTAAATCAATCAGATAAACCTCACATCCTAACTTTGCTTCAAATCAATCAGATAAACCTTACATCCTAACTCTGCCTCAAATCAATCAGATAAACCTTACATCCTAACTCTGCTTCAAATCAATCAGATAAACCTCACATCCTAACTCTGCTTCAAATCAATCAGGTAAACCTCACATCTTAACTCTGCTTCAAATCAATCAGATAAACCTTACATCCTAACTTTGCTTCAAATCAATCAGATAAACCTCACATCCTAACTCTGCTTCAAATCAATCAGGTAAACCTCACATCCTAACTCTGCTTCAAATCAATCAGATAAACCTCATATCCTAACTCTGCTTCAAATCAATCAGATAAACCTCACATCCTAACTCTGCTTCAAATCAATCAGGTAAACCTCACATCTTAACTCTGCTTCAAATCAATCAGATAAACCTTACATCTTAACTCTGCTTCAAATCAATCAGATAAACCTCACATCTTAACTCTGCTTCAAATCAATCAGATAAACCTTACATCCTAACTGCCTCAAATCAATCAGATAAACCTTACATCCTAACTCTGCCTCACATCAATTGGATAAACCTAACATCCTAACCCTGCTTTAAATCAATCAGATAAACCTCACATCCTAACTTTGCTTCAAATCAATCAGATAAACCTTACATCCTAACTCCGCCTCAAATCAATCAGATAAACCTTACATCCTAACTCTGCTTCAAATCAATCAGATAAACCTCATATCCTAACTCTGCTTCAAATCAATCAGGTAAACCTCACATCTTAACTCTGCTTCAAATCAATCAGATAAACCTTACATCCTAACTCTGCTTCAAATCAATCAGATAAACCTTACATCCTAACTCTGCCTCACATCAATTGGATAAACCTTACATCCTAACCCTGCTTCAAATCAATCAGATAAACCTTACATCCTAACTTTGCTTCAAATCAATCAGATAAACCTCACATCCTAACTCTGCTTCAAATCAATCAGGTAAACCTCACATCCTAACTCTGCTTCAAATCAATCAGATAAACCTCACATCCTAACTCTGCTTCAAATCAATCAGATAAACCTCACATCCTAACTCTGCTTCAAATCAATCAGGTAAACCTCACATCTTAACTCTGCTTCAAATCAATCAGATAAACCTTACATCCTAACTTTGCTTCAAATCAATCAGATAAACCTTACATCCTAACACTGCTTCAAATCAATCAGATAAACCTTACATCCTAACTCTGCTTCAAATCAATCAGATAAACCTTACATCCTAACTCTACTTCAAATCAATGAGAAAAACCTTACATCCTAACTCTGCTTGAAATCAATGAGAAAAACCTTACATCCTAACTCTGCTTCAAATCAATCAGATAAACCTTACATCCTAACTCTGCTTCAAATCAATCAGATAAACAATCCTAACTCTGCTTCAAATCAATCAGATAAACCTTACATCTTAACTCTGCTTCACATCAATCAGATAAACCTTACATCCTTACTCTGCCTCAAATCAATCAGATAAATCTTACATCCTAACTGCTTCAAATCAATCAGATAAACCTTACATCCTAACTTTGCTTCAAATCAATCAGATAAACCTTACATCCTAACTCTGCTTCAAATCAATCAGATAAACAATCCTAACTCTGCTTCAAATCAATCAGATAAACCTTACATCTTAACTCTGCTTCACATCAATCAGATAACCCTTACATCCTTACTCTGCCTCAAATCAATCAGATAAACCTTACATCCTAACTCTGCTTCAAATCAATCAGATAAACCTTACATCTTAACTCTGCTTCACATCAATCAGATAAACCTTACATCCTTACTCTGCCTCAAATCAATCAGATAAATCTTACATCCTAACTGCTTCAAATCAATCAGATAAACCTTACATCCTAACTTTGCTTCAAATCAATCAGATAAACCTTACATCCTAACTCTGCTTCAAATCAATCAGATAAACAATCCTAACTCTGCTTCAAATCAATCAGATAAACCTTACATCTTAACTCTGCTTCACATCAATCAGATAACCCTTACATCCTTACTCTGCCTCAAATCAATCAGATAAACCTTACATCCTAACTCTGCTTCAAATCAATCAGATAAACCTTACATCTTAACCCTGCTTCAAATCAATCAGATAAACCTTACATCCTAACTGCCTCAAATCAATCAGATAAACCTTACATCCTAACTCTGCCTCACATCAATTGGATAAACCTTACATCCTAACCCTGATTCAAATCAATCAGATAAACCTCACATCCTAACTTTGCTTCAAATCAATCAGATAAACCTTACATCCTAACTCTGCTTCAAATCAATCAGATAAACCGTACATCCTAACTATGCTTCAAATCAATCAGATAAACCTTACATCCTAACTCTGCTTCAAATCAATCAGATAAACAATCCTAACTCTGCTTCAAATCAATCAGATAAACCTTACATCCTAACTCTGCTTCAAATCAATCAGATAAACCTCACATCCTAACTCTGCTTCAAATCAATCAGGTAAACCTCACATCTTAACTCTGCTTCAAATCAATCAGATAAACCTTACATCCTAACTCTGCTTCAAATCAATCAGATAAACCTTACATCCTAACTCTGCCTCACATCAATTGGATAAACCTTACATCCTAACCCTGCTTCAAATCAATCAGATAAACCTTACATCCTAACTTTGCTTCAAATCAATCAGATAAACCTCACATCCTAACTCTGCTTCAAATCAATCAGGTAAACCTCACATCCTAACTCTGCTTCAAATCAATCAGGTAAACCTCACATCTTAACTCTGCTTCAAATCAATCAGATAAACCTTACATCTTAACTCTGCCTCAAATCAATCAGATAAACCTTACATCCTAACTCTGCTTCAAATCAATCAGATAAACCTCACATCCTAACTCTGCTTCAAATCAATCAGGTAAACCTCACATCTTAACTCTGCTTCAAATCAATCAGATAAACCTTACATCCTAACTCTGCTTCAAATCAATCAGATAAACCTTACATCCTAACTCTGCCTCACATCAATTGGATAAACCTTACATCCTAACCCTGCTTCAAATCAATCAGATAAACCTTACATCCTAACTTTGCTTCAAATCAATCAGATAAACCTCACATCCTAACTCTGCTTCAAATCAATCAGGTAAACCTCACATCCTAACTCTGCTTCAAATCAATCAGGTAAACCTCACATCTTAACTCTGCTTCAAATCAATCAGATAAACCTTACATCTTAACTCTGCTTCAAATCAATCAGATAAACCTCACATCTTAACTCTGCTTCAAATCAATCAGATAAACCTTACATCCTAACTATGCTTCAAATCAATCAGATAAACCTTACATCCTAACACTGCTTCAAATCAATCAGATAAACCTTACATCCTAACTCTGCTTCAAATCAATCAGATAAACCTTACATCCTAACTCTACTTCAAATCAATCAGAAAAACCTTACATCCTAACTCTGCTTCAAATCAATGAGAAAAACCTTACATCCTAACTCTGCTTCAGATAAATGAGATAAACCTTACATCCTAACTCTGCTTCAAATCAATCAGATAAACCTTACATCCTAACTCTGCTTCAAATCAATCAGATAAACCTTACATCCTAACTCTGCTTCAAATCAATCAGATAAACAATCCTACCTCTGCTTCAAATCAATCAGATAAACCTTACATCTTAACTCTGCTTCACATCAATCAGATAAACCTTACATCCTTACTCTGCCTCAAATCAATCAGATAAACCTTACATCCTAACTGCTTCAAATCAATCAGATAAACCGTACATCCTAACTTTGCTTCAAATCAATCAGATAAACCTTACATCCTAACTCTGCTTCAAATCAATCAGATAAACAATCCTAACTCTGCTTCAAATCAATCAGATAAACCTTACATCTTAACTCTGCTTCACATCAATCAGATAAACCTTACATCCTAACTGCCTCAAATCAATCAGATAAACCTCACATCCTAACTGCTTCAAATCAATCAGATAAACCTTACATCCTAACTCTGCCTCAAATCAATCAGATAAACCTTACATCCTAACTCTGCTTCAAATCAATCAGATAAACCTCACATCCTAACTCTGCTTCAAATCAATCAGGTAAACCTCACATCTTAACTCTGCTTCAAATCAATCAGATAAACCTTACATCCTAACTCTGCCTCACATCAATTGGATAAACCTTACATCCTAACCCTGCTTCAAATCAATCAGATAAACCTCACATCCTAACTGCTTCAAATCAATCAGATAAACCTTACATCCTAACTCTGCCTCAAATCAATCAGATAAACCTTACATCCTAACTCTGCTTCAAATCAATCAGATAAACCTCACATCCTAACTCTGCTTCAAATCAATCAGATAAACCTTACATCCTAACTCTGCCTCACATCAATTGGATAAACCTTACATCCTAACCCTGCTTCAAATCAATCAGATAAACCTCACATCCTAACTGCTTCAAATCAATCAGATAAACCTTACATCCTAACTCTGCCTCAAATCAATCAGATAAACCTTACATCCTAACTCTGCTTCAAATCAATCAGATAAACCTCACATCCTAACTCTGCTTCAAATCAATCAGGTAAACCTCACATCTTAACTCTGCTTCAAATCAATCAGATAAACCTTACATCCTAACTCTGCCTCACATCAATTGGATAAACCTTACATCCTAACCCTGCTTCAAATCAATCAGATAAACCTCACATCCTAACTTTGCTTCAAATCAATCAGATAAACCTTACATCCTAACTTTGCTTCAAATCAATCAGATAAACCTTACATCCTAACACTGCTTGAAATCAATCAGATAAACCTCACATCCTAACCCTGCTTCAAATCAATCAGATAAACCTTACATCCTAACCCTGCATCAAATCAATCAGATAAACCTTACATCTTAACTCTGCTTCAAATCAATTAGATAAAGCTTACATCCTAACTCGGCTTCAAATCAATCAGATAAAACTTGCATCCTAACTCTGCTTCAAATCAATCAGATAAACCTTACATCCTAACCCTGCTTTAAATCAATCAGATAAACCTTGCATCCTACCTCTGCTTCAAATCAGTCAGATAATCCTTACATCTTAACAGTGCTTCAAATCAATCAGATAAACCTTACATCCTAACCCTGCTTCAAATCAATCATCTAAACCTTACATCCTAACTCTGCTTCAAATCAATCAGATAAACCTTACATCCTAACTCTGCTTCAAATCAATCAGATAAACCTTACATCCTAACTCTGCTTCAAATCAATCAGATAAACCGTACATCCTAACTCTGCCTCAAATCAATCAGATAAACCTTACATCTTAACTCTGCTTCAAATCAATCAGATAAACCTTACATCCTAACTATGCTTCAAATCAATCAGATAAACCTTACATCCTAACTGCCTCAAATCAATCAGATAAACCTTACATCCTAACTGCCTCAAATCAATCAGATAAACCTTACATCTTAACTCTGCTTCAAATCAATCAGATAAACCTTGCATCCTAACTCTGCTTGAAATCAATCAGATAAACTGTACATCCTAACTCTGCTTCAAATCAGTCAGATAAACCTTACATCCTAACTATGCTTCAAATCAATCAGATAAACCTTACATCTTAACTCTGCTTCAAATCAATCAGATAAACCTTGCATCCTAACTCTGCTTGAAATCAATCAGATAAACCTCACATCCTTACTCTGCCTCAAATCAATCAGATAAACCTTACATCCTAACTCTGCTTCAAATCAATCAGATAAACCTTACATCCTAACTCTGTTTCAAATAAATCAGATAAACCTTCCATCCTAACTCTGCTTCAAATCAATCAGATAAACCTTACATCCTAACTCTGCTTCAAATCAATCAGATAAACCTTACATCCTAACTCTGCTTCAAATCAATCAGATAAACCTCACATCCTTACTCTGCCTCAAATCAATCAGATAAACCTTACATCTTAACTCTGCTTCAAATCAATTAGATAAAGCTTACATCCTAACTCGGCTTCAAATCAATCAGATAAAACTTGCATCCTAACTCTGCTTCAAATCAATCAGATAAACCTTACATCCTAACCCTGCTTTAAATCAATCAGATAAACCTTGCATCCTACCTCTGCTTCAAATCAGTCAGATAATCCTTACATCTTAACAGTGCTTCAAATCAATCAGATAAACCTTACATCCTAACTCTGCTTCAACTCAATCATCTAAACCTTACATCCTAACTCTGCTTCAAATCAATCAGATAAACCTTACATCCTAACTCTGCTTCAAATCAATCAGATAAACCTTACATCCTAACTCTGCCTCAAATCAATCAGATAAACCTTACATCCTAACTCTGCTTCAAATCAATCAGATAAACCGTACATCCTAACTCTGCCTCAAATCAATCAGATAAACCTTACATCTTAACTCTGCTTCAAATCAATCAGATAAACCTTACATCCTAACTATGCTTCAAATCAATCAGATAAACCTTACATCCTAACTGCCTCAAATCAATCAGATAAACCTTACATCCTAACTGCCTCAAATCAATCAGATAAACCTTACATCTTAACTCTGCTTCAAATCAATCAGATAAACCTTGCATCCTAACTCTGCTTGAAATCAATCAGATAAACTGTACATCCTAACTCTGCTTCAAATCAGTCAGATAAACCTTACATCCTAACTATGCTTCATATCAATCAGATAAACCTTACATCTTAACTCTGCTTCAAATCAATCAGATAAACCTTGCATCCTAACTCTGCTTGAAATCAATCAGATAAACCTCACATCCTTACTCTGCCTCAAATCAATCAGATAAACCTTACATCCTAACTCTGCTTCAAACCAATCAGATAAACCTTACATCCTAACTCTGCTTCACATCAATCAGATAAACCTTACATCCTAACTCTGCCTCACATCAATCAGATAAACCTTACATCCTAACTCTGCTTCAAACCAATCAGATAAACCTTACATCCTAACTCTGCTTCACATCAATCAGATAAACCTTACATCCTAACTCTGCCTCACATCAATCAGATAAACCTTACATCCTAACTCTGCCTCACATCAATCAGATAAACCTTACATCCTAACTCTGCTTCAAACCAATCAGATAAACCTTACATCCTAACTCTGCCTCACATCAATCAGATAAACCTTACATCTTAACTGCTTCAAATCAATTGGATAAACAATTCTGGAGTAGAAGTGGCTTAATGAGAGATTTGGATATCGGATGCTAATGCATAATGAATGACGTATCTAGGGTACGTCATGAACATTGAATAGTCTGAAGTGTACGAACTGTATGTATACTATTTAATAAACATGCTGTTGAATATTTAGAAACTAATTTGACTGCCCACTCAGGCAAATTAGTAATATTTCACCTGTGAGTTTGCAATTGGATTCTGGGAATCAGGAGACAAAGTATTTAAACCTATCCCAACACATGCAAACGGGTGAAGCTTGGCTATAAATGGGCGGAGCTAAGCTACACTGGATCCCTTCATTGGCCTGCTTGAAAAACCTAAGTACCATGTTTGAATCCCTACATTGGCCTGCTTGAAAAACCTAAGTATAATGTTTGAATCCCTACATTGGCCTGCTTGAAAAACCTAAGTACAATGTTTGAATCCCTACATGCTGTTGCTTTATTTTCTTTAATTAGCATGACAATCGAATCAAAAAGGAAAAATTCTTACACCGCCTAAAATTGCTAACTCTAGAATTAAAAATAATTATGTTCACTGATTATTGCCTAACACTCTACAACTAAGTATATACTTGGTATTTCACGACAGACTCGGGGTCTGCAGCAAAAGAAAGAAAATATGGTGATTCGACAGTGTAACTATCTGGTTTTCTCAATGACAAAGGTGTTACCTCGCTATTGTTAGCTTGTTTATTGTAGCGCTTTGTGTTGTGATTAGTAATTATTCGACATGTGCATGGCATGGCGGGATATAAACACAATGAACACAGGCATGAATCGATTATAATTGTACTCATGTAACTGATAAAATGCGACGGAAAAGTACACACTTAATATTTTAAACACACATGAAATCTTTTCCGATTTTCCGATTTTTCCTCAATTACATTGTAAAAATTGCGATTTAAAAAATAAATCGAACTTCATGATTAGGTCGAAAAATCGTGCAAGCCTACTGGAATATTTCCCCGCATCCAATATTAACTACATGTCTAACCTAAAGGCTGAGATTGCAGTATCTTTCTTTCATGACCACCAGATATATGTACTGTAAGAATATACAAACATGTCTGTACAATGCAATCGAAACATTCACAGCAAAACTAAATAGATATGTATCACACAGAATACCAGCCTGCTTGATTGTGCTAAAGAATACGTCTATTTCACGAACAAATCACAAGTAAAACCTTGAAATACAGATACTTAACTCTCTGCCTGCTCAATTTCTGCACACTACATGTACATTTTCCTCGCGGCATAAATCTGGATATGATAAATATTTTGAAAACAATTTGCCTGAAAGTTGTTGGTGGGAAAGCAAATAACAACTGAGTTAAATTGTTTTCAAAATATTCAGCATATCCAGAGTTATTGCCCATTGAAATTATTGAGTGGTGGCTTGCAGCAGTCAGCCAGTTCATCTATCATGATGACGAGATAGCGGATGGTTGTGGAATTCTGTACTGCTGATTGCGCAGCTCCAGGTCATAGAAAGACATAGTATTGAAAGTGTAGTACTCTGCACATCTGTATTTTGTGTTGTCACTGTTATCCACGGCTGTTGAACTACCAACTGAAACACAAAATTGACAATTTGATATATTTCTCTTTGAACCAAGGCATCCAGGAAGGTGCCCATTTTGCGACAAGCATACAGATACAGAATATTTTGAATAATTCAACAGGAATATTCAGTTTCTGCCACACAAATCTCAGCCAAATTAGTTTCAAAATTTTCAACAGGAAATGTCTTATATTGTAAAAGATGTTTCATGTTAGGTCACTTGCATTTAAATTGTTAATTGGAGTTTAATGATTAACACCCATTAAACATGATTAACAGATGCACACATTGCAGGGCTACTGGCATATTTCATACGGCCAATTCCTCTTTAATAACAAAATTAAATAGTAGCTAGTACATTCTTCTGTTGTACTGAAGAGTTAGCTCCCCTGATGGTGTAGGTATCATAGCATCAGTCATACACTTTTGGAATTCTTGGTGTGCAAGCTGCATACCAATAAGATGATGTCAAGCAACAGTCTTCACTCCTTATTAGGTTGCATGAAGGTACATAGCGACCAGCCTACTACTTCTGCAGAATCGCATGATTATTTCAGCCAATCAAGTTAGATTATACCATAATTGGTCCAAGAATGTAACCATGTTAGTTGATAGCGGAATCGCCCAGTTCATTCCATTCTGGATGCCAGTCTGTGAACAGCTAAGTAGTATCCTCCAAAAGTTGACAGTATAATTGAGTACAAATATGAAGTACTGACTTTATCATAGAATAGAAAGTACATAATGCAGTATCAATACTCTGATCTATTGTATATAATGTTTATTATTTAAATTTTGCTAACCAATCGGTATCATGGCTTAATGCAGTGTACACACAGGGTAACCGTTAGTTACCTGGGATCAAATCAAGTGCCATGTACACACTGAGTAACCGTTTGTTACCGTGCTTAAATGCAGAGCATACATTAATACAGAAGACTGTATTAAGTGTATTTATACATAAGTGGTAATCGCGTGTTACCAGACGGCAAATGCAACGCAAACACATGGTAATCGCTAGTTACCATGTATCAAATCAATGAAATGCACACTCAAGGTCTTAGTCATTCAAGTATCAAGGATGCCTAACAATGTTAGGTAACCAGGACATAGGATTGTTAACCAGGACATAGGATATAAGTGCAGGAGCTTCAATCCTATGTCTTTTATGCCAAAATAAATATATAATTCATATCGATGTGTTGTGTTACCTGTGCATGTGTTAACCTGTTTTAATGTTAAAGTCAAAATGCAGTCCATTATAATGTTCAAGTCAGCTACAAATGCCTTATGCAGAAATGATTATATGTCACGAGGGGGACAAAATTTGTGTCACAGAAAACTTTATTTTCTGTACAGGGTTATACTGTGCAAGTTCCTACTTAATCTGTATGCTCATTATTTAACTGTTAATTAGCAGATCTTTTCTAATCATTTTATACATTGGGTAAACAAAACTTTAAATGCCGGCATTCTCCAGAACTACTTGTCTATTAAATAAAAATATTATTTAAAGTATCAGCTTCAATTTGTTACTGCGCATGCATGAAACACACAGCGACTCTTATATTGTTACTGCGCGTGCATGAAACACACAGCGACTCTTATATTGTTACTGCACATGCATGAAACACACAGTGAATATTGTTACTGCACATGCATGAAACACACAGTGACTCTATTGTTACTGCGTGTGCATGAAACACAGGGACTATTGTTACTGCGCGTGCATGAAACACACAGCGACTCTATTGTTACTGCGTATGCATGAAACACACAGTGAATATTGTTACTGCGCGTGCATGAAACACAGCGACTCTTATATTGTTACTGCACATGCATGAAACACAGTGACTCTTATATTGTTACTGCGCGTGCAAGAAACACACAGCGACTCTATTGTTACTGCGCATGCATGAAACACACAGTGAATATTGTTACTGCGTGTGCATGAAACACAGTGACTCTTGTTACTGCGCATGCACGAAACACACAGTGACTCTATTGTTACTGCGCATGCATGAAACACACAGTGACTATTGTTACTGCGCGTGAATGAAACACACAGCGACTATTGTTACTGCGCATGCACAAAACACACAGTGACTCTATTGTTACTGCGCATGCATGAAACACAGTGACTATTGTTACTGCGCATGCATGAAACACACAGCGACCATTGTTACTGCGCGTGCATGAAACACACAGCGACTATTGTTACTGCGTGTGCATGAAACACAGTGACTCTTGTTACTGCGCATGCACGAAACACACAGTGACTCTATTGTTACTGCGCATGCATGAAACACACAGTGACTATTGTTACTGCGCATGCATGAAACACACAGCGACTATTGTTACTGCGCGTGCATGAAACACACAGCGACCATTGTTACTGCGCGTGCATGAAACACACAGCGACTATTGTTACTGCGCGTGCATGAAACACACAGCGACTATTGTTACTGCGCGTGCATGAAACACACAGCGACTATTGTTACTGCGCGTGCATGAAACACACAGTGAATATTGTTACTGCGCGTGCATGAAACACAGTGACTCTATTGTTACTGCACATGCATGAAACACACAGCGACTATTGTTACTGCGCGTGCATGAAACACACAGTGACTATTGTTACTGCGCATGCATGAAACACACAGCGACTATTGTTACTGCGCGTGCATGAAACACACAGCGACCATTGTTACTGCGCGTGCAAGAAACACACAGCGACTATTGTTACTGCGCATGCATGAAACACACAGCGACTATTGTTACTGCACGTGCAAGAAACACAGTGACTCTATTGTTACTGCACATGCATGAAACACACAGCGACTTGTTACTGCGTATGCATGAAACACAGTGACTCTATTGTTACTGCGCATGCATGAAACACACAGTGACTCTTGTTACTGCGCATGCATGAAACACACAGCGACTTGTTACTGCGTATGCATGAAACACACAGCGACTATTGTTACTGCGCGTGCAAGAAACACACAGTGACTCTATTGTTACTGCGTATGCATGAAACACACAGTGACTCTATTGTTACTGCACATGCATGAAACACACAGTGACTCTATTGTTACTGCACGTGCATGAAACACACAGCGACTATTGTTACTGCGCATGCATGAAACACACAGTGACTCTATTGTTACTGCGCGTGCATGAAACACACAGCGACTATTGTTACTGCGCATGCATGAAACACAGTGACTCTATTGTTACTGCGTATGCATGAAACACACAGCGACTATTGTTACTGCGTATGCATGAAACACACAGCGACTATTGTTACTGCACGTGCAAGAAACACACAGTGACTCTATTGTTACTGCGTATGCATGAAACACACAGCGACTATTGTTACTGCACATGCATGAAACACACAGTGACTCTATTGTTACTGCGTATGCATGAAACACACAGCGACTATTGTTACTGCGTATGCATGAAACACACAGCGACTATTGTTACTGCGCATGCATGAAACACACAGCGACTATTGTTACTGCGTATGCATGAAACACACAGCGACTATTGTTACTGCGTATGCATGAAACACACAGCGACTATTGTTACTGCGCATGCATGAAACACACAGCGACTATAGTTACTGCGCGTGCAAGAAACACTGTGACTCTATTGTTACTGCACATGCATGAAACACACAGCGACTTGTTACTGCGTATGCATGAAACACAGTGACTCTATTGTTACTGCGCGTGCATGAAACACACAGTGACTCTTGTTACTGCGCATGCATGAAACACACAGCGACTATTGTTACTGCGTATGCATGAAACACAGTGACTCTATTGTTACTGTGCGTGCATGAAACACACAGCGACCTGTTACTGCGCATGCACGAAACACACAGTGACTATTGTTACTGCGTATGCATGAAACACAGTGACTCTATTGTTACTGCGCGTGCATGAAACACACAGGGACTATTGTTACTGCACATGCATGAAACACACAGTGACTCTATTGTTACTGCGCGTGCATGAAACACACAGGGACTATTGTTACTGCGCATGCATGAAACACACAGGGACTATTGTTACTGCGCATGCATGAAACACACAGCGACTATTGTTACTGCACATGCATAGAAACATACAGCGACTCTTATATTGTTACTGCACATGCATGAAACACACAGTGACTATTGTTACTGCGTGTGCATGAAACACACAGCGACTATTGTTACTGCGCGTGCATGAAACACACAGTGACTCTATTGTTACTGCGCGTGCATGAAACACAGCGACTCTATTGTTACTGCGCGTGCATGAAACACACAGTGACTCTATTGTTACTGCGCGTGCATGAAACACACAGTGACTCTATTGTTAGTGCGCGTGCATGAAACACACAGTGACTCTATTGTTACTGCGCGTGCATGAAACACACAGTGACTCTATTGTTACTGCGCGTGCATGAAACACAGCGACTCTATTGTTACTGCGCGTGCATGAAACACACAGCGACTCTTGTTACTGCGCATGCATGAAACACACAGCGACTATTGTTACTGCGCGTGCATGAAACACACAGCGACCATTGTTACTGCGCGTGCATGAAACACACAGCGACTATTGTTACTGCGCGTGCAAGAAACACACAGCGACTCTTGTTACTGCGCATGCATGAAACACACAGCGACTATTGTTACTGCGCGTGCATGAAACACACAGCGACCATTGTTACTGCGCGTGCATGAAACACACAGCGACTATTGTTACTGCGCGTGCAAGAAACACACAGCGACTTGTTACTGCGCATGCATGAAACACAGTGACTCTATTGTTACTGCGCATGCATGAAACACACAGTGACTATATTGTTACTGCGCGTGCATGAAACACACAGTGACTATTGTTACTGCGCGTGCAAGAAACACACAGCGACTTGTTACTGCGCATGCATGAAACACAGTGACTCTATTGTTACTGCGCGTGCACGAAACACACAGTGACTATATTGTTACTGCGCGTGCATGAAACACAGTGACTATTGTTACTGAACGTGCAAGAAACACACAGCGACTATTGTTACTGCGCGTGCATGAAACACACAGCGACTATTGTTACTGCGTGTGCATGAAACACACAGTGACTATTGTTACTGCACGTGCATGAAACACACAGCGACCATTGTTACTGCGCGTGCATGAAACACACAGCGACTATTGTTACTGCGCGTGCAAGAAACACACAGCGACTTGTTACTGCGCATGCATGAAACACAGTGACTCTATTGTTACTGCGCATGCATGAAACACACAGTGACTATATTGTTACTGCGCGTGCATGAAACACACAGTGACTATTGTTACTGCGCGTGCAAGAAACACACAGCGACTTGTTACTGCGCATGCATGAAACACAGTGACTCTATTGTTACTGCGCGTGCACGAAACACACAGTGACTATATTGTTACTGCGCGTGCATGAAACACACAGTGACTATTGTTACTGCACGTGCAAGAAACACACAGCGACTATTGTTACTGCGCGTGCATGAAACACACAGCGACTATTGTTACTGCGTGTGCATGAAACACACAGTGACTATTGTTACTGCACGTGCATGAAACACAGTGACTCTATTGTTACTGCGCATGCATGAAACACACAGCGACTATTGTTACTGCGCATGCATGAAACACAGTGACTCTATTGCTACTGCGCGTGCATGAAACACACAGCGACTATTGTTACTGCGCATGCATGAAACACACAGTGACTGCGACTGCATGTGCAGTAACAATATAAGACTCTATTGTTACTGCGCATGCATGAAACACACAGTGACTATTGTTACTGAGGGTGCATGAAACACACAGTGACTATTGTTATTGCGCGTGCATGAAACACAGTGACTATTGTTACTGCGCATGCACAAAACACACAGTGACTCTATTGTTACTGCGCATGCATGAAACACAGTGACTATTGTTACTGCGCATGCATGAAACACACAGCGACCATTGTTACTGCGCGTGCATGAAACACACAGCGACTATTGTTACTGCGTGTGCATGAAACACAGTGACTCTTGTTACTGCGCATGCACGAAACACACAGTGACTCTATTGTTACTGCGCATGCATGAAACACACAGTGACTATTGTTACTGCGCATGCATGAAACACACAGCGACTATTGTTACTGCGCGTGCATGAAACACACAGCGACCATTGTTACTGCGCGTGCATGAAACACACAGCGACTATTGTTACTGCGCGTGCATGAAACACACAGCGACTATTGTTACTGCGCGTGCATGAAACACACAGCGACTATTGTTACTGCGCGTGCATGAAACACACAGTGAATATTGTTACTGCGCGTGCATGAAACACAGTGACTCTATTGTTACTGCACATGCATGAAACACACAGCGACTATTGTTACTGCGCGTGCATGAAACACACAGTGACTATTGTTACTGCGCATGCATGAAACACACAGCGACTATTGTTACTGCGCGTGCATGAAACACACAGCGACCATTGTTACTGCGCGTGCAAGAAACACACAGCGACTATTGTTACTGCGCATGCATGAAACACACAGCGACTATTGTTACTGCACGTGCAAGAAACACAGTGACTCTATTGTTACTGCACATGCATGAAACACACAGCGACTTGTTACTGCGTATGCATGAAACACAGTGACTCTATTGTTACTGCGCATGCATGAAACACACAGTGACTCTTGTTACTGCGCATGCATGAAACACACAGCGACTTGTTACTGCGTATGCATGAAACACACAGCGACTATTGTTACTGCGCGTGCAAGAAACACACAGTGACTCTATTGTTACTGCGTATGCATGAAACACACAGTGACTCTATTGTTACTGCACATGCATGAAACACACAGTGACTCTATTGTTACTGCACGTGCATGAAACACACAGCGACTATTGTTACTGCGCATGCATGAAACACACAGTGACTCTATTGTTACTGCGCGTGCATGAAACACACAGCGACTATTGTTACTGCGCATGCATGAAACACAGTGACTCTATTGTTACTGCGTATGCATGAAACACACAGCGACTATTGTTACTGCGTATGCATGAAACACACAGCGACTATTGTTACTGCACGTGCAAGAAACACACAGTGACTCTATTGTTACTGCGTATGCATGAAACACACAGCGACTATTGTTACTGCACATGCATGAAACACACAGTGACTCTATTGTTACTGCGTATGCATGAAACACACAGCGACTATTGTTACTGCGTATGCATGAAACACACAGCGACTATTGTTACTGCGCATGCATGAAACACACAGCGACTATTGTTACTGCGTATGCATGAAACACACAGCGACTATTGTTACTGCGTATGCATGAAACACACAGCGACTATTGTTACTGCGCATGCATGAAACACACAGCGACTATAGTTACTGCGCGTGCAAGAAACACTGTGACTCTATTGTTACTGCACATGCATGAAACACACAGCGACTTGTTACTGCGTATGCATGAAACACAGTGACTCTATTGTTACTGCGCGTGCATGAAACACACAGTGACTCTTGTTACTGCGCATGCATGAAACACACAGCGACTATTGTTACTGCGTATGCATGAAACACAGTGACTCTATTGTTACTGTGCGTGCATGAAACACACAGCGACCTGTTACTGCGCATGCACGAAACACACAGTGACTATTGTTACTGCGTATGCATGAAACACAGTGACTCTATTGTTACTGCGCGTGCATGAAACACACAGGGACTATTGTTACTGCACATGCATGAAACACACAGTGACTCTATTGTTACTGCGCGTGCATGAAACACACAGGGACTATTGTTACTGCGCATGCATGAAACACACAGGGACTATTGTTACTGCGCATGCATGAAACACACAGCGACTATTGTTACTGCACATGCATAGAAACATACAGCGACTCTTATATTGTTACTGCACATGCATGAAACACACAGTGACTATTGTTACTGCGTGTGCATGAAACACACAGCGACTATTGTTACTGCGCGTGCATGAAACACACAGTGACTCTATTGTTACTGCGCGTGCATGAAACACAGCGACTCTATTGTTACTGCGCGTGCATGAAACACACAGTGACTCTATTGTTACTGCGCGTGCATGAAACACACAGTGACTCTATTGTTAGTGCGCGTGCATGAAACACACAGTGACTCTATTGTTACTGCGCGTGCATGAAACACACAGTGACTCTATTGTTACTGCGCGTGCATGAAACACAGCGACTCTATTGTTACTGCGCGTGCATGAAACACACAGCGACTCTTGTTACTGCGCATGCATGAAACACACAGCGACTATTGTTACTGCGCGTGCATGAAACACACAGCGACCATTGTTACTGCGCGTGCATGAAACACACAGCGACTATTGTTACTGCGCGTGCAAGAAACACACAGCGACTCTTGTTACTGCGCATGCATGAAACACACAGCGACTATTGTTACTGCGCGTGCATGAAACACACAGCGACCATTGTTACTGCGCGTGCATGAAACACACAGCGACTATTGTTACTGCGCGTGCAAGAAACACACAGCGACTTGTTACTGCGCATGCATGAAACACAGTGACTCTATTGTTACTGCGCATGCATGAAACACACAGTGACTATATTGTTACTGCGCGTGCATGAAACACACAGTGACTATTGTTACTGCGCGTGCAAGAAACACACAGCGACTTGTTACTGCGCATGCATGAAACACAGTGACTCTATTGTTACTGCGCGTGCACGAAACACACAGTGACTATATTGTTACTGCGCGTGCATGAAACACAGTGACTATTGTTACTGAACGTGCAAGAAACACACAGCGACTATTGTTACTGCGCGTGCATGAAACACACAGCGACTATTGTTACTGCGTGTGCATGAAACACACAGTGACTATTGTTACTGCACGTGCATGAAACACACAGCGACCATTGTTACTGCGCGTGCATGAAACACACAGCGACTATTGTTACTGCGCGTGCAAGAAACACACAGCGACTTGTTACTGCGCATGCATGAAACACAGTGACTCTATTGTTACTGCGCATGCATGAAACACACAGTGACTATATTGTTACTGCGCGTGCATGAAACACACAGTGACTATTGTTACTGCGCGTGCAAGAAACACACAGCGACTTGTTACTGCGCATGCATGAAACACAGTGACTCTATTGTTACTGCGCGTGCACGAAACACACAGTGACTATATTGTTACTGCGCGTGCATGAAACACACAGTGACTATTGTTACTGCACGTGCAAGAAACACACAGCGACTATTGTTACTGCGCGTGCATGAAACACACAGCGACTATTGTTACTGCGTGTGCATGAAACACACAGTGACTATTGTTACTGCACGTGCATGAAACACAGTGACTCTATTGTTACTGCGCATGCATGAAACACACAGCGACTATTGTTACTGCGCATGCATGAAACACAGTGACTCTATTGCTACTGCGCGTGCATGAAACACACAGCGACTATTGTTACTGCGCATGCATGAAACACACAGTGACTGCGACTGCATGTGCAGTAACAATATAAGACTCTATTGTTACTGCGCATGCATGAAACACACAGTGACTATTGTTACTGAGGGTGCATGAAACACACAGTGACTATTGTTATTGCGCGTGCATGAAACACAGTGACTATTGTTACTGCGCGTGCAAGAAACACACAGTGACTATTGTTACTGCGCGTGCATGAAACACAATGAATCTATTGTTACTGAGCATGCATGAAACACACAGCGACTATTGTTACTGCGCGTGCATGAACACAGTGACTTTCTTCGGTGATGCTTGTCAGATTGAAATGAGTTGTTTCATGCATGCTCAGGAATTCATGGGGCAAGAAGAAATGCAGAGACAATGAAATCGGGAAAGAATTGAAAGTAGTAATATTAGAAATGGCCAATGCACTAGATATGAAAATGAAGATGAAATAACTCTGCACAGTGGATCATATTTAGAGTAACACTGGAGATGATCATAGCATCAGTAACACTGTAGTTAGTCAACACATAACATGAAATCAAGGTGGCCATTCTGGCCAGGTGAACCAGGAGAGAAAGTCTAAACAAGCAGCCCTTGATGCTCAGCTTCCTGACAGAGCTCTGGGAGAATACTTGCATGACATGATGTACCCAACACAGCTCTTGAGCATACATGCATGACATGACGCTTCCTGACACCACCCTGGAGCATACATACATGACATGATGCTTCCTGACACCACCCTGGAGCATACATGCATGACATGATGCTTCCTGACACCGCTCTTGAGCATACATACATGGCATGATGCTTCCTGATACCGCCCTACAGCATACATACACGGCATGATGCTTCCTGATACCGCCCTGCAGCATACATACATGACATGATGCTTCCTGACACCGCCCTGCAACATACATACATGACATGATGCTTCCTGACACCACCCTGGAGCATACATACATGTACATGACATAATGCTTCCTGACACCGCCCTGGAGCATACATACATGACATGCTTCCTGACACCACCCTGGAGCATACATACATGACATAATGCTTCCTGACACCACCCTGGAGCATACATACATGACATGATGCTTCCTGACACCGCCCTGGAGCATACATACATGACATAATGCTTCCTGACACCGCCCTGGAGCATACATACATGACATAATGCTTCCTGACACAGCCCTGGAGCATACATACATGACATAATGCTTCCTGACACAGCCCTGGAGCATACATACATGACATAATGCTTCCTGACACCGCCCTGGAGCATACATACATGACATAATGCTTCCTGACACCACCCTGGAGCATACATACATGACATAATGCTTCCTGACACAGCCCTGGAGCATACATACATGACATAATGCTTCCTGACCCCGCCCTGGAGCATACATACATGACATAATGCTTCCTGACACCGCCCTGGAGCATACATACATGACATAATGCTTCCAGACACTGCTCTTGAGCATACATACATGACATAATGCCTCCTGACACCGCCCTGCAGCATACATACATGACATAATGCTTCCTGACACCGCCCTGGAGCATACATACATGACATGATGCTTCCTGACACCGCTGACACCACCCTGGAGCATACATACATGACATGATGCTTCCTGACACCACCCTGGAGCATACATACATGACATGATGCTTCCTGATACCGCCCTGCAGCATACATACATGACATGATGCTTCCTGACACCGCCCTGCAGCATACATACATGACATGATGCTTCCTGATACCGCCCTGGAGCATACATACATGACATGATGCTTCCTGACACCGCCCTGGAGCATACATGCATGACATGATGTACTTAATTCTAAAAGAATTTCAGTATATTTGGTCTAAATTGCTTTAACCGTCTGACTGGTGAGTTTTGCAGATGACATTCCAAGTGTTATATCTCTGGACCAAGACACCAACTTTCAGTCAAATTGTTTTCAAAATATTAGGAAGTCCAAGGGTTTTGATCACTGAAATTATTATCTGGTGGCTTACAGCAGCGAGACAGTTAAAACAAGCATTTTTATAAATGTCCCCTACCTGGTGATATAAATCTTTAGAGATTGACAGTCAAAAACGCCATTAAAGATTGACAGAAGCAGCTGAAACTTTAACTTGATCTGTAAGTTCTCATAACATTTAGCAATATATCAAGTTTCAGTTAAATATGGTGAAGGAGAAGGCGAGTCTTGAAAGCTGCCATTTTTATATTTCATACGTCGAAAGGGGAAGTAACTCTATCAAAATTTGACGCAAACACCGGAATCTCAAACTTGCTCTGTAATTTCTCATTACAAAGAAATGTACCAATTCTCAGTTGAATATCTTGAAGGGTGGCGGAAAAAAATGTGGAAAACTAATATTTTTTGTATTTCATAAGTCTAAAGGGCGTATAATTCCATGGAAAATTGACGAAAATCTCTGAAACACAAACTTGCTCTGTAACTCCCTATAATAAAGCAACCTACCACTTCTCAGTTGAATCCCTTGAAGGAGTGAGAAAAAAAGTGCAGAAACAGATATTGTTCGTATTTCATAAGTCGAAAGGGGACGTAACTCCATCAAAAATTTATGCAAACTCCTGAAACATGAAGTTGCTCTGTCATTTCGCATAACAAAAGCAACGTACTGATTATCAGTTTCAGAATATCTTGAAAGACTGCAAAAGAATTGCGGAAAACTAATATTTTTCGTATTTCATAAGCCAAAATGGGGGCATAACTCCATGAAAAATTGATGGAAATGTCTGAAACTCGAACTTGCTCTGTAACTGATTATAATAAAGAAACCTACCATTTCGCACTCGAATAGCTTGACGGAGTGCGAAAAAAGCGTGGAAAACTGATACTTTGCGTATTTTATAAGATGAAAGGGGTATAACTCCATGAAAAATTGATGAAAATGTCCAAAACTTGAACTTGCTCTGTAACTCTTTATACTAATGGACGGATTTTCCCTTGAATATCTCTGAGTGCGAAAAAGTGCGGGCAACTGATAATTTTTGCATTTCATAAGTTGAAAGGGGGCGCAATTCCATCAAAAATTGATGCAAGCTCCTGAAACTCGAACTTGTTCTGTAGCTTCGCATAACAAAGCAATGTAGCAATTCACAGTACAATATCGTGAAAGACTGCAAAAAAAAAGTGCGGAAAACTGATATTTTGCTTATTTCATAAGACGAAAGGAGGCATAACTCCATGAAAAATTGAAGAAAATGTCCGAAACTCGAATTTGTTCTGTGATTCCCTATACTAAACAAACCTACCAATTCTAATTTGAATACCTTGAAGGAGTGCGAACGAAAGTGTGGAAAGCTGATATTTTTCGTATTTCTTAAGTCAAAAGGGGGCATAACTCCATAAAAAATTTACGCATATGGCTGAAACTCGATCTTTGTTTGTAACTTCTCATACCAAAGCAATAAGGCAATTATCAGTAGAATATCTTGAAAGCCTGCAATAAAAAATTCGGAAAACTAATATTTTTCATATTTCATAAGACAAAAGGGGGGGGGGGGGGGGGGGCTAACTCAATGAAAAATTGACGAAAATGTCTAAAACTCGAACCTGCTCTGTCACTCCTTATACTAAAGCGATGTAGCGATTTTCCCTTAAATATCTTGAGTGTGAAAAAAAGTGCAGAAAGCTGATATTTTGCATATTTCTTAAGTCGAAAGGGGCATAACTCCGTCAAAAATTTACACATACACTTGAAACTCGAACTTGGGCTGTAACTTCTCATAACAAAGCAATGTACCAATTCTCAGTAGCATATCTTGAAAGAATGCGACAAAATAGAAAGCTGATATTTTTAGCATTTCACAAGTTGAAAGGGGGAATAACTCCATAAAAAATCGACACACACCTGAAACTCGAACTGGGTCTGTAACTTCTCATAACAAAGCAATGTCCCAATTCTCAGTTGAATAGCTTGAAGGACTGCGAACAAAAGTGTGGAAAACCAACTGTGACAGACGGATGGAAGGACAGATGGAGTGCAACCCTATAGTCCCCCCCCCTCCCCCACCCTGGTTTTAAGGGTAGGGACTGATAACACAAACTGTAATGGTTGAATGTTTTATTATTGGTTCTAATAAGGAAAGCATGACAGGTACAACACTCTCATGACAGGTACATCACTCTCATGACAGGTACCTCACTCACGACAGGTACATCACTCTCATGACAGGTACATCACTCTCATGACAGGTATATCACTCATGACAGGTACGTCACACTCATGACAGGTACATCACTCTCATGACAGGTACATCACATTCCCCTTGTTTAAGACTATATGCTCGGCCTCAACGTGGCGCAGGGGTGTAACCCACTGGGTGTCAATCCAGACATTTGGAGGGGCTAACCAGAGCATTATGCACAACGCTAATGAAATGACACTTAATGAAATGACACAGGTACATCACACTCATGACAGGTACATCACTCTCATGACAGGTACATCACTCTCATGACAGGTACATCACTCATGATAGGTACATCACACTCATGACAGGTACATCACTCTCATGACAGGTAGAGCTGCGCGATATACCGATACCATATTTAAAACCGATATCCTGCACTGACGGTTTCATAACCGATTATAAAAAATTAATATCGAAAAACCGAATATGAACATATTTTCGGTTTTTCGTATCAGGATTGTTAAAAATAAAAGATACTAACGAGCATGAAAATCGTAATGAATAATAATGGCCATACTTTCCATTAAGCTATGTTCGGGGCAACTAATAATTGAACGTGGCCCCAATTGCGCATATTGTGTAACTCCATGTAACTCGCTGCACGCCGAGAGAAATCAAGCAGCGAATTAATTAAATAAATATCCACTCGTCTTTTCTCTGGTAGTCTCAGATAAATTTGCAATATAAAACACAATACTAATGTGGGAATTTGTCATTAAAATTTGTATCGGGGAAAACCTTTCTAAACAACGGCATCCATTTTATTTACGTCACCGGCTAATTAACATAATGCAGTCGTCCCAACACTAAATCGCCAGATTGCATCAAAATCTCGCCAATAACTATAAATCTGATTAGGATATAATTTCAAATAAAATTATTACTCAAACCGTTTTTTAAAACGTTATCTTCTATACACAATATCATATTAACTTATGAAATTCGCGATCGCAATATTACAGTTAATATTTTCTTCAAGGCATGATTTCGTTCTCGGGTCGAATTGGAAATGAAAGAAGAAAGGGAGATAATTACATCATAATTAATTACAATCGCGTGATTTACGTCTTTTCGCAACCTGTTTTGCTGATTTATGATTAATTTTGACAAAATAAACGATGTTTATTTAACCGTGTGTAATATTTAGGCGGCCTAATTAATAATTTCACTCCCGCGATGATGGATATTATAAGGTATGTTAAGCTTTAAAGGCGTAAAACGTTACGAATGTATCAGGGCATGAAAATATGTTCTGTTTTCGTGCTAATTTTTATCATTTAAATTTTTTGTTTCATGTCAATAAAACCGATATTCGGTTAAAACCGATATGAAAAGTCATATCGAAACCGATATGGCTGTAAGCCAAACCGCGCAGCCCTAATGACAGGTACGTCACTCTCATGACAGGTACATCACTCTCATGACAGGTATATCACTCATGACAGTTATGTCACACTCATGACAGGTACATCACTCTCATGACAGGTACATCACATTCCCTTGTTTAAGACTATATGCTCGGCCTCAATGTGGCGCAGGGGTGTAACCCACTGGGTGTCAATCCAGACATTTGGAGGGGCTAACCAGAGCATTATGCACAACGCTAATGAAATGACACTTAATGAAATGACACAGGTACATCACTCTCATGACAGGTACATCACTCTCATGACAGGTACATCACTCATGATAGGTACATCACACTCATGACAGGTACATCACTCTCATGACAGGTAGAGCTGCGCGATATATCGATACCATATTTAAAACCGATATCCTGCACTGACGGTTTCATAACCGATTATAAAAAATTAATATCGAAAAACCGAATATGAACATATTTTTGGTTTTTCGTATCAGGATTGTTAAAAATAAAAGATACTAACGAGCATGAAAATCGTAATGAATAATAATGGCCATACTTTCCATTAAGCTATGTTCGGGGCAACTAATAATTGAACGTGGCCCCAATCGCGCATATTGTGTAACTCCATGTAACTCGCTGCACGTCGAGAGAAATCAAGCAGCGAATTAATTAAATAAATATCCACTCGTCTTTTCTCTGGTAGTCTCAGATAAATTTGCAATATAAAACACAATACTAATGTGGGAATTTGTCATTAAAATTTGTATCGGGGAAAACCTTTCTAAACAACGGCATCCATTTTATTTACGTCACCGGCTAATTAACATAATGCAGTCGTCCCAACACTAAATCGCCAGATTGCATCAAAATCTCGCCAATAACTATAAATCTGATTAGGATATAATTTTAAATAAAATTATTACTCAAACCGTTTTTTAAAACGTTATCTTCTATACACAATATCATATTAACTTATGAAATTCGCGATCGCAATATTACAGTTAATATTTTCTTCAAGGCATGATTTCGTTCTCGGGTCGAATTGGAAATGAAAGAAGAAAGGGAGATAATTACATCATAATTAATTACAATCGCGTGATTTACGTCTTTTCGCAACCTGTTTTGCTGATTTATGATTAATTTTGACAAAATAAACGATGTTTATTTAACCGTGTGTAATATTTAGGCGGCCTAATTAATAATTTCACTCCCGCGATGATGGATATTATAAGGTATGTTAAGCTTTAAAGGCGTAAAACGTTACGAATGTATCAGGGCATGAAAATACGTTCTGTTTTCGTGCTAATTTTTATCATTTAAATTTTTTGTTTCATGTCAATAAAACCGATATTCGGTTAAAACCGATATGAAAAGTCATATCGAAACCGATATGGCTGTAAGCCAAACCGCGCAGCCCTAATGACAGGTACGTCACTCTCATGACAGGTACATCACTCTCATGACAGGTATATCACTCATGACAGGTACGTCACACTCATGACAGGTACATCACTCTCATGACAGGTACATCACATTCCCTTGTTTAAGACTATATGCTCGGCCTCAACGTGGCGCAGGGGTGTAACCCACTGGGTGTCAATCCAGACATTTGGAGGGGCTAACCAGAGCATTATGCACAACGCTAATGAAATGACACTTAATGAAATGACACAGGTACATCACTCTCATGACAGGTACATCACTCTCATGACAGGTACATCACTCATGATAGGTACATCACACTCATGACAGGTACATCACTCTCATGACAGGTAGAGCTGCGCGATATATCGATACCATATTTAAAACCGATATCCTGCACTGACGGTTTCATAACCGATTATAAAAAATTAATATCGAAAAACCGAATATGAACATATTTTTGGTTTTTCGTATCAGGATTGTTAAAAATAAAAGATACTAACGAGCATGAAAATCGTAATGAATAATAATGGCCATACTTTCCATTAAGCTATGTTCGGGGCAACTAATAATTGAACGTGGCCCCAATCGCGCATATTGTGTAACTCCATGTAACTCGCTGCACGTCGAGAGAAATCAAGCAGCGAATTAATTAAATAAATATCCACTCGTCTTTTCTCTGGTAGTCTCAGATAAATTTGCAATATAAAACACAATACTAATGTGGGAATTTGTCATTAAAATTTGTATCGGGGAAAACCTTTCTAAACAACGGCATCCATTTTATTTACGTCACCGGCTAATTAACATAATGCAGTCGTCCCAACACTAAATCGCCAGATTGCATCAAAATCTCGCCAATAACTATAAATCTGATTAGGATATAATTTTAAATAAAATTATTACTCAAACCGTTTTTTAAAACGTTATCTTCTATACACAATATCATATTAACTTATGAAATTCGCGATCGCAATATTACAGTTAATATTTTCTTCAAGGCATGATTTCGTTCTCGGGTCGAATTGGAAATGAAAGAAGAAAGGGAGATAATTACATCATAATTAATTACAATCGCGTGATTTACGTCTTTTCGCAACCTGTTTTGCTGATTTATGATTAATTTTGACAAAATAAACGATGTTTATTTAACCGTGTGTAATATTTAGGCGGCCTAATTAATAATTTCACTCCCGCGATGATGGATATTATAAGGTATGTTAAGCTTTAAAGGCGTAAAACGTTACGAATGTATCAGGGCATGAAAATACGTTCTGTTTTCGTGCTAATTTTTATCATTTAAATTTTTTGTTTCATGTCAATAAAACCGATATTCGGTTAAAACCGATATGAAAAGTCATATCGAAACCGATATGGCTGTAAGCCAAACCGCGCAGCCCTAATGACAGGTACGTCACTCTCATGACAGGTACATCACTCTCATGACAGGTATATCACTCATGACAGGTACGTCACACTCATGACAGGTACATCACTCTCATGACAGGTACATCACATTCCCTTGTTTAAGACTATATGCTCGGCCTCAACGTGGCGCAGGGGTGTAACCCACTGGGTGTCAATCCAGACATTTGGAGGGGCTAACCAGAGCATTATGCACAACGCTAATGAAATGACACTTAATGAAATGACACAGGTACATCACTCTCATGACAGGTACATCACTCTCATGACAGGTACATCACTCATGATAGGTACATCACACTCATGACAGGTACATCACTCTCATGAGAGGTAGAGCTGCGCGATATATCGATACCATATTTAAAACCGATATCCTGCACTGACGGTTTCATAACCGATTATAAAAAACTAATATCGAAAAACCGAATATGAACATATTTTCGGTTTTTCGTATCAGGATTGTTAAAAATAAAAGATACTAACGAGCATGAAAATCGTAATGAATAATAATGGCCATACTTTCCATTAAGCTATGTTCGGGGCAACTAATAATTGAACGTGGCCCCAATCGCGCATATTGTGTAACTCCATGTAACTCGCTGCACGTCGAGAGAAATCAAGCAGCGAATTAATTAAATAAATATCCACTCGTCTTTTCTCTGGTAGTCTCAGATAAATTTGCAATATAAAACACAATACTAATGTGGGAATTTGTCATTAAAATTTGTATCGGGGAAAACCTTTCTAAACAACGGCATCCATTTTATTTACGTCACCGGCTAATTAACATAATGCAGTCGTCCCAACACTAAATCGCCAGATTGCATCAAAATCTCGCCAATAACTATAAATCTGATTAGGATATAATTTTAAATAAAATTATTACTCAAACCGTTTTTTAAAACGTTATCTTCTATACACAATATCATAGTAACTTATGAAATTCGCGATCGCAATATTACAGCTAATATTTTCTTCAAGGCATGATTTCGTTCTCGGGTCGAATTGGAAATGAAAGAAGAAAGGGAGATAATTACATCATAATTAATTACAATCGCGTGATTTACGTCTTTTCGCAACCTGTTTTGCTGATTTATGATTAATTTTGACAAAATAAACGATGTTTATTTAACTGTGTGTAATATTTAGGCGGCCTAATTAATAATTTCACTCCCGCGATGATGGATATTATAAGGTATGTTAAGCTTTAAAGGCGTAAAACGTTACGAATGTATCAGGGCATGAAAATATGTTCTGTTTTCGTGCTAATTTTTATCATTTAAATTTTTTGTTTCATGTCAATAAAACCGATATTCGGTTAAAACCGATATGAAAAGTCATATCGAAACCGATATGGCTGTAAGCCAAACCGCGCAGCCCTAATGACAGGTACGTCACTCTCATGACAGGTACATCACTCTCATGACAGGTATATCACTCATGACAGGTACGTCACACTCATGACAGGTACATCACTCTCATGACAGGTACATCACATTCCCTTGTTTAAGACTATATGCTCGGCCTCAATGTGGCGCAGGGGTGTAACCCACTGGGTGTCAATCCAGACATTTGGAGGGGCTAACCAGAGCATTATGCACAACGCTAATGAAATGACACTTAATGAAATGACACAGGTACATCACTCTCATGACAGGTACATCACTCTCATGACAGGTACATCACTCATGATAGGTACATCACACTCATGACAGGTACATCACTCTCATGACAGGTAGAGCTGCGCGATATATCGATACCATATTTAAAACCGATATCCTGCACTGACGGTTTCATAACCGATTATAAAAAATTAATATCGAAAAACCGAATATGAACATATTTTTGGTTTTTCGTATCAGGATTGTTAAAAATAAAAGATACTAACGAGCATGAAAATCGTAATGAATAATAATGGCCATACTTTCCATTAAGCTATGTTCGGGGCAACTAATAATTGAACGTGGCCCCAATCGCGCATATTGTGTAACTCCATGTAACTCGCTGCACGTCGAGAGAAATCAAGCAGCGAATTAATTAAATAAATATCCACTCGTCTTTTCTCTGGTAGTCTCAGATAAATTTGCAATATAAAACACAATACTAATGTGGGAATTTGTCATTAAAATTTGTATCGGGGAAAACCTTTCTAAACAACGGCATCCATTTTATTTACGTCACCGGCTAATTAACATAATGCAGTCGTCCCAACACTAAATCGCCAGATTGCATCAAAATCTCGCCAATAACTATAAATCTGATTAGGATATAATTTTAAATAAAATTATTACTTAAACCGTTTTTTAAAACGTTATCTTCTATACACAATATCATATTAACTTATGAAATTCGCGATCGCAATATTACAGTTAATATTTTCTTCAAGGCATGATTTCGTTCTCGGGTCGAATTGGAAATGAAAGAAGAAAGGGAGATAATTACATCATAATTAATTACAATCGCGTGATTTACGTCTTTTCGCAACCTGTTTTGCTGATTTATGATTAATTTTGACAAAATAAACGATGTTTATTTAACCGTGTGTAATATTTAGGCGGCCTAATTAATAATTTCACTCCCGCGATGATGGATATTATAAGGTATGTTAAGCTTTAAAGGCGTAAAACGTTACGAATGTATCAGGGCATGAAAATACGTTCTGTTTTCGTGCTAATTTTTATCATTTAAATTTTTTGTTTCATGTCAATAAAACCGATATTCGGTTAAAACCGATATGAAAAGTCATATCGAAACCGATATGGCTGTAAGCCAAACCGCGCAGCCCTAATGACAGGTACGTCACTCTCATGACAGGTACATCACTCTCATGACAGGTATATCACTCATGACAGGTACGTCACACTCATGACAGGTACATCACTCTCATGACAGGTACATCACATTCCCTTGTTTAAGACTATATGCTCGGCCTCAACGTGGCGCAGGGGTGTAACCCACTGGGTGTCAATCCAGACATTTGGAGGGGCTAACCAGAGCATTATGCACAACGCTAATGAAATGACACTTAATGAAATGACACAGGTACATCACTCTCATGACAGGTACATCACTCTCATGACAGGTACATCACTCATGATAGGTACATCACACTCATGACAGGTACATCACTCTCATGAGAGGTAGAGCTGCGCGATATATCGATACCATATTTAAAACCGATATCCTGCACTGACGGTTTCATAACCGATTATAAAAAACTAATATCGAAAAACCGAATATGAACATATTTTCGGTTTTTCGTATCAGGATTGTTAAAAATAAAAGATACTAACGAGCATGAAAATCGTAATGAATAATAATGGCCATACTTTCCATTAAGCTATGTTCGGGGCAACTAATAATTGAACGTGGCCCCAATCGCGCATATTGTGTAACTCCATGCACGTCGAGAGAAATCAAGCAGCGAATTAATTAAATAAATATCCACTCATCTTTTCTCTGGTAGTCTCAGATAAATTTGCAATATAAAACACAATACTAATGTGGGAATTTGTCATTAAAATTTGTATCGGGGAAAACCTTTCTAAACAACGGCATCCATTTTATTTACGTCACCGGCTAATTAACATAATGCAGTCGTCCCAACACTAAATCGCCAGATTGCATCAAAATCTCGCCAATAACTATAAATCTGATTAGGATATAATTTTAAATAAAATTATTACTCAAACCGTTTTTTAAAACGTTATCTTCTATACACAATATCATAGTAACTTATGAAATTCGCGATCGCAATATTACAGCTAATATTTTCTTCAAGGCATGATTTCGTTCTCGGGTCGAATTGGAAATGAAAGAAGAAAGGGAGATAATTACATCATAATTAATTACAATCGCGTGATTTACGTCTTTTCGCAACCTGTTTTGCTGATTTATGATTAATTTTGACAAAATAAACGATGTTTATTTAACTGTGTGTAATATTTAGGCGGCCTAATTAATAATTTCACTCCCGCGATGATGGATATTATAAGGTATGTTAAGCTTTAAAGGCGTAAAACGTTACGAATGTATCAGGGCATGAAAATACGTTCTGTTTTCGTGCTAATTTTTATCATTTAAATTTTTTGTTTCATGTCAATAAAACCGATATTCGGTTAAAACCGATATGAAAAGTCATATCGAAACCGATATGGCTGTAAGCCAAACCGCGCAGCCCTAATGACAGGTACGTCACTCTCATGACAGGTACGTCACTCTCATGACCGGTACGTCACTCTCATGACAGGTACTAAGTGGACATATCAGTGAACAAAATACTCGCCCGAGGATTATTTCCTTCACTTCTCACGAGTAAAATACTCCTCTATAACTCACAATGAAGACTCCAACAATACAGTGTGAGACTAAACACTATGAGCTCCAACAATAGTGTGAGATAACACTATGAGCTCCAAAACACCGAGACATAAGTCATGATTTGAGCATTTTCCCTTGTGGCGAACAAGTCCACGTTGGGTTTTCCCCAATGCTCGAAGATCCTTCGTAGAACTGGAGGGTTGAGAGACCATTCTGTTGGCAGAACTCTCTGTCTGCGAGACAAAGCATCCGCCAGAATGTTCAATCATCCAGGAATGTGAGCTGCTTTCAAAACAACCGAGTAATTCCTGCACCACTGAATCAAGTGCCACACTTTGATACACAGTGTGGGTGACTTGGTGCCGCCTTGGCGATTTATGTATGATACTACCGTCGAGTTGTCCGCCCGTATCAATATCGCCTTGCCCCTGACCACTGGAAGAAACTCTTTCAATGCCAGTTCCACTGCCATCATTTCTAAACAGATTGATATGCAGCTGGCTCTCCTGGAGAGTCCATGTGCCCGAGACCTGGTGTTCTCCCAGGCAGGGCCCCCACCCCTCCAGCGATGCATCCGTGTACACAGATAGCTGGGGGTGGGGTAGGTGCAGCGAAACCCCTACTAGGAGATTCTGACGCTCTTTCCACCATACAAGATGTGACATTATCGGCTCCAAAACTGGCACCAGCTTTGACAGGGGTTCTGTTCTCTGTTTCCAGAGACATCAGATACAACTGGATAGGTCTTCGCATCAGAGCAGCGTACAGGAGTACCTGCTCCATGGAGACCATAATGCCCAGCATCTGAAGAAACTGCCTCGCCTGAATGTGGTTTCCCAATCGAAAACCATTGAGGATGGCTAACAGAGACACCACTCTGGGCTCTGACGGGTAAACCCTGCCCTCCTCGAGATCGAATCGCATCCCTAAATAAACGAAATGTTGAGTGGGTGTCAACTCAGACTTCTCCTTGTTGACTATCCAGCCTAGATCTGAAAGTAACTTCAGAGTCAGAGCAGTATCCACCTCTAACCTGGCTGATGTGTCTGCTTTGATCAGCCAATCGTCTATGTAGGTGTGTAGCGCCACGTTCTCTTTTCTGAGATACGCTGTCACCGCAAGGACCACTCTTGTGAAAACCCTTGGAGCTGTCGACAGGCCGAACGGGAGGACTATAAACTCCCATACTTGATTCTGAAATGCAAATCTCAAAAACCTGTGACAACTCCTGTTCATTGGGATGTGGAAATATGCATCTTTCAGATCGATCGACACACACCACATTCCTTTCCTAAATCCCGTCATTACCGACCTCAGAGTTTCCATCTGGAACCGCGGTGTATGGATAAACCAATTTAATGGCCTGAGATTGAGTATGGGTCTCCATCCCCCTGTGCCCTTGGGGACAAGGAACATGTTTGAATAGAAGCCTGGAGTGATCTGGTTTGCTGGTTTTATTTCTCCCTTCAGAAGCAAACCTGACACTTCGTTTTGAATGGCTTCTAACTTGTCTGGTTCCCTTGGTACGGGTGTCCAGACAGGTGACCGGCGGAACAACACCATACCTGTCGTATTCCCCCCGTGGAATACGACACCTCGCCCGCACCTCCCTGGAGGCCGCAGGAAGCTGGCCCTTGGTCATGAGTTGCTTGCTATAAATAGCCTCCAGCAACTCAATAAACCGTGGATCAAGTCCAATGGACTGGGTCTGGGCTGCGGACAAGATCCCCGTCCTGATCGATGCCACCGATGGACGGGGCGCATTCTCCTCGGCCGTGGCCGAAACCACAGACGGGTCTACCCTGGCTAGCCAAGACATGTTCACGGACCTACCAGCAATGGCCTCCCGGCTAGGAGCTGTCGCTGACACGCCAGGAACTCTGGTACCATACGGTTCCGCCGCCACCCCATGGAACACACCAGTCCATGGAATAGGCCCGCACGGAAAACCGTGCGGACCCGTAGCAGTCACGGACCCGTGGCCAAACACAGGCGCCAACGGCACCCCATGTCTGACCGCCGGACCAGGCGAGATAGGTGAGTACCACGCCTGGCCCGGCACACCCGTCACCGTGTCGGTTGGCGGCAAACCAACCATCACGGGACCGGTGCCCGGTACCAGATTGGCCTCAACCACGGGCGGAGCCGCTGCCCTGGCTTGCACCAAGCCAGACAGATGGAGCATGTATCCCTGGGATAACCATCCCAGGACCAGACTGTCTGACGTCACACCTTGCCAGGCCTCGACGAAACGCATGAGCGATCCACCCACCATAGACGCCTCGATGTCTAACGGGGTTGTCCGGCTCGCGGTCCGCTCCCCCCCCCTCTCTTAACGAGAGAGATAGAGAACCATTTCAGTCTTGGCTTGGCAGGTCTAACTGGCACCGCTGTTCCTGTCGCACAGGTGCGGTCCAGGCGGATACGAAGGGAGCTCTCATACCCTCAGGTACAATCCACTCCCTTCTTTCCGCCCTTTGAGGACTTACCCTTTCCCTTCCCCTTCCCCTTCCCGCCTCTAGGGCGATCAGGAGCAACATTGGGGAGGGTAGGGGCCTCCACAACCTTCCTGGCTTTCTTTGACGGCGGCGGCTGAGAAAAACCAGACGAAGCAGAAGTCGCACTAGGCTTAGCTTTCTCCTTGCCTTTCTGCTTCTTCTGCCTCTTTGAAGGTTGAACAGCTAACGGCTTCCCTACAGCCCCTAGCACTTGCCGCACTAGCTCCAGCTGTAGGTTTACCGCCAACCGATTCTGCGCAATGCTAGCAGTGTCCTCTAGGATGGCCCGTGCCTGGCCACCGAAGATGCTAGTAGGACCTGTCAGG
Source organism: Chaetoderma sp. LZ-2023a (assembly GCA_034401795.1). Lineage (NCBI taxonomy): Eukaryota > Metazoa > Mollusca > Caudofoveata > Chaetodermatida > Chaetodermatidae > Chaetoderma > Chaetoderma sp. LZ-2023a. The sequence continues at coordinate 170,206,039 of CM067372.1, read as the reverse complement.
GGTGTCCCAAGAAGACTCTCCTTGACGGCCGTAGCCGGACGCATATGGTCAAGAACCATTTGCCTCCTGGACTTTGTAACACGCGCCTGCACCCTTGCCAGCGCGTCCATAGACAGCACCAAGCCGTCATTGACACACGAAAGCACCACAGGTGGCACAGGGTGGCCTGCCCCCGCTTCAGCCCACAGCGACTGAAGAAGGCGATAAGAGTGGTTGACAGCACTCATAGCAGTCATAGCTGCCCTCACACCCTCATCGCATAGGGACAGGACTTCATCCTGGTGTGCCTGGGACATGTCCAAAAGTGCCGGAACGGGGCCACCCGCTCCAGCACTCTGGACACCCAGAACCCATCCTCGGTGACCGATGGTACCACACCATACCTGTCGTATTCCCCCCGTGGAATACGACACCTCGCCCGCACCTCCCTGGAGGCCGCAGGGAGCTGGCCCTTGGTCATAAGCTGCTTACTATAAATAGCCTCTAGCAACTCTATGAACCGTGGATCCAGTCCAACCGACTGGATCCAGGCTGCGGGCAAGATCCCCGTCCTAATCGATGCAACCGACGGACGGGGCGCATCCTCCTCGGCCGTGGCCGAAACCACAGACGGGTCGACCCTGGCTAGTCAAGCCAGAGCATCCGACCAGTCTACTTCCGAGGAAGACACACCCGTGAAGACGTCACCCGTTGACGCGTTCACAGGCCTACCAGCCACGGCCTCCCGGAAAGGAGCTGTGGCTGACATGCCAGGCACTCCGGTACCATATGGTTCCGCCGCCACCCCATGAAACACACCAGTCCATGGGGTAGGTCCACACGGAAAACCGTGCGGACCCATAGCAGACGCGGAACCGTGGTCAGACACGGGCGCCAACGGCACCCCACGTCTGACCGCCGTATCAGGCGAGATAGGTGAGTACCACGCCTGGCCCGGCACACCCGTCACCATGTCGGCTGGCGTCAAACCAACCATCACGGGACCGGTGCCTGGTACCAGATTGGCCTCAACCACGGGCGGAGCCACTGCCCTGGCTTGGGCCAAGCCAGACAGATGGAGGACGGTTCCGTCCAGGACGGAATCGACCTCCATATTCTCCACCCGTGGCATCACAGGCCGCAGCAACCTCTCCTCCTCGTCTTCAGACTCCGAAGAGTCGTCACTAGACGAAGAAACCGTGGAGCCGTCCTGGTGGACGGCTCCCATGCCTGGCGGACCGGCCACCGCTACTGGACCACCCGGAGGTGGCCGCAGAGAGACAGAACCCGTCAGGCCGGAGCCCGACAGGACTGCCAGGGGGCCGTACGAGACGGCTCCCTCGGTGACCAGTCCAGAACCCTGTCCAAGGACAGGGTCCATACCAAGCATGGGGAGAAACTGCCCCCCCAACCTTCGGCAGCAGTGACGACACCAGCGTGGGCAGAACGCTATGCAGAAAACCCTGCATAGCCGGACCAAACCACGCCGGCGGTGCCATCTCCACCACCTCCAGCTGAGGACGTGGAGCGCCCCCACCGGCCGCTCCACGATTTACCTTCGGACCACCTGACCCCGCGCCAGACCCAGCCAAATCCTTCTGGGCAAGGAACTTCAACATCATATCCGCGGACCACACTGCACACACATTACACCTACTATCAAGGTTACATTGAGTACATCTAAAGCAGACATGGTCCTTAAATAGGACCTGTATAAACTTGTGGCACTCCTCACATGATGGCGGGGCTGGCTTGGCCTATAAATAAGCACAAACCTACAATAAGCAAGTGGAACGAGACACGGATGGAAGGCAGACATTTAATTTTCAAATAATTTGACCATAAATTAACTGTAACCCTCCCGCACACCACCCCGCAACGTTACAGCAAAGATCGCATTGATTATGACGACAAGAACGAAGCGGGCATAAATACACCCATAAATTGATCCTCCAGGATGTATAACGGAACCAGGAATCATATCGCATAGCATTCGGGGTATATTTACCAATCAATATTAATTATACTCCTAACGAAAGCCAAAACGATATGTGAAGAAACAACAAAATGTAAATAAACTGCTGTAGCACATGGTAAAACCGCAGACCACACATCTTTCAAGAATTTTGAAACCACCGATCATTGCAAACAGATCGTGATAACACGCAAAACTTGAACATTCCAAAGTTTTCTGGTACCATTTTTGATACGCAGCACCCAGAACAAGATGCGTGAATTAATGAAAAAATTTTCTTCACATAAACATCCGAGCACCACGGGTGTGACGGCACCCGCTCGGATCTTACAGAGAACGACGTCAGCCGATATTCGTGTTACAAATACCGTAGCAAACACCTATTTTCATATCTGCTGATCGCCTGTTGGGGTTAAAGAAGGCGACCATCCGGCATATCTCGTTGTTAACACACGTCCCAGATTCTTTGGGGTCAGAAATTGGAACACAACAAAATTTTAGAGACCTAAGTCTTTTAACTATGGAATAATAAGGAAATATACGACCTGGTTATCATCGCCGGTATCCATATTATCCACTTATCCTTGCAAGAGAATCACTAGCTATCACAATCACAGACAAAAAGACTTAGATTTATTTCTTAATCTCTCCACTGCAAAAAGCATGTAGCACTTGTTGCTATGCACACAAGAATGAGCTCTATGGTAGATGGGTACTCGGCAGTTGGGAGCCGAGTACCCGGTTCCAAGGAGTCGGTAAAGCTTTCTAAGTCTATAGTCCTAGAGCCAGCTGTCAAGGCCAGCTGTATATCAGAAGCAACAGAATGGTGAGTATTGATCGAAGGAGAATTTGTATTTCATAAGTCGAAAGGGGGGGGGGGGCATAACTCCATGAAAAATTGACGAAAATGTCTGAAACGCGAACTTGCTCAGTAACTTCTTATACTAAAGCGATGCACCGATTTTCGCTTAAATCTCCTGAAGGAGTGCGAAAAAAAGTGGGGAAAGCTGATATTTTTCGTATTTCTTAAGTCGAAAGGGGAAATAACTCCATAAAAAACTGACGCATACGCCTGAAACTCGAAATTGGTCTGTAACTTCTCATACCAAAGCAATATACCAATTCTCAGTTGAATACCTTGAAGGACTGCGAAAAAAGTGCGGAAAACCAACTGCGACAGACGGACAGCAAACCTATAGTCCCCCAGTTTTACCGGTAGGGGACTAATAATATAAAGGCAGAGGTCAAATTCATGTTCCGTTTTTTCCGTCAATATTTGCAAGAGTTATTGCCCTTGAAACATATGAACTTTATTTATTCCGAACAATAACTTGTGTTAGACTAAACGGATTTGAACCAAATTCAGAATATAGCTTGATACTACTGAGGTGAATGTCAAGTTCCTGCCTCATTATTTTTTGTCAACATTTAACGGAGCTATCGCCCTTTGAAATATACAAACAATTTGGCTATTTCCGGGCAATAACTCATCCTAGACTAAACGAATTTGAACCAATACTATTTAGACGGCAATTACAATCATGTTTCGATAGTTTGCGTCTATATTTGCCAGAGTTACTGCCCTTGAAAATATAAATTTAGTCAATTTGACAGTTTCCAGGCAATAACTCATGCTAGACTAAACGGATTTGAACCAAATTCAGAACTTAGATTAGTAGTTTTAAGACGGAGGTCTAGTTTCTATTAATATTTTCCAGAGTTATCACCCATGAAAAATACAAATGTCGCCAGTTTGATGTCATTCCATTACAACTAACACTGTAATATAAGTACATACATGTAATATCAGTTTTATGGAGCAGGCAAGTGAGTTGCCTAAATTCCTTACATTTCATTTCAACAAGAGCGGGAACTGATGGTATTTGTATTGCTTGCAATGCCCTGTATTTTGATGTATGATTGTTCTAAACCTCCAGAAAGTAGATGTAGTGGAATACAAAATCATATTGGAGGTTTGAATAATGCAAGACCAAACATATTATTCTTTCGTTTACACAAACAAGTACTGGTTATGTGCAGTCAGCAGGATTAACATTGAATACTAAGCTGCCCAATAAAAGACTTACCAAATTCTACAGATTGCTTATTCAATGGTAAATTCAAACGACAGCAACAGCTTCCAGTCAAATTAATTTCAAAATATCAAGAGGATATTTCTTACATCATGAATACTTGTTTGTATCTGGCCTGGAGTGTTGCGAAACATTTACACTTTAATGTTCACACCGACCAAAACTAGCCTCTATTTATGGCTCCATTTACATGCCAAAAGAATAACATTTTTGAAAATTTATCACTGGAATGACTAGCTTGATAACTCGGCCAGTCATTCCAGTGATAAATTTTCAAAATTTTATTCTCTTGTCCTGTAAATGGACATTCAATAGGCGGGTATTTAAATTTTCTTGACCAAATTTGATCATTAAAGTGTTAAGCCATGTACTCCATACATGTATCGAGAAAATCGCGATATTTTGATATATCGTATAGGCTATTTTATGGTATATGAATTGAAGGGGTGAATTCATGGAATTGGTCTTGGGTTGAGTTGGACTGCATGGTTTAACTTACGTAGACATATCGGCTTCGCTATGTGCTTTCATATCAGTTTTAACTGAATATGACTTCTAATTGGTAAATTTCAACAAAAGCTTTAAATCCAGATGCTAATATGCTAAAAGAATGATCGTTAATAATACGAAAATAGGACACAATTTCCTGGTATAAATTTTTTACACCTTATATGTCTACCCTGTCCATTATTGCGGGAGTGAAATTATTGCATTGGACAACATAAATATTGCGTACTCTGTTATAATCATCGTTTATTACATCAAAATTAATTTAAAAAATGTGACATTTCATTGTCTTTGTGAAAATGTACAAATCACATGATATTAGGAATGCACTTTAGATCCATTGATATCTAATGATTAGATCTGATCCGCATTTACCGAGTACCCGTTTACTAATAATAGTTAGCTATCAGAAACATCTCGGATAGGTCACCTTGCAGGCTAAAGTGTGTATACCATCTCATTTAGCTATCACGTTTGTGAACGCACTACCTCTCGCCTCCAAAAACAGGAGAGCAAGCAATATCACATGATTTATATATTTTCGCGATGCCATTTATTGTCAAATTTAGGATTAATTTTTGATTTTATAAACCATGCTTAGTAAGAAATATACAATATTTATACCTTCCCAGGTAATAATTTCACTCACGCGTGGCAAGAAATTGTACTGGTAAATTGTGTTCAATTTCCGTATTATTGTCAATGTTTTAAAACAATTTTAAAGAATGAAATTCAACTTTTTCTTGACCTATTCGTAATATAAACCCACCCCTCACACAAAGATGTTGGTTTGGAAATAAATTGAACAGCTTGCCGTAATAGAAGGCTACACTACGAACACATGGCAAATAGGCAAGAATACGACGTGAACGTAAAATTTTCGCGACATTTAGATTTTTTCAAAATTATATCGTAAAAAATCGTGGCTGAAAAAAAATTGTGATTTTCGATAATATCGGATAATTGTGCAAGCCTAAGTCAGAGTACCTAATTTATTACACGTTCAATATCGCTTCAATCACATTGTTTTCAAACTCTTCAGCAGGACCTGTAAAGCCGGTATCTGAGAATTCTGAATGATATACGTGGAGTGATCTACCTGTAAAGCAGGTATCTGAGAATTCTGAATGATATATGTGGAGTGATCTACCTGTAAAGCAGGTATCTGAGAATTCTGAATGATATATGTGGAGTGATACACTTGTAAAGCAGGTATCTGAGAATTCTGAATGATATACGTGGAGTGATCTACCTGTAAAGCAGGTATCTGAGAATTCTGAATGATATATGTGGAGTGATACACTTGTAAAGCAGGTATCTGAGAATTCTGAATGATATATGTGGAGTGATCTACCTGTAAAGCAGGTATCTGAGAATTCTGAATGATATACGTGGAGTGATCTACCTGTAAAGCAGGTATCTGAGAATTCTGAATGATATATGTGGAGTGATCTACGGTCTTCATTTAGGCTTTAGCATTATTAGGCGGCATCTGAGAATTCTGAATGATATATGTGGAGTGATCTAACTGTAAAGCAGGTATCTGAGAATTCTGAATGATATATGTGGAGTGATCTACCTGTAAAGCAGGTATCTGAGAATTCTGAATGATATATGTGGAGTGATCTACCTGTAAAGCAGGTATCTGAGAATTCTGAATGATATATGTGGAGTGATCTAACTGTAAAGCAGGTATCTGAGAATTCTGAATGATATATGTGGAGTGATCTACGTGTAAAGCAGGTATCTGAGAACTCTGAATGATATATGTGGAGTGATCTACGGTCTTCATTTAGGCTTTAGCATTATTAGGCGGCATCTGAGAATTCTGAATGATATATGTGGAGTGATCTAACTGTAAAGCAGGTATCTGAGAATTCTGAATGATATATGTGGAGTGATCTACCTGTAAAGCAGGTATCTGAGAATTCTGAATGATATATGTGGAGTGATCTACCTGTAAAGCAGGTATCTGAGAATTCTGAATGATATATGTGGAGTGATCTAACTGTAAAGCAGGTATCTGAGAATTCTGAATGATATATGTGGAGTGATCTACGTGTAAAGCAGGTATCTGAGAACTCTGAATGATATATGTGGAGTGATCCACGGTCTTCATTTAGCATTATTAGGAGATATCTGAGAATTCTGAATGATATATGTGGAGTGATCTACGGTCTTTATTTAACATTATTAGGAGGTATCAATGGAGGTGTAAGGCCTTTAAACCATTAAAGGTAAAAAAAAAATTCACTTTTCTCATAGAAAATGTCAATTTGCAGACCAAGAGATTGTTTTTGAAAATTTACCACTGGAATGACTTAGAATTAGTTTCCGCTTTATAAGCTTTAACCATTTAACACTCATATCAGCCAAAAACTGATTCTGCAAGGAATATTCTTCAGCAACTGATGCCAGTCAAATATTCAACGATCTTCAAATTGAGACACTGGAATTTTATGGGTTAACGCAAAGTTAGGTAGGCATGTATAGACACTAACAAGAGTTTTAGTGAAACTCAACATACGCCCGCAGGCATACTTGTTTGAGGAATGCTAAATGTGAAGTTTGTCTTTGAGAAATGACACTTCATCTATCCCTAAAACATCTGCTGAACAAAAAATTGTGAGTGTAGGTTCAAAACTCTTCGAGATCTGGGCCGGACAAGAAAATTGCGACGACTTTTAGGTTTTCAAGGGCGATAACTCTGGCGAATATGGGCAGATTCTGTGAATGGGAATTAGGCAGAGCCAGGCAGATCAAGCCAGTTATTCAAGTGATAAATTTTCAAAAACACCCTGTTGTTCTGCAAATCAATATTTCTCAAGACCAGTGTCGATACTGTTTTTGGCCAGCTTGAGTGCTAAAAGGTTAAATCTCTAAGCATCAGTACAGATATTATTACATCACAGAACCTTGAGCAATGATCTCTGATGCAGCAGCCTTCTGCTTGGACACAGCACTGGCCTTTGGCTTGACTGGGATAGCAGCAGCAGGAGGAGGTTTTGACACGGCAGGAGACACAGTACTGGCTTTTACTGGAGATTCTAGATTTGGTTTCTTCGCTTTGCCACTTCCACTGGCAAACTTACGAGCCGCAGCTAACTGTAAAAAAGTTAAAATAAAGTGAATGACGATCAGAGGTTGCTATGCCCTCCACCTCCACCCAGCTACCACCACCACTCACTTGATCAATGTACCATAAAGATTGTCTAGCAGTGCAGTGTTGAACGAAATTGACACAACAAATTGCTTATTTATGTATGAAGGGAATATTATTGGAACTTAAAGGTAATCACAACTTCCTTAGTTGGGCCCAGGGATGGGGTAATAATGTCTGTTTATACAATGCAACCTGTGTATCCTTGATGATGTATAACTGTAACAGTTGGGCAGCTCCAAAGGCAGCTCTAGACAAACTTGATGCCTGCCACCGCAAACACCTACGCACCATCACTGGACACCGATGGTCAGAGAGCATAATTTCCAACGATGCACTATACAAGATGTGTAATACGCCGCCGCTGTCTGTAAAAGTTGCCCAGCAAAGATGGTCCATGTTTGCCATATGCTAAGGATGCCAGAAGACACACCAGCACAGAGAGCCTTGTTATTTGCCCTACTTGGAGCCAGCAAATACAGAGCCAGGAGAGGATGCCATTGCATAAATCTGCTAAGAGTGCTACGAGGTGACCTCAAGAAAGCAGGATTAGGTACACTCAAGTCAAGAATAGACCTGAGGAAGCTAAGGATTTTGGCTGAGGGCAAGACACAGTGGGCAAAAGCGAAGAAGGACTGATTGCAGCTGTAGGATGTTTCTACTACTACAGCAGCAGAATACATTAATCATGCATACATACATGGGGTAATAGTAATATGTAATAGTGATATGCCAAAAAAATGCTAATGTCCATGAGTTTTCTGGCCTGGAATTCAAATTTTCAAATTCCATGACTTTCCATGACCAGTACAAACCCTGGACTAGTGGGGTGTCCCTTATACATATTAGACTTAGATTCTTGACAACATAGTTTTGGGTTCGTCAGACACAGGTCTTCGTATCAAAAAAGAACTGGCAGCCATGCATGTGCGGAATGTCATCGGCGTGTGCGAAACTAAGGTAGAATTCGGGTTCATTGTCAGAGTACTCCAACCGGAAGCATCACATGGTTGCATTGCCTATCAGCCCTATTTATGCATGCGCACACTATTACTCTCGCTTGAAGCAGGAGTGATCAAGAATTTGTACCACGTGATATGAATTTGCACCATGTGATACCGTTGTCCGATTATACTCTCGGTCGTTTGGATATGTTGTCGAGGTAACCCGCTTACCCCGACAACATATCCAAACTTTAGGCATGACATCCACAGAATTTCGGGCATGTGGACAACTGTAAAATTGGAGTAAAATACAACATATGGACCATTACACCCAATGTACGAGATGTCAAACAAGCTACCATCAAAACGAAACTCCTTACTGGAACTTATACCCTCCAGAGTGCAAGAAAGAGATTCACCAATGGTTGCGAATCCGATATATGCCCACTATGCCACTCAGAGCCAGAAAATATAGATCACTTCCTGTTTCACTGCAAAAATGCCCATCCTAGTTCAACATGCTATAGAAAACATATAGAACGCCTTCTCGAAAGTAATATCAATGATGACTTGCTTCACAGCCTAATGCTCCATCCTAGCAAAGAAGAGATACAACTAGAGTTCGCAAATCTGTCTGATCCTTCTCTACTTGTCTATCACAGGGGTATCTTATATGCTCAGCGTACAAGCCACACAATTCTGCTTCCACGATTTTTAATATATGCAACAGACAGAATGAAACAGCCAAACAGGGTATCTGCTGTTTAACTGTTTAATTTTGAAGGTCTCTGTATGTGCTAAACTGTTGTTCTTGTAAGACAACAACAGTTTGCAGTTAGGCCGTAGGCATCAAGAGCTTCCAGTCAAACTGGTTTCAAAACATTGAATACAATTTTTATTGTAAAGAATCTTATACTCCAGAGTTTCAGAATCAACAGGTTAACCTTTCACTAATGAAACCCTCTTTCTATGAATTTCCAAGCAACAATATAGGAAATTTGTGGAATATTTTGAAACTAATTTGGCTAGAAGCTGTTGCTTTCTAAGGCAGCAACTGCTTAATCGCAAATTAATTTCAGAGTATTAAACTGAATAATTGTTACAGGATAAAAATGAGGTTTCTCTGGCTTGCATGGGTGAAAGAGTTTATTTTCTATTTTAAATAGCCATTAGGTAGATAAATAAACAAATTACACATGGATGTGAAAAGGTGAATAGTCTACAACTTTACTATCAATCTATCTGATTATATCTTACATAATGGTTAAAGGTTTAATTCCAGTCACATTGACTCCCAGCATATTTATAAATCATAATTCTGAAAGTAAGTTCTAGAAATTACCTGTATTATGACAACGATTTAAATGCTTGCTACAGCTACCAGTTACGATTCACCTCACAAAGAATGAACATTCCCATTCCTTGCATCGCGCGTGAGGCATGAATCGAAAGTAAAAGTGACGCGACAATGCCTATGGAGACCATCGTATTGCTATTGATATGTTAATTCTTCCGTTCACGTGTGAGGCATGAGACGAGAGACGTGAGGTTCTATGGAAACTCAGCCTTAGAGGGCTAATGTCATTAATCTTTAACAGGTTTAACACAGTCGGGGGGGGGGGGGGGGAGAAATTGAATAGTCTGTAATGAAGAGTACCACTTGTACGTGTTTGATCGATTTATAGTTTAACCGTCTGACTGCTGAGTTTTTGCAGAGAATATGCTCCACGGGTTATAACTCTGGAGATGCTGAATAATTTGAAGACAATTTGACTGAAAGTTGCTGGTGGCTAAGCCACCAACAACTGTCAGTTAAATTGTTTTCAAATTATTCAGCAGCTCCAGAGTTATTGCCCATTGAAATTATCGTCTGCTGGCTTACAGCAGCGAGACAGTTAATAACTTTTCTGTTGAAAAGTGTGAAGCTAACCTGACCGGGAGCCATTGTTGCCATAGGCAGCCAATGTCCCCAGGCAAATTAGCTTCAAAATATCAAACAGCTTAACTGTACAGTTACCCTGAAATTGAGATTATGGGAGTCAGGGTCCAAGGTATATAAATTCATCCCAACTTGCGCAGAACGTATGTGGAGCCGAGTTAGAAGACGACAGTGTACAAATTGTATGTCTTTGATCGATCTACAAGTTAATAACCATTCTGTTGAGTAGTTTGAAACTAACCTGACCGAGGGCCGTTGCTGCCGCCTGCCATAGACAACCACTAACCCCACCCAACCCCACCCCCCCAAATTAGCCTCAATATATCTAACCGTTTAGCTCCGGGTTCAAAGAATATAAATTGGTCCCAACACATGCAAAACTTGGATGGAACTAAGCTAGAAATGGGCAGGGCATAAGTATAAATGGATCCTTCTATTCTTGTGGTCCATAATGTGGTGGTCGCTTCAGACAATTAGCAGCATTAGATTTGTACTCCTACGTTCCTGCATTCTCAGCAATGTCCTTTAGTCAAAATATTTATGTGTGAGCACAGCTGAGGAAGAGTAAAACATGTATGCTGAACTGGGGGAAATATAGGTAGGATATAAATATGCGCTGTTGTGGTGTGAATGGGACCTGCTTGACAGGGACCTGATATACGCCATCAAAATTCATAGCCACCCTTGTGGGAAATATACTTTTATCTGAAGAAAGTTTATGCTTGTTACTGTTATACTTAATGTTTTGTTTTATTGTAGCTTTAGGAACCCATCTCTGTACAACAGACGGCAGTTTTTCCAAAAATATATCCTATTGTTCATCAACCCCCTTGTTTCTCAAAACTACATCCAGTGGCGTAGCATCCTTTAAGTTTAATCAACTTTGATATTATTGAACCTTTGTACATCTCGAACAATGTAGTGACCCTGTGTGAACAATGAATTGTCAAAGAATATGTGCATAGGTGCCTAATACGCGCAGCAGTAGAGCCTAGCTATGCTCCCCGAGATAATAATCTAGACTAATAGGAATTGGTGTCATCCCGGTGTGATGTCACAACTCTAGCGCGATAGCTAAAAATGTTTGGTTGTCAAGGTGGTTGCTATATGCTTATCTCAGCTTTGGCTGGACCGATTACAAAAATTAAAAAACCCATTTTGTTCTTCTAGTAAAGGAGAATCTGTATTATGATTGTCAAGTTAATCAGAGCAATCGGGTATCTAGTCCTCACAACATCTTTAATCAAGAATTTTGAAACCCCAGATCATTGCAAACAGATCGTGATAACACAAAAAACTTGAAAATTCCAGTTTTCTGGTACAAATAAAGTACACAGCACAAGATGCGCAAATTAAAAAACCATTTTCTTCACATAAAAATCTGAGAATAAACCTGGGTGTTACATTACCTGCTCGGATAATACGGAGAACGACGTCAGCCGATTTTCGTGTTAAAAACACTGTATAGCCAACACCTTATTTCATATCTCCCGATCACCTGTTGAGATTAAAGGAAGACGACCAATCTGGCATATTTCGTTGTTAACACATGTTCCAGAATCGGGATCAGAAATTGGAACATGCAACACAGACGGAATTTTATAGACCTAAGTCTTTTTACAACTATGGAATAACATGGAAATATACGACCTGAGATTCAACGGCTCCTTCCATGATAATCCAATAATCCTTGAAGCGAAAAACAGCTACCACAGCCACAGAAAATGACTGAGAAAAACTTTAAATTCACGAAGATATTTCCAAATGCAAAGAAAGCATGTGTGCTCATGTTGCTATGCAAACAAGAATGAGCCTCACTGGCAGAAGGGTACCCGTTTTTTTGGACCGGGTACCCGGTTCCAGCAGCCGGTAAAGCTTACTAAGTCTAGATTGCTAGAGCCAGCTATCAGGATAGCGTGTTATCAGAAGTAATAGAATGGTAAGTATTGATTGAAGGAGAATGACATTCTCGATTCTGATCATCAAGCCTAGAATCCTAAGAAAAAATCTTGCCCTGACATAGAAAGAGGATGTCAGGGTGACCACTGTCAACAAGATTGCCTCTACCCTTGTCTCTGAAGGAAAAAACTTGACCCTGAAAACAGCTCGAGGGAAATGACTAGATGGGAGAAACTTGAGAAGGAACTAGGCTTGACTTATTGAAAAATAAAATTCAATCTAGACTGCAAGGCGAACTGCAAACCTTTGGAATAAATCTTGAAAGAATTGAGAAAGACCTAGCTTTTATTAACCGATCGTCTATAAAGATTAAAGACATGAAGAAGAATAAGACGATGGCGCAAGACACCTGCCACGGCTGAGAACAGACGTGTGAAAAGAAAGGCGCCACGGTCAGATCAAAGGGCATGGCTCAAACTGCCATACCCTATCCTTGAAAGCAAAACTCATGTACCTTCGGAAGGAAAAGTAAAAAAGGCACATGAAATAGGCATCCTAACAATCAATAAAAAATGATCACATGCCTGAAAATAGACTTGCGATAGGGGAGAAGGACTCCATCCTGAATTTAGGAGATAAAGAAAGAAGACATAACTTCTTCAGGAAGATAAATGGACGCCAGGCTTATAAGAATTGAAAACTATGAAGATCGTTGAACAGAAGGCTGGGTCTGATTTCCAAGGTAGAGCCTCTTCTATAGTCTCCTTGACAATCATAGAAAACCAGCACCCCCTCTAATGATAATAGCTTCTGATTGGATGGAACAGAGGACCCTTTGGGAGAAGAGACTGCAGAGAAGGGTCCTAGATCCAAGAAGAACATCCAGCCCTTTTTATAAGGGCCACCCTTAAAGTTGGGGCAAACTTACTACATACTAAAGAGGACTGCTCATAGAAACACATAGTTTACATATGCCATAAAGCTCAAACCATAAAATCCTGGGCTATATCCTTATGCTTAGACCTCACGAAAAGTGGTAACTCACGTTTATTTTGGTTATTTAAATTTTACCGCTTTCTTTGAATGGAGAAAAAGGTATCATAGAAGTATAGCCTTACTTATTAAAATGCTGAAGACCCTGAAAACATTATAGATAATTTTATTTAGAGTGATTTAACCAGATTTCGTGGCAAACCGAAAACCCATAGTAAGCCTATTGGAGGGGTTAGAATCAAGATATAGCTAAATCCCGTACCAGAAATTAAGGTTTCCTAAACCACTGCTCGAAATGTTAAATTACTCCCACCAGAAATGGCGTCGCTCTAGGAAACTAACGGAAATTAAATTGTGATGACATCATCACGATTCTATGAATTGAATGCAAGATATGGGCCTGTTAAGTGAACTATGGCAATCCTTTGACAGTCTTTGTGTCTGGCATAACCAGGGTTCAAAATATAAACAAAGCTTTGCCATTGAAATTTATCTTCATTTTGAAAAGAATTTCACAAAATGCAGAAACTTTACAAAACTCAGGATAAATGCACACACCTTACAAACTGAGGAAGATAGGCACAAAACACCACTAATACCTGCTCATCTACGATTCTATAAGCTTTGCAACCAGAACCTAATCGAGGATGAAAACACTTTATAATGGAATGTCCACATTAGGATCAGGAGAGACAATCGCTCTTTAAAAAGCTTAATGAGTTTACTAATTTTGTCTCGCTTGATAAGTGTAGCCAATTAAAGTTTTTAATGTCATATAATAATGGAGATAGTGACCTAATAAAACTTGTTATTGATTACATCAATGTTTGCCTAGCTGCTCGGGCGTGAACTTTAAATCCTATGCAATGACACCATTTGTCAGATCGTCATCCTGTACATGAGGCAGGTTCATAGAATGATTGCATAACTGTCCTATATTTTAATCAACGTCCATATCAATTTCATTGGGAAACTAGCCAACTTCATGAGTCTTGGTAAATTCAACATACCTCACTGTATTTGATATTGTTTAATTAGATATCCCAAACAATCCGATATTTATGCCTAGTGGCAGTAAACTTAAATCATATCCCTACACATTAAACCTGTACATTTTTTTATAAATGTAGTTAAATGTTTGTACAATGGCGTATGTCATTGTGTTTGATATGCCAATAAAAGGATTGATTGATTGATAATGAATCTCCGGGATCAACTCGAATGTTAAATACACAAAACACTGATTTTCGATTAACAACAAATGAAGATGTCATAAATACGTATTTATGATGAAATAAAGTGAAATACACACTTCCGAATCATGCACAGAGACGTCATACCTAATAAAACTGACAGATAAGACGATGATCGACAGCTACCGGAAATAGAAGGAAAACAACAAAGTTTAAAAAATTTACTAGCCAAGAGAACTGACGCCGAAATGTAAGGAAAGAACAAGCTTTGAAGTCAAAGGATAAACTAGAAGAGAGCCAAAAAGATGAAAAATAATAGAGAAAAAGTAAGAAAAATGCTGAAAAGACAGAGGCGATATCAAATTAGGGTTGCACGATTTTTCGATTAATCGCGATTATATAATTCAAAATGATCGTGGACGATTATAAAATGAAATAATCGTATAATCGCCATGTTGAAATTTTTGTCAAGACACTTTTACGCTTGTGAAACTCTGCTCGCGTTACCAAGCATGGAAACAAACATCCGGCCATCAGCCGAATGTGTGAATGATTAAATAAACTAAATAAATAAATAACTGATTTGTTTGTATTGACTCAGGATTAGTTTTAGATGAATAAAGATTGTTCACTTGGTCGCTATTTATCATTGTTGTTGTAATCACACACGCTTATCCCATGTTCCCCATTCTCTGAATAGTTATGCGCCTAACGGTTTTCCCAAAAAAAAGAACTGATACCATGGAAATTCAACGCATTTTCTCACGTAAAAATTCTCACCGCCTACGCCTATGTTTAATGTATACCTCAAAACATCCCCGGGGAAGTGAAATTATTTGATTTGAGCGCCTAAATATTGCGTATCCTTTAATAAAGGTCGTTTATTACATCAAAATTAATCCACAATTTGATATAAAATGGCGTCACGAATAAAATACAAATCACGTGATTCGCCTCCAACAGAAGTTTATTTTAGAGCGAGTACTCAGACATAAATATTCTGGAATCGGGGACTCGGAACTCGGGAATTTCTATATATTATCATTGCGCGATAGGAACTGCGTATTATACTGATCTGAATAACGGATACCCGTTTGATAAACTCCCGCTAGCGTATAATATCTCGCGAGAACACGCCGCCTCCCATCGCAAAAGAACCACTGGCTCGCCAACTTAAGAAGCCGGCTATATTGTCATTCGTAATAATTCAATTTGGATCATTTAATGTTGATTGGCGTTACAAAATTGATGCACATTTTCTCCCGTACTTGTTTGGTACATAAATTTGGCCGTACAATATATTTATTTGGAAGCTATTTAATCACGCCAAGACTGTTTTAAGCGCATTTTAACTACAAAAGTGTGGAATAAACTTTATTCTTGAACATACGTGGCCTACTATTAGTATTAATCTAATAGGGGGTCGAGATTTACAAATCCGAGGCCTGTATTGACTCCTAGAGGGGCCGGAAATGTGTCAGGGCAGATCTGTCTTAAGTCGACACACCCTCTGACACGATTGTTATTATTATACACGCGGGTGGGCTTCTAATACAGAGTTATGCCGTTTGAAACTGCTAAGAAATCATTGGAGCTCATATGTCAAGGTTAGGGGGTGGGCTACAATTAAACAAAATACGTTACCTTCCGTTTTCCGTCTAGAAAAATCTTGATACATTCCTTTGTTTGCAATCAGCAACTGGCATATTCTGTCCATGTATGTATACCCATGTGCCTAACCCATAATCTTACAATCTGCAGTAGCATAATACGGTCCTCTAAGCAGCATTGACGTAGTTAATATAGTTCATGATTAATCGTATGATCGCTATTATTTTTCTTAAGTGATCGCGATTATGAAAAGTGAATAATCGTGCAACCCTATATCAAACCATGGCGAAATGACTCGCCGAAACCATGACGACAGAGAAGAAAACTGACAGTCCATGAAAGGAAATAGAATCATAAGAGGATACATAGGGAAGAGAATGGCACTAACAATAATGACCACAAGAATAAAAAGACACTAAGAAAGGAGAAATAACACAAAAAGGGAAAAGGAAGAATGAATAAAAGCCGAGATTTAGAATAAGAATTACGCTAGAATCAAATTAACTCCCTTTGGTTAAAATAAATATGTCAACCTGTCGACATAAAAGGAAAAAATAGCGAGAGAAAAGGCTGAATGGCCCGAAGACAACTGGCCATCTAAAGTTGGATGAAAGGAAAAATTACGTATCTAGAGATAATGCGTAGAATACAGACTGACTTATCGGCTGAGCGAGACCATTCGAAATTAAGCGATGATATGCGTATATGAAATAAGCTGCAACAAAAACCCATACGGCAACCAGTCGGAAGTCTTTAATTACGTTGAAATATTGTCACTGATAAAAGAATAAATGCTGAATATCTATATAATTTCAAGTCCTCAAGACTGGCAATGTCTCGGTATGAAGATTTTCAGCCAATAAACATTCCGATTTTTTTTTTAAAAGCAATTACGGAAATAAGACTAACTCTTAGGCAGGATGATGACTAGATCCTAGGAAAGCAAACATGTAAACCGGACCTGAAGAACAAACCTGAAACCCCAGGAAGTTCTCTATCACCGGAAATCCAAAACAGGAAGACGGGACCGGAAGTTAATCCTGGAACACCAGGAAGATCCATGAAAACCGGAAATGACCCTATCCCCGCCCGGATGTACGAAATCCGAAGTGGAAAATTTTTTGAACCGGAAGTAGAATAGGAAGCGGAAATACGCAAACCGGAAGAAGAAAACCGGAAACTGAAACCGGAAGTAGCCCAGGGTCTTGTCGACCCGAATCTACCAAGCACCTACCGGAAGTGTTTGTCAAACCGGAAGCTACTGAGCTTCCTGTCTGAACTAAGAAAGGAACAGGCGATCTCTTGACATTTCTGGCTACTGGAATCACGGAAAATTGAACTTTGGCATAGGCAGCTGAATCGGGGACTTCTGTCGCTGACACCACTGCTTGAGGGTAATGCCCCTCCTCAAGGCTTAGGTGGGTTTTACCGGGTGACTTACATGAAACCACCTTCATGGGCTTTTCCTTAGTCTTTCGGTTTCAGTTTCGGGGACCGAACCTCTAGTCTGGACGTGAGGGAAGTCAGTTTCCCCACGGCCGCTAACCTTCCGGTTATTGTCCGACTTGGATGACTCTTCCTTATCCGTGCGAATGGCTGTCGAAATCTTGATAGCCAAGGTACTAAAACATGTAGACATAAGTGAATATAATGTTTAAGTAATTGAGGGATTTCAAATGATGATGATAACTTTATGCATAATTGACTACCGCGAAAATGGTTTACTACCACGAAAACCAGTAACACAGTCATAAAAGAGTAATAACACCACGAAATACTCAATAAACATAAATTAGGGAGGATGGACTTCATGTTAGGCATAATCCTGAATAGAAGAACTCTAAAAAAACGTAAGCTGAACACAGTGCAAAGTATAAAAAACCTAAGCTGGAATATTGGTAGACTGTACTGCTTGCAGAATATTTGAAAAATGAATATGCGCAGACATGCTTAGTGACAGGTGTCACCAAGGAGTGAGCACAGACTGGTGCCAGTCTCTATCAGGGCATATGCTGGGGATGTAACCTACCAGTAGCCTGGTTGAGGGTATATTGAAATGGAATAGGCATATGGGGGTATGTAAGCAAGCATAAAAATCTTATTCTGGTGGCTAAATGCGGAGTAGTTGATTTAGCAAGTAGTGATTGAATGATATAGATATTTTTGTGGTGTAATAACAACCTCTGTTGTGTGTGCCGTCACCAAAATATTGTAACGAAGAGATCTCTGACTGGCATTTGGTGACACTGAAGTTTCACTTTCATCGCAGGCTACCCACATCGGCCTAATCCGTAGCTCTAAAGACGAAATATCTTTGAATATTGAGAACCGAATATCCCTGGCTAGAATATTCTATAGCCTCTCTGGGACTGGACTACATGACTCCAAGAGTAAGCCTAAAAGTATTCAACATATACGTACTACCATACCTTCTTTATGGGCTAGAGATATTTATACTCCAGCAAAAACACCTTAAATGCTTAGAGGGTTTTCATCTGCAGATGTTGCACATAATTTAGTCTCTGCCCACACGTACAGTGAAATGTGCAGTTTTCCTTCTGCCTGGGATTAGGCATATCACTGCCGAGCTACATTGCCGACAACTAACATTTTTTGGTAATATTATAAGATGCCAAAATGCTTCCCTATCCGACATCATGTTGGCTATAGGATTCAGTGCATCCAGAAGATGGTTCAGGTATACTGACAAACTCTCAATATTACCTTCCACCTATATCACAACTACTTGTCTGAGAAGGAGGCTTGAAAAGCTATGGTAACATCTGCGATGATGGCTACTGGAATGCTAGTCTTCAGGACGAGTGTAGTCAAAAAAGCACTCTGGGGTATCTTAACTTTGCCAGACTGGCTATCGGCAAAGTTAACACCAAAGATGCAAAGAGATGCTTTGTTAAATCTTGTCTCTTAACTGGCACATACTTAGTCCAAATGACTCTCCATAGATTTAGTAATTTCAATGTTGATCCAATCTGTCAACTTTGTCAGAGTGCCCCTGAGGACTACATGCATATGCTTACCTCATGTCCCGCTCTGCTTAGATATAGCACGAACAGTCTGAAACAAATCAAACAGCTCCTTATTTCTGCATTAGATATATCAACATTGAATCTAATAGCCTCTGATTTAATCTGTCTAACCGAACTTATCATAGACTGCACTACGCTAGTAGACTCTGGTCTCCTTCCTAATGGCGACGCCTTGCTCCGCAATATTGAAAATCATAGCAGAAGATTGTGTTACAGTATACACTGTGGCAGAGCTTACATTTCCAACCTGCAGTCATATTAATCCATATTGTCTATCTCTGGTTCATGTAGTATGCTTGTTTGATGGTAATGTATTTGTATATGTGTATATAATCATCTTAATCATGTGTTTGAGTGTTTTAATTGTCCGATTATTTAATTCTGTATGTTATTGTAATTTATTTTAATCTATGTATCGTCACTTAGTCCTCTCCCCCACTAGTAGTTTTACTAGTTTTAACAAAACAAATTTTTACCACTGTTGTGGGTGCTCCAAACTATTGGAGGATTATCCTTACCCAACAGCAACCTAAAATCTGCAAATGTGGTTGATTTCATAGGATAGCACTGTGGACTCCGGCTTATTCAGCATTGTGGATGAAACATAACACTCTCGTACGTGAATTGCAGGCATTTTATAGTCAGCGATAAAGTCAAATTTCATCTCCTGGTCCTTCCAAAATTTATACTATACGTATTGATGATTTCCAGTTCAGGCTCTTCTACAGATCCTCTTCACTGGACTCTAGATCTTCCTTTACAATATTTACTTTATGACTTTTATATTTATCCAGCCCTATCTCGAACTTAAGCACTGATGTAGTATTTACTAGTGCTTGGTAGGCTGTTCCAGACATCAACTACTCTATTTCTGAATGAGTATTTCTGTAGATCCAACCGACACCGCTTTTTCTCTAGCCTTAAGTTGTCCTCTTGTTGTCTCGCTTTTAGATATTTCCAGCATATTTTTGGATTGTATATTCCATTTAGTATTATAAATACCTCTATCATTGTGAATAGTAAATCAGTTATTTACATAGTATTGTGCCACAAATAGATTGCGTGTGAAACCACACCAACCTGTATTGTTAATAGTTATGGACTGTGTGTGAACCACCCAAGTCTATGTTAGGTATAGACTGTGTGTGAAACCACACCAACCTGTATTGTTAATAGTTATGGACTGTGAGCTTTAATCAAAAGCTAATAAGATATTAGGACTGATAAGAAGGTCTCTCACCCATTTAGACTCTTCAACTCTAGTAAGGCTGTACACTTCGCTAGTTAGACCTATACTTGAATACGGGAATGGTCCATGGACTCCCATGTTAAAAAAAGACAGTCTAACACTAGAAAATGTGCAGCGAAGAGCAACTAAAATGATACCCTCAATAAGAAATTATACTTATTTAGACCGGTTAAAATATCTGAATCTACCATCTCTCTATTACCGTCAATCATGTGGGGATATGATTCAAACTTACAAATACATTCATGGCCTTTATCGTGTTCAGTGCCCATTCTTGGAGATAGACAAACAAAGCATCACTCGGGGACATAATTTTAAACTCACTAAGAGCCGAAGTAACAAACTAATTAGGCAGAACTTTTTTGCAAACCGAATTACGAATAGTTGGAATAGCTTACCAAATGAAGTAGTTAGTTCCGTAAGCCTAAATATCTTCAAAAATAAACTGGATTCATTTTGGTCAGATTTTTTGTATACACAAGAGCCAGTACACAATCATTATCTTTCCTTTACCTCGAAACAAATTAACTAAGCAATAAGCATAATGTAGTCGCCATCTATCTACAGGCATTTTGCCTATACGGGTAGTATATGATAAGTATAAGTATAAGTGTGAACCACGCCGGCCTATGTTAGGTATAGACTGTGTGTGAAACCACACCGGCCTGTGCTAAGTATACTTGTATAGACTGTGTGTGAAATCACACTGGTCTGTTAGATATAGACTGTGTGTGAAACCACACCGGCCTATGTAGGTATAGACTAGAGGCAATGATTTTCCGTGATCGCAGTAAACGGATGGAATTTGCGGAATGGACATAGTGAAACGGAATCTGGTATCTTGGTGACAATTAAATGTTTTCCACAAAAACTAGATATAATCGCATTAAATAATTTACCATCTCGGTGAAAATATTAATTTTATTTAAATTTCTCGCTTATTATCATTAAAATTGGCGTTATTTGATGTCTATCGCAAAGTAGTAGAGTTCGCTTATGTAAAAATATTCCCAAATCACGACAAACGTATTACATCCGTTTACTCCAATGCGCAAGACTTTATTTCGTGTCTTTCCGGTACACAGAGATGTCTTTCCGGTACACAGAGATGATATCTTTCCTGTACATAATTCCAAAATTTTACGCGAAATTAAAACCCATAGAAGCCCTTTCTGGACGTTTAGAGTTAAATTACGATGACGCATAACCAAGAAACTTGATAAAACATTCATATATAACGCTAGAGAACATCAACATTCAATATTTTGTCATTTTCACGCCTTTTTAAAACTATTGAAGCGGCAAATCTAAAGTATAAAATGGCGGACCATTGCTCAATCTGACACGTTCCCGGTACACAAACGTGTTCCGGGCGCAATCTGACAAGCTGGATAGACTGTTACGCAGACTTAATTCTAATTGACTTTTTAGCATTTCGAGCATGTGCCCGGTCACGCACGATTAGCAGTCACTAGTTCCCGGTATATGTATTATAAAGTAAGTGTAGAAACATTTGCCATATTGCACCTGTTAAACCCTATGCGTTACGTCACAAATATTTAAGGTCACGCACACACAATTTGCAGTAGTGACAATTGACTGAGTCCAGAATTGTGATGTTTCATTGGTAATTTAATGGGCTTGAATTTTAAGGGTGATAAGTTCCGGATTTAAATTCTATCTAATATTGCTTGTTACCTCACTGAAATATCATATTTATTGAATTACCAATGCATCATTATGATTATACTTTTGGCCTCTGGAGAAGCATACCTACAAGTGTTGGTGGTAACCATGGGGAGATAGCAACACATTATGATGCATTTGAAGCTGAAAAATTAGGAAACCGGTGACGAAACGGAATTTAATATATCCTGAAACGGAAAACATGTTATTTTGAAACGGAAAATCATTGGCTCTAGTATAGACTGTGTGAAACCACACTGGTCTATGTGTTTTTGATCAGATGTCTAGTGTGCAACACATACTAAGCTACACTACATACAGTCATGACAGTAGGAACAACTATAGAACTAAATACATGTAGATGTATATATGGATAGATTAGATGCATACCACGGTCCAGATCAAATTCACTCCTTTCCGGATTGAGCTGTGACCCTTGTAAATAAAACAAGTGTATATAAAGTTTGGAACATTTGCAGATCAAATGTTCTGTATAGCAGGCATATATGTGAAGTTATAAATTGTATTAAGTACCACGGTAGCATAGTATACCCCACCTCATACTTCACGAAAACTGGTAACTTTACAATACTTCTTTTGTTTAGCGCTTCTAATATTTTACACAAAAATTACAAGATGTCCCTAATTCGTAATCTAACGACAAAATAAATATACCGGCTGAATTCGTAGAGCCAAAACTGTTCTCGCAAGTTTGTAAGCCATTCTTCTTGTCCTTGTTATGTAAATTCCGCCTCTCGGAGTTTCCCTTCAGGCGAACCTCCAAATATGAGGTATATTCTTATCTGATTTCACTATATAGTTGGGGTTTTTTTGTTTTTGTTTACAATTAATCGCGACGTCATTTGATTTCATGGACGATTTCTATCAAGGTTAAGTCGGAGTAGACCAGAGCGTTTCAACACTGGAAAAGCTGAGCGGCCGATACATGTCAACTGAACAAACAAATATTATGATCCGATCCTTCTCAGGTGCGCGAATCAGTGAAATAACTGACAAACTGGATTCTTATCTCTTATCCAATCATTATGATGCCATCATCACACATGTTGGCTCTAATGATATTGGTAAGCGCAAACTTGAGGGGATGATTCAAGATTACAACAACCTTATTGATAAAGTTAAAACATCTCACCTGACACACAGATCCTAGTGTCATCTTTGCTACCCCATCCATCCTTGCAAGATACACACGAAAACAAGCACGTTTACCAATTCAATGCGATGCTTTATTCCTTGGCAACCCACTTAATTATCATGTACATTGAGAACACACACTTGTTCACTAGATATATCGTACAATAAAATATAAATCCTGACCTGTTATTCTTCAGGTTTACAAATCCCTAGTAACACCTCACTTAGACTACTGTATCCCCTTTTGGTGCCCACACCGACAAAAGACATAGAATTACTGGAGCGGGTACAACACAGTATGACACGTATGATCCCAGGTTTAGCAAGTATACCTTATGAAACACGGCTCAAGAAACTAAATCTTACAACATTGAAAACCAGAGGAATCCGAGCTGACATGATAGAAGTCTATACAAAAATTTCTAACCAGGACCATATTAAGCCAAATGAATTCTTCACAATGACATCTACACACACTAGGGGACATGCACTTAAACTTTACAAACAACCCTGTCGACTTGATCTACGCAAGTATTTCTTCACAAATAAAGTTGTTAATGTATGGAATTCTCTACCAACAGAAGCAATTAACGCTCCAACATTAAACACATTAAAAAACAACCTAGACACATTCTTCAAGTCACGGGGTTTTATATAGACCTAAGGTCGTCTAACTCCCAAAAATTGTGGTCACTTCTTCTACACTGAAGTATTTGACTGCAATCACTGGTAAATTGGTAAATTATGTAGGTTAAAGCATTAATAAGCAATAAGAACGCAAAAATATTGTCCGTAACCAAATAGCTAGAGACATAAACTAAGTCATGTAAGTCTTAAGTGAGTAACTAACCTAATACCAGACACAGCTTATTTTTTTCAAGACTATAAAGTAAAACAATTGTACACATGTAAATAGATTGTATTCTTTTCTGTATAGTGTAAACAATGTGGCTCACTGGGGTACACGCTGTTCCGCCATATCGCTCCACTCCACTGCACCACATGTACAGGATGCATGGGAGGGCTGCTTAGCTGCGGTTCTCGGGGTTGCAGATCCTGTATCGCATCTCTCCGGATGGTACAAAGACCAGCCTCTAGAGCCAGTGGAATGTTCACGTTCCAGTGGGGCTGTGCGACCATTGCCGCTGAGATTGAACCTTACGGTCTTGTCCCAACTGTTGGTGTCACTGGTATGATGGTCCATTACCAATTTGGAAGTCTGGACAAGATGGTATAATTACACAGTCACAAATAATTCACTATACAAACAATATCACTTGTTTGACAGGAATGAGCAAATAATACAGTACATAGAGTGATCCAGTGTTCTTTCTACGTGGTTTCGCTGAGGGTACCACACAGATCCTTACATCTGCAGAGGTATCCTCGCACGGGAGCATCGCAACCAGGCTACTTGGTAGTTTAATATAGACTAAATACACCCCTAACACACACAAAACATTGTTGTTGCGAGAGGAAAGTGCCTTGTGCAGGTCTCCGTCACAGGAAAATGCCTTCAATTCCAAAGCGGAGGAAAAGAGCTGGCGAAAAGGGCCATTCTTTTGTTCAAACAAAAAGCTAAATGCTGGTCAATCCTAGTGAAGCCATAATTAATGTGGTACACACTGGTTTACGTGAAGACGGGATAGATGATTTCCGAAGAATTCATAGGTCACTGTCTTATGTAGGTCCAAAGATACTGCATTGGTAGTTGCCGCTTTATTTATGTGGACCTTCTGCTAAGTTCTAACCTGCCATTTAGTTGCTAGATATGCTTCCAAGCTTTGGCCACAAGTAGCAGGGATTCCTACCTATCTTTTGACACATACATCTAACTGGCAAAGATGCCAGGCTTCCCGAAGGTCGCCCTGCATAGCATCTTCCTCAGAAAGACAGCGTGCTTACATGTTATCGAGAAACAGCTCCTGAATCTTATGATGATCCGGTCACCATCGCACCATAACCACATATAACATCATTAGGACAATTTACAGTTCACATAGGCAGTTTAGAAATAGTATTTATGGTGGGGAGTAAGAGGCAGATATCCATTGCTAATGACCTTCCCATAAGGGCGTGGTGGACTCTAATAGTGCATCCAGTCACCATACCGAGTTGGATGGAGATCTGCGTCTCGTCCATCACCCGTATGTTACGGAATTAACATTTTACTTGTCATTAGGGGTATGTTCCAGAATCCCCAGAGATGCTCTGCAGGCCCGGGTTACATAATATAATTTCTTTTTGCAGTGCTTCCTACATTGGCAGGGGTAGCTAAACTAACTGGTATCTGTATGCGAAATTGCCACTTTAGTTATCACTGCTCGGAAACCCCAATAGTTCCCCAGAGTCAGATCCTGCCAATGTGTCGAGTGGGAGTCCAGACAATTATTAAGCCTTGCGGCTGGAGAAGCATAGAAAGAGACAATCACTCAATATTAATAAGAGGCCCTAATGTAGTTGGCCAATTTATACAATCTAGCCGGTGTACAGGGTTACATATCCGTGACAGCCGGAAAAGAAGCATACACAATGTGTCGCTTATGGAGAGATTGTCCCTAACTACTTCAAACTTATTCAATCCAGCTAGAATACCCAGGTTTAGTCGGTCACATGCCAGGCTCGAGCAATGTGAGCATGATCTGTGACCTCAGTGTAAAATTGATGGGGGTGGGGTGGGGATAGTAATGCGGATATAATGTTGCTGTATTGTATAGCCTAGCGTACTGTGTCCTAGAGTTTTTATATAAACAAAACAGAATAACTAGGATGGCTACCTACCATATACATAACTAACTAGTACAGTGCTTAACAGTATACCAGGTCATAGAACCTTGCGCTGTTCGCTAGTTGTAAGCACACCGAAATAAGATTAATATATACAGTATGAAAGATGAAATATAAAAATGCGATCTTAAGACCGGGAAGGTACCTATTAGTCATCAGTACCTATTGCGGAAATAATGAATAGCACAATAGTATAGTTACTTGAGTATCTATTGGTCATTGGTACAGTAAAAGTTCATAAATCATGGGAATTGATGCACTACAGATGGGTAGTGCGAGGTGGCATGATTCCGAAGTTGCAGGGAAAATTTCTGCAAGCTGACTGTTGATGCGGCTCACTCTCAAGACAGTGAAGAAGAACAGCTGTAGAGAGATGTCCATTAGATAGTCAGAATAACTAATACAAAAATTTACACAGTAAATTTTAAAGTGTCTGTCCGGTAGTTGGAAAGTTGCCCATAACATAGAGGGCTACAGTGGTAATTAAATATGCATGTACTGGGTATGCTGTGTGGGATACATCGCATAGCTCTTGCGACGCACTGGACAGAGTCCCACCAAACTGTGGTCTAAAAGTTAATTAAAACACATGACATGCTGCGCGGAAGTTTGATACCACTTTTCAGCATGGTCCAGAAGATCCGGTGAGTTATCTACCAAGAATCACCTTGGGTCTACATCCTGTAGAATTTACATCAGGCCCACAAGGCCCATCTGCAAGGATGTGAGTGTTCCGGAAAGGGAGTCCTTCTTATTTAGTTAATTTTCCCTCGGATGGCCGTCCAAGAGCTTACAAAAACTGGTGATTGTGGATCCAAGGTTGCTCATCGGCGCAGGAGATCTGAATTCCGAAGGGCACTGCTGCGGAATAGGATGCCACAGTCAGTAAGCAGTTAGCCCACGTCTACCACTGCGCTGGTCCAGCAACCTTGCTGTTGTCTCGGCTGTTCCTCGCCGAGTGCTCATGATTCTTGATTTTTGGCTCCTTTTATACTATTAGTGACGTCAAAGGCAGGACGCCCCCATCCAATCAGCGGGCAAGCAGTAGCCAATCAGCGTGCAGCTAGAAAGGGTGACGTAGCGATCACGTGATCAGCGCATTCCCCCATTCATTTAATACATACACGCAATTACGACGTCAAAGCAATATTTTGAAAATAATTTAAGTGAGCCATTTGTGAATAACTCGGCCAGTTCTGGTCCGATTGTGAAAAGGTAAGACGTTCTGAAATCCTCGTTTCATTCCGGTCCTGATCGGTACCAAGAACGACGAGAATGAAGTGATTTGAAGAAATCACCAGTACCAACTCGGTACACTATAAGCATACACTCTCTCCCAATACTGACACGTGTTGCCAGGAAGCTCTGACGCGCGCGCATGTGTGCTATGCGTTCTTACAGACTTAGCCATTTTATAGAAACCTCTCTCATAGGGCTTTATGCACACATACGATCCTATCCAGGGAGGCGTGCTCGGAACTTACCCAGCCTAGCTGGGACGGTCTGTACCCATTCGGCCGATACGCTAATTGTTATGCAAATCTGGAACTTAACAGAAGCTGTACCGGTGAAAATACGTGTTCGTCTCCTATGACTAGTTCTATGGTGACTATTCATCCAACGAACGCATTCCCATACTAAATGTGGGCAGCTACCTGTGTTCGGCTGTCCAAAACTTACATCAGACCTTGATCCAGCTGCACTGTCGAACTCTATGATGTTAGCTTCTTGAAATGTGACATATAAACACGAATTAAGAAGAATATCCCTCCTACATTTAAGGAGAACCCAAATCCAGTTCTGTGAATTGGTTCAAAACTCGCAATTCGATTGACTTGAAAGTTGACACAACTGACAAAACTCGATCCGACTGACATGTTTGTTTCACCATTAAAAAAATAATCTTAGAAAGATACTAAAAATCCAATCCAATGACATGAATGCAGAAGTCACCACCATGGCAGTACAAAAACAAACATGTACCCAGTTGCCAGGACGACAACTAGAAATACACATCTGCAATAATAATAATAATAATAATAATAATAATAATAATAATAATAATAACGGAATGCGTCAAGAAATGTTGATACAAATTAGGCCATATTGTTATATTAATAATAATAATAATAATAATAATAATAATAATAATAATAATAATAATAATGTAAACAAGATACGCATGTGTTTTCCCCATTCCCAAGGGTGTGTGTGTTAATTGTCTACTGTCTTAAATGTATACATGTAGATATTATATTATCTTCATCCATGATCCAACTATCACTGAATCATATGTTTGTTATATGTTAAATGTGAGGGGTCAACCACTGTATAGGCTCAGCCTTTGGTGGACTGCCTGTTATGTAAATGTAAAACTTATGTGGTATATGAAAATAAATAATTTTGAATCTTGAATCTTCACAGTCCAGGAGGAAGTACTGGAGATCTTCTATTTTATTGCTGCACAGTGGCCATTTGGTTATTGCCTTTCTGTTTCTAGTTAAGCTACCAAATAGATGGCATCTCAGCACGAGTAGTTTGGCTTTAATGGTTGCTTTGTAGACTGAAGTTTTATCTGTCCCACAGCTACTTCACGTCATGTGTGCTGTACCGATTTTATAATTGTCAGTGTTTAGGTATTTCAGAGGAGTTTTCTCCGCAGCCTCCTCCTTAAGTTTATTCTACCAGTAGGTGTTAATATGTGATGCGATTGTTTTCCTCCATGCCAATTTGTCTGGTGGGTTTTTCAACATTGTTGAAGGATTTTCCTGATGTTTGCTGCCCAGCTGTTTGATGATGGCAGCTTGATAGAACGTTGTTGTTCCAAAATATCTCGCTCCAGAGAGCCTTCTCTCCTCAGCATTTGCACAAAGAAAGTCTGCATTCTTTCGTGGCGTTCACCTTCAAATGGTAGGGCTCCCAATAATATGTATATAGCTGAGTTGGCAGTTCCAGTTGGTAGATGCTGTATGGCTTTCAGATAGTATCTATAGAATTTCTCCAGCCTTTCTATTTCTGTCTGCATTAGTAGTAGCCTTTCAAGTCCATGGATGAGAACTGGAGTTATGTATATATCCCATAGCTGGTTTGATGTTAGAGGATTCAACCCGTTTAAGCCATGCAGTCCCGCTCCCATGAGTGAATATGATGTTCTTGTAGATGATCCCATTCTGGCTTCTATTTTGTCCTTATTTCGAGCAATTGACATTCGTACAACCCCAATGTGTTTCTTTACACGTGTTTTCAAGGGGAATACCATTTAGGCTTAGATGAGCTGATTTCGAACCTCTCATGGCTAATTGTTTTGTTTTATTGCTGCTGAATAAGTAGCGTTCATTTGATGCATCTATTTGAGCTTCGCTTATCAAAATTTGCATGGAGAGTGGTGTATCTGCTGTTATAGCTAGGTCATCTGCACACACAATGGCACATGTTGAAATACTCCCGAGTCTAAACCCAGCTGGATGGTCATCATATTTTCGAAGTAGAGGGTTGCTACGTCTATTGAATAGGTCCGCTGAAGAATCACCACCTTGTCTTATGCCCTGACCATCATAAATTGTTTCAGATAGGTTACCTTACCATTTAACAATTGATCTGATGCTAGTATACATGCTGTTGACTATTGCCCAGCGCCGTCCTCTTATACCGTGCTTGTATATCGTGTTTAACATGCCTTGATGATTTACCATATCAAAGGCTTTGCTCGCATCCATGAAAGTAACATACTGATGACTGTTTGTATCCATTGCTTCTGCAATTGTCTCGGTTATTGCGAATACACCATTATTTGAGGAGCAGTGCTCAGTAAATCCAAATTGGAGTCTACTTTTGTTCTTGTTCAGAATTGGTCTTATCCTTTTGACAACCTCCTTTTCAATAACCTTTCCAAGTAGTGAACCGACGGTGATACGTCTATAGTTGTCAGGTGATCGGTGACACTTCCCTTTCTTTGGAACAGGGGTAACAATTCCTATTTTCATCGATTCCAGAATACTTCCTGTGCTGAGAATGTTGTTGATTATTAAATTGAGAATTTCTATTATCTCAGTAGATGCACTTAATATGTGTTCAGCTGATATTCCATATACATTTGCTGCTTCCCCCGTCCTCAGGCTGGAAATGTGTTTATATGTATCATCTAGTGTAATTGGAGTGGCTCTGATGCAGAGGTAATCATAGTCCATAAGAGGTGTTTCAATTCTGTAGATATTTTCAGTTCTAGAACGAATGGTGGGCTGTCTGTTGGAGTAACAAGCTTATCAAAATACTCTGCCCTGCAGTCTACCGGAGACACATTTAATCTTACGTTTTCAAAATTTATCAGCCCTTCATTGGATGACTTATCATTGTATAGCTGTCTAATTGTATTAAACATCTTATTTCCATTGTACAGGTTTGCACCCATGACTGTGGTATGGAGCTTGTTTCTATGTTCCGTTACTAGCTCTCTCTGTACTCTTCGCAGTTGCTTCTTTGCGGTTTTCATCTCATCCCAACCTGTTTCTTTGCATCCGAGGTCTTTCCACTTTTCTTCTTGTTATGTATGTAACTTACACTCACCTACCATCACCATTTACCACATGCGATCAACGTAGTGTGAGTCCTCGCCGTCAGCCATGCCGCTCAGCCTTAGCCTCCATCAGGTAGTATCCATCATCTGCATCCTTTAGACTGGGGCCTACATGTCTGACAACTGACTTTCCTATCAGAGCATATTCACAACTCAGCTCCTGATACAGGGATTGACACCCAGAGTGAGTTCTTTTACATCCCCCATGGTACAGACACCACACAAGACAGGACCGACAGCTTTACGCCCTCACCCCACCCCCCCCCCCACCCCCTGATCGAACCTGTAACATTTGGATTCGATTCTCTCGGCAAAGGTGAACGCTCTAGACCTCTGAGCTACACACCTACTATTATGGATAAGCCTTCTTGTCCCTGTCCTTATGTTGGAGGTTCTCTCTCTCTCTCTGTCAGAGGCACCATGGAAAACTCCAGGTAGTTGAGAAAAAACCGTATCGAATGAGAACTATACTGTGACTATAAAACGTTGTAATATCTTTAATGATCTTTGGAGATTAACTCCATGTGTAGTTGTATGTTCTGAGAGCTCAGCATGTGCAACAGTCTGTCTTGGAGTGTGGTGCATCTACAGTCGATAATCCAGTCTGTAATGAACAGAAACCACACAGCAGATAATCTGTTGTGTCTATACACCAATGCAGATAGTCTACCAAACAAGTTAGAGGAGCTGAAGACCAGACTCACGGATGATCCAATACAATTTAACATAGTAGGAGTAACAGAAGTGTGCCACAAACTGTAGATATCTGCCATCAAAAGCTGGACTGAACATAGAGGGCTATGATTTTTTCACAAATGACTATGCAACTGGCAAAGGGGGGGGGGGGGTGTCGCCTTATATATTAATGGCCAGTTAAAGGGAGAGGAATATAAAGTGGAAGAGGATACTCCAGGAGGCAATATGGGTGAAGATCATGATGACAAACAAGGAAAACCTGCTAGTAGGGTGTCTATACAGGAGCCCAAGTAACAATGGAGAAAATGCAGACGAGTTGCAGAATATAATATAAAAGCAACATTAATGAAAGTGTTTGAGCATCTACTTATCATAGGAGATTTCACTTACCACAATATTAACTGAACAGACTGGTCCACGAAAGAGGACTCGGTGGGTGGATCATTTGTGGAATGCATAAGAGACTGCTTTTTATATCAACACGTCAAAGAACCCACTCAGGGTCGATATGGTAATGAACCAAGTTTGCTGGATTTAATCTTCACTAAAGATGAAACAATAGATGAGATTGACCACCAAAGCCCCTTAAGGGCCAGCGATTATAATGTGCTAGTTTTTAATTACCAGATACATAGTGAAAGGACCAAAAACAAAACAGTTAGATGGAACTTCTTCAAGGGTGACCATGCAGCTATGGGTGCCAAACTAGATCTGAACTGGGAGGCATTATTGATGTCTGAATACCCAAACCAACTTGTGGATACCGTAATGCAGTATCTTAACACAGCGAAGGAAAAATGTATAACTAAAATTACAAATGGAAATGCGAGCCAAAGACATCATCAAACTCAAATTAGTGAGGAAATATGGGCGAAGATTAGGAAAAGACACTGTGTTAGCAGAGATTTACGGAGACCAGAGACCAAAAACGGCATACAGAATATACACGATCAAGAAACCAAGTGAAACATCTAATCTGAAAGACAAAAAGAGAAAGGGAACAGGAGATAGCCAGGAAAGTCAAATCAGATCCCAAGCAGTTGTGGAAATATGTAAATGCCAAAAGGAAGACAAAAGCATGGATAGCAGAGCTACAAGTCCAAACTGACGAAGAAACTAACCATTGAGGATATTGAGAAGGCAAATGTTCTTGCAGATTTCTTCACCAGTGTCTTCACCCGGAAGCCCGAAGGAGTATTGCCGGAATTTGAGGGAAGATTAGTGGAACATAGATTCCAGGACAAAACGTACTCAGAAGTTAAGGTGTAAAAGTCTCTTAGGACGCTGGACAAGACAAAGTCCGCTAGTCCTGATGGACTACACCCAAAGGTTCTGGCTGAGTTAAAGGATACACTTGCTAAACCCATGCGCATTATCTTCAATAAATCAAGATAATTTGGGATAGTACCAGATCAATGGAAATTATCTCATATTACAGCAATATATAAGAAGGGAAAGAATTCTGAACCAGGAAATTATAGACCAGTAATACTGTGTGATGGAAAAACTGATAAGGGCAGAAATAATTCAGCATATGCAAAGAAATACATTTTTTAGTAAGAGGCAGTTTGGTTTCATGAATGGGCGGTCGACAACAATCCAACTACTAAAGGTGTTGGATGATTGGACGGCCATAGTTGACAATGGAGGAAGGATTGATGCAATCTATATGGACTTTATGAAGGCATTTGATATGGTACCTTATCAGCGCCTGATGCTAAAACTTAGGCGATACGGCATAAGCAATTAGATGGTCACGTGGGTGGAAAACTTTCTCTCAAAGAGGAGTCAGTGTGTCATTGATAATGGACATCCCTCTGAAAGTCATCCAGTATCTAGTGGGATACCCAGGGTAGCGTCCTGGGGCTGATACTCTTTGTTATATATATATTAATGACTTACCAAACTGTGTCGAGGCATCAACATACTTATTTGCTGATGACACCAAGATATATAAGCAAATAAAAGGAGAGGATGATGTAAATGATCTACAAGCCGACCTAGACTCCCTACCGGGCTGGTCTGATAAGTGGCTGCTAAGGTTCCACCCAGACAAATGTAAGGTGCTAGTAGTAGAAGGCAAAAGAGGGAAATAAGAAGGGACATGCAGAAGATCATAGCATCTATATCGTGAAAATGGGTCCAAAAATCCTTGAAAACATAGAACAATAGAAAGACATTAGACACATATAGATGAGGATATGTTTAAGCAACTGTTCCAGGCCTCACGCATACATAGAATATTCAGTGAGTGTATGGAGCCCAGACCTAAGGAAGGACAGCGAAGCTATCGAAAATGTACTACGACGTTCATCTAAGCAAGTACCCTCACTTAGCAACCTCAGCTACGAAGAGAGACTCTTGTGCTTGAAGCTACCATCTATGTGTTACAGAAGGCTTAGAGGGGACATGATCGAAGTGTACAAGATACTGCATGGCATCTATGACCCAGATGTAACCGATAACCTATTGGAAGTAGCAAGTAACAGACACACCAGAGGCCATGACCTATGGGTGGTCAAGCACCGTAGTAGGATTAATGTGTGGAAACATTCGTTTACGAACCGCTACCCTCCCAGAGGATATTGTGCCTGCCAGAATGGTCTTTGCTTTTGAAGTAGCGTTAGATAGCTTTTGAGAAAACTAGGAATTTAAATACAACCCCTCTGCGTCCTGCCATATACCAGGAAGTCAGAAAAGCAGAATGGTCGTGAAGGAAGATGAGGCAGACATAGAGGCTGAAATCAGCCCGAGTTCACAGAAACATCCTAAGACATCCTAAGACATGAGTTGTAGCATGACCTCATCATTATAGTGGATGCCTGGTACTTAGTTTTTCAGAATTTCATGTAGGCGGTTAACATATGGCAGTCTGGTTCCCTCCAATGTCTCACAGTGTAGGATGTATGTAGTCTGGTCTCTGGTTCTTTGCAGCAAAATTTGCATATTGGAGAGGTTGCCTTTGATCTGTCAAAGTGTGCCTTTGTAGACTGTAGTGTGAGTGCCATACATAGAACCTTAGCTTTCACCCTCGCTTTGAGTGTTTGCATTGCCATCGCTATAAATGTAGTCCACCCTGCTGCCACTTTGCGGAAGAGGAGGGGTCCACTGTTATGAGGCTAGAAGGCTGCAGTCTGCAATAAGTTTTTCTTGCCAGTGACTGATGACAGCTTTTCGGACATCTTCATTCCACCTACCCTGCTTTGGAGTGCTAACCAGCAGTGTATACATTGCACCAGTCCATATTCTTATAGCCTCTTTTCAATACGAATGAACCAGCTGGAGGAGGTGTGGTATTTAGTTGTTAATTGCTGCCTAGTGACCCTGAATTCTGCTGAGTTCTTGTCTTCGATGCGGTTTCTAAATAGACATATGGCTCTGATGTCAATTTCTGCACTAACAGGGATGATACGAGAATTGCTATCTTCGCTGTCCGTCCTGGGAGGTTTTTGCATTTGGCGTAGCTTCTCTCGCTGGAAAGCCTCTAAGGGGTCCTGCTGTTTCCTGTTTAATTTCCTGAGCTCGCGCCTATACAGTAAGATAGGGAGAATATATACAGTCCATATTTTGCGACATACTGCTGGGTTTAACCCATTGCGGCCATGTAGTGCCACTCATAATAAGACATACATGATTTCTGTGGCAGATTCCAGTCTTTTGTCAAGGTGTCTCATATTAATATTCCTGTCCCTATCAGTTCCTTGTAAGATGCCTAGGTGGGTTGCTGCAAGTGCCCAGCATCAATTTGATTATTCTTACATAAGGCGTATTTCTGGTACAGATCCTGGTCCTCGTCTGTGCCTTTTCTTATAAGGTCCTCTTTTGCTACTGAATAAATAATATTGAATCTTGAATTTTATACTTTTTTCTGCTTCTAAACCATGCAAAAAGTGCTGGCCTCGATGTATTTAAGTGGAGTATTTTTTCAACACTGCACCTAGACCTACTAATACCCCATAACCATATTTATAATCTATATATCACACAAGGTTTCCATCAAAACTAGAAGTAACACCTATATTCAAAGCAACGGATTCATCTAACTTCACAAACTATAGACCTGTCTCAATGCTTCCACTTTTCTCTAAATTAATGTAATGACTTATGTATAATCAGCTTATTAGCTATTTATACGAAAAGTTAATCCTGTATACATCACAATACGGGTTTCGTGAAAAACACTCAACAATGCTAGCACTAATTGAAATGACAGAAAAAATAATTGATTCAATTGAAAAGTAAAACCACATAACAGGCATTTTCTTGGACCTTTTGAAAGCTTTCGACATGATCAACCACTCTATTTTACTAGAAAAACTTGCCTACTATGAAATCCGAGGAAGTGCATACATCTGGTTTCAAAGCTACCTAAGTGCGAAAACACAATGCGTGAAATTTAATGCAACCTGCTCTGAAAATAGGAGACTAACCTTCGGTGTTCCTCAGGAACCATCCATGGCCCTCTGCAGTTCCTCTTGTATATGAACGATCTGCTAAATATATGCAAATACATGTCACTAATACTGTTAGCTGATGACACCAATGCCTTTGCTCTGGCGAAGATAAAATTACTATATGCAACAAGAGCCATTGAAGACGGCAGATCACCCCCACCCCACCCGGATCCAAACATTTCAGATAAACATACATCAAGAGTGGACATACATGTAACGTTAATTGTAAAGGACAATATTTTAGAAAAACTAATCAATAAAAAATTAAATCCTGACACTGCATCCCACCTTAAAGAAAGATAGATTTGTAAGTGCATGTTCAATTCCGTTCAACTATTATGCCCGGACAAGAGAGTTTTGATGAATTTTAAGTTTTTCAAGGGAGATTACTCAGGAAAATACGGATGAGTTTCTTCAAAATATAATCAGAGCACTGCTTCTTCAAGTCATATATTCAGTGACAAAGGAATTGAGAGCATAGGTTAAAAATTCTTCAGGATCTGACACGAACAAGACAATTTTGATGGAATTTAAGTATTTCAGGGGAGATAACGCCCACAGACCCCCTAGGGTTGGTCTGTGGTTTTATTAACCACATAAACATACTTATCATTCAATCACTACTTGCTAAATAAATCTACTTACATTTAGTGCCAGAAATATTTCTAATCTTGCATTTAATGCTTCCTAATGCAAGAACCACAACTCTCTACTCTAGTTCAGGTTTCTGGAAGGAGTAGACTCCCTTAATGTCAATCAAACAGAGACGTCTGGAATCGTAGCTAAACTATAGTTATGTTGACATCTTGAAATGATTGTCAGAGATGGACGGACTGACAGACTGACAGACTGACATACATACATTCTATATAGACGCATGGATGTACAGGCATCCGGATAGCGCATGCACATCTTCAGGTGGTAATGAGAACCCTTACTATGTTTCAAAAGAATCACAGCTAAATTTTAGGGGTTGTGTTGACAAGTAATGATTGGTACTGCAGTTTATGTATCGGTTTAAAGATAATTAAAGGGGGATAACTCTGTAATGAATAATTTTCTGGCCACGAACTAATAAAACATGTGCTTAACTTAGAACGTGTAAATGTAATGTCTGAATTGGAGTTTGTTATGTAACTGTTCTGTTTAATTAATTTATATAGATATATGTATAAATGTGTAAGATGTCCGCCAATGCAATAGGCATTACCTTCAGTGGACAAGCTAGTTGAATCCATGACTTATATATATTTTGCTATTGAATAAATACTCTTGAATCTTGAATCTCTCCGATTAATGCTTTGAAGTCATCATACATGATGTATTGTGTTCTTCAGTATTTATCTAGTCGGTTCTTAAAAGCATTCACAGATGCTGAAGAGTCTATTTCTTCTGGGGGATCATTCCACAATTTCACTACCCTTAATGCGAAGTAGTTCTTCCTTTTAGTCAGTCAGCTCAACTGTGGGTATACCTTCTTAGGGGTTCCTCTTTTGCAACATCTTGTTGTCATATCACTCCACATCTTGATGGAATCACGAGCTTCTGTATCATATATCCCATTTATAATTTTGTAGAGCTTTATCATGTCTCCCCACTTCCTTGTGTAAGTTAAGGTGGGTAATTTCAGCTTCCTAAGTATCTCTGGATAGGTTAGCTTTCTGAATCCAGATATCTGTTTTGTTGGCTCCTCGGTACCCCATTCATTTCAATATGCTTAATCTTAACCACGGTGCCCAGTCCAGATGCGTTCTTACTAGGCTCTAATACAAGGGTGTGAAGATATCCTGGTCCATACGCTGAACTGTCCTTCTGATTAGGGAGAACAAGGCCTTCTAGTAGTCCATGTAGACACAGTCTGTACAGCGGCAGACTTCTTTCGTAACTCTAATAGTAACATTCCACCATTTATTGAAAAAAACTGGCTGGGCACCAAACGTAAAACTCATTTACCCAGCGATCATTGAAAGCATAGAACTCTTTTCAAAACGTGTTAAAGATTCCACATTTCCTAATGATCAACCAAATCTACCCTATCAGGAACTCCACGCACTAATTCAACTGTCTAAAAACAGCGAAATTGCCATCAAACCTGCAGATAAAGGATCGCTACTATAATAACGCTTAAAGAGAATGACAAACGTGAAGCACAATGACAACTTAGTAACCCAAAGCATTACCAGAAACTAAACGAACCACTTTGGCAAAATAACTGCAGCAAATTTAATGAGATTCTACAAAAATTGCTCAGTAGCAAGAATATCACTGAAGAGCAACATAAGTATCTGTTTGCTAAGCTTGAGTCAAAAACAGACTTTCTATCGTTTGCCAAAAATTCATAAACCCTTAGATTTGTGGGTGGACCCGATGTCACAACCCGGGCAACCTATAATCTCATATTGTGGTTCAAAATCCTATGGAATCTGTGAGTACATCGACTATGATCTACAGCCAATAACAAATAGACATCCCGGCTCTTGAAAAACACAGAAGACTTCTTATCCAAGGTCTCTGAGACCTGGATACCTCCTAATTCATTCCTGGTCATGCTTGACATCGATGCTACGTATACAAACATTGAAATCAAGAAGGGTATAAATTGTATTCGTAAAGAAATCGCGACCTACCCAGATACAAGCAGGACAGACAGAGAACTAATAGCCCTATTAGAACCTTTAGCTTAAAGGGAAATGATTTTGAATTCGATGGCAAAATTTGCCAACAAATTTGCGGCTCGTGTTTTGCCAATATTTACGTAGCAGAATGGGAGGAGAAACCATTAGAAAAGTGTCCAAAACAGCCGTTTATTTATCGCAGGTACCTTGATGACATTTTCCTGATTTGGCGGCACACAAAGACAGTTTGATGAATTTTTCGAAATTCTGAACATGACGATCCGAATATCAAATTAAAAGCAAACATTGACGAGCTGTTCATAGATCTTCTGGATGTAGCTGTATATAAAGGTCTAAAGTATGAAACAATGGGCTACTTCGACTACAAAGTATATTTCAAAACAACCGATTCCATCAGCTACTGCACAAAAAATCTTTTCATCCGCCGCATACTTTTAAAGGAATTGTAAAATCGCAAATAATCCGTTTTCACAGGAATTGGAGTGATAGGAAAAACTTTGATGCAGCGTGCTCTACCTTGTTCAAAGCCCTGAAACCACGAGGCTACTCTTCATGATTCTTGCGCAAAAGCAAATCTGAAACATTAGACGGTTTGGAAACCATTCCAGATAATGCCTCAAATCACCGGCCTACCAAAATTTCTCACAATCGTCCGATTATAGGTGTAGGCGAATCTCATAATGAGGAAAGAAAAGGTGCAAGTTAGATAAATTTCTCCCGAAACAGAATACATTCACGAGCTTTCAGAACAAAAGCAAATTCGAACTTCAGTCTAATCTAGATTGCGACTCTGAAAATGTTCTTTATCTAATATCATGCAAATTGTGCCAAAAACTATGTCGGCGTTTTCGCAGTACTTTGGCGGGGTTATCTACGCTATCTGTGCGTGCGTGCGTGCGTGCGTGCGTGCGTGCGTGCGTGCGTGCGTGCGTGCGTGCGTGCGTGCGTGCGTGCGTGCGTGCGTGCGTGCGTGCGTGCGTGTGTATGCGTGCGTGCGTGAGTGCGTGCGTGCGTGCGTGCGTGCGTGCGTGCGTGCGTGCGTGCGTGCGTGCGTGCGTGCGTGCGTGCGTGCGTATGTGAGTGCGTGCGTGCGTGCGTGCGTGCGTGCGTGCGTGCGTGCGTGCGTGCGTGCGTGCGTGCGTGCGTGCGTGCGTGCGTGCGTGCGTGCGTGTGTGTAGGTGGGTGGGTGGGTGTTGGATGGATGGGTGAGTGGATGGATGGATGGATGGGTGGGTGGGTGGGTTGGTGGGTTGGTGGGTTGGTGGGTTGGTTGGTGGGTGGGTGGGTGGGTGGGTTGGTGGGTGGGTGGGTGGGTGGGTGGGTGGGTGGGTGGGTGGGTGGATGGATTGATGGATGGATGGGTGGATGTCCGTCCACCCATTTACCCGCCCCTCCCTCTATTCCGCACTCCAGCCTGCCCATCTGTCCATCCCGACCTCCCCCTCTCTCCAGCCCCAAGCCCGCTCTATCATTCCCTCCTTTCCACTCCTCATCCCACGTCCCCGCCCTTCCATGGGTGAATAGATGGGTGTGTGGGTGGGTGGGTGGATACATGAATGGATGGATGGATGGATGGATGGATTGGCGGATGGGTGGGTGAATGGGTGGGTGGATGGATGGTGGTTGGGTGAGTGGATGGATGGATGGATGGGTAGATAGATGGATGTATGTGTATCCACACCACCCGCCCATTCGTCCGTCCGTCCATCTGCCCGTCAGTCCGTCCAACAGCACTCTTTTTCTACATGTATGAACAAAATTTAATTATAAACATTGGAGTGGCCTTTCAGGGCAGTAAACAAAATTATATCAAATGGCAAAATATGTCCTCCAAACTTGATTCATTTTTTCAGCATCAAATGATCAGAATGTGTCAAAAGGCAAAATTGATTATGTCCACAAAAGCAAATAACACCTTTGAATAATTGGTCTAGGACCTCGTGAAGGAAACATTACGCTATTAGGCGTTCAGAGCATAGAATACGATGGGCAAAGACACTGTACTTCGTTACTGTTTAGAATATATAGATATACAGCACTGAAACTAGCCATACAATTTAGAAGAAAGAGTAAGTTGCGAACTTGGACAAACCACTACAATTAGCAATGCTGGCGTAGTGTCATTAGTGTGGCAACCTCGTCTAAGTGTACTGCAATTGGTGCCCACGTTTTCCACTGGGATTGTACGAAGGACTAAGCACACATACTGCTCACCAGCGAAGTGTGAGTAGTTAGCACGGATTGTAAACCCTTCCTTCCTCAGTCTTTTACAATCGTTTGGAAATTAGAATAAGTCTACTCCGGGTGTAAGAAGAGTGCATCTTGGTCAATGCCAACATTTCATCGTCTTCTTTTAGGCATATTCTACAAGTGGTGGACGGTTAGGATTAGCTACATCAGAGCAGTGTTATAATGGTAATGTGCGCAGTGAATATACTGCTTAAGGCTTTTCGAGTAGGAGGTAGTTTCTCTGTTCCATACTGCTTTTTCTTGAACAGGTAGCATCTGCGTTTGCTCACCTCTATTGACTTAGTTTCCTTAAGAAATAGAGAACACATATATTTGTCCAGTTTTTGTTATGACATTCTCGGATGGCCGTGGAGTCTTCCGCAATTAGACAACGACATCAATGACATGGTACCTGATGTTTGCAATGTTTTCTAACATGGCACCCTTCCTGTCTCCACTTATTTCCCCAGTGGTATCGGAGCCTGTAAAGTGCTCCAGCCAGTGTTTGACCAATATTGTTGTAGACATGTTGCAAATGTACTAACCACGTTTTGTCTCCAGTGCCAACTATCATACACGTATTGATGTTGAGATTAGGGAATTTCTGCAGAGCTATGGCAAATATGGCTGTATCAGGCGACATAATCTGCACCTCATGAGCATGCCCACGAGCATGTATAGCATGAAGAATCAACATGGTATCTGCTTCCTCATGATTGCTGAGCAGCATGTATAGCATGACGGATCAACATGGTATCTGCTTCCTCATGATTTCTGAGCAGCACGTATAGCATGAAGAATCAACATGGTATCTGCTTCCTCATGATTGCTGAGTAGCATGTATAGCATGAAGAATCAACATGGTATCTGCTTCCTCATGATTGCTGAGCAGCATGTATAGCATGAAGAATCAACACGGTATCAGCTTCCTCATGATTGCTGAGCAGCATGTATAGCATGAAGAATCAACATGGTATCTGTTTCCTCATGATTGCTGAGCAGCGTGTATAGCATGACGAATCAACATGGTGTCTGCTTCCTCATGATTGCTGAGTAGCATGTATAGCATGAAGAATCAACATGGTATCTGTTTCCTCATGATTGCTGAGCAGCGTGTATAGCATGACGAATCAACATGGTGTCTGCTTCCTCATGATTGCTGAGCAGCATGTATAGCATGACGAATCAACATGGTATCTGCTTCCTCATGATTGCTGAGCAGCATGTATAGCATGACGAATCAACATGCTATCTGCTTCCTCATGATTGCTGAGCAGCATGTATAGCATGACGAATCAACATGGTATCAGCTTCCTCATGATTGCTGAGAAGCATGTATAACATGAAGAATCAACATGGTATCTGCTTCCTCATAACTGCTGAGCAGCATGTATAGCATGCCGAATCAACATGGTATCTGCTTACTCATGATTGCTGGATAGGTGCTTAAAATCGTAATGGTTGGATTTGGCACCATCATTGTTGGCCACAACCATGACATTTGGATCATGCTTAAAATAGTCAAGTCATTTGCCAGCCAAATAGACAGTCAGACCACCTTCCTCTTTGCCATTGATGACAGCGCCTTTGAGTAGCATCTTGATTTCTACTGAATCTGAGATTTGATAACTGTCATAACGTGTGACCTTCGTTTGGTGACGATTTCGTATAGCATTTTGATTGCATGCTCTGTATCATCATGATCAAATACCACATGTACAAGTTCATACTTCCTTGACTTCAAGTTAAGAAGATATGGAAACTGCCTAGATATTTCATGCATAGCATCAATCACAATGTCTCTAGTAATGGCATGTTCATCAACATCTTGATTTATCACTTATTC
Source organism: Chaetoderma sp. LZ-2023a (assembly GCA_034401795.1). NCBI lineage: Eukaryota > Metazoa > Mollusca > Caudofoveata > Chaetodermatida > Chaetodermatidae > Chaetoderma > Chaetoderma sp. LZ-2023a. The sequence goes on along the minus strand of CM067372.1, from coordinate 170,163,388 downwards.
AACAGGCATTTGTCTTTCAGTAATCGCTTCCAACATTGACATCAATTTACTTTTATCTGTAGATGGAGGAAAGAGAACCATCTGGTGAAAATAAAGATCATAGTAGGCATGGAAATTCGTATTCGCCAATAACTTCCAAACCGATATCTCTTTTGTTTTGCCTCAACAAATTTTGCTTCCATCCGCCCAATTCAACAGCTTGACTTTAATCATTCTATCCCAGAGATTAGTGTGGTCTATGATGCGTTTTTCTACAAATTAACTATAGAGTTCCATTCCAACATCATAACTGAGTAAAATACACTCAGAAACTACAGCTTTCAGCTTCTGTATTTTTGTTCTTTGCTTCAGATATCTCATGAAGCTCTATTCTGTGTTATTGAAAATATTTGCCATACTTGGTAGCTCATCTGAAAGACAAATAAGCTCTGGATGATGAAGAAACCACTGGAGAGTACATCAGGCTTGTATGTTATTCATCCAAGCCCGCCTTTGACTTTCATCATGTTATTGATATGTTCAATGCCATGGTTTTCTCATTTTTGTGGGCACAGAAGTTGCCACCCACCGCATAATTCTTCCCCTATTTAAGCATCCCTATCTTATAGTTTCCATTTCCATAAAATGATGCATGAATTTAAACAAGGGATGCAGGTTTTAACCAAGTTCTGCAGTTGCTATTGTAATTCGTTCTGCTTAACCACACCTACCAGTTTTTTGTGTTGTTGTGCTATATCATTGGCTCCCATACTGCTATGCGCATCAGATAAGGTTCTGCTCAACATATCTTTCATTTCAAGTTTGTCCCTGAGGCAGCTTTCTTGAAACGGATCAAGAAATACCTGCAAGAAAGTGATATGTGCTTCAAGTGATCTTTTCCTATGTTTTCCTCTAAAATCTGACGAATTGTCAAAGGCTGATATAGATCAGATTCAATCACAGCCTCATTAAGTCCATTGCCCTCTATATTGGACATATTGTTCTTAGCATCTACAATGTAGTATGGAATTCACAGAGGCGAATAACCCACTAATATTTGCAGTTTTGTTATATCATCTCCAGGTATTTTGCTTTGTCATAGAGAACTATGCCCAAGGTAATTTCAGTTTGTATTGTCCTGACAAGACAAGAACAAAACACTACAAATGTATTTGGAAGCGAATGGTTGTGAAACACAGACGTTTAATGCCACAGAGGCCTAGCGCATTAGCCTATCGTTTCAAACAGGGTTTGTCTGTTTGCCAAAGGATAGCTCTGGCCTCCCATAGGACTGCGCATTACAGGTTTGCCAGGGCGGCTGGTACTGGAGCTGAAAAGCAACTCATAACCAAGTGACTGACTGACACAACAACAAATAAGACAAGGACAAGACACTACAAATCTATTTAGAAACACAGTAAACTATTTAGGGCTTGGCCGAAGAAGCCCTTGATAGACTGTTGGAGACTTGCTTAAAAACGTGGAGGTCCCACTCGATCTTTCGAAGTTACCACAGTATTGGTCTGCCTAGAATGTCTTGTGCCATGAGCCAATGTGTCTGAGTCAATCCGCATAGACTTGATTCCTCGGAGTTAATGGTTAGACCTGAGCTAGGTTTATGTTCAAGTTGCCCAAGGGTCATTGCTAAGGCCGATAATTAATAATAAATTAGTTCGCAGTGATTTCATACTTTGGCAGAAAGTTACTAACCTATGAGTCATCGTGAGATACAGAGGAAGGTGTGATGGCGTCTTCAGTAGGATTGGGTCCACTGAGAAACTAAGCGATTCAGTGATGGCACAACCGAACCGAGGGAGGGACCTAAATATAATGCAATAAATATGGCCGAAGATAGGCCAGAGTTAGTCACAAAGTGAGACAGTTGCTGCTGGCTCTTTTATGGCTCTTTTTGGACTCTTGCAGGTATTAGCCACTAGACATTTGTGGCATCTAAAGCTGGGTTTACAATAACTAGCCGCTTTTATTACAGCAACCAGCTCGGCTTGTCGACAGAGTTCTAATGCAAATAGCTGAGCTACTACCTATATACATGATATTTATTCACATGTGAAAAGTTCTTATTCAAGAAGGCTTTTGCTGAAGCGAGAGGATATGCTCCACGTATGCCCCACGTGGGTCGTCGTCAGCATAAGTCCATCCAACTGAAGTAGAGTAAAATAAAAAGTGTATTGGGAAGTGCTCTATTTTATACGTGCAGTGTATGCTGTTTTATGCGATATGGCTGGTCAGTCTCTGCAGATACTGGTCAGACCGAATCTCTAAACTAATTAAGCTAGGTGGATGCCGCTGTAGTTAGCGGTCCTTCAAGAGGAGCCAAACCGAATGGTTTTGAAACACAAACATTTAATGCCACAGAGGCCTAGCACCCTAGCCTATCGTTTCAAACAGGGTTCGTCTGTTTGCCAAAGGATAGCTCTGGCTTCCCGCAGGACTTGACTGGTGAGCAGGCCCAACAAACAGACTGCACATTACAGGTTTGCCAGGGCGACTGGTACTGGAGCCGAAAAGTAACTCCTAACCAAGTGACTGACACAACAACAGATAAGACAAGGACAAGACACTACAAATGTATTTAGAAGCACCATAAACTATTTAAGGCTTGGCTGAAGAAGCTCTTGACAGACTGTTGGAGACCTGCTTAGAAAGCCTGGACCTCCCACTCGCCCATTCCAAGTTACCACAGTGTTGGTCTGCCTAGAATGTCTTGTGCCGTGAGCCAATGTGTCTGAGTCAATCTGCATAGACTTGATTCCTGGGAGTTAATGGTTAGACCTGAGCTAGGTTTATGTTCAAGTTGCCAAAGGTTTACTGCTAAGGCCAATAATTAATAATAGGTTAGTTTGCAGTGAGTTCCTACTTTGGCAGAAAGTTACTAGCCTATGAGGCATCGGGAGATACAGAGGGAGGTGTGATGACATCTTCGGTAGGATTGGGTCCACTGAGAAACTAAGCGATTTCAGTGATGGCGCAACCGAACCGAATGAGGGATTTAAATATAATGCAATAAATATGGCCGAAGATAGGCCGGAGTTAGTCACATAGTGAGACAGTTGCTGCTGGCTCTTTTGGCTCTTTTATGGCCCTTTTTGGACTCTTGCAGGTACTAGCCACCAGACGTTTGTGGCATCTGAAGCTGGCTTTACAATAACTAGCCGCTTTTATTGCAGCAACCAGCTCGGCTTGTCGACAGAGTTTCCAATGCAAATAGTTGAGCTACTACCTATATTAGATTGCATCGAACTTGTGCCCTTTTTGGCACAAGAAGGGTTTCCTAGTGTGGAGTGTTGATATCAAGAATTCTTAATGTTAGTCTATTGTTGGTGTATTATTTTAGACGGCGTATGGGAAGTACGATATATAACATACAATGATTGGTGGCAAAGATGTAATTATATATAAGTTCTAAAAAAGGAAGAACGTCACAGGCCGAAAAAATGTTACAGACATATATTTAGTAATGGGCCGTAACTGGCCATAAAAACACCTCTAATAGTCGTCGGCGTAACTAAGAATTAGGCACTACGTTACTGTGGGTGCGGAGTGCAAACGAATTGTAATCGCAACTGGTAGCCGTCGGCGAGGAAAAGATATGCAAAGGAAAGCAATTGACTTTCAAGTTGGCCGGTTGGTCATCGGCGCAAGAAAGTGAAAATATGTGTCGCGTTACAATTGGCACGGGAAAATCTTTACAAGAGAAAAAGGCGTTTGATTGTCGTCAATTCATGATTCTTGCCTCACATGCCGCCTGAAAAAACCCAATCTACGCATTCCTTACATTCGGATTATCCTTTGTTTCTAGCACGTCATCGATCTATGTAGGTGGATCCTCATTTTTGCTGAACGGTGTCATTTTACCTTTTCTTTCGTTTTCAACTATTTATGTATTTTATTTTCTGAGCATACGATATAGCGGATAAGCACTGAATACATCATAGTTTTATCATTTAACATTTGGTATGCTATTGCCGTATGCCATACATTATGTTTACTAACATGCGAAAAGTTTTCACCAGTTCAAATTTGCTTTGTGAAATTGGCTCACAGATTTCCTCTTATTTGGACTTTAACCCGCGTGTTTCTGTGCATGATATCGCTTACATGGAAAGCCGGCCTAATAGGCAATAACTAACGGATCGAAATAAATTTTGAAATACCCAAGCACTTTCTGGTAATTCCGTATATAACATTATCTATAAGTTATCGTGTCATTGAAATTACAGAACTCCGTCTGAGAAAACAGAACATTGCAGTATTACACCTGGAGGCATTACTATGGAGACTGTCAACATATTTTATGACATTCCCACATTAGCTATTGACGCAAGGACAACTGAAAATGGATCCCAGCTTGAAGAGTACATAATCTGGAATGCACACTTACCAGCGTTTCTCGTCCATATGTTCCCGATTGCGTATTTCACGTTTGGAGCTTGCTTAAATATAATACTTTTCATATACGTTGTGGGGTCCGGACGCTGGAAATCGCCGATATTCACCGTCATTGGCAGTCTGGCCATTGCTGACACCTTTGTATGTGTTGGTGCTGTTCTTTGGGCTGCATTTGTTTTTCCTGTCATTACTTATCCAAAACTTGCGTGGATCTGTCATTTGGCAATGCTTGTTGGTTTCGGTGGAATGAGTGTTGGCGGATATATTCTGATCTTCTTTGCCGCTCTGCGGTTCTATCAGCTCACGTATCCATTGGCTGCTCGTGCACGAGTCACGTGTTCGTTTGTTTTAAAATGGTTGGCTTTAGTCTGGGTTGTGCACATGAATTACGCAGGTGTTTTGTATAGCAACCTGTATCGCCCTAAAGAGGTATTCATTAGAGGTGAAGCAGGGCTGGTTTGTGAGCAAATCGGAAATGCACATGCTGCAAATATAGGATACTTAGTAATCAATACCATTATTCCCAGTGTCTCCATCGCGGTTCTGCATTCAGTGAAGTACATTGCCGTCGCGAGATCTCAACGAGATTTGGACGTACAACAAGAGGGACGCAACACTGATGCACGTGCTGTATCCGCAGTCATTCTTATGTATATTATTTGCTGGTTTCCTGTTAACCTGTATAACGTCACCATGGGAACTGCATCCAAGGATTACCACATGTTTCAGGATAATGTCTATCTCCTCTTCGTGTGGATCACGTGTTGTAACAGTACCTTTAATCCGATCATCTACTGCATAGCTGCTAAGACAGTGAGAGACGACTTAATCAGATACATATGTTGTCGAGGAAAGAGCGTTAATAAAACCTAAGTGATCTGTTCAGAATCTTGCTGTATTCCTCTTGTCAGGTTAACATTGGCACTAGCCACAGACAGCAATGATCGCGCTAACACCAGGGTTGTTACGGTATTGGTCACACCACTAAATGCTCGTGTGTGAGCAAATAGGTTAGGTGGACACCGTCTGATATAAAAGGGTGATTCAATTTTTCCTATGCATGGGCGCTAACAAACATATCTAGGGAGGGAGGATAGAACAGGGTCATTCACAAGTCACACATCCAGTCAGATTTTGTACCAAAAAGAGCATAATTTTAATATTCGTGAAAATGAATTGGTGGACAGAACACTTAACAATTAACAATCAGTGCACAGAACACTCTCATATGCTTTTTAATATACATGTTGAGACACAAATATGCGGTTAAGTTAGCCTGCTTGAAAGACTACACGCCTTGTGTAACCGAAAGGGCTGCTATTTAACACAGATGGTTGAAGAAAATCATATTTGCTAAAGAATAACCACCGGCTGGCTACAGATGTAATTCTGTATTGAAACCGAGATGTATTAGGAGGCCACGTGTCTTTATGGAGCATTGAGGTTGTTTAATATTGTAGCTGTTGTTTGAGACAAAACCTAAAACTATATTGAAATGATCCTTTGTGTGCGTGCTGTGATTATTGAAAAATAAAATGGAACATACTTTAATACAAATGTTCTGACAAGATCAACTAAATGTAGCTATTGTATCAAACATTATCTTCTAATTATTGACTTCGATGTTTTCCAAACATGAGATAATAATAGATCACAATCGTTGTCGCCCTGATGGAAATAAAGCTCACCATCACTGTCGCCCTGAGGGAAATAAAGATCACAATCACTGTCGCACTGGGGAAATAAAGATCACAATCACTGTCGCACTGGGGAAATAAAGATCACCATCACCACGTGGTGGCTGAGTGGTTAGGAACTTGAGCTCGTAACTCCAGGTTCGCAAGTTCGCTTCCTGGCCGGTCTGCTACGTTGTGTCCTTGAGCAAGTCACTTAACTCTGCGTTGCTCCAGTCAACCTAGCTGTAAATAGGTACCTGTGATGGCATAGCTCTCTGTGCGCCGTATGTGGCTGCCGTACAGACGTACATCGCTTAGAGCATGCAATCGCATGGAGTTCAGCGCAATATAAATGCACTATCTATCTATCTATTACTGTCGCCCCGGGGGGAAATAAAGATCACCATCACTGTCGCCCTGGGGGAAATAAAGATCACCATCACTGTCGCCCTCAGGGAAATAAAGATCACCATCACTGTCGCCCTGGGGGAAATAAAGATCACCATCACTGTTGCCCTGAGGGAAATAAAGATCACCATCACTGTCGCCCTGGAGGAAATAAAGATCACCATCACTATTGCCCTAAGGGAAATAAAGATCACCATCACTGTCGCACTGAGGGGAAAAAAATCACCATCACTGTCGCCCTGAGGGGAATAAAGATCACCATCACTGTCGCCCTGGGGGAAATAAAGATCACCATCACTGTCGCCCTGGGGGAAATAAAGATCACCATCACTGTTGCCCTGAGGGGAATATACAGCTCATGGAACAGCTTCCCCAGTCTGCTTTGACACACACGTCCACTATAATAAGGACATCGATTTGTTGCTGGAATAATAACATTCACGATTTTCATGCATTTGCTACTTTTTCAAGTTTCTGAGAATTGTTAGGCAGTTAAGAGATTCTGGGTAATAGAACTAGAAATTTAATATACGGACACATGCCCATAAGATGCTTCTCATTGGTTAATAATATATATAAAGTTGACATAGATTCTGCGTCTATACGGCCACTCAACATAAAAATTGCAAATTATAAATTCCACATATATTAAAAATGCAAACGTAAACCTGAGAGTGGAATACATGACCGTCTGCAGAGGAACCAGAGAACTACTATTTAGTGTACTCTTGTGCTTCATTTACAGATTTGTATTACGTAATTAATTCTTTGATGTCATCTGTATAATTTCTTGTTCTGCCAGCATGTAGCCTTTGGTTTTGCGCCCGTCCAGCATTGTAAAACAGAACACAAGATTGGCTTTACTATGATTTATTCACAAATCCTATCTCTAGCTAAAGAGAATTATGCACTCAGGCCTACGCGCTAACTGGTTTCAAACATGTATGTTTACGCAAAGCAAGCAAAGCATGCGGCCAGTACAATCGTCATATAAGCAATTAAATCATATAGTTATTGGTATGATAGACTAAAGCAATAGTAACCAGAATGCACTCGAGGGAGAGGCTGACTCACGCCTTTGCACTCGGTCTTGACAATGCGCTTTGTGAGCCCCCCCCCCCCCACCCCCACCTAGATGGCTGATCAATTGACCTCAAACTCAAAGTTATCCTAAGCTGCTACAATATGAAGGCGTGTGCTAAATCTGGTGATTCTACCTTCTTGAGTTCTAGAGCTATGGCCAGAAGGATACATTCCAGTATGCACTTTGTGACCCAGTAATAAAAATATTTAATGCTTTGCCCTGAAATTAATAGAAGTTCTAGCCACCTATAGTATGAAGGGATGGGTAAAATTGGCTGATTCTACCTACTTGAGTTCCAGATTTATGTCTAAAAATGTGTATTTGGAGATGCATTTAGTGACCCCATAACCTAGGTATTTGAACTATTGACCTGAAACAAAATTTTAATTCGAGCCAAACACAATATGAATGTATGTCGATTTGGTGATTCTGCTTTCTTGCATTGCAGAGCTATTGACGAAAATGTGTATTCCGTACACACCAAGTGACCTCGATTTTTCATCTTTGGATTCCAACCTAACAATTTCTCTCGCCACTCATAATGTCAATGTATGTACAAAATTTCTACCTACTTGTGTTCCCGACTTATGGCTAAAATGTGTATTTTAGAATGCACTTAGTGACCTCATGACCTCGATTTTTGACCTTTTGATCCCAAACTAAAAAGTCTTATAGCCACTCATAATATCAATATATTTGCCAAATTTGGTGATTCTACCTCATAGGATTCCCGGGATTAACCTCTGATAAACACACAGACGGACACGCACGCACGCACTCACGCACGCACGCACGCACCCACCCACCAACGCACACACGTAGCCTAGAGATATCACACGGCCGTCCTTGGCGTGAGTAATTATCATTAGGCAAGCAGCACGAGGGCAGCATATATATATATATGAATTCTTAAAGGGCATTATTGATTAGTAGTCCAGGAGCCATTTCCCGTAAGAGGCCAAATAAAGAAATTCGTACAACAACCCCCACCCCACTCCACCCCACCCCGCCTCCCATATAGAAAATATTTGACTTGGCATAGTGTTAGTATAGACATTCTAGAGCGCTACCAGGTACAATGTGTTTTCAAATTGTGGTATCGTTAAGATTCTACAGCTCATTATGAATTGCGGCGGTCCACCACTGCGGGCAATATCAATTTATGGGAGAGGGATAACGTATGTGTGAATGTTTTTGTCCAGACACAACAGATTCTCATCATTGCCATATCATTGGCTTTGTATTATAATTCCCACAATACAATTATTGGGGAAATGTTGTATGCCAAGGGACTAAGTGAGTTAGAAACTCACACAAGACGAAGTTTTCTACTGTTCTTACTTGATGTGTCACCGTATTAAGATGCGATGCTGCCCAATAATAATTATGCTGGAGGAAAGAAAACCATAACTATGGCCACCTGGCTAGTGAGAAAGACGTTGATGCACATTTGTTAGAGTGAATTATAACAGTTCTCATGATTACTCTAGGGTTTGTGTATGCCAAAAGTGATGCATATTCACCAGCGCAAAGTGTAATATTACTTCTTAAGTTTAACGCGGAGGTGTAGATGTCACAACTGATGCACATTAGTCACTTTGGATTGCAATAGTTCTAATGCTTAATGCATGATTCAGGGTAGATTGCAATAGTTCTCATGTTTAACGTGGATGTGTAGATGTCCAAATGGATGCACATGAAATAGGGTGGATTGCAATAGTTATACTGTTTAATGCGGAGGTGTAAATGTGAAAAGTGATGCACATTGGTCAGAGGGGATAGTAATAGTTCTCATGTTTAATGCGGAGGTGTAGATGTCAAAACTGATGCACATTGGTCAGAGTGGATAGTAATAGGTCTCATGTTTAACGCGGATGTGTAGGTGTCAAAACCGATGCACATTGGACAGACTACTTCTCATACTTAATGCTGTGACATGTGTATGGGACACAGTGTGGATTCGTGAGTGCAAATTCCAATAGTTCCATGTATGCTGCTTGGAGTTATGTATGTCAACACTATTGCACATTAGTCATTGTCATCAGTGGACTCAAGGATCGCCCTTGGATTCTCACACATTTCCTTGACTATGCATGCACATGCTTCTCTGCAACGCATGTTGTTTGTTCTCCAGGCGCAAGCACCATCTTTAACTTTCCAGACATGCCCAGTTGCTACTGGCAGATCATGTAAAGGTTCCAGTGCTGTTCTCCATACATATGGCGGGTGGTTTCCTCGCTTAAGCTGTTCGAGGTAGGGGGTACGTTTTCTCTGTCCCTTCTGACAGAACAACCAATATCTGACATCATTTACTTTACTTCCCGTATCATTTGCTGTTGAGTAGACTGCACATAAGGCCTGATATCCTTCTGAGGTGGTGTTACTGAGTTCGGCTTCTTTTCCAAGCTGTCCCAAACTGGTCTGGTGCTCTTTGCTGTCAAGTAGAATTTTGAAAACCTTTTCTTGCCAAGTCCTAAGAGTACACTGGTTGAATCACGCCCTGCGATTGCATGAAAGCCGAGAAAAGCATTGTACAGGGCTGCTCCTAGTTCAGTGGATACGTAAATATCTTACTTTGTCCAGGATTTTGTCCGAAACCACAGCCCTTCACACTGAAGGTTCTTGTGGTGTGCAGTGCAGAGCATAGTCACATCTGTGTCAGGTGACTGTATCACAATCCTGTTGTACTCATGAGATGCATGTTTCGTGTGTAACAATGACTATTTTTCTCTTCGTGATCCGATGTAAGGAGAACCAGGTCTTCGTAATTACCTCTGGTGACCAACACTTCCCTCTGAGCATTATTAAAGCAACCACCGATGATATTCTGTTGGCCTTCCATCAGATTGTTTACACCGATGTGGCACAAGGAGTCAGCTAGGAAGGCACACAAAGTCTGTTTGTTTTGTATATTCCATATGCACTTAAGCTACTGCTTCTGGAAGAGGAGTAGTTGACCTTTGAATTGTCCCCTCTAAGGCTGCCGAGGTTCCTCGTTTCTCTCATTCCCCAGCTTTGATCGAGAGGATGAAGTACTGGTCGAAAACAACATCGACTGGCTGACATCCATTCCGACCTAGTGGTGTAGTAATTAGGCTGTAGTACTTGAATGTTATTTTACTAAAGCGTGCTACACCAGCCTTCTTTGTCATTTGTACACACGCCATCGCATCGAAGATGTGGGCAGTCGATATCTCACTGGTTGTGATTTGTGACAGCTTTGGCTGGACGTATACCATCTTCTCTAGCTCAGCAATTATTATGTGCTCTTGTTGACTTTTCTCAGGCTGTCAATCAGAATGGGTTCAGGTAGAAAGGTACTGTTGATAACTTGTAACTAGCTTGATGTCACATGATTTTGCTGCAATCATAAGACCAAAGAGTTCATGGTCAGCACTAAGATTGAATGCTTTCTCATCAGACATTCTTATTGACTTCATCTTGACTAATGTGGCAAATGTTCTGATATTCAAGTTTGGAAAAGAATCACAAAACTTCACTTCATTGGCATTGAGTCTCTGTTCAACGAATGTTGTCATCTGAGCAGTTCCAATATCGAAGGAGTTGATCAGGCGTGCTGCAACAGCTGGTAGCATTGTTATTCCTGTGGCGATGTTGACCAGTGGAGAAGTCACATCATTATCCCCGTCCAAGCAGAATGGATCTGTCATAGGCTCTGATATGATGACAGCCAATAGCTTTTGAACAGCATGCTCATCTCCCTTCACCCTCTTTGGCGCTGCTTCTCTACGGGTAGCAACGTGATCTGGATCATGTAAGGCACGTATCTCCTTCATTGTTGTTGTTGTTGTGATGGCCGCACGTTCATTGCATGCCAGGAACCATCTCTCCAGGGCTCATGGTCTCTGACTGATGCCTATAATGCCATCACTTGTCTTGCTGCCAGTTCCCACTGCAAAATGCCCGAGTCGACCGACTGATCGCATGGTTTCCAGACATTAATTCTTCATACACGATAGGATCGGTTTCTGAGAGATGGTTCATGCTAGTCAGATGAACTAGAAGCCACCTGGAGTAGTTGGGTTGATCCATTGGAATGGTGTGGGGTTCCATTTCAGCTGTAGCTGACAGATGCAGAAACCAGTCGGCAGTCCTCTCTGCTTTGATGAACTAAAGAAGCGGCTGTACCATGGACACATAGTCACTCCAATATGCAAATAGCTGAAACTTGTCACGTGCCTCAGTTTGGAACCTTGTCAACTCTGACTCTAATGAGGCGATGGCATCACACATCCTCAACATGGTATTCTGGATATCCTTCCTGTCTTCCAGAGCTAGTTGGTATGCAATGACTGGCTCTCTCACTGAATTTTTATCTACATTACTGCACTCTTGTCTCATAGAACCACTTTGTGAAGGTGCGCCACTCCAGCCGAAACATGGCTTCCAGGACTATTTTGTGAGCCCTCACTCCACTGGTGTGGAACTTCCCTTTTAGAATGGTAGAGGTTGTCGAACTGCCATGCATGCCAAATTCTATAAGCATGTCCTCAACGCCTGATATCTGGCACTTCTTTCACAAAACAGCCAGATAATTCATTGCAATGTGAAAGCCTCCCAAATGTATCACCATGTCTTCAGACTCATTCAGATCTCTTTGGCCTTCATATTGATAGCAATGCTAAATGTAATGACGCTGCCATTTTGGCCACGGCTTTCCACCATACACTGCACATTCTTCATGACTGTGTAGACTGTGCTGAACTCTGTTAGGGAGCCATCGATCATGGGGCAATAGCCAAAGTTTGTACGAACAGGAACACAGGAGTGAACACCAGTATTGAACCCACTCCAACCAGGAACCTTTTATTTTTTGTGGAGAACAGCTCTACCTTAAACAACTTCATTTGTGTCATTCTTATCAATGCTCGAGCAAGATCCATCAAATAGGCTGCCGAATGTAGGCTTATGTCTTCCCGGAGAAACTTGTAACGACAGGTCTATTTCCATATGCACTGTACTCTCTTATGGATTGGCACATTCTTGAGGCGTGATGTGACAGTTTCCTCGTTGTATGGTCTGTATAAACCCTGTGCACAGGAGCTGGCCCAAACTGCCCACGCTGATAGAGTACGAGTCTTTCCATCAAGAGTCTCTTTTATTGGATTTCATTATTGCCACCTGTGCAAAGCCGCCTGGTGCAACACCATCCCAAAAAGGATCTTTACAAGGCTACATCATCATAGGAGGCACAGTGTCCCGTCCCATGCTGCTGTGCATGGTAATGAGCTGCTTTGACCTAGTGATATGGAGATTGGCAATTTCCAAGGCCACATGTTTAGATGTGATGGCTCTCACATGAAGAGTACAGTGTACACCATCCTGGGCCACCATCAGAACACAGCTTTCATCTGATTAATTGCTACACTCTGTTGATGAAAATTCATCTTCACCTTCCTTTTCTGGTTTGTCAATGATCCAGCGTAGTAGCCAGTAAAGACTATCTGGTATAACAGATGTTGTATGATTTAAATCTGTGATACTAGGTGGCCGGACTGATAGGTCTTGGCAGTCATTGATCTCTGACTTAATGAATTTGACAGTGCAGTACAACAGCTTTACTTTGTCACTGTCATCTACCACAGGTGGTGGCTGTTTTAGGAACCCCCTTGGTTGTTTCATTGGTAAGTAGCGTTAATGACATCTTGAATGTATATGGAGCTTGAACACAGAGGTTCGCACTTACTGCGATCATATGGTTTATGGGAGACAATGCTATCTCCAAAATTTTTCTTTAATCGGAGATTGAGTCACTGAGTAGTGTAGCCTTCAACGGTTACTCCCTGTCGATATAAAGAAATTGTATACCTCTCTAGCACCATAGACATGTCAAGATCTTTTCCACCAACCAGGTCAGCAGAGATATCTTCAACCAATTTTGAAAACGCTGTATCATAACATGTTTGTTGTCTCCCTTCATGGAAACCAGCATACTGCAGATTACCTTTGCTGATGCACACTGCATGACAAGGTCTGTGATATCTAGCTTCGACTGCGACTAGATCATTACTGACAGCACCAGAGATACACAATATCTCCTCATCCCCCTTTGCATTTGCTGTTTTCACAATTGTTTGACATTCTTGGAAATTGCGTATCATGGTCATTTCCTTTAACCGTTTGTGTGTTTTTCTGTAGCAGAAGAGGCACCTAGTCCAGTCAATGGAAAGTGATTGGGACCCAGATACCATGGATGGCTCTGTAGCACTTGTCTCAGACCGTGTGCTAATGTTAGATACTTCATAAGATGTCGGTAAGGATACCGACCTTCGCATGTGCATGTAACGCAGGTTTTCTTGCCCCTATTTCATAGCAATTAGAGAGCCATTTAAATTCACGACTGACAAACTGTCGAGATCTGATTTCAAGCGCGTGTATACTTCATCTTTTCGTCGTTCCAGTGCTGCAACAAGTGTTTGTATTGAGATATCTCTGGCTTTTTGCAACGTCTTGGTTTAGTCCAGCTGACAAATTATGCGCTTGTGAAAGCTGGACAGCTTCTTTCTCTTTGCCGGTTGCAACTCCAATGCTCCCTGACTCTCTGTACTTGCGATATTAGATGTTCAATCGGCAATGGAAAAATAGTGCAACAATGTTAGAACACATCCTATTTTCTTACCATTATCATAAACCTAGGATCGAGACATTATATTTAGTTGTCCAGTGAAAATGGACCACGACAGAAACCAATATATATTATGCTAGTCCACGAGGACCTACCTGAGCAAACTACAGAAAGGGTTGTCTTGTCAGAATGGTATGCTCTAGAAACAAGAGAATAAATGCACATGCCCATTTAAAGATAATAATCTATGTTATATGTGGCTATTTCACTACGTTGTGATGTATTGCTATCAATCAACAAGTACATGTAGCCAAAGATAATTAGTTTATTATCTTTGATGTAACTGTGATCTCTATCTGAGAGCTGTTCGAGTAAATGGTCATAATATTTGATTTGATTTGTGACTTTAATTGTACTGGCTGTATAACACCAAGGAATATTCATACTGGTGAAGATATTCGGATTGGGAATTATAATATGAAGCGATTGAGACATCAATGGTGAAAATAAGTTGAGTCTGGACAAAGATATTCACATTTACATTACCCTCCCCTCTAAATTTTAATTGACAACAGAATGATCCCTGTCATATATAATGGCCTGTGGAAAATTAATGATACCACAATTTGAACCCACATACTACCTGGGTTTGTTCTAGAAGGTATATTCCACCACCCTGTCAAGTCAAATCTTTCTGTAGGGGGTGTTGTACGATTTCATTTTTTCACAGGTCCTTGCTCCTGGACTATAGGGGTTGAGTTTATGATGCGAGGAAACAACCCGAGATAGACTCTGGTAGACTGCGAGACTTTGTCTGAGCACGGCGTGCTGTCTAGATATATTTAAGACTTTTTAAAGTTCTTAGCATCTGAATTATTTCATAAATCCTATATCGATTAATTCATATGTGCGTGCTTTACAGATTCCGGAATAAACAACTAATAATAACACATATAGGTGACAGGGCCGTAACTTTGCATAGACATCAGTATGCAAAACAATGCACCAAGGCGGTTATACTACAACAAATATAATGAGACCATCCAAATTTCATTTATAGCCTGAAACTAGAGCCTCTTTGATCTAACAGGTTTGAGTTGTTATTCATTCATCGTCCATTCAACTGATGCAATTTGTAATGTTGCGGGTGTGAGTGTGAGCATGAGGGCGTGGGAAAGTGTGATAGAAGATAAGATTTGGTGAGCGTGCCCCCATAACTGTGTCAGTTCTAGACGATATACGAAGCTAGTATCATCGATACTTGAAGAATCACAGGAGACAGCAATTTTCTAGTACGCCATGCACGCTGTCATTGATTGGAATATACACATTTGGATTAGTCTCGACCCAACGACCACATCTATGCTATAAATTACACAGAGAATAATTTGCTGATGGGGTTTTCATAAGCTGGTCCCACCCTGTCTTAATATTTACACTGCAAGTCTGGTATAAGCTGCCCCCGCCCTGTCTTCATATGTACACTGCATGTCTGGTATGAGCTGCCCCGTCCTGTCTTCATATGTACACTGCATGTCTGGTATAAGCTGCCCAGTTCTGTCTTCATATGTACACTGCATGTCTGGTATAAGCTGTCCCCGTCCTGTCTTCATATGTACACTGCATGTCTGGTATACGCTGCCCCGTTCTGTCTTCATATGTACACTGCATGTCTGGTATAAGCTGCTCAGTCCTGTCTTCATATACACACTACATGTCTGGTATAAGCTGTCCCCGTCCTGTCTTCATATACACACTGCATGTCTGGTATAAGCTGCCCCGTTCTGTCTTCATATGTACACTGCATGTCTGGTATAAGCTGTCCCCGTCCTGTCTTCATATGTACACTGCATGTCTGGTATACGCTGCCCCGTTCTGTCTTCATATGTACACGGCATGTCTGGTATAAGCTGCTCCAGTCTTGTCTTAACTTTTTGTTAATCGGGCCGAGTTTTAGTTAGCTTACGCCATCATCAATGTTAGTTTAACCGTTCCATGGTTCATCCATTTTAGTTAATTACCAGAAAATGGAGAGAAATTATGTTAAGCAATATCTACATCTCCATAAAATTTAGTAAACTAATTTAAACAAGCATGGGATGCTATAGGTTAATCTTTTAGAGTCTTGACAGTTTAGCCATTCGATCACAATACCAGGAAAGTTATTCAAGACCCAAATGGGGAACTTCACACCCAAGTTTCATGATCATCGATTTAGTAGAACTTGACTTATTGCGACAGTATGATTTTACCGTTTGATGACCCTGAATTTGGCCTTCAACCGTTTGCCCACCAAAATCAAGAAATTTTCGGAACCACAGTACCAAAATCCCCGCCAAACGCTAGCAAAGATTCATTCAGTAGAATTAATTCCGGACTTACACAGACGTGTATAAATACACGATGCGATTGCGATTGAAATAGCCCCGTGGCACTTTGTGGGCGACTAAGCAAATACCTCTTGGCATGCAAAAGGGATATAAAATTTAAAATGACAATCAGCACTGTAAATGTTAAATAACACGATAGAACAAATGCATATTATCTATTAATGTGCATGTAACATTTTAAAATGAAAAATTATCTACACGTCCTCTATACAAGGATGTATAATTAATTTAGATGATCTGAAATTGAGGTTTAAAATGGCGGTATATAGATGATGCTTTTCTCCACTGCTCTTGCTGAATGCAAGACGAAAATATATATTTAAATCTCCATGGGAAGATAGAAATAAGAGGTTACTAATTCGGCCATTGGTGACTGTATTATCGCGGCTCCCTAAAATTACTATGTATGCCAACCGGACCCGCCCCCCTAAATACACACGATTTCACAGAAACTGCACCACCTGCCATCTCTACATCATATTTTTTCTTTTTCTACATAGAATAAGCTTTAAAATGACATATGATGTAGGTGTGTGGCTCTCGGGTGCATTACACTCAAAATCTAGAGGCCTTTTTCAGAATCGCCGCTCGCCTATAAGCTCCACTCACACCTCGCTTGTGTTTGGATCAATCGATACAATTCGTACAACAACGCGTAGTCCGTCATCAATTATGCTTTCGTGACGAACTTATCTACGTCATCCATGACCTCATTGATTATGACTTCATCCTGCACGTAACGTAGTTGATTATCACGTCATATGATGGATGGATAAACTGGAAAGGTCCATTCTTCTAACACCGAAGAATTTATTATTCGCCTACCTAATGCTAGACAGGTTTCCAGGTGTGAACTTGGATTTTGCTTCATCAGCATTGGCGTTGAGGTGTTTGCAGCTGCTGGAAGCTCTTATCAAGGGGACCTTTTCTTCATCGATGAAATCAACATGATCTGCATGCCCCTCTTATAGTGGCACGTTTAGTTATGAGAACGGCGGGTTTGGGCTTGAGTTGCTCAGATATCTGTGGAGTCTTCCCATGATTCGCCAACCACATCAAGGACATTGTTACCTGATGCTTGCAATGTTTTCCAGCATGTCACCGTTCTCGTCTCCACTTATTTCCCCTGTGATATCCGAGCCTGTAAAGGAATGGAAACCTTGAAATGCTCCAGCCAGTCTTTGGCCAATATTGTTGTAGACATGTTGCAAATGTACTAACAGCTTTTTGTCTCCAGTGCCACCTATCATACATGTTGCTGCTGAGATTAGGAACTTTCTGTAGACCTATAGGAATTGCGACTGTATCAGGCGACATGATGTACACCTCATGATTGCTGAGCAGCGTGCATAGCATGAAGTATCTATATGGTATCCGCTTCCTCATGATTGCTGAGGAGCATGTATAGCCTTAAGAATCAACATGGTATCTGCTTCCTCATGATTGCGGAGCAGCATGTAAAGCATGACGAATCAACATGGTATCTGCTTCCTCATGATTGCTGAGCAGCATGTATAGCCTGAAGAATCAACATGGTATCTGCTTCCTCATGATAGCTGAGGAGGATGTATAGCCTTAAGAATCAACATGGTATCTGCTTCCTCATGATTGCTGAGAAGCATGTATAGCATGACGAATCAACATGGTATCTGCTTCCTCATGATTGCAGAGCAGCATGTATAGCCTGAAGAATCAACATGGTATCTGATTCCTCATAACTGCTGAGCAGCATGTATAGCATGAAGAATCAACATGGTATCTGCTTCCTCATGATTGCTGAGCAGCATGTATATCATGAAGAATCAACATGGTATCTGCTTCCTCATGATTGCTGAGCAGCATGTATAGCATGAAGAATCAACATGGTATCTGCTTCCTCATGATTGCTGAGCAGCATGTATAGCATGAAGAATCAATATGGTATCTGCTTACTCATGATTGCTGAGCAGCATGTATAACATGAAGAATCAATATGGTATATGCTTCCTCATAATTGCTGAGCAGCATGTATACCATGAAGAATCAATATGGTATATGCTTCCTCATAATTGCTGAGCAGCATGTATAGCCTGAAGAATCAATATGGTATATGCTTCCTCATAATTGCTGAGCAGCATGTATAGCCTGAAGAATCAACATGGTATCTGCTTCCTCATGATTGCTGAGCAGCATGTATAGCATGAAGAATCAACATGGTATCCGCTTCCTCATGATTGCTGAGCACCGTGTATAGCATGAAGAATCAACATGGTATCTGCTTCCTCATGATTGCTGAGCAGCATGTATAGCATGAAGAATCAACATGGTATCCGCTTCCTCATGATTGCCGAGCAGCACGTATAGCATGGCGAATCAACATGGTATCTTCTTCCTCATGATTGTTGAGCAGCATGTATAGCATGACGAATCAACATGGTATCTGCTTCCTCATAACTGCTGAGCAGCATGTATAACATGAAGAATCAACATGGTATCTGCTTCCTCATAACTGCTGAGCAGCATGTATAGCATGAAGAATCAACATGGTATCTGCTTCCTCATGATTGCTGAGCAGCATGTATAGCATGAAGAATCAACATGGTATTTGCTTCCTCATGATTGCTGAGCAGCATGTATAGAATGAAGAATCAACATGGTATCCGCTTCCTCATGATTGCCGAGCAGCATGTATAGCATGAAGAATCAACATGGTATCTGCTTCCTCATGATTGCTGAGCAGCAGGTATAGCATGAAGAATCAATATGGTATCTGCTTCCTCATGATTGCTGAGCAGCATGTATAGCCTGAAGAATCAACATGGTATCTGCTTCCTCATGATTGCCGAGCAGCATGTATAAGATGAAGAATCAACATGGTATCAGCTTCCTCATGATTGCTGAGCAGCATGTATAGCATGAAGAATCAATATGGTATCTGCTTCCTCATGATTGCTGAGCAGCATGTACAGCCTGAAGAATCAACATGGTATCTGCTTCCTCATGATTGCCGAGCAGCATGTATAGCATGACGAATCAACATGGTATCTGTTTCCTCATGATTGCTGAGCAGCATGTACAGCATGACGAATCAACATGGTATCTGCTTCCTCATAATTGCTGAGCAGCATGTATAGCATGAAGAATCAATATGGAATCTGCTTCATCATGATTGCTGAGCAGCATGTATAACATGAAGAATCAACATAGTATCTGCTTCCTGATGATTGCCGAGCAGCATGTATATCATGAAGAATCAACATGGTATCTGCTTCCTCATGATTGCTGAGCAGCATGTATAGCATGACGAATCAACATGGTATCTGTTTCCTCATGATTGCTGAGCAGCATGTATAGCATGACGAATCAACATGGTATATGCTTCCTCCTAATTGCTGAGCAGCATGTATATTATGAAGAATCAATATGGTATATGCTTCCTCATAATTGCTGAGCAGCATGTATAGCATGAAGAATCAACATGGTATCAGCTTCCTCATGATTGCTGAGCAGCATGTATATCATGAAGAATCAATATGGTATATGCTTCCTCATAATTGCTGAGCAGCATGTATAGCATGACGAATCAACATGGTATCTGCTTCCTCATGATTGCTGAGCAGCATGTATATCATGAAGAATCAACATGGTATCTGCTTCCTCATAACTGCTGAGCAGCATGTATATCATGAAGAATCAACATGGTATCTCCTTCCTCATGATTGCTGAGAAGCATGTATAACATGAAGAATCAACATGGTATCTGCTTCCTCATGATTGCTGAGCAGCATGTATAGCATGAAGAATCAACATGGTATCAGCTTCCTCATGATTGTTGAGCAGCATATATAGCATGACGAATCAACATGGTATCAGCTTCCTCATGATTGCTGAGCAGCATGTATATCATGGAGAATCAATATGGTATATGCTTCCTCATAATTGCTGAGCAGCATGTATAGCATGAAGAATCAACATGGTATCTGCTTCCTCATGATTGCCGAGCAGCATGTATTGCATGACGAATCAACATGGTATCTGCTTACTCATGATTGCTGAGCAGCATGTATAGCCTGAAGAATCAACATGGTATCTGTTTCCTCATGATTGCCGAGCAGCATGTATAGCATGAAGAATCAACATGGTATCTGTTTCCTCATGATTGCTGAGCAGCATGTATACCATGAAGAATCAATATGGTATATGCTTCCTCATAATTGCTGAGCAGCATGTATACCATGAAAAATCAATATGGTATATGCTTCCTCATAATTGCTGAGCAGCATGTATAGCATGACGAATCAACATGGTATCTGCTTCCTCATGATTGCTGAGCAGCATGTATAGCATGAAGAATCAACATGGTATCTGCTTCCTCATGATTGCTGAGCAGCATGTATAGCATGAAGAATCAACATGGTATCTGCTTCCTCATGATTGCTGAGCAGCATGTATAGCATGAAGAATCAACATGGTATCTGCTTCCTCATAACTGCTGAGCAGCATGTATAACATGAAGAATCAACATAGTATCTGCTTCCTGATGATTGCCGAGCAGCATGTATAGCATGACGAATCAACATGGTATATGTTTCCTCATGATTGCTGAGCAGCATGTACAGCATGACGAATCAACATGGTATCTGCTCCCCCATGATTGCTGGGCAGCATGTATATCATGAAAAATCAATATGGTATATGCTTCCTCATAATTGCTGAGCAGCATGTATAGCATGACGAATCAACATGGTATCTGCTTCCTCATGATTGCTGAGCAGCATGTATAACATGAAGAATCAACATGGTATCTGCTTCCTCATGATTGCGGAGCAGCATGTATAGCATGAAGAATCAACATGGCATCTGCTTCCTCATGAGTGCTGAGCAGCATGTATAGCATGAAGAATCAACATGGTATCTGCTTCCTCATAACTGCTGAGCAGCATGTATAACATGAAGAATCAACATAGTATCTGCTTCCTGATGATTGCCGAGCAGCATGTATAGCATGACGAATCAACATGGTATATGTTTCCTCATGATTGCTGAGCAGCATGTACAGCATGACGAATCAACATGGTATGTGCTCCCCCATGATTGCTGGGCAGCATGTATAGCATGAAGAATCAACATGGTATCTGCTTCCTCATAACTGCTGAGCAGCATGTATAACATGAAGAATCAACATAGTATCTGCTTCCTGATGATTGCCGAGCAGCATGTATAGCATGACGAATCAACATGGTATATGTTTCCTCATGATTGCTGAGCAGCATGTACAGCATGACGAATCAACATGGTATCTGCTCCCCCATGATTGCTGGGCAGCATGTATATCATGAAAAATCAATATGGTATATGCTTCCTCATAATTGCTGAGCAGCATGTATAGCATGACGAATCAACATGGTATCTGCTTCCTCATGATTGCTGAGCAGCATGTATAACATGAAGAATCAACATGGTATCTGCTTCCTCATGATTGCGGAGCAGCATGTATAGCATGAAGAATCAACATGGCATCTGCTTCCTCATGAGTGCTGAGCAGCATGTATAGCATGAAGAATCAACATGGTATCTGCTTCCTCATAACTGCTGAGCAGCATGTATAACATGAAGAATCAACATAGTATCTGCTTCCTGATGATTGCCGAGCAGCATGTATAGCATGACGAATCAACATGGTATATGTTTCCTCATGATTGCTGAGCAGCATGTACAGCATGACGAATCAACATGGTATGTGCTCCCCCATGATTGCTGGGCAGCATGTATAGCATGAAGAATCAACATGGTATCTGCTCCCCCATGATTGCTGGGCAGCATGTATAGCATGACGAATCAACATGGTATCTGCTTACTCATGATTGCTGAGCAGCATGTATAGCCTGAAGAATCAACATGGTATCTGTTTCCTCATGATTGCTGAGCAGCATGTATACCATGAAGAATCAATATGGTATATGCTTCCTCATAATTGCTGAGCAGCATGTATACCATGAAGAATCAACATGGTATCTGCTCCCCCATGATTGCTGAGCAGCATGTATAGCATGAAGAATCAACATGGTATCTGCTCCCCCATGATTGCTGGGCAGCATGTATAGCATGACGAATCAACATGGTATCTGCTTACTCATGATTGCTGAGCAGCATGTATAGCCTGAAGAATCAACATGGTATCTGTTTCCTCATGATTGCTGAGCAGCATGTATACCATGAAGAATCAACATGGTATCTGTTTCCTCATGATTGCTGAGCAGCATGTATACCATGAAGAATCAATATGGTATATGCTTCCTCATGATTGCCGAGCAGCATGTATAGCATGACGAATCAACATGGTATCTGCTTACTCATGATTTCTGAGCAGCATGTATAGCCTGAAGAATCAACATGGTATCTGTTTCCTCATGATTGCCGAGCAGCATGTATAGCATGAAGAATCAACATGGTATCTGTTTCCTCAGGATTGCTGAGCAGCATGTATACCATGAAGAATCAATATGGTATATGCTTCCTCATAATTGCTGAGCAGCATGTATACCATGAAAAATCAATATGGTATATGCTTCCTCATAATTGCTGAGCAGCATGTATAGCATGACGAATCAACATGGTATCTGCTTCCTCATGATTGCTGAGCAGCATGTATAGCATGAAGAATCAACATGGTATCTGCTTCCTCATGATTGCTGAGCAGCATGTATAGCATGAAGAATCAACATGGTATCTGCTTCCTCATGATTGCTGAGCAGCATGTATAGCATGAAGAATCAACATGGTATCTGCTTCCTCATGATTGCTGAGCAGCATGTATAGCATGAAGAATCAACATGGTATCTGCTTCCTCATAACTGCTGAGCAGCATGTATAACATGAAGAATCAACATAGTATCTGCTTCCTGATGATTGCCGAGCAGCATGTATAGCATGACGAATCAACATGGTATATGTTTCCTCATGATTGCTGAGCAGCATGTACAGCATGACGAATCAACATGGTATCTGCTCCCCCATGATTGCTGGGCAGCATGTATATCATGAAAAATCAATATGGTATATGCTTCCTCATAATTGCTGAGCAGCATGTATAGCATGACGAATCAACATGGTATCTGCTTCCTCATGATTGCTGAGCAGCATGTATAACATGAAGAATCAACATGGTATCTGCTTCCTCATGATTGCGGAGCAGCATGTATAGCATGAAGAATCAACATGGCATCTGCTTCCTCATGATTGCTGAGCAGCATGTATAGCATGAAGAATCAACATGGTATCTGCTTCCTCATAACTGCTGAGCAGCATGTATAACATGAAGAATCAACATAGTATCTGCTTCCTGATGATTGCCGAGCAGCATGTATAGCATGACGAATCAACATGGTATATGTTTCCTCATGATTGCTGAGCAGCATGTACAGCATGACGAATCAACATGGTATGTGCTCCCCCATGATTGCTGGGCAGCATGTATAGCATGAAGAATCAACATGGTATCTGCTCCCCCATGATTGCTGGGCGGCATGTATAGCATGACGAATCAACATGGTATCTGCTTACTCATGATTGCTGAGCAGCATGTATAGCCTGAAGAATCAACATGGTATCTGTTTCCTCATGATTGCTGAGCAGCATGTATACCATGAAGAATCAATATGGTATATGCTTCCTCATAATTGCTGAGCAGCATGTATACCATGAAGAATCAACATGGTATCTGCTCCCCCATGATTGCTGAGCAGCATATATAGCATGAAGAATCAACATGGTATCTGCTCCCCCATGATTGCTGGGCAGCATGTATAGCATGACGAATCAACATGGTATCTGCTTACTCATGATTGCTGAGCAGCATGTATAGCCTGAAGAATCAACATGGTATCTGTTTCCTCATGATTGCTGAGCAGCATGTATACCATGAAGAATCAACATGGTATCTGTTTCCTCATGATTGCTGAGCAGCATGTATACCATGAAGAATCAATATGGTATATGCTTCCTCATGATTGCCGAGCAGCATGTATAGCATGACGAATCAACATGGTATCTGCATACTCATGATTTCTGAGCAGCATGTATAGCCTGAAGAATCAACATGGTATCTGTTTCCTCATGATTGCCGAGCAGCATGTATAGCATGAAGAATCAACATGGTATCTGTTTCCTCAGGATTGCTGAGCAGCATGTATACCATGAAGAATCAATATGGTATATGCTTCCTCATAATTGCTGAGCAGCATGTATACCATGAAAAATCAATATGGTATATGCTTCCTCATAATTGCTGAGCAGCATGTATAGCATGACGAATCAACATGGTATCTGCTTCCTCATGATTGCTGAGCAGCATGTATAGCATGAAGAATCAACATGGTATCTGCTTCCTCATGATTGCTGAGCAGCATGTATAGCATGAAGAATCAACATGGTATCTGCTTCCTCATGATTGCTGAGCAGCATGTATAGCATGAAGAATCAACATGGTATCTGCTTCCTCATGATTGCTGAGCAGCATGTATAGCATGAAGAATCAACATGGTATCTGCTTCCTCATAACTGCTGAGCAGCATGTATAACATGAAGAATCAACATAGTATCTGCTTCCTGATGATTGCCGAGCAGCATGTATAGCATGACGAATCAACATGGTATATGTTTCCTCATGATTGCTGAGCAGCATGTACAGCATGACGAATCAACATGGTATCTGCTCCCCCATGATTGCTGGGCAGCATGTATAGCATGAAGAATCAACATGCTATCTGCTCCCCCATGATTGCTGGGCAGCATGTATAGCATGAAGAATCAACATGGTATCTGCTCCCCCATGATTGCTGGGCAGCATGTATAGCATGACGAATCAACATGGTATCTGCTTACTCATGATTGCTGAGCAGCATGTATAGCCTGAAGAATCAACATGGTATCTGTTTCCTCATGATTGCTGAGCAGCATGTATACCATGAAGAATCAATATGGTATATGCTTCCTCATAATTGCTGAGCAGCATGTATACCATGAAGAATCAACATGGTATCTGCTCCACCATGATTGCTGAGCAGCATGTATAGCATGAAGAATCAACATGGTATCTGCTCCCCCATGATTGCTGGGCAGCATGTATAGCATGACGAATCAACATGGTATCTGCTTACTCATGATTGCTGAGCAGCATGTATAGCCTGAAGAATCAACATGGTATCTGTTTCCTCATGATTGCTGAGCAGCATGTATACCATGAAGAATCAATATGGTATATGCTTCCTCATAATTGCTGAGCAGCATGTATACCATGAAGAATCAATATGGTATATGCTTCCTCATAATTGCTGAGCAGCATGTATAGCATGACGAATCAACATGGTATCTGCTTCCACATGATTGCTGAGCAGCATGTATAGCATGAAGAATCAACATGGTATCTGCTTCCTCATAACTGCTGAGCAGCATGTATAGCATGAAGAATGAACATGGACTCTGTTTCCTCATGATTGCTGAGCAGCATGTATAGCATGACGAATCAACATGGTATCTGCTTCCTCATGATTGCAGAGCAGCATGTATAGCCTGAAGAATCAACATGGTATCTGCCTCATCATGATTGCTGAGCAGCATGTATAGCATGACGAATCAACATGCTATCTGCTCCTCATGATTGCTGAGCAGCAGGTATAACATGAAGAATCAACATGGTATCTGCTTCCTCATGATTGCTGAGCAGCAGGTATAGCATGAAGAATCAATATGGTATCTGCTTCCTCATGATTGCTGAGCAGCATGTATAGCATGAAGAATCAACATGGTATCTGCTTCCTCATGATTGCCGAGCAGCATGTATAACAAGAAGAATCAACATTGTATCTGCTTCCTCATGATTGCTGAGCAGCATGTATAGCATGAAGAATCAATATGGTATCTGCTTCCTCATGATTGATGAGCAGCATGTACAGCCTGAAGAATCAACATGGTATCTGCTTCCTCATGATTGCTGAGCAGCATGTATAGCATGACGAATCAACATGGTATATGCTTCCTCATAATTGCTGAGCAGCATGTATATCATGAAGAATCAATATGGTATATGCTTCCTCATAATTGCTGAGCAGCATGTATAGCATGAAGAATCAACATGGTATCAGCTTCCTCATGATTGCTGAGCAGCATGTATATCATGAAGAATCAATATGGTATATGCTTCCTCATAATTGCTGAGCAGCATTTATAGCATGACGAATCAACATGGTATCTGCTTCCTCATGATTGCTGAGCAGCATGTATATCATGAAGAATCAACATGGTATCTGCTTCCTCATAACTGCTGAGCAGCATGTATATCATGACGAATCAACATGGTATCTGCTTCCTCATGATTGCTGAGAAGCATGTATAACATGAAGAATCAACATGGTATCTGCTTCCTCATGATTGCTGAGCAGCATGTATAGCATGAAGAATCAACATGGTATCAGCTTCCTCATGATTGTTGAGCAGCATGTATAGCATGACGAATCAACATGGTATATGCTTCCTCATAATTGCTGAGCAGCATGTATAGCATGAAAAATCAACATGGTATCCGCTTCCTCATGATTGCCGAGCAGCATGTACAGCATGACGAATCAACATGGTATCTGCTTACTCATGATTGCTGAGCAGCATGCATAGCCTGAAGAATCAACATGGTATCTGTTTCCTCATGATTGCCGAGCAGCATGTATCGCATGAAGAATCAGCATGGTATCTGTTTCCTCATGATTGCTGAGCAGCATGTATACCATGAAGAATCAATATGGTATATGCTTCCTCATAATTGCTGAGCAGCATGTATACCATGAAAAATCAATATGGTATATGCTTCCTCATAATTGCTGAGCAGCATGTATAGCATGACGAATCAACATGGTATCTGCTTCCTCATGATTGCTGAGCAGCATGTATAGCATGAAGAATCAACATGGTATCTGCTTCCTCATGATTGCTGAGCAGCATGTATAGCATGAAGAATCAACATGGTATCTGCTTCCTCATGATTGCTGAGCAGCATGTATAGCATGAAGAATCAGCGTGTATAGTCTGAAGAATCAACACGGTATCTGTTTCCTCATAATTGCTGAGCAGCATGTATAGCATGAAGAATCAACATGGTATCTGCTTCCTCATAACTGCTGAGCAGCATGTATAACATGAAGAATCAACATAGTATCTGCTTCCTGATGATTGTCGAGCAGCATGTATAGCATGACGAATCAACATGGTATCTGTTTCCTCATGATTGCTGAGCAGCATGTACAGCATGACGAATCAACATGGTATCTGCTCCCCCATGATTGCTGAGCAGCATGTATAACATGACGAATCAACATGCTATCTGCTTCCCCATGATTGCTGAGCAGCATGTATAACATGAGGAATCAACATGGTATCTGCTTCCTCATGATCGCTGAGCAGCATGTATAGCATGAAGAATCAACATGGTATCTGCTTCCCCATGATTGCTGAGCAGCATGTATAGCATGAAGAATCAACATGGTATCTGCTTCCTCATAACTGCTGAGCAGCATGTATAGCCTGAAGAATCAACATGGTATCTGCTTCCTCATAATTGCTGAGCAGCATGTATAACATGAAGAATCAACATGGTATCTGCTTCCTCATGATTGCTGAGCAGCATGTATAGCATGAAGAATCAATATGGTATCTGCTTCCTCATGATTTTTGAGCAGCATGTATAGCCTGAAGAATCAACATGGTATCTGCTTCCTCATGATTGCCGAGCAGCATGTATAACATGAAGAATCAACATAGTATCTGCTTCCTGATGATTGCCGAGCAGCATGTATAGCATGACGAATCAACATGGTATCTGTTTCCTCATGATTGCTGAGCAGCATGTACAGCATGACGAATCAACATGGTATCTGCTTCCTCATAATTGCTGAGCAGCATGTATAGCATGAAGAATCAACATTGTATCTGCTTCATCATGATTGCTGAGCAGCATGTATAACATGAAGAATCAACATAGTATCTGCTTCCTGATGATTGCCGAGCAGCGTGTATATCATGAAGAATAAACATGGTATCTGCTTACTCATGATTGCTAAGCAACATGTATAGCATGACGAATCAACATGGTATCTGTTTCCTCATGATTGCTGAGCAGCATGTATAGCATGACGAATCAACATGGTATATGCTTCCTCATAATTGCTGAGCAGCATGTATAGCATGACGAATCAACATGGTATCTGCTTCCTCATGACTGCTGAGCAGCATGTATACCATGAAGAATCAATATGGTATATGCTTCCTCATAATTGCTGAGCAGCATGTATAGCATGAAGAATCAACATGGTATCAGCTTCCTCATGATTGCTGAGCAGCATGTATATCATGAAGAATCAATATGGTATATGCTTCCTCATAATTGCTGAACAGCATGTATAGCATGACGAATCAACATGGTATCTGCTTCCTCATGATTGCTGAGCAGCATGTATATCATGAAGAAACAACATGGTATCTGCTTCCTCATAACTGCTGAGCAGCATGTATATCATGAAGAATCAACATGGTATCTGCTTCCTCATAATTGCTGAGAAGCATGTATAACATGAAGAATCAACATGGTATCTGCTTCCTCATGATTGCTGAGCAGGATGTATAGCATGAAGAATCAACATGGTATCAGCTTCCTCATGATTGCTGAGCAGCATGTATAGCATGAAGAATCAACATGGTATCTGCTTCCTCATGATTGCTGAGCAGCATGTATAGCATGACGAATCAACATGGTATCTGCATCCTCATGATTGCTGAGCAGCATGTATACAATGAAGAATCAACATGGTATCTGCTCCCCCATGATTGCGTAGCAGCATGTATAGCATGACGAATCAACATGGTATCTGCTTCCCCATGATTGCTGAGCAGCATGTATAGCATGACGAATCAACATGGTATATGCTTCCTCATAATTGCTGAGCAGCATGTATATCATGAAGAATCAATATGGTATATGCTTCCTCATAATTGCTGAGCAGCATGTATAGCATGAAGAATCAACATGGTATCAGCTTCCTCATGATTGCTGAGCAGCATGTATATCATGAAGAATCAATATGGTATATGCTTCCTCATAATTGCTGAGCAGCATGTATAGCATGACGAATCAACATGGTATCAGCTTCCTCATGATTGCTGAGCAGCATGTATATCATGAAGAATCAATATGGTATATGCTTCCTCATAATTGCTGAGCAGCATGTATAGCATGAAGAATCAACATGGTATCTGCTTCCTCATGATTGCCGAGCAGCATGTATAACATGAAGAATCAACATAGTATCTGCTTCCTGATGATTGCCGAGCAGCATGTATATCATGAAGAATCAATATGGTATATGCTTCCTCATAATTGCTGAACAGCATGTATAGCATGACGAATCAACATGGTATCTGCTTCCTCATGATTGCTGAGCAGCATGTATATCATGAAGAAACAACATGGTATCTGCTTCCTCATAACTGCTGAGCAGCATGTATATCATGAAGAATCAACATGGTATCTGCTTCCTCATGATTGCTGAGAAGCATGTATAACATGAAGAATCAACATGGTATCTGCTTCCTCATGATTGCTGAGCAGGATGTATAGCATGAAGAATCAACATGGTATCAGCTTCCTCATGATTGCTGAGCAGCATGTATAGCATGACGAATCAACATGGTATCAGCTTCCTCATGATTGCTGAGCAGCATGTATAGCATGACGAATCAACATGGTATCTGCTTCCTCATGATTGCTGAGCAGCATGTATATCATGAAGAATCAACATGGTATCTGCTTCCTCATAACTGCTGAGCAGCATGTATATCATGAAGAATCAATATGGTATATGCTTCCTCATAATTGCTGAGCAGCATGTATAGCATGACGAATCAACATGGTATCTGCTTCATCATGATTGCTGAGCAGCATGTATAACACGAAGAATCAACATAGTATCTGCTTCCTGATGATTGCCGAGCAGCATCTATATCATGAAGAATCAACATGGTATCTGCTTCCTCATGATTGCTGAGCAGCATGTATAGCATGAAGAATCAACATGGTATCTGCTTCCTCATGATTGCTGAGCAGCATGTATATCATGAAGAATCAATATGGTATATGCTTCCTCATAATTGCTGAGCAGCATGTATAGCATGAAGAATGAACATGGTATCAGCTTCCTCATGATTGCTGAGCAGCATGTATATCATGAAGAATCAACATGGTATCTGCTTCCTCATGATTGCTGAGCAGCATGTATAGCATGAAGAATCAACATGGTATCTGCTTCCTCATGATTGCTGAGCAGCATGTATAGCATGACGAATCAACATGGTATCTGCTTCCTCATGATTGCTGAGCAGCATGTATACAATGAAGAATCAACATGGTATCTGCTCCCCCATGATTGCGTAGCAGCATGTATAGCATGACGAATCAACATGGTATCTGCTTCCCCATGATTGCTGAGCAGCATGTATAGCATGCCGAATCAACATGGTATATGCTTCCTCATAATTGCTGAGCAGCATGTATATCATGAAGAATCAATATGGTATATGCTTCCTCATAATTGATGAGCAGCATGTATAGCATGAAGAATCAACATGGTATCAGCTTCCTCATGATTGCTGAGCAGCATGTATATCATGAAGAATCAATATGGTATATGCTTCCTCATAATTGCTGAGTAGCATGTATAGCATGACGAATCAACATGGTATCAGCTTCCTCATGATTGCTGAGCAGCATGTATATCATGAAGAATCAATATGGTATATGCTTCCTCATAATTGCTGAGCAGCATGTATAGCATGAAGAATCAACATGGTATCTGCTTCCTCATAACTGCTGAGCAGCATGTATATCATGAAGAATCAACATGGTATCAGCTTCCTCATAATTGCTGAGCAGCATGTATAGCATGACGAATCAACATGGTATCTGCTTCATCATGATTGCTGAGCAGCATGTATAACATGAAGAATCAACATAGTATCTGCTTCCTGATGATTGCCGAGCAGCATGTATATCATGAAGAATCAACATGGTATCTGCTTCCTCATGATTGCTGAGCAGCATGTATAGCATGAAGAATCAACATGGTATCAGCTTCCTCATGATTGCTGAGCAGCATGTATATCATGAAGAATCAATATGGTATATGCTTCCTCATAATTGCTGAGCAGCATGTATAGCATGAAGAATGAACATGGTATCAGCTTCCTCATGATTGCTGAGCAGCATGTATATCATGAAGAATCAAAATGGTATCTGCTTCCTCATGATTGCTGAGCAGCATGTATAGCATGACGAATCAACATGGTATCTGCTTCCTCATGATTGCTGAGCAGCATGTATACAATGAAGAATCAACATGGTATCTGCTTCCCCATGATTGCTGAGCAGTATGTATAGCATGACGAATCAACATGGTATATGCTTCCTCATAATTGCTGAGCAGCATGTATATCATGAAGAATCAACATGGTATCAGCTTCCTCATGATTGCTGAGCAGCATGTATATCATGAAGAATCAACATGGTATATGCTTCCTCATAATTGCTGAGCAGCATGTATAGCATGACGAATCAACATTGTATCTGCTTCCTCATAACTGCTGAGCAGCATGTATATCATGAAGAATCAACATGGTATCTGCTTCCTCATGATTGCTGAGCAGCATGTATAACATGAAGAATCAACATAGTATCTGCTTCCTGATGATTGCCGAGCAGCATCTATATCATGAAGAATCAACATGGTATCTGCTTCCTCATGATTGCTGAGCAGCATGTATAGCATGAAGAATCAACATGGTATCTGCTTCCTCATGATTGCTGAGCAGCATGTATATCATGAAGAATCAATATGGTATATGCTTCCTCATAATTGCTGAGCAGCATGTATAGCATGAAGAATGAACATGGTATCAGCTTCCTCATGATTGCTGAGCAGCATGTATAGCATGACGAATCAACATGGTATCTGCTTCCTCATGATTGCTGAGCAGCATGTATACAATGAAGAATCAACATGGTATCTGCTCCCCCATGATTGCGTAGCAGCATGTATAGCATGACGAATCAACATGGTATCTGCTTCCCCATGATTGCTGAGCAGCATGTATAGCATGCCGAATCAACATGGTATATGCTTCCTCATAATTGCTGAGCAGCATGTATATCATGAAGAATCAATATGGTATATGCTTCCTCATAATTGATGAGCAGCATGTATAGCATGAAGAATCAACATGGTATCAGCTTCCTCATGATTGCTGAGCAGCATGTATATCATGAAGAATCAATATGGTATATGCTTCCTCATAATTGCTGAGTAGCATGTATAGCATGACGAATCAACATGGTATCAGCTTCCTCATGATTGCTGAGCAGCATGTATATCATGAAGAATCAATATGGTATATGCTTCCTCATAATTGCTGAGCAGCATGTATAGCATGAAGAATCAACATGGTATCTGCTTCCTCATAACTGCTGAGCAGCATGTATATCATGAAGAATCAACATGGTATCAGCTTCCTCATAATTGCTGAGCAGCATGTATAGCATGACGAATCAACATGGTATCTGCTTCATCATGATTGCTGAGCAGCATGTATAACATGAAGAATCAACATAGTATCTGCTTCCTGATGATTGCCGAGCAGCATGTATATCATGAAGAATCAACATGGTACCTGCTTCCTCATGATTGCTGAGCAGCATGTATAGCATGAAGAATCAACATGGTATCAGCTTCCTCATGATTGCTGAGCAGCATGTATATCATGAAGAATCAATATGGTATATGCTTCCTCATAATTGCTGAGCAGCATGTATAGCATGAAGAATGAACATGGTATCAGCTTCCTCATGATTGCTGAGCAGCATGTATATCATGAAGAATCAAAATGGTATCTGCTTCCTCATGATTGCTGAGCAGCATGTATAGCATGACGAATCAACATGGTATCTGCTTCCTCATGATTGCTGAGCAGCATGTATACAATGAAGAATCAACATGGTATCTGCTTCCCCATGATTGCTGAGCAGCATGTATAGCATGACGAATCAACATGGTATATGCTTCCTCATAATTGCTGAGCAGCATGTATATCATGAAGAATCAACATGGTATCAGCTTCCTCATGATTGCTGAGCAGCATGTATATCATGAAGAATCAACATGGTATATGCTTCCTCATAATTGCTGAGCAGCATGTATAGCATGACGAATCAACATTGTATCTGCTTCCTCATAACTGCTGAGCAGCATGTATATCATGAAGAATCAACATGGTATCTGCTTCCTCATGATTGCTGAGAAGCATGTATAACATGAAGAATCAACATGGTATCTGCTTCCTCATGATTGCTGAGCAGCATGTATAGAATGAAGAATCAACATGGTATCAGCTTCCTCATGATTGTTGAGCAGCATGTATAGCATAACGAATCAATATGGTATCAGCTTCCTCATGATTGCTGAGCAGCATGTATATCATGGAGAATCAATATGGTATATGCTTCCTCATAATTGCTGAGCAGCATGTATAGCATGAAGAATCAACATGGTATCCGCTTCCTCATGATTGCCGAGCAGCATGTATAGCATGACGAATCAACATGGTATCTGCTTACTCATGATTGCTGAGCAGCATGCATAGCCTGAAGAATCAACATGGTATCTGTTTCCTCATGATTGCCGAGCAGCATGTATCGCATGAAGAATCAACATGGTATCTGTTTCCTCATGATTGCTGAGCAGCATGTATACCATGAAGAATCAATATGGTATATGCTTCCTCATAATTGCTGAGCAGCATGTATACCATGAAAAATCAATATGGTATATGCTTCCTCATAATTGCTGAGCAGCATGTATAGCATGACGAATCAACATGGTATCTGCTTCCTCATGATTGCTGAGCAGAATGTATAGCATGAAGAATCAACATGGCATCTGCTTCCTCATGATTGCTGAGCAGCATGTATAGCATGAAGAATCAACATGGTATCTGCTTCCTCATGATTGCTGAGCAGCATGTATAGCATGAAGAATCAACATGGTATCTGCTTCCTCATGATTGCTGAGCAGCATGTATAGCATGAAGAATCAACATGGTATCTGCTTCCTCATGATTGCTGAGCAACATGTATAGCCTGAAGAATCAACATGGTATCTGCTTCCTCATGATTGCCGAGCAGCATGTATAGCATGACGAATCAACATGGTATCTGCTTCATCATGATTGCTGAGCAGCATGTATAACATGACGAATCAACATGCTATCTATTTCCCCATGATTGCTGAGCAGCATGTATAACATGAGGAATCAACATGGTATCTGCTTCCTCATGATCGCTGAGCAGCATGTATAGCATGAAGAATCAACATGGTATCTGCTTCCTCATGATTGCTGAGCAGCATGTATAGCATGAAGAATCAACATGGTATCTGCTTCCTCATAACTGCTGAGCAGCATGTATAGCCTGAAGAATCAACATGTATCTGCTTCCTCATAATTGCTGAGCAGCATGTATAGCATGAAGAATCAATATGGTATCTGCTTCCTCATGATTGCTGAGCAACATGTATAGCCTGAAGAATCAACATGGTATCTGCTTCCTCATGATTGCCGAGCAGCATGTATAGCATAACGAATCAACATGGTATCTGCTTCATCATGATTGCTGAGCAGCATGTATAACATGAAGAATCAACACAGTATCTGCTTCCTGATGATTGCCGAGCAGCATGTATATCATGAAGAATCAACATGGTATCTGCTTCCTCATGATTGCTGAGCAGCATGTATAGCATGAAGAATGAACATGGTATCAGCTTCCTCATGATTGCTGAGCAGCATGTATATCATGAAGAATCAATATGGTATCTGCTTCCTCATGATTGCTGAGCAGCATGTATACAATGAAGAATCAACCTGGTATCTGCTCCCCCATGATTGCGTAGCAGCATGTATAGCATGACGAATCAACATGGTATCTGCTTCCCCATGATTGCTGAGCAGCATGTATAGCATGACGAATCAACATGGTATATGCTTCCTCATAATTGCTGAGCAGCATGTATATCATGAAGAATCAATATGGTATATGCTTCCTCATAATTGCTGAGCAGCATGTATAGCATGACGAATCAACATGGTATCTGCTTCCTCGTGATTGCTGAGCAGCATGTATATCATGAAGAATCAACATGGTATCTGCTTCCTCATAACTGCTGAGCAGCATGTATAACATGAAGAATCAACATGGTATCTGCTTCCTCATGATTGCTGAGCAGCATGTATAGCATGACGAATCAACATGGTATCAGCTTCCTCATGATTGCTGAGCAGCATGTATATCATGAAGAATCAATATGGTATATGCTTCCTCATAATTGCTGAGCAGCATGTATAGCATGACGAATCAACATGGTATCTGCTTCCCCATGATTGCTGAGCAGCATGTATATCATGAAGAATCAACATGGTATCTGCTTCCTCATAACTGCTGAGCAGCATGTA
The DNA here is from genome assembly GCA_034401795.1 of Chaetoderma sp. LZ-2023a. Lineage (NCBI taxonomy): Eukaryota > Metazoa > Mollusca > Caudofoveata > Chaetodermatida > Chaetodermatidae > Chaetoderma > Chaetoderma sp. LZ-2023a. Next base: position 170,127,280 of record CM067372.1, on the reverse strand, counting down.
TAACATGAAGAATCAACATGGTATCTGCTTCCTCATGATTGCTGAGCAGCATGTATAGCATGAAGAATGAACATGGTATCAGCTTCCTCATGATTGCTGAGCAGCATGTATATCATGAAGAATCAATATGGTATCTGCTTCCTCATGATTGCTGAGCAGCATGTATACAATGAAGAATCAACATGGTATCTGCTCCCCCATGATTGCGTAGCAGCATGTATAGCATGACGAATCAACATGGTATCTGCTTCCCCATGATTGCTGAGCAGCATGTATAGCATGACGAATCAACATGGTATATGCTTCCTCATAATTGCTGAGCAGCATGTATAGCATGACGAATCAACATGGTATCAGCTTCCTCATGATTGCTGAGCAGCATGTATATCATGAAGAATCAATATGGTATATGCTTCCTCATAATTGCTGAGCAGCATGTATAGCATGACGAATCAACATGGTATCTGCTTCCTCATGATTGCTGAGCAGCATGTATATCATGAAGAATCAACATGGTATCTGCTTCCTCATAACTGCTGAGCAGCATGTATAGCATGAAGAATCAATATGGTATCTGCTTCCTCATGATTGCTGAACAACATGTATAGCCTGAAGAATCAACATGGTATCTGCTTCCTCATGATTGCCGAGCAGCATGTATAGCATGACGAATCAACATGGTATCTGCTTCATCATGATTGCTGAGCAGCATGTATAACATGAAGAATCAACACAGTATCTGCTTCCTGATGATTGCCGAGCAGCATGTATATCATGAAGAATCAACATGGTATCTGCTTCCTCATGATTGCTGAGCAGCATGTATAGCATGAAGAATGAACATGGTATCAGCTTCCTCATGATTGCTGAGCAGCATGTATATCATGAAGAATCAATATGGTATCTGCTTCCTCATGATTGCTGAGCAGCATATATACAATGAAGAATCAACATGGTATCTGCTCCCCCATGATTGCGTAGCAGCATGTATAGCATGACGAATCAACATGGTATCTGCTTCCCCATGATTGCTGAGCAGCATGTATAGCATGACGAATCAACATGGTATATGCTTCCTCATAATTGCTGAGCAGCATGTATATCATGAAGAATCAATATGGTATATGCTTCCTCATAATTGCTGAGCAGCATGTATAGCATGACGAATCAACATGGTATCTGCTTCCTCGTGATTGCTGAGCAGCATGTATATCATGAAGAATCAACATGGTATCTGCTTCCTCATAACTGCTGAGCAGCATGTATAACATGAAGAATCAACATGGTATCTGCTTCCTCATGATTGCTGAGCAGCATGTATAGCATGACGAATCAACATGGTATCAGCTTCCTCATGATTGCTGAGCAGCGTGTATATCATGAAGAATCAATATGGTATATGCTTCCTCATAATTGCTGAGCAGCATGTATAGCATGACGAATCAACATGGTATCTGCTTCCCCATGATTGCTGAGCAGCATGTATATCATGAAGAATCTACATGGTATCTGCTTCCTCATAACTGCTGAGCAGCATGTATAACATGAAGAATCAACATGGTATCTGCTTCCTCATGATTGCTGAGCAGCATGTATAGCATGAAGAATGAACATGGTATCAGCTTCCTCATGATTGCTGAGCAGCATGTATATCATGAAGAATCAATATGGTATCTGCTTCCTCATGATTGCTGAGCAGCATGTATACAATGAAGAATCAACATGGTATCTGCTCCCCCATGATTGCGTAGCAGCATGTATAGCATGACGAATCAACATGGTATCTGCTTCCCCATGATTGCTGAGCAGCATGTATAGCATGACGAATCAACATGGTATATGCTTCCTCATAATTGCTGAGCAGCATGTATAGCATGACGAATCAACATGGTATCAGCTTCCTCATGATTGCTGAGCAGCATGTATATCATGAAGAATCAATATGGTATATGCTTCCTCATAATTGCTGAGCAGCATGTATAGCATGACGAATCAACATGGTATCTGCTTCCTCATGATTGCTGAGCAGCATGTATATCATGAAGAATCAACATGGTATCTGCTTCCTCATAACTGCTGAGCAGCATGTATAGCATGAAGAATCAACATGGTATCAGCTTCCTCATGATTGTTGAGCAGCATGTATAGCATGACGAATCAACATGGTATCAGCTTCCTCATGATTGCTGAGCAGCATGTATATCATGGAGAATCAATATGGTATATGCTTCCTCATAATTGCTGAGCAGCATGTATAGCATGAAGAATCAACATGGTATCCGCTTCCTCATGATTGCCGAGCAGCATGTATAGCATGACGAATCAACATGGTATCTGCTTACTCATGATTGCTGAGCAGCATGCATAGCCTGAAGAATCAACATGGTATCTGTTTCCTCATGATTGCCGAGCAGCATGTATCGCATGAAGAATCAACATGGTATCTGTTTCCTCATGATTGCTGAGCAGCATGTATACCAAGAAGAATCAATATGGTATATGCTTCCTCATAATTGCTGAGCAGCATGTATACCATGAAGAATCAATATGGTATATGCTTCCTCATAATTGCTGAGCAGCATGTATAACATGACGAATCAACATGGTATCTGCTTCCTCATGATTGCTGAGCAGAATGTATAGCATGAAGAATCAACATGGTATCTGCTTCCTCATGATTGCTGAGCAGAATGTATAGCATGAAGAATCAACATGGTATCTGCTTCCCCATGATTGCTGAGCAGCATGTATAACATGAGGAATCAACATGGTATCTGCTTCCTCATGATCGCTGAGCAGCATGTGTAGCATGAAGAATCAACATGGTATCTGCTTCCTCATGATCGCTGAGCAGCATGTATAGCATGAAGAATCAACATGGTATCTGCTTCCTCATGATTGCCGAGCAGCATGTATAGCATGACGAATCAACATAGTATCTGCTTCCTGATGATTGCCGAGCAGCATGTATAGCATGACGAATCAACATGGTATCTGCTTCCTCATGATCGCTGAGCAGCATGTATAGCATGAAGAATCAACATGGTATCTGCTTCCTCATGATTGCTGAGTAGCATGTATAGCATGAAGAATCAACATGGTATCTGCTTCCTCATAACTGCTGAGCAGCATGTATAGCCTGAAGAATCAACATGGTATCTGCTTCCTCATAATTGCTGAGCAGCATGTATATCATGAAGAATCAATATGGTATCTGCTTCCTCATGATTGCTGAGCAGCATGTATAGCCTGAAGAATCAACATGGTATCTGCTTCCTCATGATTGCAGAGCAGCATGTATAACATGAAGAATCAACATAGTATCTGCTTCCTGATGATTGCCGAGCGGCATGTATAGCATGACGAATCAACATGGTATCAGCTTCCTCATGATTGCTGAGCAGCATGTATATCATGAAGAATCAATATGGTATCTGCTTCCTCATGATTGCTGAGCAGCATGTATACAATGAAGAATCAACATGGTATCTGCTCCCCCATGATTGCGTAGCAGCATGTATAGCATGACGAATCAACATGGTATCTGCTTCCCCATGATTGCTGAGCAGCATGTATAGCATGACGAATCAACATGGTATATGCTTCCTCATAATTGCTGAGCAGCATGTATATCATGAAGAATCAATATGGTATATGCTTCCTCATAATTGCTGAGCAGCATGTATAGCATGACGAATCAACATGGTATCTGCTTCCTCGTGATTGCTGAGCAGCATGTATATCATGAAGAATCAACATGGTATCTGCTTCCTCATAACTGCTGAGCAGCATGTATAACATGAAGAATCAACATGGTATCTGCTTCCTCATGATTGCTGAGCAGCATGTATAGCATGACGAATCAACATGGTATCAGCTTCCTCATGATTGCTGAGCAGCATGTATATCATGAAGAATCAATATGGTATATGCTTCCTCATAATTGCTGAGCAGCATGTATAGCATGACGAATCAACATGGTATCTGCTTCCCCATGATTGCTGAGCAGCATGTATATCATGAAGAATCAACATGGTATCTGCTTCCTCATAACTGCTGAGCAGCATGTATAACATGAAGAATCAACATGGTATCTGCTTCCTCATGATTGCTGAGCAGCATGTATAGCATGAAGAATGAACATGGTATCAGCTTCCTCATGATTGCTGAGCAGCATGTATATCATGAAGAATCAATATGGTATCTACTTCCTCATGATTGCTTAGCAGCATGTATACAATGAAGAATCAACATGGTATCTGCTCCCCCATGATTGCGTAGCAGCATGTATAGCATGACGAATCAACATGGTATCTGCTTCCCCATGATTGCTGAGCAGCATGTATAGCATGACGAATCAACATGGTATATGCTTCCTCATAATTGCTGAGCAGCATGTATAGCATGACGAATCAACATGGTATCAGCTTCCTCATGATTGCTGAGCAGCATGTATATCATGAAGAATCAATATGGTATATGCTTCCTCATAATTGCTGAGCAGCATGTATAGCATGACGAATCAACATGGTATCTGCTTCCTCATGATTGCTGAGCAGCATGTATATCATGAAGAATCAACATGGTATCTGCTTCCTCATAACTGCTGAGCAGCATGTATAACATGAAGAATCAACATGGTATCTGCTTCCTCATGATTGCTGAGCAGCATGTATAGCATGAAGAATCAACATGGTATCAGCTTCCTCATGATTGTTGAGCAGCATGTATAGCATGACGAATCAACATGGTATCAGCTTCCTCATGATTGCTGAGCAGCATGTATATCATGGAGAATCAATATGGTATATGCTTCCTCATAATTGCTGAGCAGCATGTATAGCATGATGAATCAACATGGTATCCGCTTCCTCATGATTGCCGAGCAGCATGTATAGCATGACGAATCAACATGGTATCTGCTTCATCATGATTGCTGAGCAGCATGTATAACATGAAGAATCAACATGGTATCTGCTTCCTCATGATTGCTGAGCAGCATGTATAGCATGAAGAATCAACATGGTATCTGCTTCCTCATGATTGCTGAGCAACATGTATAGCCTGAAGAATCAACACGGTATCTGCTTCCTCATGATTGCCGAGCAGCATGTATAGCATGACGAATCAACATGGTATCTGCTTCATCATGATTGCTGAGCAGCATGTATAACATGACGAATCAACATGCTATCTATTTCCCCATGATTGCTGAGCAGCATGTATAACATGAGGAATCAACATGGTATCTGCTTCCTCATGATCGCTGAGCAGCATGTATAGCATGAAGAATCAACATGGTATCTGCTTCCTCATGATTGCTGAGCAGCATGTATAGCATGAAGAATCAACATGGTATCTGCTTCCTCATAACTGCTGAGCAGCATGTATAGCCTGAAGAATCAACATGTATCTGCTTCCTCATAATTGCTGAGCAGCATGTATAGCATGAAGAATCAATATGGTATCTGCTTCCTCATGATTGCTGAGCAACATGTATAGCCTGAAGAATCAACATGGTATCTGCTTCCTCATGATTGCCGAGCAGCATGTATAGCATGACGAATCAACATGGTATCTGCTTCATCATGATTGCTGAGCAGCATGTATAACATGAAGAATCAACACAGTATCTGCTTCCTGATGATTGCCGAGCAGCATGTATATCATGAAGAATCAACATGGTATCTGCTTCCTCATGATTGCTGAGCAGCATGTATAGCATGAAGAATGAACATGGTATCAGCTTCCTCATGATTGCTGAGCAGCATGTATATCATGAAGAATCAATATGGTATCTGCTTCCTCATGATTGCTGAGCAGCATGTATACAATGAAGAATCAACATGGTATCTGCTCCCCCATGATTGCGTAGCAGCATGTATAGCATGACGAATCAACATGGTATCTGCTTCCCCATGATTGCTGAGCAGCATGTATAGCATGACGAATCAACATGGTATATGCTTCCTCATAATTGCTGAGCAGCATGTATATCATGAAGAATCAATATGGTATATGCTTCCTCATAATTGCTGAGCAGCATGTATAGCATGACGAATCAACATGGTATCTGCTTCCTCGTGATTGCTGAGCAGCATGTATATCATGAAGAATCAACATGGTATCTGCTTCCTCATAACTGCTGAGCAGCATGTATAACATGAAGAATCAACATGGTATCTGCTTCCTCATGATTGCTGAGCAGCATGTATAGCATGACGAATCAACATGGTATCAGCTTCCTCATGATTGCTGAGCAGCATGTATATCATGAAGAATCAATATGGTATATGCTTCCTCATAATTGCTGAGCAGCATGTATAGCATGACGAATCAACATGGTATCTGCTTCCCCATGATTGCTGAGCAGCATGTATATCATGAAGAATCAACATGGTATCTGCTTCCTCATAACTGCTGAGCAGCATGTATAACATGAAGAATCAACATGGTATCTGCTTCCTCATGATTGCTGAGCAGCATGTATAGCATGAAGAATGAACATGGTATCAGCTTCCTCATGATTGCTGAGCAGCATGTATATCATGAAGAATCAATATGGTATCTACTTCCTCATGATTGCTGAGCAGCATGTATACAATGAAGAATCAACATGGTATCTGCTCCCCCATGATTGCGTAGCAGCATGTATAGCATGACGAATCAACATGGTATCTGCTTCCCCATGATTGCTGAGCAGCATGTATAGCATGACGAATCAACATGGTATATGCTTCCTCATAATTGCTGAGCAGCATGTATAGCATGACGAATCAACATGGTATCAGCTTCCTCATGATTGCTGAGCAGCATGTATATCATGAAGAATCAATATGGCATATGCTTCCTCATAATTGCTGAGCAGCATGTATAGCATGACGAATCAACATGGTATCTGCTTCCTCATGATTGCTGAGCAGCATGTATATCATGAAGAATCAACATGGTATCTGCTTCCTCATAACTGCTGAGCAGCATGTATAACATGAAGAATCAACATGGTATCTGCTTCCTCATGATTGCTGAGCAGCATGTATAGCATGAAGAATCAACATGGTATCAGCTTCCTCATGATTGTTGAGCAGCATGTATAGCATGACGAATCAACATGGTATCAGCTTCCTCATGATTGCTGAGCAGCATGTATATCATGGAGAATCAATATGGTATATGCTTCCTCATAATTGCTGAGCAGCATGTATAGCATGATGAATCAACATGGTATCCGCTTCCTCATGATTGCCGAGCAGCATGTATAGCATGACGAATCAACATGGTATCTGCTTCATCATGATTGCTGAGCAGCATGTATAACATGAAGAATCAACATGGTATCTGCTTCCTCATGATTGCTGAGCAGCATGTATAGCATGAAGAATCAACATGGTATCTGCTTCCTCATGATTGCTGAGCAACATGTATAGCCTGAAGAATCAACATGGTATCTGCTTCCTCATGATTGCCGAGCAGCATGTATAGCATGACGAATCAACATGGTATCTGCTTCATCATGATTGCTGAGCAGCATGTATAACATGACGAATCAACATGCTATCTATTTCCCCATGATTGCTGAGCAGCATGTATAACATGAGGAATCAACATGGTATCTGCTTCCTCATGATCGCTGAGCAGCATGTATAGCATGAAGAATCAACATGGTATCTGCTTCCTCATGATTGCTGAGCAGCATGTATAGCATGAAGAATCAACATGGTATCTGCTTCCTCATAACTGCTGAGCAGCATGTATAGCCTGAAGAATCAACATGTATCTGCTTCCTCATAATTGCTGAGCAGCATGTATAGCATGAAGAATCAATATGGTATCTGCTTCCTCATGATTGCTGAGCAACATGTATAGCCTGAAGAATCAACATGGTATCTGCTTCCTCATGATTGCCGAGCAGCATGTATAGCATGACGAATCAACATGGTATCTGCTTCATCATGATTGCTGAGCAGCATGTATAACATGAAGAATCAACACAGTATCTGCTTCCTGATGATTGCCGAGCAGCATGTATATCATGAAGAATCAACATGGTATCTGCTTCCTCATGATTGCTGAGCAGCATGTATAGCATGAAGAATGAACATGGTATCAGCTTCCTCATGATTGCTGAGCAGCATGTATATCATGAAGAATCAATATGGTATCTGCTTCCTCATGATTGCTGAGCAGCATGTATACAATGAAGAATCAACATGGTATCTGCTCCCCCATGATTGCGTAGCAGCATGTATAGCATGACGAATCAACATGGTATCTGCTTCCCCATGATTGCTGAGCAGCATGTATAGCATGACGAATCAACATGGTATATGCTTCCTCATAATTGCTGAGCAGCATGTATATCATGAAGAATCAATATGGTATATGCTTCCTCATAATTGCTGAGCAGCATGTATAGCATGACGAATCAACATGGTATCTGCTTCCTCGTGATTGCTGAGCAGCATGTATATCATGAAGAATCAACATGGTATCTGCTTCCTCATAACTGCTGAGCAGCATGTATAACATGAAGAATCAACATGGTATCTGCTTCCTCATGATTGCTGAGCAGCATGTATAGCATGACGAATCAACATGGTATCAGCTTCCTCATGATTGCTGAGCAGCATGTATATCATGAAGAATCAATATGGTATATGCTTCCTCATAATTGCTGAGCAGCATGTATAGCATGACGAATCAACATGGTATCTGCTTCCCCATGATTGCTGAGCAGCATGTATATCATGAAGAATCAACATGGTATCTGCTTCCTCATAACTGCTGAGCAGCATGTATAACATGAAGAATCAACATGGTATCTGCTTCCTCATGATTGCTGAGCAGCATGTATAGCATGAAGAATGAACATGGTATCAGCTTCCTCATGATTGCTGAGCAGCATGTATATCATGAAGAATCAATATGGTATCTGCTTCCTCATGATTGCTGAGCAGCATGTATATAATGAAGAATCAACATGGTATCTGCTCCCCCATGATTGCGTAGCAGCATGTATAGCATGACGAATCAACATGGTATCTGCTTCCCCATGATTGCTGAGCAGCATGTATAGCATGACGAATCAACATGGTATATGCTTCCTCATAATTGCTGAGCAGCATGTATAGCATGACGAATCAACATGGTATCAGCTTCCTCATGATTGCTGAGCAGCATGTATATCATGAAGAATCAATATGGTATATGCTTCCTCATAATTGCTGAGCAGCATGTATAGCATGACGAATCAACATGGTATCTGCTTCCTCATGATTGCTGAGCAGCATGTATATCATGAAGAATCAACATGGTATCTGCTTCCTCATAACTGCTGAGCAGCATGTATAGCATGAAGAATCAATATGGTATCTGCTTCCTCATGATTGCTGAGCAACATGTATAGCCTGAAGAATCAACATGGTATCTGCTTCCTCATGATTGCCGAGCAGCATGTATAGCATGACGAATCAACATGGTATCTGCTTCATCATGATTGCTGAGCAGCATGTATAACATGAAGAATCAACACAGTATCTGCTTCCTGATGATTGCCGAGCAGCATGTATATCATGAAGAATCAACATGGTATCTGCTTCCTCATGATTGCTGAGCAGCATGTATACAATGAAGAATCAACATGGTATCTGCTCCCCCATGATTGCGTAGCAGCATGTATAGCATGACGAATCAACATGGTATCTGCTTCCCCATGATTGCTGAGCAGCATGTATAGCATGACGAATCAACATGGTATATGCTTCCTCATAATTGTTGAGCAGCATGTATATCATGAAGAATCAATATGGTATATGCTTCCTCATAATTGCTGAGCAGCATGTATAGCATGACGAATCAACATGGTATCTGCTTCCTCGTGATTGCTGAGCAGCATGTATATCATGAAGAATCAACATGGTATCTGCTTCCTCATAACTGCTGAGCAGCATGTATAACATGAAGAATCAACATGGTATCTGCTTCCTCATGATTGCTGAGCAGCATGTATAGCATGACGAATCAACATGGTATCAGCTTCCTCATGATTGCTGAGCAGCATGTATATCATGAAGAATCAATATGGTATATGCTTCCTCATAATTGCTGAGCAGCATGTATAGCATGACGAATCAACATGGTATCTGCTTCCCCATGATTGCTGAGCAGCATGTATATCATGAAGAATCAACATGGTATCTGCTTCCTCATAACTGCTGAGCAGCATGTATAACATGAAGAATCAACATGGTATCTGCTTCCTCATGATTGCTGAGCAGCATGTATAGCATGAAGAATGAACATGGTATCAGCTTCCTCATGATTGCTGAGCAGCATGTATATCATGAAGAATCAATATGGTATCTGCTTCCTCATGATTGCTGAGCAGCATGTATACAATGAAGAATCAACATGGTATCTGCTCCCCCATGATTGCGTAGCAGCATGTATAGCATGACGAATCAACATGGTATCTGCTTCCCCATGATTGCTGAGCAGCATGTATAGCATGACGAATCAACATGGTATATGCTTCCTCATAATTGCTGAGCAGCATGTATAGCATGACGAATCAACATGGTATCAGCTTCCTCATGATTGCTGAGCAGCATGTATATCATGAAGAATCAATATGGTATATGCTTCCTCATAATTGCTGAGCAGCATGTATAGCATGACGAATCAACATGGTATCTGCTTCCTCATGATTGCTGAGCAGCATGTATATCATGAAGAATCAACATGGTATCTGCTTCCTCATAACTGCTGAGCAGCATGTATAACATGAAGAATCAACATGGTATCTGCTTCCTCATGATTGCTGAGCAGCATGTATAGCATGAAGAATCAACATGGTATCAGCTTCCTCATGATTGTTGAGCAGCATGTATAGCATGACGAATCAACATGGTATCAGCTTCCTCATGATTGCTGAGCAGCATGTATATCATGGAGAATCAATATGGTATATGCTTCCTCATAATTGCTGAGCAGCATGTATAACATGACGAATCAACATGGTATCTGCTTCCTCATGATTGCTGAGCAGAATGTATAGCATGAAGAATCAACATGGTATCTGCTTCCTCATGATTGCTGAGCAGAATGTATAGCATGAAGAATCAACATGGTATCTGCTTCCTCGTGATTGCTGAGCAGCATGTATATCATGAAGAATCAACATGGTATCTGCTTCCTCATAACTGCTGAGCAGCATGTATAACATGAAGAATCAACATGGTATCTGCTTCCTCATGATTGCTGAGCAGCATGTATAGCATGACGAATCAACATGGTATCAGCTTCCTCATGATTGCTGAGCAGCATGTATATCATGAAGAATCAATATGGTATATGCTTCCTCATAATTGCTGAGCAGCATGTATAGCATGACGAATCAACATGGTATCTGCTTCCCCATGATTGCTGAGCAGCATGTATATCATGAAGAATCAACATGGTATCTGCTTCCTCATAACTGCTGAGCAGCATGTATAACATGAAGAATCAACATGGTATCTGCTTCCTCATGATTGCTGAGCAGCATGTATAGCATGAAGAATGAACATGGTATCAGCTTCCTCATGATTGCTGAGCAGCATGTATATCATGAAGAATCAATATGGTATCTGCTTCCTCATGATTGCTGAGCAGCATGTATACAATGAAGAATCAACATGGTATCTGCTCCCCCATGATTGCGTAGCAGCATGTATAGCATGACGAATCAACATGGTATCTGCTTCCCCATGATTGCTGAGCAGCATGTATAGCATGACGAATCAACATTGTATATGCTTCCTCATAATTGCTGAGCAGCATGTATAGCATGACGAATCAACATGGTATCAGCTTCCTCATGATTGCTGAGCAGCATGTATATCATGAAGAATCAATATGGTATATGCTTCCTCATAATTGCTGAGCAGCATGTATAGCATGACGAATCAACATGGTATCTGCTTCCTCATGATTGCTGAGCAGCATGTATATCATGAAGAATCAACATGGTATCTGCTTCCTCATAACTGCTGAGCAGCATGTATAACATGAAGAATCAACATGGTATCTGCTTCCTCATGATTGCTGAGCAGCATGTATAGCATGAAGAATCAACATGGTATCAGCTTCCTCATGATTGTTGAGCAGCATGTATAGCATGACGAATCAACATGGTATCAGCTTCCTCATGATTGCTGAGCAGCATGTATATCATCGAGAATCAATATGGTATATGCTTCCTCATAATTGCTGAGCAGCATGTATAGCATGAAGAATCAACATGGTATCCGCTTCCTCATGATTGCCGAGCAGCATGTATAGCATGACGAATCAACATGGTATCTGCTTACTCATGATTGCTGAGCAGCATGCATAGCCTGAAGAATCAACATGGTATCTGTTTCCTCATGATTGCCGAGCAGCATGTATCGCATGAAGAATCAACATGGTATCTGTTTCCTCATGATTGCTGAGCAGCATGTATACCAAGAAGAATCAATATGGTATATGCTTCCTCATAATTGCTGAGCAGCATGTATACCATGAAGAATCAATATGGTATATGCTTCCTCATAATTGCTGAGCAGCATGTATAACATGACGAATCAACATGGTATCTGCTTCCTCATGATTGCTGAGCAGAATGTATAGCATGAAGAATCAACATGGTATCTGCTTCCTCATGATTGCTGAGCAGAATGTATAGCATGAAGAATCAACATGGTATCTGCTTCCCCATGATTGCTGAGCAGCATGTATAACATGAGGAATCAACATGGTATCTGCTTCCTCATGATCGCTGAGCAGCATGTGTAGCATGAAGAATCAACATGGTATCTGCTTCCTCATGATCGCTGAGCAGCATGTATAGCATGAAGAATCAACATGGTATCTGCTTCCTCATGATTGCCGAGCAGCATGTATAGCATGACGAATCAACATAGTATCTGCTTCCTGATGATTGCCGAGCAGCATGTATAGCATGACGAATCAACATGGTATCTGCTTCCTCATGATCGCTGAGCAGCATGTATAGCATGAAGAATCAACATGGTATCTGCTTCCTCATGATTGCTGAGTAGCATGTATAGCATGAAGAATCAACATGGTATCTGCTTCCTCATAACTGCTGAGCAGCATGTATAGCCTGAAGAATCAACATGGTATCTGCTTCCTCATAATTGCTGAGCAGCATGTATAGCATGAAGAATCAACATGGTATCTGTTTCCTCATGATTGCCGAGCAGCATGTATCGCATGAAGAATCAACATGGTATCTGTTTCCTCATGATTGCTGAGCAGCATGTATACCAAGAAGAATCAATATGGTATATGCTTCCTCATAATTGCTGAGCAGCATGTATACCATGAAGAATCAATATGGTATATGCTTCCTCATAATTGCTGAGCAGCATGTATAACATGACGAATCAACATGGTATCTGCTTCCTCATGATTGCTGAGCAGAATGTATAGCATGAAGAATCAACATGGTATCTGCTTCCTCATGATTGCTGAGCAGAATGTATAGCATGAAGAATCAACATGGTATCTGCTTCCCCATGATTGCTGAGCAGCATGTATAACATGAGGAATCAACATGGTATCTGCTTCCTCATGATCGCTGAGCAGCATGTGTAGCATGAAGAATCAACATGGTATCTGCTTCCTCATGATCGCTGAGCAGCATGTATAGCATGAAGAATCAACATGGTATCTGCTTCCTCATGATTGCCGAGCAGCATGTATAGCATGACGAATCAACATAGTATCTGCTTCCTGATGATTGCCGAGCAGCATGTATAGCATGACGAATCAACATGGTATCTGCTTCCTCATGATCGCTGAGCAGCATGTATAGCATGAAGAATCAACATGGTATCTGCTTCCTCATGATTGCTGAGTAGCATGTATAGCATGAAGAATCAACATGGTATCTGCTTCCTCATAACTGCTGAGCAGCATGTATAGCCTGAAGAATCAACATGGTATCTGCTTCCTCATAATTGCTGAGCAGCATGTATATCATGAAGAATCAATATGGTATCTGCTTCCTCATGATTGCTGAGCAGCATGTATAGCCTGAAGAATCAACATGGTATCTGCTTCCTCATGATTGCAGAGCAGCATGTATAACATGAAGAATCAACATAGTATCTGCTTCCTGATGATTGCCGAGCGGCATGTATAGCATGACGAATCAACATGGTATCAGCTTCCTCATGATTGCTGAGCAGCATGTATATCATGAAGAATCAATATGGTATCTGCTCCCCCATGATTGCGTAGCAGCATGTATAGCATGACGAATCAACATGGTATCTGCTTCCCCATGATTGCTGAGCAGCATGTATAGCATGACGAATCAACATGGTATATGCTTCCTCATAATTGCTGAGCAGCATGTATATCATGAAGAATCAATATGGTATATGCTTCCTCATAATTGCTGAGCAGCATGTATAGCATGACGAATCAACATGGTATCTGCTTCCTCGTGATTGCTGAGCAGCATGTATATCATGAAGAATCAACATGGTATCTGCTTCCTCATAACTGCTGAGCAGCATGTATAACATGAAGAATCAACATGGTATCTGCTTCCTCATGATTGCTGAGCAGCATGTATAGCATGACGAATCAACATGGTATCAGCTTCCTCATGATTGCTGAGCAGCATGTATATCATGAAGAATCAATATGGTATATGCTTCCTCATAATTGCTGAGCAGCATGTATAGCATGACGAATCAACATGGTATCTGCTTCCCCATGATTGCTGAGCAGCATGTATATCATGAAGAATCAACATGGTATCTGCTTCCTCATAACTGCTGAGCAGCATGTATAACATGAAGAATCAACATGGTATCTGCTTCCTCATGATTGCTGAGCAGCATTATAGCATGAAGAATGAACATGGTATCAGCTTCCTCATGATTGCTGAGCAGCATGTATATCATGAAGAATCAATATGGTATCTGCTTCCTCATGATTGCTGAGCAGCATGTATACAATGAAGAATCAACATGGTATCTGCTCCCCCATGATTGCGTAGCAGCATGTATAGCATGACGAATCAACATGGTATCTGCTTCCCCATGATTGCTGAGCAGCATGTATAGCATGACGAATCAACATGGTATATGCTTCCTCATAATTGCTGAGCAGCATGTATAGCATGACGAATCAACATGGTATCAGCTTCCTCATGATTGCTGAGCAGCATGTATATCATGAAGAATCAATATGGTATATGCTTCCTCATAATTGCTGAGCAGCATGTATAGCATGACGAATCAACATGGTATCTGCTTCCTCATGATTGCTGAGCAGCATGTATATCATGAAGAATCAATATGGTATCTGCTTCCTCATAACTGCTGAGCAGCATGTATAACATGAAGAATCAACATGGTATCTGCTTCCTCATGATTGCTGAGCAGCATGTATAGCATGAAGAATCAACATGGTATCAGCTTCCTCATGATTGTTGAGCAGCATGTATAGCATGACGAATCAACATGGTATCAGCTTCCTCATGATTGCTGAGCAGCATGTATATCATGGAGAATCAATATGGTATATGCTTCCTCATAATTGCTGAGCAGCATGTATAGCATGAAGAATCAACATGGTATCCGCTTCCTCATGATTGCCGAGCAGCATGTATAGCATGACGAATCAACATGGTATCTGCTTACTCATGATTGCTGAGCAGCATGCATAGCCTGAAGAATCAACATGGTATCTGTTTCCTCATGATTGCCGAGCAGCATGTATCGCATGAAGAATCAACATGGTATCTGTTTCCTCATGATTGCTGAGCAGCATGTATACCAAGAAGAATCAATATGGTATATGCTTCCTCATAATTGCTGAGCAGCATGTATACCATGAAGAATCAATATGGTATATGCTTCCTCATAATTGCTGAGCAGCATGTATAACATGACGAATCAACATGGTATCTGCTTCCTCATGATTGCTGAGCAGAATGTATAGCATGAAGAATCAACATGGTATCTGCTTCCTCATGATTGCTGAGCAGAATGTATAGCATGAAGAATCAACATGGTATCTGCTTCCCCATGATTGCTGAGCAGCATGTATAACATGAGGAATCAACATGGTATCTGCTTCCTCATGATCGCTGAGCAGCATGTGTAGCATGAAGAATCAACATGGTATCTGCTTCCTCATGATCGCTGAGCAGCATGTATAGCATGAAGAATCAACATGGTATCTGCTTCCTCATGATTGCCGAGCAGCATGTATAGCATGACGAATCAACATAGTATCTGCTTCCTGATGATTGCCGAGCAGCATGTATAGCATGACGAATCAACATGGTATCTGCTTCCTCATGATCGCTGAGCAGCATGTATAGCATGAAGAATCAACATGGTATCTGCTTCCTCATGATTGCTGAGTAGCATGTATAGCATGAAGAATCAACATGGTATCTGCTTCCTCATAACTGCTGAGCAGCATGTATAGCCTGAAGAATCAACATGGTATCTGCTTCCTCATAATTGCTGAGCAGCATGTATATCATGAAGAATCAATATGGTATCTGCTTCCTCATGATTGCTGAGCAGCATGTATAGCCTGAAGAATCAACATGGTATCTGCTTCCTCATGATTGCAGAGCAGCATGTATAACATGAAGAATCAACATAGTATCTGCTTCCTGATGATTGCCGAGCGGCATGTATAGCATGACGAATCAACATGGTATCTGTTTCCTCATGATTGGTGAGCAGCATGTACAGCATGACGAATCAACATGGTATCTGCTTCCTCATAATTGCTGAGCAGCATGTATAGCATGAAGAATCAACATTGTATCTGCTTCATCATGATTGCTGAGCAGCATGTGTAACATGAAGAATCAACATGGTATCTGTTTCCTCATGATTGCTGAGCAACATGTATAGCATGACGAATCAACATGGTATCTGTTTCCTCATGATTGCTGAGCAGCATGTATAGCATGACGAATCAACATGGTATATGCTTCCTCATAATTGCTGAGCAGCATGTATAGCATGACGAATCAACATGGTATCTGCTTCCTCATGACTGCTGAGCAGCATGTATATCATGAAGAATCAATATGGTATCTGCTTCCTCATGATTGCTGAGCAGCATGTATATCATGAAGAATCAATATGGTATATGCTTCCTCACAATTGCTGAGCAGCATGTATAGCATGAAGAATCAACATGGTATCAGCTTCCTCATGATTGCTGAGCAGCATGTATATCATGAAGAATCAATATGGTATATGCTTCCTCATAATTGCTGAACAGCATGTATAGCATGACGAATCAACATGGTATCTGCTTCCTCATGATTGCTGAGCAGCATGTATATCATGAAGAAACAACATGGTATCTGCTTCCTCATAACTGCTGAGCAACATGTATATCATGAAGAATCAACATGGTATCTGCTTCCTCATGATTGCTGAGAAGCATGTATAACATGAAGAATCAACATGGTATCTGCTTCCTCATGATTGCAGAGCAGGATGTATAGCATGAAGAATCAACATGGTATCAGCTTCCTCATTATTGCTGAGCAGCATGTATAGCATGACGAATCAACATGGTATCAGCTTCCTCATGATTGCTAAGCAGCATGTATAGCATGACGAATCAACATGGTATCTGCTTCCTCATGATTGCTGAGCAGCATGTATATCATGAAGAATCAACATGGTATCTGCTTCCTCATAACTGCTGAGCAGCATGTATATCATGAAGAATCAATATGGTATATGCTTCCTCATAATTGCTGAGCAGCATGTATAGCATGACGAATCAACATGGTATCTGCTTCATCATGATTGCTGAGCAGCATGTATAACATGAAGAATCAACATAGTATCTGCTTCCTGATGATTGCCGAGCAGCATGTATATCATGAAGAATCAACATGGTATCTGCTTCCTCATGATTGCTGAGCAGGATGTATAGCATGAAGAATCAACATGGTATCAGCTTCCTCATTATTGCTGAGCAGCATGTATAGCATGACGAATCAACATGGTATCAGCTTCCTCATGATTGCTGAGCAGCATGTATAGCATGACGAATCAACATGGTATCTGCTTCCTCATGATTGCTGAGCAGCATGTATACAATGAAGAATCAACATGGTATCTGATCCCCCATGATTGCTGAGCAGCATGTATAGCATGACGAATCAACATGGTATCTGCTTCCCCATGATTGCTGAGCAGCATGCATATCATGAAGAATCAACATGGTATCTGCTTTCCCATGATTGCTGAGCAGCATGTATAACATGAGGAATCAACATGGTATCGGCTTCCTCATGATTGCTGAGCAGCATATATATCATGAAGAATCAATATGGTATATGCTTCCTCATAATTGCTGAGCATCATGTATAGCATGACGAATCAACATGGTAACTGCTTCCTCATGATCGCTGAGCAGCATGTATATCATGAAGAATCAACATGGTATCTGCTTCCTCATAACTGCTGAGCAGCATGTATATCATGAAGAATCAACATGGTATCTGCTTCCTCATGATTGCTGAGCAGCATGTATAGCATGACGAATCAACATGGTATCTGCTTCCTCATAACTGCTGAGCAGCATGTATATCATGAAGAATCAATATGGTATATGCTTCCTCATAATTGCTGAGCAGCATGTATAGCATGAAGATTCAACATGGTATCTGCTTCCTCATAACTGCTGAGCAGCATGTATAGCATGAAGAATCAATATGGTATCTGCTCCCCCATGATTGCTGAGCAGCATGTATAACATGACGAATCAACATGCTATCTGCTTCCCCATGATCGCTGAGCAGCATGTATAACATGAGGAATCAACATGGTATCTGCTTCCTCATGATCGCTGAGCAGCATGTATAGCATGAAGAATCAACATGGTATCTGCTTCCTCATGATTGCTGAGAAGCATGTATAACATGAAGAATCAACATGGTATCTGCTTCCTCATGATTGCTGAGCAGGATGTATAGCATGAAGAATCAACATGGTATCAGCTTCCTCATTATTGCTGAGCAGCATGTATAGCATGACGAATCAACATGGTATCAGCTTCCTCATGATTGCTGAGCAGCATGTATAGCATGACGAATCAACATGGTATCTGCTTCCTCATGATTGCTGAGCAGCATGTATATCATGAAGAATCAACATGGTATCTGCTTCCTCATGACTGCTGAGCAGCATGTATATCATGAAGAATCAATATGGTATCTGCTTCCTCATGATTGCTGAGCAGCATGTATATCATGAAGAATCAATATGGTATATGCTTCCTCACAATTGCTGAGCAGCATGTATAGCATGAAGAATCAACATGGTATCAGCTTCCTCATGATTGCTGAGCAGCATGTATATCATGAAGAATCAATATGGTATATGCTTCCTCATAATTGCTGAACAGCATGTATAGCATGACGAATCAACATGGTATCTGCTTCCTCATGATTGCTGAGCAGCATGTATATCATGAAGAAACAACATGGTATCTGCTTCCTCATAACTGCTGAGCAACATGTATATCATGAAGAATCAACATGGTATCTGCTTCCTCATGATTGCTGAGAAGCATGTATAACATGAAGAATCAACATGGTATCTGCTTCCTCATGATTGCAGAGCAGGATGTATAGCATGAAGAATCAACATGGTATCAGCTTCCTCATTATTGCTGAGCAGCATGTATAGCATGACGAATCAACATGGTATCAGCTTCCTCATGATTGCTAAGCAGCATGTATAGCATGACGAATCAACATGGTATCTGCTTCCTCATGATTGCTGAGCAGCATGTATATCATGAAGAATCAACATGGTATCTGCTTCCTCATAACTGCTGAGCAGCATGTATATCATGAAGAATCAATATGGTATATGCTTCCTCATAATTGCTGAGCAGCATGTATAGCATGACGAATCAACATGGTATCTGCTTCATCATGATTGCTGAGCAGCATGTATAACATGAAGAATCAACATAGTATCTGCTTCCTGATGATTGCCGAGCAGCATGTATATCATGAAGAATCAACATGGTATCTGCTTCCTCATGATTGCTGAGCAGGATGTATAGCATGAAGAATCAACATGGTATCAGCTTCCTCATTATTGCTGAGCAGCATGTATAGCATGACGAATCAACATGGTATCAGCTTCCTCATGATTGCTGAGCAGCATGTATAGCATGACGAATCAACATGGTATCTGCTTCCTCATGATTGCTGAGCAGCATGTATACAATGAAGAATCAACATGGTATCTGATCCCCCATGATTGCTGAGCAGCATGTATAGCATGACGAATCAACATGGTATCTGCTTCCCCATGATTGCTGAGCAGCAGGCATATCATGAAGAATCAACATGGTATCTGCTTTCCCATGATTGCTGAGCAGCATGTATAACATGAGGAATCAACATGGTATCGGCTTCCTCATGATTGCTGAGCAGCATATATATCATGAAGAATCAATATGGTATATGCTTCCTCATAATTGCTGAGCATCATGTATAGCATGACGAATCAACATGGTAACTGCTTCCTCATGATCGCTGAGCAGCATGTATATCATGAAGAATCAACATGGTATCTGCTTCCTCATAACTGCTGAGCAGCATGTATATCATGAAGAATCAACATGGTATCTGCTTCCTCATGATTGCTGAGCAGCATGTATAGCATGACGAATCAACATGGTATCTGCTTCCTCATAACTGCTGAGCAGCATGTATATCATGAAGAATCAATATGGTATATGCTTCCTCATAATTGCTGAGCAGCATGTATAGCATGAAGATTCAACATGGTATCTGCTTCCTCATAACTGCTGAGCAGATGTATAGCATGAAGAATCAATATGGTATCTGCTCCCCCATGATTGCTGAGCAGCATGTATAACATGACGAATCAACATGCTATCTGCTTCCCCATGATCGCTGAGCAGCATGTATAACATGAGGAATCAACATGGTATCTGCTTCCTCATGATCGCTGAGCAGCATGTATAGCATGAAGAATCAACATGGTATCTGCTTCCTCATGATTGCTGAGAAGCATGTATAACATGAAGAATCAACATGGTATCTGCTTCCTCATGATTGCTGAGCAGGATGTATAGCATGAAGAATCAACATGGTATCAGCTTCCTCATTATTGCTGAGCAGCATGTATAGCATGACGAATCAACATGGTATCAGCTTCCTCATGATTGCTGAGCAGCATGTATAGCATGACGAATCAACATGGTATCTGCTTCCTCATGATTGCTGAGCAGCATGTATATCATGAAGAATCAACATGGTATCTGCTTCCTCATAACTGCTGAGCAGCATGTATATCATGAAGAATCAATATGGTATATGCTTCCTCATAATTGCTGAGCAGCATGTATAGCATGACGAATCAACATGGTATCTGCTTCATCATGATTGCTGAGCAGCATGTATAACATGAAGAATCAACATAGTATCTGCTTCCTGATGATTGCCGAGCAGCATGTATATCATGAAGAATCAACATGGTATCTGCTTCCTCATGATTGCTGAGCAGCATGTATAGCATGAAGAATCAACATGGTATCAGCTTCCTCATGATTGCTGAGCAGCATGTATATCATGAAGAATCAAAATGGTATATGCTTCCTCATAATTGCTGAGCAGCATGTATAGCATGACGAATCAACATGGTATCTGCTTCATCATGATTGCTGAGCAGCATGTATAGCATGAAGAATCAACATGGTATCAGCTTCCTCATGATTGCTGAGCAGCATGTATATCATGAAGAATCAATATGGTATCTGCTTCCTCATGATTGCTGAGCAGCATGTATAGCATGACGAATCAACATGGTATCTGCTTCCTCATGATTGCTGAGCAGCATGTATACAATGAAGAATCAACATGGTATCTGATCCCCCATGATTGCTGAGCAGCATGTATAGCATAACGAATCAACATGGTATCTGCTTCCCCATGATTGCTGAGCAGCATGCATATCATGAAGAATCAACATGGTATCTGCTTTCCCATGATTGCTGAGCAGCATGTATAACATGAGGAATCAACATGGTATCGGCTTCCTCATGATTGCTGAGCAGCATATATATCATGAAGAATCAATATGGTATATGCTTCCTCATAATTGCTGAGCAGCATGTATAGCATGACGAATCAACATGGTATCTGCTTCCTCATGATCGCTGAGCAGCATGTATATCATGAAGAATCAACATGGTATCTGCTTCCTCATAACTGCTGAGCAGCATGTATATCATGAAGAATCAACATGGTATCTGCTTCCTCATGATTGCTGAGCAGCATGTATAGCATGACGAATCAACATGGTATCTGCTTCCTCATAACTGCTGAGCAGCATGTATATCATGAAGAATCAATATGGTATATGCTTCCTCATAATTGCTGAGCAGCATGTATAGCATGAAGAATCAACATGGTATCTGCTTCCTCATAACTGCTGAGCAGCATGTATAGCATGAAGAATCAATATGGTATCTGCTCCCCCATGATTGCTGAGCAGCATGTATAACATGACGAATCAACATGCTATCTGCTTCCCCATGATCGCTGAGCAGCATGTATAACATGAGGAATCAACATGGTATCTGCTTCCTCATGATCGCTGAGCAGCATGTATAGCATGAAGAATCAACATGGTATCTGCTTCCTCATGATTGCTGAGTAGCATGTATAGCATGAAGAATCAACATGGTATCTGCTTCCTCATAACTGCTGAGCAGCATGTATAGCCTGAAGAATCAACATGGTATCTGCTTCCTCATAATTGCTGAGCAGCATGTATAGCATGAAGAATCAATATGGTATCCGCTTCCTCATGATTGCTGAGCAGCATGTATAGCCTGAAGAATCAACATGGTATCAGCTTCCTCATGATTGCAGAGCAGCATGTATAACATGAAGAATCAACATAGTATCTGCTTCCTGATGATTGCTGAGCGGCATGTATAGCATGACGAATCAACATGGTATCTGTTTCCTCATGATTGGTGAGCAGCATGTACAGCATGACGAATCAACATGGTATCTGCTTCCTCATAATTGCTGAGCAGCATGTATAGCATGAAGAATCAACATTGTATCTGCTTCATCATGATTGCTGAGCAGCATGTGTAACATGAAGAATCAACATGGTATCTGTTTCCTCATGATTGCTGAACAACATGTATAGCATGACGAATCAACATGGTATCTGTTTCCTCATGATTGCTGAGCAGCATGTATAGCATGACGAATCAACATGGTATATGCTTCCTCATAATTGCTGAGCAGCATGTATAGCATGACGAATCAACATGGTATCTGCTTCCTCATGACTGCTGAGCAGCATGTATATCATGAAGAATCAATATGGTATCTGCTTCCTCATGATTGCTGAGCAGCATGTATATCATGAAGAATCAATATGGTATATGCTTCCTCACAATTGCTGAGCAGCATGTATAGCATGAAGAATCAACATGGTATCAGCTTCCTCATGATTGCTGAGCAGCATGTATATCATGAAGAATCAATATGGTATATGCTTCCTCATAATTGCTGAACAGCATGTATAGCATGACGAATCAACATGGTATCTGCTTCCTCATGATTGCTGAGCAGCATGTATATCATGAAGAAACAACATGGTATCTGCTTCCTCATAACTGCTGAGCAACATGTATATCATGAAGAATCAACATGGTATCTGCTTCCTCATGATTGCTGAGAAGCATGTATAACATGAAGAATCAACATGGTATCTGCTTCCTCATGATTGCTGAGCAGGATGTATAGCATGAAGAATCAACATGGTATCAGCTTCCTCATTATTGCTGAGCAGCATGTATAGCATGACGAATCAACATGGTATCAGCTTCCTCATGATTGCTGAGCAGCATGTATAGCATGACGAATCAACATGGTATCTGCTTCCTCATGATTGCTGAGCAGCATGTATATCATGAAGAATCAACATGGTATCTGCTTCCTCATAACTGCTGAGCAGCATGTATATCATGAAGAATCAATATGGTATATGCTTCCTCATAATTGCTGAGCAGCATGTATAGCATGACGAATCAACATGGTATCTGCTTCATCATGATTGCTGAGCAGCATGTATAACATGAAGAATCAACATAGTATCTGCTTCCTGATGATTGCCGAGCAGCATGTATATCATGAAGAATCAACATGGTATCTGCTTCCTCATGATTGCTGAGCAGCATGTATAGCATGAAGAATCAACATGGTATCAGCTTCCTCATGATTGCTGAGCAGCATGTATATCATGAAGAATCAAAATGGTATATGCTTCCTCATAATTGCTGAGCAGCATGTATAGCATGACGAATCAACATGGTATCTGCTTCATCATGATTGCTGAGCAGCATGTATAGCATGAAGAATCAACATGGTATCAGCTTCCTCATGATTGCTGAGCAGCATGTATATCATGAAGAATCAATATGGTATCTGCTTCCTCATGATTGCTGAGCAGCATGTATAGCATGACGAATCAACATGGTATCTGCTTCCTCATGATTGCTGAGCAGCATGTATACAATGAAGAATCAACATGGTATCTGATCCCCCATGATTGCTGAGCAGCATGTATAGCATGACGAATCAACATGGTATCTGCTTCCCCATGATTGCTGAGCAGCATGTATATCATGAAGAATCAACATGGTATCTGCTTCCCCATGATTGCTGAGCAGCATGTATAACATGAGGAATCAACATGGTATCGGCTTCCTCATGATTGCTGAGCAGCATATATATCATGAAGAATCAATATGGTATATGCTTCCTCATAATTGCTGAGCAGCATGTATAGCATGAAGAATCAACATGGTATCTGCTTCCTCATAACTGCTGAGCAGCATGTATAGCATGAAGAATCAATATGGTATCTGCTCCCCCATGATTGCTGAGCAGCATGTATAACATGACGAATCAACATGCTATCTGCTTCCCCATGATCGCTGAGCAGCATGTATAACATGAGGAATCAACATGGTATCTGCTTCCTCATGATCGCTGAGCAGCATGTATAGCATGAAGAATCAACATGGTATCTGCTTCCTCATGATTGCTGAGTAGCATGTATAGCATGAAGAATCAACATGGTATCTGCTTCCTCATAACTGCTGAGCAGCATGTATAGCCTGAAGAATCAACATGGTATCTGCTTCCTCATAATTGCTGAGCAGCATGTATAGCATGAAGAATCAATATGGTATCCGCTTCCTCATGATTGCTGAGCAGCATGTATAGCCTGAAGAATCAACATGGTATCAGCTTCCTCATGATTGCAGAGCAGCATGTATAACATGAAGAATCAACATAGTATCTGCTTCCTGATGATTGCTGAGCGGCATGTATAGCATGACGAATCAACATGGTATCTGTTTCCTCATGATTGGTGAGCAGCATGTACAGCATGACGAATCAACATGGTATCTGCTTCCTCATAATTGCTGAGCAGCATGTATAGCATGAAGAATCAACATTGTATCTGCTTCATCATGATTGCTGAGCAGCATGTGTAACATGAAGAATCAACATGGTATCTGTTTCCTCATGATTGCTGAACAACATGTATAGCATGACGAATCAACATGGTATCTGTTTCCTCATGATTGCTGAGCAGCATGTATAGCATGACGAATCAACATGGTATATGCTTCCTCATAATTGCTGAGCAGCATGTATAGCATGACGAATCAACATGGTATCTGCTTCCTCATGACTGCTGAGCAGCATGTATATCATGAAGAATCAATATGGTATCTGCTTCCTCATGATTGCTGAGCAGCATGTATATCATGAAGAATCAATATGGTATATGCTTCCTCACAATTGCTGAGCAGCATGTATAGCATGAAGAATCAACATGGTATCAGCTTCCTCATGATTGCTGAGCAGCATGTATATCATGAAGAATCAATATGGTATATGCTTCCTCATAATTGCTGAACAGCATGTATAGCATGACGAATCAACATGGTATCTGCTTCCTCATGATTGCTGAGCAGCATGTATATCATGAAGAAACAACATGGTATCTGCTTCCTCATAACTGCTGAGCAACATGTATATCATGAAGAATCAACATGGTATCTGCTTCCTCATGATTGCTGAGAAGCATGTATAACATGAAGAATCAACATGGTATCTGCTTCCTCATGATTGCTGAGCAGGATGTATAGCATGAAGAATCAACATGGTATCAGCTTCCTCATTATTGCTGAGCAGCATGTATAGCATGACGAATCAACATGGTATCAGCTTCCTCATGATTGCTGAGCAGCATGTATAGCATGACGAATCAACATGGTATCTGCTTCCTCATGATTGCTGAGCAGCATGTATATCATGAAGAATCAACATGGTATCTGCTTCCTCATAACTGCTGAGCAGCATGTATATCATGAAGAATCAATATGGTATATGCTTCCTCATAATTGCTGAGCAGCATGTATAGCATGACGAATCAACATGGTATCTGCTTCATCATGATTGCTGAGCAGCATGTATAACATGAAGAATCAACATAGTATCTGCTTCCTGATGATTGCCGAGCAGCATGTATATCATGAAGAATCAACATGGTATCTGCTTCCTCATGATTGCTGAGCAGCATGTATAGCATGAAGAATCAACATGGTATCAGCTTCCTCATGATTGCTGAGCAGCATGTATATCATGAAGAATCAAAATGGTATATGCTTCCTCATAATTGCTGAGCAGCATGTATAGCATGACGAATCAACATGGTATCTGCTTCATCATGATTGCTGAGCAGCATGTATAGCATGAAGAATCAACATGGTATCAGCTTCCTCATGATTGCTGAGCAGCATGTATATCATGAAGAATCAATATGGTATCTGCTTCCTCATGATTGCTGAGCAGCATGTATAGCATGACGAATCAACATGGTATCTGCTTCCTCATGATTGCTGAGCAGCATGTATACAATGAAGAATCAACATGGTATCTGATCCCCCATGATTGCTGAGCAGCATGTATAGCATGACGAATCAACATGGTATCTGCTTCCCCATGATTGCTGAGCAGCATGTATATCATGAAGAATCAACATGGTATCTGCTTCCCCATGATTGCTGAGCAGCATGTATAACATGAGGAATCAACATGGTATCGGCTTCCTCATGATTGCTGAGCAGCATATATATCATGAAGAATCAATATGGTATATGCTTCCTCATAATTGCTGAGCAGCATGTATAGCATGACGAATCAACATGGTATCTGCTTCCTCATGATTGCAGAGCAGCATGTATATCATGAAGAATCAACATGGTATCTGCTTCCTCATAACTGCTGAGCAGCATGTATATCATGAAGAATCAACATGGTATCTGCTTCCTCATGATATCTGAGCAGCATGTATAGCATGACGAATCAACATGGTATCTGCTTCCTCATAACTGCTGAGCAGCATGTATATCATGAAGAATCAATATGGTATATGCTTCCTCATAATTGCTGAGCAGCATGTATAGCATGAAGAATCAACATGGTATCTGCTTCCTCATAACTGCTGAGCAGCATGTATATCATGAAGAATCAATATGGTATATGCTTCCTCATAATTGCTTAGCAGCATGTATAGCATGACGAATCAACATGGTATCTGCTTCCTCATGATTGCTGAGCAGCATGTATACCATGAAGAATCAACGTGGTATCTGCCTCCTCATAATTGCTGAGCAGCATGTATAGCATGAAGAATCAACATGGTATCTGCTTCATCATGATTGCTGAGCAGCATGTATAACATGAAGAATCAATATAGTATCTGCTTCCTGATGATTGCCGAGCAGCATGTATATCCTAAAGAATCAACATGGTATCTGCTTCCTCATGATTGCTGAGCAGCACGTACAGCATGACGAATCAACATGGTATCTGTTTCCTCATGATTGCTGGGCAGCATGTATAGCATGACGAATCAACATGGTATCTGCTTCCTCATGATTGCTGAGCAGCATGTATAGCATGAAGAATCAACATGGTATCAGCTTCCTCATGATTCCTGAGCAGCATGTATATCAAGAAGAATCAATATGGTATATGCTTCCTCATAATTGCTGAGCAGCATGTATAGCATGAAGAATCAATATGGTATATGCTTCCTCATAATTGCTGAGCAGCATGTATAGCATGAAGAATCAACATGGTATCTGCTTCCTCATAACTGCTGAGCAGCATGTATATCATGAAGAATCAATATGGTATATGTTTCCTCATAATTGCTGAGCAGCATGTATAGCATGAAGAATCAACATGGTATCTGCTTCCTCATAATTGCTGAGCAGCATGTATAGCATGACGAATCAACGTGGTATCTGCTTCCTCATGATTGCTGAGCAGCATGTATATCATGAAGAATCAACATGGTATCTGCTTCCTCATGATTGCTGAGTAGCATGTATAGCATGAGGAATCAACATGGTATCTGCTTCCTCATGATTGCTGAGCAGCATGTATAGCATGAAGAATCAACATGGCATCTGCTTCCTCATGATTGCTGAGCAGCATGTATAGCATGACGAATCAACATGGTATCTGCTTCCTCATGATTGCTGAGCAGCATGTATAGCATGAAGAATCAACATGGTATCTGCTTCCTCATGATTGCTGAGCAGCATGTATATCATGAAGAATCAACATGGTATCTGCTTCCCCATGATTGCTGAGCAGCATGTATAACATGAGGAATCAATATGGTATCTGCTTCCTCATGATTGCTGAGCAGCATGTATATCATGAAGAATCAACATGGTATCTGCTTCCTCATAATTGCTGAGCAGTATGTATAGCATGACGAATCAACATATTATCTGCTTCCTCATGATTGCTGAGCAGCATGTATATCATGAAGAATCAACATGGTATCTGTTTCCTCATAACTGCTGAGCAGCATGTATATCATGAAGAATCAATATGGTATCTGCTTCATCATGATTGCTGAGCAGCATGTATAGCATGAAGATTCAATATGGTATCTGCTTCCTCATGATTGCTGATCAGCATGTATAGCATGAAGAATTAACATGGTATCTGCTTCCTCATGATTGCTGAGCAGCATGTATAGCATGAAGAATCAACATGGTATCTGTTTCCTCATGATTGCTGAGCAGCATGTATAGCATGAAGAATCAACATGGTATCTGTTTCCTCATGATTGCTGAGCAGCATGTATATCATGAAGAATCAACATGGTATCTGTTTCCTCATGATTGCTGAGCAGCATGTATAGCATGAAGAATCAACATGGTATCTGTTTCCTCATGATTGCTGAGCAGCATGTATATCATGAAGAATCAACATGGTATCTGTTTCCTCATGATTGCTGAGCAGCATGTATAGCATGAAGAATCAACATGGTATCTGCTTCCTCATGATTGCTGAGCAGCATGTATAGCATGAAGAATCAACATGGTATCTGCTTCCTCATCATTGCCGAGCAGCATGTATAGCATGAAGAATCAACATAGTATCTGCTTACTCATGATTGCTAAGCAGCATGTATATCATGAAGAATCAACATGGTATCTGTTTCCTCATGATTGCTGAGCAGCATGTATAGCATGAAGAATCAACATGGTATCTGCTTCCTCATGATTGCTGAGCAGCATGTATAGCATGAAGAATCAACATTGTATCTGCTTCCTCATAATTGCTGAGCAGCATGTATAGCATGAAGAATCAACATGGTATCTGCTTCCTCATGATTGCTGAGCAGCATGTATATCATGAAGAATCAACATGGTATCTGTTTCCTCATGATTGCCGAGCAGCATGTATAGCATGAAGAATCAACATGGTATCTGCTTCCTCATGATTGTTGAGGAGCATGTATAGCATGAAGAATCAACTGGGTATCCGCTTCCTCATGATTGTTGTGCAGCATGTATAGCATGAAGAATCAACTGGGTATCCGCTTCCTCATGATTGTTGGGCAGCATGTATAGCATGAAGAATCAACTGGGTATCCGCTTCCTCATGATTGCTGAGCAGCATGTATAGCATGAGGAATCAACATGGTATCGCTTCCTCATGATTGCTGAGCAGCATGCATATCATGAATAATCAACATGGTATCCGCTTCCTCATGATTGTTGAGCAGCATGTATTGCATGAAGAATCAACTGCGTATCCGCTTCCTCATGATTGCTGAGCCCCATGTATAGCATGAAGAATCAACATGGTATCTGATTCCTCATGATTGCTGAGCCCCATGTATAGCATGAAAAATCAACACGGTATCAGCTTCCTCATGATTGCTGAGCAGCATGCATATCATGAAGAATCAACATGGTATCTGATTCCTCATGATTGCTGAGCAGCATGTATGTCATGAAGAATCAACACGGTATCTGCTTCCTCATGATTTCTGAGCCCATGTATAGCATGAAGAATCAACATGGTATCTGCTTCCTCATGATTTCCGAGGAGCATGTATAGCCTGAAGAATCAACATGGTATCTGCTTCCTCATGATTGCTGAGCAGCATGTATAGCATGAAGAATCAACATGGTATCTGCTTCCTCATGATTGCTGAGCAGCATGTATAGCATGAAGAATCAACATGGTATCTGCTTACTCATGATTGCTGAGCATCATGTATAGCCTGAAGAATCAACATGGTATCTGCTTACTCATGATTGCTGAGCCCCATGTATAGCATGAAGAATCAACATGGTATCTGCTTCCTCATGATTTCCGAGGAGCATGTATAGCCTGAAGAATAAACATGGTATCTGCTTCCTCATGATTGCTGAGCAGCATGTACAGCATGAAGAATCAACATGGTATCAGCTTCCTCATGATTGCTGAGCAGCATGTATAGCATGAAGAATCAACATGGTATCTGCTTCATCATGATTGCTGAGCAGCATGTATAGCCTGAAGAATCAACATGTTAGCTGCTTACTCATGATTGCTGAGCAGCATGTATAACATGAAGAATCAACATGGTATCTGCTTCCTCATGATTTCCGAGGAGCATGTATAGCCTGAAGAATAAACATGGTATCTGCTTCCTCATGATTGCTGAGCAGCATGTACAGCATGACGAATCAACATGGTATCAGCTTCCTTATGATTGCTGAGCAGCATGTATAGCATGAAGAATCAACATGGTATCTGCTTCCTCATGATTGCTGAGCAGCATGTATACCATGAAGAATCAACATGGTATCTGATTCCTCATGATTGCTGAGCAGCATGTATAGCATGAAGAATCAACATAGTATCCGCTTCCTCATGATTGCTGAGCAGCATGTATAGCATGAAGAATCAACATGTTATCTGCTTACTCATGATTGCTGAGCAGCATGTATATCATGAAGAATCAACACGGTATCTGCTTTCTCATGATTGCTGAGCAGCATGTATAGCATGAAGAATCAACATGATATCTGATTCCTCATGATTGCTGAGCAGTATGTATAGCCTGAAGAATCAACATGGTATCTGCTTCCTCATAATTGCTGAGCAGCATGTATATCATGAAGAATCAATATGGTATATGCTTCCTCATAACTGCTGAGCAGCATGTATATCATGAAGAATCAACATAGTATCTGCTTACTCATGATTGCTGAGCAGCATGTACAGCCTGAAGAATCAACATGGTATCTGCTTCCTCATGATTGCTGAGCAGCATGTATAGCATGAAGAATCAACATGGTATCTGCTTACTCATGATTGCTGAGCAGCATGTATACCATGAAGAATCAACATGGTATCTGCTTCCTCATGATTTCCCAGGAGCATGTATAGCATGAAGAATCAACATGGTATCTGCTTCATCATGATTGCTGAGCAGCATGTATAGCATGAAGAATCAACATGGTATCTGCTTCATCATGATTGCTGAGCAGCATGTATAGCATGAAGAATCAATATGCTATCTGCTTCCTCATGATTGCTGAGCAGCATGTATAGCATGAAGAATCAACATGGTATCTGCTTCCTCATGATTGCTGAGCAGCATGTATAGCATGACGAATCAACATTGTATCTGCTTCCTCATGATTGCTGGATAGGTGCTTGAAATCGAGATGGATGGATTTGGCACCATCTTTGTTGGCCACTTTGGGATCATGCTTAAAATAGTCATGTCATTTGCCAGCCAAATAGATATCTTTGTGTTTCCTAGTGACGACAAAGCTTTCGAGTGGCACCTTCATTTGCAAAGGATCTGCTATTTCATAACTGCAATAAAGTCTGTCCTTCGTTTGGCGACGATTTCGTGTAGCCTTTTGAGTTAATATTACAACGCTCAAATACGTTATGTTCTTTCTTGACTTCAAATCAATAACATATGGAAACTAACTGGATATTTCGGCACCTGACTTAATAGTCTGACTTGATATTTCCTGTAGTACTGCCATAGCACCAACCACAATGGCTCTAGTAATAACTTGTTCATCAACGCCTTGATTCGTCACTTCTTCAACAGGCATTTGACTTTCTGTAATCTGAAGGCAAGGAAATTCATATTCACCAATCACTTCCCATAGACCAATGTGTGTGCGCGATCCTACACTGATTAGCAGTCTTGCAAATAGAGGTCTGTTTTCTTTTAGTTCAACCTCAATGCGGGTTCACCGTAACATGCTTGCTTCTACCAGGCCAGTTCAGCAGCTTGATTTTAATCATTTTATCCCAGGGATGTGTGGGATCTATGATGCGTTCTTCTACAAATTCACTATACAGTTCCATTCCTACATCATCACTGACTAATATATCATATTTATTTTCGCTGGCATTGCAACCTTTGCAACAATGTTGATTAGCAGGTCATTCTCATCGGTATATGGATTATACTCAGAAGCCATGGCGTTCAGCTTCTGTATGTTTTGTTTTTGGCTTCAGCTAGTTCATGATGCTTTATTCTGTGTTGTTGAGAAATATATAGCATATTTTGCAGTTCATCTGAAAGATGAATTTAACTGTGGGCGACGAAGAAACCATTGGAGAGTACTGCAGGCGTGTACGTTATTCTTTCAAACCCACCTTTGACTTCCATCATCTTATTGATATGCCAATGCCATGGTCTGCTCTAGTGCTTCAAAATGGTACTTCATTTTTGTGGACACAAGTTTCCACCACCACATAATTCTTCCCACATTTCAGCATCACTATATTGAAATTTGTACATCTCAGCGATGTACCTGGGATTTAACCAATTTTCTGCACTTGATATTGCAATTGGTTCTGCTTATCCACATCTAAAAGCTTTTTGTGTTGTTGCGCTATGTCATTGGCTACCATACTGCCACGTACATCAGATAAGGCTTGTATCTGCTCAACATATCTTTCTGTTACAAGTTTATTCTTGAGACAGATTTATTGAAATAGCTCGAGCAATACCTGCAAGGACGTGGCATGTGCTTCAAGTGATCTTTTCATGTTTTCCTTCCAGAATCTGACGTATTTGTCAAAGGACGATATAGATAAGATTCAATCCAAGCCTCGTCACGTCCATTACTTGGCATGCACATTACATTATGCAATTCACCGAGGCGAATAACCCACTAGTATTTGCAGTTTTACTATATCATCTTCAATTTTTGCTTTTTGTCATAGAGGACTATGCCTAAGGTAATCTAAGTTTTATCGGTCTGGTTCCTCAATTGCAGCATTTATGTGGCATCTTTGTTTCCAGAATTACGTCATCAATTTCATTATGTGCATCCAGATTTGCTTCAGATTCATGTGTGGTTCTTTGAAATGAGTGTACCATCAGCCAAGTATGCCATCCATTTGGCTTTCCTGCAATATGTCATTGTTCTTATGTATTTGGGTGTCATCACATTTTGGGGTATTTACATACTATCGGATGTTGCATGGTATCAGCTCATTGAAGGTCGAAATAACATTTGTAATGATTTATCTCTAGCTCGGGTCAATACGGTAATTTTTCTTCGATATCATGGATTATCATTCCCTGTTGGAATATTTCTAATTCTGTTGCACGCAGTGTTAACTTTCTACATTGTCTGCTGCAAAGAATATGTACCTTCGATAAACAATAGAAGTCGGAATGTATACATCATCAGTTAGTCTCATCCGCTGAATGACTGCATTAGCTAGTTGTGTTTCTGTGCGACGTACGCATTGACAGCTGATGCATTATCTAAGATTATGCAACAAATTAACTTCGGTCTTGCTTCTTGTAGCCCAGGTGTATTGCTATACCAAGTCCAAATACCGGAAAGCGTGAAAACTTGTAGGCCTACTATCACAACAGGTCTTGTCACTTCCTTCCAACTGGTCATAATATGGCATGTTTGCAGATTAAAAGGTCAAATGTATGTCATAATTTATTGTAAATAATTTAGATATGATTAAAATTGTTCCAACTTAGCGAACTGTGCCACATGCTAGAGACAGTTCTCTGCCTTACACTTGCACTACAGGTACACATTATAAGAGAGGTGACTTTTCCACAACCATTTAGATATCGGTAATTTACAGATAGGGTGGGATCTGTGTATTCTGCAGTTACTCTTGGACGAGTCGAGAAAACATCAAACGATCTCAAACATATAGTAAAAATGCATGTGCATAAAATCATGCACATTCTAAACTTTTAAACAATATCATCAGTTACAGATCAAGAAATCGAAAAAAATCTTTGTTTTGATTAAATGAGTTGTAAAATATGTTTAACTGATCCATCAAATTAGTACGAACAAGGTACTCAATGGCAATTCGATGATTTGAGAGTTTCTCGTCATTACATTTCATCTGATATGTTATATGACTAGGTTATTATGAATTTTCAGTATTTTCAAATATAAAAATTAGTCATTTGTGGTCGTGATTTTAAATGATCTCTATTGTGCTCAGAGAAAATGAATAATTTTTTTCTGATTCCTGGTTCTTTGACAATTACATTTATATATAAAACCGAAAATTAATTAAAACCATTAAAATTCCACATGACCTTATTTCGCTACATCCTACAAATGCCACTTTTAACATCAGCTACAGCCCTCACCCAATTCAAACCATTTAAAAAAGAATTAAATTGGTAAAAATGGAATAATTTAACAACCGTCTGAGGATCAGTATTCTTTTCTGAATATATACAGGTGATACCTTCTGAGAGCATCTAGATATGAAAATGAAATATTTGAATAAGCAAATGAGAATCAGTATTCACCTCTGGAAATACAGGCGATACCATCTGCGACCACCTAGATCAAAACATTTTCCTAAGACCCAACGTGGGGTTTGGTTACCCATTTGATTTTCGTCAATTCATGCATCTTTCCTCAGCTCCGACCTGGAAAAACCAAGCTACGCATTCCGTACACTCGGAGTATCCTTTGTTTCTAACACCTCGTCTATCTATGTAGGCAGATCCTCAATTTTGCTGAACGGCGTCATTTTACCGTTTCCTTCGTTTTCAACTATTTAAGTATTTTATTTTCTGAGCATATGATATAGCACTTAAACACTGAATGCGTCATAGTTTTAACTTTTTTTGTTATCATTTGGTATGCTATTGGCGTATGACATATATTATATTTGTCTACGTGAGAAAAGTTTTCACCAGTTCAAATTTGCTTTGCGAAATCGGCTCACTGATAAGATTAGAAATTTTCTCGCCAGATTTGTGGAGAGAACGCTTCTCAGGTTGAAAAGATTTAAGAAATACAGTCATGGTCTTGATGAAACCATTGTATGATGGTCAATGCCAGGTATAGCAGGCTTGTTCACGTCTCCCCCCCACCCCACCCCACCACGTAGCCATAGTTGCAATATGGATACACGCTTGATACCTGCATTCTGCATACTTAATTCTGCAGTTCATGAGTGATTAACAGTTTTAACAAGTATTTATGATCGATGCTAAAAATATAGACAAAGAGCCACATAGTTTTGAGCTATCGATTGCAACATATGCGTCTCTAGTAGCCTGAGAAAAGATAATTAGCAATAGAAAGAATGAAAGAAGAGTTTGAGAGCTGATTGTTAAAGGAATACCTGAATAGATTGATTATCCACACATACCACCTAAGCATGTTGTTTAGCCATGAAAATGGCACGTACAAGTACAACAGTACGTTTTTACATGTCATTCTATCTGAGGAAGGACTTGTAATACATTATTTGAGCAGAAAGCAGCCTGTTTGGCCCACATTTCATGTAAGCGGTGACCGATGTACATGATAACATGTGAGAGGTTCATCCCTTGCGTGATGAACCTCGTATGCGTTATCCTTGCATTATCGTGTACATGGATATGTACTCATAGATTTCCTCTTATTTCGACTTTAACCTGCATGTTTCTGTGCACGATATCGCTTACATGGAAAGCCGACCTAATGGTAAATT
Source organism: Chaetoderma sp. LZ-2023a (assembly GCA_034401795.1). Taxonomy (NCBI): domain Eukaryota; kingdom Metazoa; phylum Mollusca; class Caudofoveata; order Chaetodermatida; family Chaetodermatidae; genus Chaetoderma; species Chaetoderma sp. LZ-2023a. The sequence goes on along the minus strand of CM067372.1, from coordinate 170,090,811 downwards.
TTCATAGGTGCGCAAGATTGGATTGATTATAAGCTATAGAGGCAATAGCTGACAGATCGAAATAAATTTTGAAATACCCAAGGACTTTCTGGTAATTCCGTATATAAAATTAATAGATCTATAAGTTATCGTTTCATTGAAATTATAGAACTCCATCTGAGAAAACAGAACATTGCAGTATTACACCTGGAAGCATTACTATGGAGACTGTCAACATATTTTATAACATCCCCACACTGGCTATTGACGCGAGGACAACGGAAAATGGACCTCAGCCTGAAGAGTACACAATCTGGAATGCATACTTAGCAGCGTTTCCAGCCAATATGTTCCCTATTGCGTATTTCACGTTTGGAGTGTGCTTAAATATGATATTTTTCATATACGTTGTGGGGTCCGGACAATAGAAATCGCCAAAATTCACTGTCATTGGCAGTCTGGCCATTGCCGACACCTTTGTATGTGTTGGCGCTGTTCTTTGGGGTGCATTTGTTTTTCCGGTCATTACTTATCCGAAACGTGCATGGATCTGTCAATGCTTGTTAGAGCCAGTGCTGCGTGTTGCCAGATCGTACAGAAACCGACTTCGAGAGCTGGTGGAACATTCACGTTCCAGTGGGGCCATGCGACCATTGCCGCCAAAGTTGAACCACGCCATCCCGCAAAGGAGGATCCTAGCGCAGCTACCTAGCTTAGTTTAATATAAACCAAATTGCCCCCGAAGAAACATTATTTTGTTGCAAGAGGAAAGTGCCTTGCGTGGGCCTCAGTCACAGGAAAATGCCCACAGCGCCGAATCAGAGGAAGAGAGAGGGCCACTCTCTTATTAAAACCGAACACCAATAGTTCCAGAGCTAACTCTAAATAATGTGATGGAAGGAGGTCAAGACAATTAATAAGCCCATAGGCTGGTAGAGCATAGACAGAGATGATCACTCATATGGAGGCCTTAAGGAAAATAGCCAATTTATACAATCTACCCATAGCGTGGTGTTACATATCCACTACTCCGGAAAAGAGACTATCACAAAATGTCTCCTACCGAGTAATCGTCCCTACTACTATATACCTATTCTATCGAGCTAGAACAGTCCAAGTTTAGTCGGCTGCCTGTCATGTTCACGTAATGAGAACATGAACAGCGACCTCAGTGAAAAATGTATGCTATGCCGGGAATAAGGTGATGCTGGTGTTGTTGCTGTATTGGTTAACCTATTGATACTGCGGTCCAATAGTTTTTATAATAAATAACACAATCTAACATGGTTGGCTGCTGCCATATCACTAACCTTAGAAAAATACAGTAAAAATAGAAGGCCACTCGACATTGCAGTGCTTATAGGCACGGAAAATGAGGATAATATATACATAATAATAATACACTATAAAAATGTGGTCTCAGATAACTGGAAGGTACTTATTAATCATTAGTACCTGTTACATAAAAGCAATACAATAATAAAAATATAATAAGACTGAGTACCTATTAGTCATTGGAAGAAGTCTCATATTCACGATAGTTGAAAGTGTAACATAGTTTGGAATGCTGCTAGGAAAATACTGCAGTCATACTACAGTAGCTCACGGGGTAGTGTCGGGCCATTCCGGTGTCTGGTGTAGACTCGCCACATTGCTGTGCACGGCGAGTGATGACACTGGTTAGCTTCCGGTCTCGGGGTTACGGATCCCATGCGATACTGCTCTACAGGTAACAAAGACCGGCTCCTAAGGCTGGTGGAATTGTTTCGGTGAAGGCCGTGCGACCATCGTCGCGAACATTACACACTACAGTCTCATCCCAAGAGTTTGTGTCACCGGTATGCCTGTCCATAGCAATTTCGTGATCTATGGACTTACAAGATTTGATTGGTGACCTAATTAAAATAAGTCTATACAATGATTATACCTAAAACAGTTCGTCAAGTATGCTAGATAAAAATGAGCATGCGAAAATACAAGACATAGAGACAGCCTGATGAACTTTTAAACGTGGGGCTCCCAGAGGTACTACACAGACTCGTAGGTCCGCCGAGGTACCCCTGCAAGCGAGGCTTCCATACACGAGATAACTAATTAACTTAATATAGGCTATTATACCTCTAAGCTGAAAGGAAAGAAAATTATCCTTTATAGTGTCGAAAAGTCAAGTGCCTCACGCGGGCACTACTCCTAGTGCTAGTTTGGGTGAGGAGTATTATCCTCGCATTGGCCGTCACCACTGAATCCTTGCGAGAGGCCCGTGCGAGGCACTTGCCTCCGTCACAGAAAAATGTCGCCATTGCTTAAAGCGGGAGAAGAGTACTGGCCAAAAACGGGGCCTACTCTAATATTCAACCAAAAAGCTGTGAAGAAAAGACCATAACTAGTGAAATTATGACTTTAAGGTTGCATGCTGTTTTATGTGAAGACGAGACGAGTGACTCCCGATGGATTCCCACGTCACCGTCGTATGTAATTCTCAATATGCTGAATTAGTAGTTGCCGCTTTTATTTATGCGGGCCTTCTTCTATGCCTAACCTAACATTTAGTTTTTAGAGACAAGAACTATTTTAGACCGCAATTGGCTGGCGTCTACCTAGCTTTTAGATACGGCTGTCATTGAGAACGGATGCCCTAAGACATCAATACTGAAGACAGCGTGCATACATGTTACCTCGCAAGATCTCCGAACTGGGTAAGAATCCAGACATCTTGCTCCGTAACCACACACAACGTCACAGGACATTGGTTACTTTTCACAAAAGCAAGTTTAGGCAACTGATCTATTGTTACGGTGGGGGTAAGAGAGACTGTCTCTTCCCGCGAGGGTGTGGCAGATCCTAATATCATGCCCAGAAATTCTTACAGAATTTGGTAGGGATGCGCATCTCGCCCGTCACCAGGTCCTACGGAGCTATCTTTTTAACCTGATGTTAGATTTAAATGCAAGTTGCCCAGTTATGCACTGACGTGCAGGAGGATTGTCCAGCAGATAAAAGAAAATAATAATTAAGATGTGTTTTCACAGTGATTCCTACCTTGGCAAGGATAACTAACAACTAAGTATCAGAAGATACGCGGGAAATGTGTGTGACACAACACCCTGGTCATCACCGCTCGGAAACCCCAATAGTTTCCTGGGGTCGGATCAGTCCATGGTGCGGATAGGGACATCCAAACAATTAAGTAGCCATAAGGCTTAGTGGAACATGAAGAGAGACAAAAACTTATAAATATGAGGCCCATTAGGTATGTTGGCCAATTTTACACAACCTTGCCGGAATGCGGGGCTAAATTATCGCAACTCCTGGAAAAGAGGTGTACACTATGTGTCTCCTAATGAAGAAATTGTCTCTAATCATATTAAACCTGTCCTATTGAGCTGAATAGAAAGGCTTTTAGTCGGTAGCATGCCGGGCTAAACAGAGTTATAGCACGGACAGTGACCTTAGTGAAAAATTGTTGGTGTTGGGAGAACGTGCTGCATATATAAATGTTGCTGTATAGTGTTTCCTACGTGCACTGCAGTCCTATATTTTTCTATAAATAAACAAAACATATAAACTGATGGCTACTTGCCATATATAAAACTAACCAGAACAAGAAATACAATGTAAAATGATCAGAATAATATATAAAGTACAGGTTGAGAAACCTACTACGGTGCGGTTAGTAAAAACACCTTACAAAAAATAAGAATAACTATGAACAGATACAGAAATTATAACTAGTGGGCCTAAGACCACTAGTTGAATGATACAATAACATTACTTCTAGGACGAAAGTTCCCGTACACCGATGGTACGGATGGAAGTTGATAACAACCCGTTCATAAGCGGGGGTTGTTGAATATGGATGAAGATACATAACTAAGCTTAACGGTGCAGGGTACTTCAGTTAGCTCTGAAGATGTACCGGGCAAAGTTTACTTGCTGCAGTCAAAAAGTTAAAATAAAACCTGCACGACATCAGTGATGGGAAGGTTGGATAACCACTTTTTTGGCATGGCCGGCAGATCCGGCGAGTCATCCACCAAAGAACATCGCTGCCTCTACATCTGTAGAATCACATTTTAAGGCCGGGAAAGACCCCACGCAAGTTTGTGTTCCGAGTTAGTTCTTGATGTATTCGTGAACAATATTCAAAAGTTCCATAAATGCTCCTGCACAATTGGGAGATACAAAATTGCTTTTAGTGCGGTGGGTTGGATTGCTGCTATGGCTACGGAAGAGAAACCTCCCGAGACAGAAGTGATCTGCTTAATGCCTGTCTTGCTGATAGTAGCTGCATACAGATCCAACCTATTTGGCCTCTGGCCGAGGATGCTCTCGAGTTCTGGATTTCATCTCCTTTTATACTACTTGTGACGTCGTAAGCGCAGGTTTCAACCAATCATCGGTTGAGCACTAGCCAATCAGCGTGTAGCTAATAATGATGCAGTCGAATGTTCTAGAACATTCTAGAATCTCTGCATACACGTGGTTACGACTTCACGGCAATATTTTGAAGATAATCAAAAAGGTGTTTTCCGTGGATAACTCAGTCATTTCTTACCCGATTTTGAAATGGTTTGCAGCTTCGGAAAGCCCGTCGAATTCTGGTCTTGATTGATGCCAGATTCGGTGGGAAGAAGTAATTAAAAAGAATTACAATGTACCTACTCGGTACACTAAAAGCGCCATCCTATCTTGGTCGTGAAATACGCGCTCTGTCAAAAATAGTATTAAGCGTGCGCATGCGCGCTACACGCTTTAACGAACTTAGTCATTTTTACAATGCGATCTTTCTAATAGGCCCATATACGCTTATAGCTCTACCCGGGGGTGGGGGGGCTGTGTTCAGGGAACGGATCCAGGATGGGCAGCGCGTACCCAGCTTAGGCTGTATGGCCGGCACCTAATCGGTTGATCCGAACTACACCACTGATACAGCTTATTCTCAGGAGAAGTGAAGATGGTCCTTTGTGGAGGAAGATGGCTAATAGATAGTTCATTCACATGAAAAGTGATTGATTTATCTGAATGGTCTAAAAATTACCGTACTGGTGCGGGGAAGATGGAAGCTGCCCTACAGTTCTTGACAGGCTATGGAAGATTATAAGTCTGATGCTCATGCATGCACGCTACACGATCTCATAGACTTTGTCATTTTACGACCGTTTCGTGATCGGCTCTATATGCGGGTGGGTGGGGGGGGGGGGGCGGCATGCTCAAAATGCACCCGGCCCGGCCATCCCGTACCCAGACTGGCTAGGATGGTCCGTACCTGACCGGTCGATCCGCGCTACACCACCCCCTCCTAGTTTGGCATCTGTGAGGAATGATACCACCATCGTGGATCGAACGTACAGGGCACATGCTAGGCGAGAATTATAGACTTCTCAGGCAGGCATGTAGCCGAGAGGGGTAGTGATGCGAGAGATGCTTTGATTATCAGAGAAGGCACATAGGTGTGTGCGAAAGAGTTTGGGGAGGGCGGCATATTTTTGATTTTGATTTTGCCCCGGTATTTATTTTTCTGGGTCTTTTATTTTGTATTAATACCCTGATTTAGCTTTAAAAAAATAGCTCGCATGGGCATTCTCGTAGGCGACAGATAATTATTTTTCCACTGAGAACGCCCAAAGATCCAATGTACCAGAATTAAGTTATTATAAAATAGACATATAAAAATAAAGATATATACATATATTTATATATACATATCACAAGTTTTTAAAACAGTAAATTACGTTTGCATGTGGATATATGAGGACATGCATACAGTGTGGTCCATTAGTGTGAGTCCACATGGATGGCTCTCGCCAACCAATATTCATCTGAATATCTAAAACAAGAAGAAAAATAATAAGAAAAATAGTATGTTAATAATAATAATAATAATAATAATAATAATAATAATACTGTTCTTAAAACATTAGACAGCCATCAAGCTGTCCCAGCAATAGTTAGCTGCAGTATATAGGGTGTGATTGCAGCATAGGGATCCGCAGCAATTATTGGTGAGACACAGCTATGCGATAATTAGCATAGAGGTGTAGGATGACCGTGGTCAGCCTAGGGACAGGATTTCAATTTTCTAATAATAATAAGAATAGTATTTAAAAAATAAACATAATGCGCACAACTTAATAATAATCCATGACAGTAATGGCGTTAGGTATCAGCTGAAAAGTTACCCCAACGGGTTTGGGTGCCACGATCTGCATATGCGGGACATGGTGGGTGTAGTCGAGATGCCAAGATACTTTCAGTAACATCTTCTGCACTGCTGTCGGAGGAGGTAGCAGATAAATGTGGAAAAGTTCTGTCTAGCACATGAGGTGTCGACGTTGGCATGATGTGATGTACTGTTGTGGTGCTGGGTGTCTGGTTGGTTGTGGTAGTTGCTGTCATCATGGTTGTTGTCACGGTGGTAGTGATGGTAGCTGGTGCAGAGTTCTGTTATCAGAATGCTGTGATGAAGTGTGAAGAGGTGGTGAGTTTCCGGATCTTGGCAGTCTGAATAAGTCTGCTGGTGGATGTATGTGGGACTGCTCGGATGTCTGGTTGGTGCGCGATGCAGCATTTCCCCGAGTACAGTTTATCCGATGTAGTGGCCTTATGGATAGTGGGATCTATGGATGTGGTGTGAAGAGTGTTGGTTGTGGGTGTTGACGTGGTGACTGTGGTGGAAGTGGTACTGTGCGATGGCGTTGTCTCCATGACAATACTGTTTCCATGGGCAGTTCCCTCATTGATGGTTAAATCTGGTGGAGATGCGGACCTATTGGAAATGTTTTGTAAAGTTAAAGATGCCCTAGGCACAGTCACTATGGGTACACTTGTCACAACTGTTGCTGATGTAGCCGTAACTGAGGGTGATACCAGTGTGGTTAGTGCTGGTGTTGCTGGTGTGCTGTTTGCTGCGGTGGTGGTTACTTTTGATGTGGTTGCGAGTGTTGCTGTTGTGGTGGAGGTTGAATGCGGAGGAGTTGGTTGGCGTCTCTTCGTTCACTTTGTTTTGGCCATTTTTCCGATAGGAATTACTTCAAATGGGGTACGAGCTTCAAATCTTGGCGCTGTAATGTCAATCGGATCGTCCTGCTCTCCAGGCTGAATATTAACTACAAGAACATGATGCTTGGACGTAGAAGTGTGGTTCACTCCGTACCATGTTGCCGAAAACTAATATTTGCAATCTGTACAAAATGTGCATTGAAAAAGATGGTCCTGGTTGATATGTAATGTCAAATCCGAGTTGTGAGAAAATCCGCACCTACATGGCTGTCCGTTAAATAATAATGAAGTACACGGAAATTTCTTCACCGTTCATTGCTGATTTTCTTCTATCAAGCTGTCAGATATTTCTGAAGTGTACTTTTAAAAATTATCATTCTCCAAAAGAAATTGTCGAAAGAGAAATCAAAACAGTTCCATAACCAGCTAGAGGTACATATTTTCTCCTAGAAATGCACGAGAGTGTCTTTGAGAGCATCTAAAGTTCGAGACATCACAAAATTTTCTGGGGGAAGACTCCTGACCTCCCCGTATGGCCATATGCCACGACCTCTTGTCACCACGGCCACGCCATGACCTGGGGGTTTAGTTCATGATCCCAAATTGTCATTTTAATTTCAAGCTTTTATGTAACAAAATCCTACACTGTTTATGCGACACAATTTGTTTGCCAACATGTAAAGTTAACTCAATAAATCATTGCTGATTCACATAGATGCCTGTACTGGAAGAGTCTTATAAGCTATCTTGTATGATGTGGTCGGGTAATGGGAAGGACTAACCAACCCAGAACTGGTAACCCACCTCCCTGGGGTGTGCTACAGCCACCATGCAGATGGCTATACCCAAAGCATTCACATGGTAAGAAGGTCTAAGACACGATTTGCCATGTGCCTTGCCAATGGGAGTACCTACATAATAGACAGTGTTTCTTTCATAGAATGGTCAACGGCTGCGTTCGTGCGATGCAGATGACTGAGTGTATACTTTTAGCTTGTATATATGTTCTTTGCCCGACTTCTTCCTCGTGATAATGGTCATGATCACAAAAATGTCTGGTACCATTGGAAAGCCTGACGGGTCCGCTTCCTGGTGATGATAACCGCAGGTCAATACAAGAAGAAAGCCACGTGTAAAACTCCAGATCCTTGAGCACACTAAAAAAATATAATATTGAATGCGACCTCATCATTGAACTCGCTGACTGCTGCTGGACTCCTGATCTGTTTGAAACTAGCCTCCAATCGAGTTCGGCTTCTGCCACATGTTGTTCTAGATCTGAAGGACATTTCCGCCATGACGAAAGGACTTTTCCTGGATAGCTGATTCTAATTCTACTGCTCTGTTTTCTGCCGCTTCCAATCTAGTTGACTTGTGAGATAAATAAACTCTCTCTGCGTCACTTCTCTGTGATCTCTTCTCCCACGAGGAATCATTGAACTGTCATCCGTTCTAGGAAGTACCGCCTGGCCAGCTTATTTTGATCTCTGGCCATCGAGGATTAAGTCATCGCATAATGTTGTGGCTTGGGAAGATACCTACCAAGGTTAGTTAAAAGCCAGCAATGCCGGCAATAGCAAAACCTAGACCCCGCATTTGTGGGACTGTTTTTGACAATGACTGCGAACTTTCTACCATGCTTTAGGACTTGAACTGTGCATGATAAAATCTTAAATATCGTCACTAATGTAGTTCTCTCTTTTCTTACAGATTTATAGATATATCGACTTAAGCGCCATTCTTTATTCTTTACCAGGTTTTTTAGCGGCTGTTTCATTTTTGCCTCTCGGAAAGTTCTCAAGGAAGCCACCCAGCCTAGCCATAACTTGCGGATAATGCTCTTGCGCAATGTGAAGACAAAAGCTAGCATTGGGACGGCGTCACTTTCATAAATACCTTACGAATAGGGACGATCAGCCTTTTTGTCACTTTTCTATGCGGGCGACCCCTCAGCACTTTGCACAAACTCCTCTCCAAAAAGGCGGCCCAACACATCTCACTTGACCCCTTCCAAATAGCATAACTATCGCATGCAGACTATCTGTTGCTTTCTCGGTTAGCTCCGTCGAAGTTCCTACAATTGGTACGTGCATTCAGACACCCCAAACTGCACTACTTTGGCTTTTGCCAGGAGCTGCTTTTGAGTAGTAAATATTGTTAGGACTAGGAAAGCTAAGCTTAGTTCGCCGCGCCTCTGAGCTCGCCTCATTCACACCTGAAAATCTCATCGCCAACTAGTCGCCCCCCCTAGCAAAAATTTTCGACACCGCGATATCACTTCCTGCTAGGTAAGACTACTCTCCATGGACTTTTCTCGCTCAAGGCTTCGACCAACCGCTGTCATCCATTTGACCACCCAGCAGGCTTTGTGACTCATATATTTCCATAGGTATGTTTTCGCCACATAAACTTCGCACCAATCACTAAGATGCACTAAGCATATCTCCATAGACTGAAAAGAAACACTGCAGCATAAATCTTCTCTATTGCTTAGTGAAACTATTCTTCCCTAGAGTGCTTGGCCGGAGGCTAGGATAACGGTAGTTTTAATTGGACGATTCAGCAGTTAATACCAGGTCTTGCAACTGAACCAGATAAGATCTTGTTGAAATCACTCAAGTCGGTCCAGCTTTGAGCCAAAGATTTGCCTGACCCTGCGAGGGAAGCGGTGCATGCATAATCTAAACGATTGGATCCTTTTTACAGTCGTTTGAGGTCTTAACCCGCAACACATTTTAGAAAAATAAAAACACCGCCTTATGCCCCTGGACAGCTGCTGAGAACATCGTATCCCATAGGCGGCAATGACAACCTCTCCCCACATGTTCTATAGGACCATAAAGTAGGATTCTTCTTCCAACTTTCAGTGCCAAACGATTCTCGTGACTAACTAACTTTAGATATATTGACCGACGAAATGAATAGCGACCGTTAGCGACTGCACATGATAGATTGGAAAAACCTACTGTCTCTTTCTCCTTCCGAGCCCACTTAGGACCCCTCCCCTAAAGGACAACCACTTTCCCCGCTGCCTCACAGGCCCTTCAGCCTACAGAACGACGTTAGTTTTGATAAGGTCATCCAACGATTGGGAAGTGAATTCCTCCCATCACTAGCCCATGCGTTATTTCTCGGCCGACTATTAAAATAGCGCACATGGGGTTTAGGAAAACCTAAACATTAGTAAAAACCGCCATCGTGCCTTCTCTCTCACTCGTGCCCACTCCTCGAGACACTAGCACCCGAGAGAGATATGCGTATATGAGCTTGGCTTGAACACAGACAGGAAAGATCGAAAGCCACCTGCTATGAAGAGAGTCACCTATGGCCCTTTCCACCCATCTTACATGCACTTCATCCGCAACCATCTTCCGCTCCCCACAGAACTAACCTGCATGGATCCCTCTTCTCGGAAGGCCACCCATTGGCCTGTGGATGCCTTTTTGACCGCATGTGCCAGTGAGATTTGCCTCCCTCGTTGCCAACTGAGTCACCCTCAATGCCACAGAAACTCCCATCTCCGGAACTACCACCAACGCCACCACTGCAGAAACTTCCATTACAAAAACCACCTCCACAGGAACGACTGCTGCCATCTCTGCGATCGTGACCTCCTCAGTCGCCATCTCACCTCTGATCGCTTCTGCCCGCCTCTGCAGGGACGAACGTGTACATCTGCGCCACCATCCTCTACTCGGACTAGAGGCAGCATCTGACACCAACCTCGAGAGAGAGAGCCGGAACTCGAATGGCCATCAAGCACTGCGACCTTCAGCCCATGGACAGATGGGATGGTGAAGCTGATGGAGAGGAACCCGCTTCGCCAAGGACGCGTTGTTTTCAGGCACCTAGCTGTGCTGGAAATGTCTGGCCGGACCTGCACCATGGTTTAAACCACGAGTGTCCCAAACTTGCCAACCCTGTCGGCAATCATATTATCGTCACCCGGTAAAAATGCATTCATGCAATCAGGCGGGCAAAGCTATGGAAAAGCTAAGCTTCCGAAATGTGAGCCATACGTGCTCATTTTAGAAATGATGTCGTCGAAACCCATTGCTGTCATAGACAACAACCCTTTTCCACAACATCAACACCAAAATGAATGTCCGCGGTTCAAATATAAATTTCATATTAACCAAATACCAATTCCACAAGGATTAGAACAGCTAATAGCGCTACATCTGGGCAAAAGATTTTCCTACTGTCGCGATTGCTACCGTCTGTTCTACACATAGTGGCCAGTGTAACATATTTGAACAGCACATAATATGAAAAGAATGAGCAAATAGTGAAACCTTCTTAATATATTGTAATATTGTAATCACACTATATCAAGGGTAATTTCAACAATACAACCATTACATAATTTGAAACTGTTCAAAAATGAATCCGGGACGTGCTTCCTACATGCCCCAGTGGCTTTCCTAGAACTTGATATTATTTATACTTTTGATTAAAGCTGAAACTATATCTAAGAATTTGTACTACATCAAATTATGAGCGAACTATGCAACCCAACAAAACTGGCGGCGCTCCCGGGGTGCTATGGGAAATTTGATAATGATGACATCGAAAGTAGCTGTCTAAATATACTACAAACCTGCGTCAAGAAGGAATATTTCTTTTTAAAAAATAGTTCACGCATATATCCCATATACAATCTAAATAAAAATCAACTTAGCCCATATCAATGGGAGCGGACGCAATCTACTTGCACGACTATTTGGACGATGCGCTGACTGATGTTAGATTTACATTGGTTGGCGTGAAGCCTACCAACCGCCTCTTCGACTATGGGACTTATGCCCCTTTCAAAATATCGCTACGTGCCACGAAATAGTATGCGCCTTATGCCTCTCTAATACATACCATTCTCATCATCCATGATCTCTGGTCAAACGGGATAACTGACTGAACCTAATTAGTTCAACAACAAAGATTAATCTCCTTAATACGAATATCTCCCTTTACAGATCCATATTCCTACGCGGACCATATTAGGATTTATTTATGTCCATTTCAAATGGCGCGAAATCTAAAATTTTATGTTAATTTAAAGTGCTTGTGCACCAATAAAAGGGGATATGAAATAATACGCTATTCAAGTTATCATAAAAGAGAAATTGATACTTCTTGATCAGAGTGAATTCTGAGACACTGAAATCACTCTGTCACAGTTGGATAGTGTTTTTAAAAGTGTCGCTATCTTTCTTTAAGCTATCTCTAAACCACAGTGTACAATCATTATGCTTGTAGGCGTGTTGATAGGGGGCATACTACCACTCTGCTAAATCAATGGCGAGCTTGTCTCCTGAACAAGGTGGCGTATTCATTCAATTCACACAATACCGTTTTGCTTAACATCAGCATTATAGGTTTGTTCCAGCATCATGTGGGGAGAGGCTCCATTGTATCTCCTATTAGCACGTCTGAGAACACAAGGCACCATTTTGAAATATCGCATTATTAGCAGAGCATCTGACCGTTTTTTGTGACTTGTGGATTGCGATGTTGGATGGTTTTATGTGTGACAGACGTTTGTTTAAACAGACAATGTTTCCACACGAGTTGCTTAATGTTAAGCTTAAGGTGTCGGTCACATAATGTTAAAAGCAAGCATCGCATCTTCAAAGTTCACAAACTGTCACTATGGCAAAGGCCACATAAGGATCTGAATTGGCACTCAAATATCTAACGTCATAATCAATTACGTCACATATTAGCTAACATCACAATCAAAGTGAAGTGGAATTCTCCGCCATGAAGCTGAAACGTCCGTCAAGTCTACGAATTGTATGTCTGATGGATTTACAATTGGATAAACATTCTTTTTGAAACTAATTTGCCCTGGAGCTGTTGCTGCCATCTGTTGTATACACCAGCTTACTTGTATAACGACCTTGGAATTGGGATTCTGGGTATTCATGGTTCAATTGATTCCAACACACACAAAGTGGGCGGAGATAGAAATGGACGGTTCATAGCTAAAAATGGACGGTTCATAGCTAGAAATGGACGTTTTATAGCTAGAAATGGACGGGACATAGCGAGAAATGGATGGTTCATGGCTAGAAATGGACGGTTCAGAGCGAGAAATGGGCGGTTCATAGCTAGAAATGGATGGTTCACAGCTAGAAAGGGACGGTTCATAGCTAGAAATGAACGGGACATAGCTAGAAATGGATTGTTAATTACATAATAATAATTCTAGGGCAAATCTTTTTCCGAGTGTGATCTTGAGGGGTGTGGGCGTGGCGGTCTTTTGCGCTGTCAGTTGTCACGCACTCGTTGCTGTTGTGACATCATCAAAGCGTGTGTATTTCTATAGCTATATAACATTTACACTACATTGAATGATTCTACCAAAATGCATCCGAAACAAGTAATTATTTTACAATATTTTGTTATTTTTCTTGCTAAAATTGCTGAAAATGTGTGTTTTCAGCGTTACATTTTAGGCAGTATAAAGCCGTTGATAAATGGGAAAGAAAGGGTACAAACTAATAGATCTGCTGCACTCGCATTCCAGTATTAGCATATTACGTCTTTCTTTATTATGCTATTAGTTCTCATTAACATACACCTGTATATATTAGCCAAATGAAATGGCTGCATTACTACCACGTGCCCGTTAAATAAAAATGGTTATTATACTCTGAAAAGTGTTATTGGACTCTAAAAAGTGATATTGGACTCTGTCTAAAAGTGTTATTGTACTATCGAGGCTATTTGTTACGTCATAATAAGTTTATGTCGCTGTGGTTTATGACGTCAGTTGTATCGGAGTTGTTGCATCATGCACACATTACCTCACAGTAGTATTACTCAATGCGGTATTACGTCATAAATTTCTAATTATTGAAGGATACCAATATGTTCATTCCATCAGAGAAAAAAGAAAATTAAAAGGTCGTAATAGTGGTGGGATTGCAATTTATTTCAAGACATGTCTAAAACCTGGTAACACGTACCTTAAAAGCCAAAGTAACGATCTAGCTTGGATAAAATTAGACAGAAACTACTTTGGTCTTCCAAAAGACATATTTATCTGTATTTGTTATATAACTCCCAAGAATTCATCTAATTGCAATCAAAATAATGCCTCAGATGTCTTAGAAGAAGAAATAGCCTTTTACACTAACCATGGCAGCATTATTGTGATGGGAGATTTTAATGATGGAACAGGCAATATGGCAGACTTTGTTGCAGATAAGCACAAGAACAGCCATGTCGCTGAACTTGATAATATGAACCCAATTATATATAATACAATTCCACCTACACGTTTCAATCTGGATGCAATAACTAATGAATTTGGTAGAAACTTTGTTGATTTATGCATCGCGAGTAGCCTAAAGATATTTAATGGAAGCTATCTAGGTGACACACTAGGCAACTTTACATGTTTTAAATATAATGGTGCGAGTGTAGTTGATTACGTTGCTGCCCAAAACAAAACTCTAAATAGGATTGATAGATTCCACGTCAGCCCACCAAACTTCCTTTCAGACCACTGCCCCATATACTTTAGTATCAGAACTGATAATAAATCAAACAACACTGTACACCATTCACAAGACAAGGATACATTGGATCCTGTCCCTCCAAAATTTATTTGGGAAAATGATTCAAGCATAAAATTTAACAGAGCACTCCATAGTCACCAAATTAGTGGGATGCTGTCAAAATTTGAAACCAGCTCGTATACAACCAACCAAGAAGGTGTGGACAAAGCAACAGGTGGTTTCAACAACATCATTTTCCTTACTGGACAGTACCGTCTTAAAATAAAGTCCTACATACCAAAGAGCAAAAGTAAGACTGCTAAATCTCCTAGAAATAAGAAGAAATGGTTTAATAATGACTGTTACAGAATGCGCAAAGAGATCTTACAGCTTGGGCGTTCTCTTCAGAACCAACCATTCAACAGTGAACTTAGAACAAAATGTTATATGAAAGCTAAACTCTACAAAAAGACTGTTAAACAGGCACATAGACCCAACAACGAGATGATCCTTGATAAAATTAACGTGACGACAATTCAGGCCCAAAAGGCATTCTCTCACTAATTCTACAGCAATTTCACATTCTGAAAGGGAAAAGCATTTCTCAACACTTTTGAACAAACAAGACAATACATCAGCCAAACAAAAACTTTCATCAATTGAAAACTCAAACCTCCCTATCTGGAATGAAATTAATACACCTTTTTCATGTGATGCGATTATGATAGCTATCAACTCCATAAAAAAAATGGAAAATCCAGCAGTCAAGACATGGTACTTAATGAAACAACTATAGGGGCATATGTATCACCAGGTGCCTTGGTGAACTGTTCAATCGTATTCTCTCAAAAAAACTTATTGACTGAATTGCCTCCCCCAATTTATTCAACAACACCCAGGCAGGGATTCGGCCAAACTTTAGAACAACTGACCATACACAAACGCTTAATAGTTTGATCAACAGATACATTCATTATGATAACAAAAAACTATATGCTTGCTTTGTTGATTTCAGAAAGGCATTTGACACAGTAAACAGAAACTTACAACTCTGTACGTTACTTACAAAAGGTATAGGTGGTAATTTTTATAATATCCTCAAATCTATTTATGTCCAAGCAGTCTATAATATCAAAATTGACAATCAGCTCACCAAAATGCTTAACAGTAACATAGGAATCAAACAAGGGGACAGCCTGAGCCCAATCCATCCATCCATCCATCCAATGGCAGCAACAACTTCCAGTCAAATTAGTTTCAAAATATTCAATGGGATGAGCATTACACAATAAAGAATGTGATGCATTGGAGCTTACTTGACATCGCGTACAATAGCTAGAGGAGACAAAATGGTGTCGATCACTGTTCAACATTTACTCGATATTACAAAACAGGTAATTGCGATACAGATCAGGGAATGTGACAGGATATGAATGATATGGAATCTATAAACCATATTCTATCGGTGCAGTATAACATTTGAGATGAGATTAGCATTCTTTTAATTTAACGTGAACTGTTAATTGTATGTTTGCTAGTAGGAGTCTCATTAGACTTGAGGAACTTAAGAGTTTGTGCTCTCTTGTTGGCATCAAGTTCACGTGACATGTCGATTCCAATGCTGTAGAAGTAGCAATACTTTGATAGAACTACTACTGTTAGCAT